>OX465375.1:613391-1813391 GCA_950004255.1 Mesopsocus fuscifrons
GCGGCTACAGGGTCACACCAGTCAACCGATTTGGCGCTCAAATTTGGAATATAGATGTCTAAAATCAGTTCCGAGATACATTTTTAATTTAATTTTGATTACTCAAAAATTGCGCCCACTATTGTCAAAAAAGTGTCAAAAAAATTCAAAATCGTGTTTTTGTCTACTCAAGACGCATTTCACGGTACGGTAATAAAGTTAGAACATTCAAATTTTGCAGTCGTGTTCCCAGATAGATGCTCCAGGATCATTTTTATTGTTTTGGAGATGGGCCGAAAATTTGGGCCAAAATTGGCCCATACGTGAAAATCTTGGCCCCATGAACAGTATTAGCCGGAATTTCACAAAAATCCATAAACTTGTGCTTTATAACATTACTTAAAGGTTTGTCGAAGAAATATTCAATCAATTCAAAATTGCGGCCAATATAGGCAAAATAAAGTCAAAAATAGGAAAAAAAGCTATAATCTCGTTTTTGTCTACTCAAGACGCATTTCACGGTACGGTAATAAAGTTAGAACCTTCAAATTTTGCAGTCGTGTTCCCAGATAGATGCTCCAGGATCATTTTTATTCTTTTTGAGATGGGCCAAAAATTTGGGCCAATATTGGCATTATCGTAGGAAAAATTTTCCAAAAATGGAAATCACGTTTTTGATTGGTTAGGTCACATTTGCAACAACACTAATCAACGGATTTTCTTCAAAATTGGTGAACGTGGTCTCAGATAGATGCTTCAAGGGTATTTTCAATAGATTTTCATTTACTTAAAAATTAAGACGGTGACATGCAAAATAGAAAACGACACTTCACTGTTTGACGGATATGTTTGAAATTCGGTATGCAGGTGCCTAAAAGTATCGTCCAGTGTGAGGCAAAATACTTTTTAGAAAAAGTTAAAATTCTGACAATAATTCACGTAAAAAAAAAAAATCAAATTTTCGATAAAAATTGCGAGAAAGTCAAGTGCGACCATTGTCGAACCCTTTATTTACTTTCTCGCCCGTATGAAATACATGGGCTGAGAAAGTTATGTCTTCGTGCAAAATTTCGATTTTGAGATTTTGGGTTTCCCATGATCCTGGAGGTCCCCCGAGTCCAAAAAAGTGGTTTTAAAAAAATGTCCGTCCGACGTACGTCACTCTGTCGCGCAACTGGACGTCACACCGTTCGTCCGATTTTGCTCAAATTCGGTATGTAGGTACCTAATGTAAATATCTGGACCCGTTTTTTGATAAATTTTGATAACTCAAAAATTGCCCCTGCTATGGTCAAAAAAAGGCTAAAAATCGTGTTTTTTGACAGTTAAGAAGGGCTGGAAGCTACGTATATCAAGTTGGAACCTTGAAAATTTGCGAAAGTGTTTTTGAATAGATGCTTTTAGGTCTTTTACAATCATTTGGAGGTGGGCCAATAACTTGGCCCAGTTTTGGCCCAAACGCGTTGGTCGTCACTCCGGTAGCACTATTCGATCGATTTCAATAAAAATTGGTAGGGAGGTGTACTTTAACCTACTTTGATGATTTACCGAACGAATTTTATCCAACATAATAATTATGGCCAATATTGGCATTATCGTAGGAAAATTTTCCAAAAATGGAAATCACGTTTTTGATTGGTTCAGACCGATTTGCAACAACCCTAATCGACAGATTTCTTTGAAAATTGGTGAAAGTGGTCTCAGATAGATGCTTCAAGGTCATTTTCAATAGATTTTCAATTACTTGAAAATTAAGGCCGTGACATCGAAAATAGAAAACACGTACTTTCCGCGTCGAACGACCGCGTTGGTCGTCACTCCGGTAGCACTTTTCGATCGATTTCAATAAAAATTGGTAGGGAGGTGTACTTTAACCTAGTTTGATGTTTTACCGAACGAAATTTATCCAACATAATAATTATGGCCAATATTGGCATTATCGTAGGAAAATTTTCCAAAAATGGAAATCGCGTTTTTGATTGGTTCAGACGGATTTGCAACAACCCTAATCGACAGATTTCCTTGAAAATTGGTGAAAGTGGTCTCAGATAGATGCTTCAAGGTCATTTTCAATAGATTTTCAATTACTTGAAAATTAAGGCCGTGACATGGAAAATAGAAAACACGTACTTTGCGCGTCGAACGACACTTCACCATTTGACGGATATGTTTGAAATCCGGTGAGTAGGTGCCTAAAATTATTGTCCAGTGTATGGCAAAATATTTTTTAGAAAAAGTTAAAATTTTGGTCAAAAAAAAAAAATAAATTACGTAAAAAAAAAATTAAATTTTCGATAAAAATTGCGTGAAAGTCAAGTGCGACCATTGTCGAACCCTTTATTTTACTTTCTCGCTAGCCATAGGTAAGTATATGGCGAGAAAGTATTGTTTTCGTGCAAAATTTCGAAATTGAGATACCTATTGGGTTTCCCATGATCCTGGGGGTCTCCTGAGTCCAAAAAGTGGTTTCTGGAAAAAGTCTGTCCGTCCGTCCGTTCCCTGCTCTAGAGCCTATACCACTCATCCGATTGCCAAAAAACCGCCAAAATAATTATTCAAAAATCGTGTTTTTGGTTAGTCGGACAAACGCCGACGCGACGGTGCACTTTTCAATCTAAGGTAGGCATGCACTTACTTATATGTTTAGCTTTTAGAGCAGCTATAGGTACGTCAACTGGCCGTGGTGCATTTACCAGTGTTATCCAGTTCAGTGCTAATTACAACAGTAAAGGAAGCTGACAAACCTGTGAAGTTTGATTTACCTAATAGGAAAACAGGATCTTAAATGTTTTTGGTAAGTAGGTAGGTAAGGACCATCGTATGGCCGCATATACTTATAGCGATGCTCTACTCTAAATACCGAGGAATGTGCACCTGTATTTGCTGTTGGGAAGCATCCTGTTGGGTACCTGTTACAGCTACACCATGACGTCAGCCAGTAGTATTGGAACCTCTCCCGGCTCCCGTCTCAATCAAAGTTTTCTTGCCATGGTGTTCGGTCCACTAAAGCTGTACTTTCCACTGGCAAGTCAAAAGAAACTTTCAAAACAAAAAATCGTTCAAATTTCCGTTTATTTATTTATTTTAGTAGTGGCAGCAGAAAAAAGCAGACGAAAAATAAAAATATCGTGGCAGCAGACATATAGTAAACAATGTAAACATTCAAAATGGCGAAGTCCCTGGAGGATTTGCAGGAACGCTTGCAGCAGGAATTGGACAATTTCAGAGCTAAAGAGAAAGGTATTGAACTAAATACTATTTTAGTTAAGAATATAAATATTAGGTACTGGTTTGCGTTTATATTCTTCACAAAAAGTTTGATTGAAGGTGTACTATCTGCGTTTACTAGGAACACAATGACATGTGAACAATGGACGAAACAGGTTTTTATTCGGCACCGTAGAGTTATGGGAGGGACAAGCCTAGTTTGCTATATCATTTCAAGAACTATCCGTCGTTCTCAGCTGGTAGCACTACCAAATACCAGCTCCCGACCTACTTGACTATGCAGAATATTATCAGAGTTGAATACCAATCAATTTGATAGGATCGGGTGACCCGACTTGCCTCTACAGACTGCCTTCTAGCTAGATCTGTTGGCTATAACATGTTCTGGATGTTTCTAGAATGTCAGAAGGTGATAGCGATGCGAGGATCGCTAGAAGCCCAGCTGACGGAGAACACAGTGGTGCAGAGTGAACTCGAAATTCTCAAGGATGATGCGGAGGTCTTTAAACTCATCGGGCCAGTTCTCATGAAGATGGACCTAACTGAGGCCAAGGATAACGTGCTCAAGAGAGTTGACTACATCAAAACTGATCTGTAAGTATGAGTTTCTTTCGTGCAAGGTGCATCTTTCCGAAAAAGTAGCCGACCACACAATCTTGTTTGTTTACTTTTATTTTCTGCACACATTATGAGGAAACCTTTGGGTATTTAAATGTTCTGAAATATAATTTGTCTTTTAACGGCAGAAATTAACAGGCCATGTTGTGATTTTACGATCGAGTGATTTTTGTCAACAAAAGTCGTTGTTAAAACGTTGGTGCCTTTCACCATCCTGCCGATAGCGCCCTTATTATACCGTGTTCACTAACGCTATAGTGAACTTTTAAGTGACATGACGTTGATAAAACATAATTATATTTCAGAACAAATAAAATTGCGACTCATTTTGCAAGGAAATTTGATTTTATTTGATCTGAATCTGAAATTTGAGTTGATTGCTTCCGCCTAGATTCAAAACCAGACCTCACTGGATACAATTCGGACCCGTTAACCGCTCAACCACTCACAGGGACTTCCATATTTTGTTTTTGTTCTAGAAAACGATGTGAAGATCAGATCGCGGCGCTATATCAGAAGCAGAACGAACATAGGCAAGCTCTCACCAACCTGCAGAAAGCTTTGCAAGAGGTCCACAAAACTGTCGCTTGAGCATCCGCTAACGTCCTGTGTCACTAACCCAGAAAAGACTCAGCAGGAGGCCACTACCGCTTGAGCATCTGCTAACATCTTCATATGGTAACTTCACTCTGTCAACACAATGTTGTTCATTTTTATTTATTCTGAAATATAATATGTCTTTTTAACGTCTGAAATTAACTGAGTGTATAATAAGGGCGCTATCGGCAGGATGGTGAAAACTTTTCTATTCGGGAGGATAACGCTATAGTGAACTTTTAGGGGACACTACAGTAGACTTTAAAAACTGGCGAAATACGCCATTTATTTTCTGACGTTTCAAAGAATGATTAAGTAAGTACTTATAGTTCAGATATCCAAAAAAAATTCCTCAAAAAACGAAAAGAAAAAAACGTGAAGAAACAGTATTGTGTCGACATGCTGAAGGGCTATTTCATTTTCCGAAAGGTGGTGGAAAAATATTTGATTCTTCAATAAATTAAAATTACATTTCGTTGCTGTGTTTGATATCTAAATTTAAAGGCGGCTACGCAGTCTTGTTTGTTTACGTTTTAAGAGAATACTATTGGATATTTAATTGTTCAGAAATACAATATGTCCTTAAATTAACAGACAGAAATTACTTGATCGTAAAATCACCACACAGCCGTTAAAAAGACATATTATACATCAGAACATTTAAATATTAAATAATCTCCCCATAAAATGTGCAGAAAAAACGTAGACAAGTAGCCAATTTATGTTCTGACTAAACTAAACCAAACAATCAGGTGGTAAAGAACAAAAAGCACTGTTCATTAACTAGTTCGTATAATTTCCAAAAATAAAACTGAAAACAAACATTGTACTTGTATCTGTACCTGCAGTACCTAGTTGTCATAATTCCTAACGAGTCAGCTATGCCGTGTTCACAGTTCGCCCCTGGATGGGTACGAATTTTTTTTATGTCTGGTATTATTGCTGTAGCAGGGAAATTGCTTATTGTATAGTTATGGTACGAGAAAATTCTTTAAGACACCTCAAAGCTGTTTTTATTAAGGGTGTAGTCAACCCTCTGACGTCACCCTTGAAAATTTCATCGAAAGGCCTATAGTTTTTTTAGTAAGTTAAGAAAAAGTTACTCTAAACCTCTGTGAAATCAGTAAGTGTCTCTGTCTATTGCCTTTCACTGAAATTTCTGGGTCTATGACGTCAGAGTGTATACTACCCTCTTAACAGCAAAATTAAAATCACTCATTAAGTTATTATTATTATCACAATAAGCCAATGCTTCTTTAAAAAGTGCGCGGTGCCTCTAAAAATAAGTGGCAGCAGAATATTTACAAATTTTCAGTGAACTCTTGAATATTTTTTGTTCTGAAGTATAATTCATTTGTTGACATCAGAACTAAAAAACAGATGTCATAAGGAGGGTCCACATGGTCCTGTTGGCCGTGGCAACAGAATAATTGTTATCTCCATTTTTTGAGGAAACAGTTGGATGTAATATTCTGAAATATAATATGTCTTTTCAACATGAGATACTAGTTGCGTAGTTGTGATTTTACAGTCGAATAATTTTGGACAAAAGTCACCAGATCATATAAAATCACAATTTAGCGAACCAGCTTCTGACTTTAAAAAGACGCGTTATATTTCAGAACACAGAAATTTCAGGCAAGTCCTAAAAAAATGAGAGCCACAGGATTGTGTGGACCAGCTTAATCAAAAACTCCAGTTTAGCGGGCTTTGAAGTTGCGCTGTAGGTACTCTTTGTCTACGGTACCTAGCTGCCCCCCCCCCCCCCCCCCCACCATGTTAAAAGGGTGTCCTTACGTACGTCAAAATACCAGCATTCAGTCGACTATGGTGAGCCTATGTACTAAACAGACAATGGTGGAATGCCGGAGGTAGCGAGAGTTCTCGTAGACAGCGAGACTAGACTCACGCGACTGAGGTCCTGGGTTCGAATCCCGGTAGCAGTAATTTTGTGTTGGTGTTGTCGCACAAAATATTCATTTGGCTTCGGCCAACAATTTAATTAACATCGGTGCCTTTGGGCCAAGGGAATGGGCTGTAACCACTTGCGTGGTTTTGACTGCGGCTGCCGTAATAGTTTTATAATAAATGTAATGTTTGACAGTAGTAGTAATCAAATAGACGTTATTCGTCGAGTATGCAGGTACGGATGAGGGCCTCGATGACGGAGTACGGGTCGCAGTTGCTGGCGGGGCGGCGATCCTCCAGGTAGCCCTTCTTCTCCTCGGCCACAGCCCGAGGGATGCGGATACTCGCCGCACGGTTGGCAACACCTGCAACACAACAAGTTACAAGTTGGAGGGGTTGCCGACTTCCATTCCAACGCTGACCCTCAGGGATGGTAACAACTGCCACCCCTCCCCACTAACCATACTTCCGGGCATGCCAACTCGCCAGAACGGCCGTCCGAGACGCATCAGCAAAAAAACCACGGTTCCTAAAATTATTTTTTGTTCATAACAAGAAGTAGACTTAAGAAGAAGGGGTGACAATGATCTAAAAGAGTTTAGTAACTACAATTGACATTTGTGTAGTCTGTCCACCCCCGGATATCACTGACGTCACTCTCATCCAAGGCACTTCCTATTGGATACTCAGCTGGGGAGAAATAACCATTCTGGTGCCACGTTTTTTTAACCCTTAAGGGCCACCATACATTCTCGACGAACTCCGCCAAAACCACTGTGCGAAAGTAAATATTCGACAAAAGTAATGTTTACATTTTAGTACCACCGGAGACTGGTAATTGAAATATCGTATCGGTTGTGTCTACTCTAAAAGCTAAACATAGTGTGCTATTTGAACGCGAAACGAACGAGTGAAAGTAGGGCACTATGTTTAGCTTTTACAGGAGAAAAAGTAGAGTAATGGTGTTGCAATTACGAACTTCCGTAAGTGAAATAAAAATTGTCAACATGTAACATGGCGGCGGTAAATATTACAAACATTTATCAAGCTTTTCTACTAAATGTGACGATAAAATCATACTGTTTTAATCCGAAACGTTACAAAAAAATATTTCGCGTGAGGTAGTGTTGTGTTTTCGCGATCTGTCAAAAAAACATGTGGACTGGTAGTTGACTGTTTAAAATCGCTCCTGTGGGCTTATTACTCCATTTCATGCAAAAATACAACACTACCTCACGACAAAGAGTCTCAGGTTTACATCCCCCTATAAACACTTTTCACTCGCCCTGTAACTTCGGAGTAGGGCTTGAAGTACGTAGCATTGCGAACCAAATGGGTGTATTTCCCCTTAAGTTGAAATTACCTGCGGAGAAGTCGTGTATGGAAGACGTTTCGTGGCGGCCTGTGAGGCGGCGTTCGTTGTCTTTGCCTCCGTTCGGGTCGTAGGCCTGGATGTGACGCAAGTGATTGCGGGATAGCTTGTCAATCGCTTTCTCGATCTCACTGGAAAATCACAATATACCCAGTGTAGTACTAGTAGAGGGATGGCCAAACCCAGCAACTTGATCGTTTCAAGAATTATCCATCGCGCTCAGCTGGCAGCGCTACCAAATACCAGCTCCCCACCCATCGTGTTACTACACGACGGGGACCTACAGTTTTAGGTGGCTTCCGAACTACCACAGCCTCGATATACATTTCACTTGAGGTCACAGGTTAATGCTGATCAAAAAAACTTTGATAGGATCCGGATCGAACGTTGTGAACCGACTGCCAGAGTTTCTCTAAAGATCTGATGGCTACTTGACATTTTCCAACTGGGGGAAAAGCCGATTCTTACATGATTCCGTTGTCATCTCGCATAGGCTTGGTTGAGAAGTTGGTGTGCGCTCCGGCCCCGTTCCAGTCGCCGGGCATGGGCTTGGGGTCGAGGGTGACGACCACCCCGAACTCCTCGGCAACGCGGTGCAGAAGGTAGCGAGCCACCCACAGCTCGTCCCCTGCTGTCACACCCTCTGTAGGTCCAACCTGGAACTCCCACTGCAACCCCAAAGTACACGTCATTGTAAACACAGTGCTGTTTTGTTGCCTCAACCAAAACAAAGCACTTTTTCTCACGCTGTTGCCCTACCATCTTGTCGCAACTATCGATCGATAATATCGAAAGTTTACTCTGTGGTTCCCATGGTAACCGCTATGTTTCTCTACGATTCCATAGTTGAACCCTACCTGAGAAGGCATGACTTCGGCATTGGTTCCCGCGATATTGACGCCGGCGTAGAGGCAGGCGCGGTAGTGGGCCTCGACGATGTCCCTGCCGTAGACCTTGCTGGCACCTACCCCACAGTAGTAGGGGCCTTGGGGCCCAGGGAAGCCACACTTGGGCCAGCCGAAGGGCCGCCCGTCCATATCAAGAAGCGTGTACTCCTGCTCGATCCCGAACCATGGCACCGCAGCGGCTGCTTTCGTCGCAGCCTCTGCACATGCTTTCCGTTTGTTCGTTTCTAAACAGTCCGTGAAAATTGTTTAAGAGTTGATAAACAGTCGCGATACACGTGGCAGCAGAATCAGTTTTCTTCCCATTGTTTGAGAAAACTGTTGGATATTTAAGTAAGTATATTCTGAAATAAAAAATGTCTTTTCAACGTCAGAAAAAGGGACGAAATCCCCATTGCCACCGTTAAAATAATTATACGTGGAAATGACGCCAGCAGATGGGAAATGAACCTGCGACCTTTTGATTGCCAGTCAGGTATTCTGCCGCTAATCTAGCAGGGTAGTTTCAGAATTGGGCCACATATAAACAATAGGAATCTAGCTTTAAAAGTTTCAGTTTCTGAAGATGGCGTTACCTCGACGTCACAGGGATAACTCAATTTTCTAAGTTTTAGTTGTAAAGTAAATGGAAAAGCAAGGTATTTAAATTCTTCAGGTTTCGATATTAGGATGAAATCAGACCTTGCCAACTAGTCAGTATGATAAATTTCGTATTCAAGTGAGACAACCTGAGAACTTGTTGACCTTACGTCAAACTGTTTTGATATTTCGTATAGAGACATAAACATAGCCAGTGCGTAGTTTTTGGTTGCTAAAAAAATTCAGAATTTGAAAAGAGGATGGTGGTTACAAAAAGAAGTTGGAGTCATCTGACATTTTGTTATTTCTGGATATTCTTGCCGTCGGAGTGAACTCAGAGTCGGAGAACAAGGGGATAATACTGGGGATAATACTACTTGAATATTCAGGTCAGGGGGGATTAAGGGGAGTGGCGGGGGATCAACACGATAACGAACATTCAAGTGCTTTTGAGATATAGTCCGTAAAAGTAAAACCCTCCTTACAAGTTCTCAAAACTTCTTGATTGCTGAATGACGAATATAAGACACTGCTCTTAGTTTAAGACATTCGCTTTTTGTTTACGTTTTTTGTGCACACTCTACTGTTGGATATTTAAATGATCTGAAATATAATATGGTCACTATCAAGCAGGAAAAGTTTTGACAACTCGTGACGTGAACCTGTGTCATTTTGTTTAATGGCTCGGTGCTCTGCCATTGTGAAATTGGCTGGGTATATCTACTGGCTGATGGCTGCGCTGTCCCTCGTTAGGGCATTTAGCAGGTGACCTTGCGCACAATTCCCTCTGCGTGACGTTAACCGTCCATCCGCACGTAATGGCCGCTCGTTCAGCTATCATTAAAGCTAGCCCATCCAGACCGGTAAAGGGTCACGCACAACCTGTCTGTATGGAGGCACATGCAGTTACGTCCATAGACAAGGCAAATGGTACTGGGCAGCTCCTAGATCTTGACGCTCAGCTGGCTACGTAGGATGCGTCCGGGAGTGGAGAGGCTGGAATGGCAACTAAGGGACATATACATCCCGGGATGCAAACTTCCCTGAACGGCCTTCCAAATCCAGGGAGTGGAACGGAGGGTGGGCTGGGTAGGCAAGATTCACCAGGAAAAAAAATCTCGTCATGCCGGGAATAGATCAGACGTTCTGCTTCATGGCTGGGTTCCTTAGCTGGGCACCAATGACGTGACGTGTATGTATATACTTAGGAATTTTGTATACGTATAACCTCCACTATCAGGAAACACCAAACTTTCTTTGCTTTCTATTATAAGCTTTATTTTTGCTGTTGCTTAGTAGCGTGGAATATAGATATCCACGCCCCCAAACACGCGAGGCTAAGGGTGGCCGAGAACTTCATGTTGCCGTTAAACTCAACTAGATAAGTGCGCTATCGGCAGGGTGGTGAAAGGCAGGTATAGTGAACTTTTAGGGGACACTAAAGTAGACTTTAGGAACCGATGAAATCCACCATTTGATGGGGGAAAATTCTGCCGGGAGTGATTCTGACCAAATCATCCCCTACCTTGAGTAATTACCTGAGGGTTTCTTGTTGTACTTGTAGGTATCACAGAGGACGAGCTTGTTGTCCCCCCTGCGGAAGGGGTCCTTGTATATGGCGACAGGAATGAGGAACACTTCACTGTTGGTCCCGTCAGCCTGTCCAGTGGAGCTTCCGTCGTAGTTCCAGGTAGGCAAGTCTGGAAAGCATCGGTGGTTATGTTGTGGAGGCGCTGGAGGTGCCGAGGAGGTGATGTGGTGGCATGGTGATGGTGGTGATGGCATGCATGGTGATAATGGTGATGGTGGCATGCATGGGTATGTGATAGGGGGTGTAGCACTCGCGCACCACGGTGGCAAGTCTGCAACCCCACATGCATGTTAAAAATTAAAAATCATGGTGAAGACCAAAAGGGAATGGAAATTTCTGGATATATTGTTCTGAAATATAATAAGTGAAGTAATAAGAAGCGATGGAAAATGATTGTGAGTGATGAAGCTGTAACGGAATGTGAGATGGATTTTCATGCATTTATTAGTGCTACATGCAAGACGGTTTTTAAGACGGTTATTTTTTTCTCCATTTCTGAGTGTCTCAACCTATAGGTACTTCCCGCCTTCCCCTTCCCTAAAACTCTTCTCTATATTCTGCAAAGGGAGTTTATACTGCAGTAGCTATACCAATCTTGAAAGTTTTCTTCTCCCTCGCTTGACTCGCTCGGCCACAATATTCTTCTGCCATTTTTTGAAGTCTATAATTTTCCTCATTGAAGTCAACCTGACAAAGACATTTGGTGGAGGTCCCCACCCCCCGGATTTTTAAATTTCGGCTGGCCTGCTTCTACCCATACTCTTCTTTTACCTATGTTATGTACCTGAAGGGTTTTGAGGCACAAAATCAAGGGTTCTGTCTTTTGCTCGGACGTTCTCGCCAGTACCATCGATCCAGATGTAGGTCACCTGGACCTTATTGGAAGGTTGTTCCAGGCTGAGAAATTTGTCCAGCACTGTTTTATTCATCTTGTGATTGGGCGAATGCTGAAGAACGCCGTCCATCTTGGTGGTTCCAGTTCTGGAAACAAAAAAAATATATCTCCATCTCTTGTACTTGGAACCTGCACTCAGTGCACTGCACTGGCTCAGTGGAAGCCATGCACTGACTCAAGCTGGTGCAGTGCAATATTATTTCAGATTAAATAAATACCTATCCTCCCCAACAAGTCGGTGTACATACCTAATTTTTTTTCTATCGCTCGTTGCAATTTTATAAATTCCTCCACCGACGACATGGGACGTATGTTTGCAACGTTGTAATAAAGGGAAATAAGTGCAAATCCTGTAGACAATCATACTTCCTTGGCATTGATGCGGGGCATAGGTGGCCCCGTTTTAACACATTATAGTCGCAGTGTAGGATTTGACGTATTTCTACGGAAAAAGGTCCGAGTTCGATACCATGCTATCGTATAAACACAAATTTTGAAAATATTTTGTCGAACATTTTGTTGTCAAATAAAGATTTGTAACCTTAAAATTTCGAACTAAAATTTGAAAGGGAGTGTGTGTATCAGCTGGCATTGACCTATGATGCAAGAGGACCCAGAATCTATTCACGATTTGTCCAGATTTTTCTCTGTGAATCTTGCCTGGAACTGGACTGGACGTCGGGCGTGCATGATTCTGGCCAAATCACCCCTTGTGTACATAGCTCACTAACGGTGCCACCCTGTATCCCACTTCGCACCTTCGCTCTAAAAGCTAAACATAGTGTGCTGTTTGAACAAAAAAGACATTACTTCGAATAGGACACTATATGTTTAGCTTTCACTGGAGAACGAATTTCTTCGAAAGATAGAAATGGTGGTGCAATTACCTTACTAAATACTGTATTCCCTGGTAGCGAGATAGCTTCATTAAGCTCGCGGTTCTATATGAACCTGTTATCACCAGGAAATTGAATGAAGGGGAGGTGGTGAAAATGAAAACCCCCCAACCCATTTTGATTTTCCCAGCGAAAATCAGCTTGAGGTGCTTCCTTACATCGGAAAAATCAATCCGTATCATCGAGTGATTTTTGTGCGAACTTTCAGATACATACCAACAGTAGTCTCTCCCTATAGCGACCGTCAAGAAACCATGTGAATTTGCTTGCTATAGAGAGAGTTTAAAAAAAGTGCCAAGAATCGGGCATGCAAGGTTTTGCTTCGTATAGCTCAGTACTCCAGTGTGGGGGGGGGGGGGGGGGGTATGACCTTGAGACAGGTAGGAATAGATAATGAATGGTGGCAATATCTGCGATTACCTATAGCTTTATCTAGCTAATGAAGCGGCTTATTGCTCTCCTGACACCCCACATATACACATTGTGTCTGACGGAATATTTGCATTGTGGTAAATGAACGGAAAGCCATTAGTAAACAATCAATAAGGAAACTCAGGGGCTGTGAAAGTCACCTCTCAGCGGCCGAGCATCAAGGGGTCTGCTTTGTATCCTGCATGAGAGGTCTGGGTTCGAATCATGGCGTAAGAAATATTTCCGCTTCTGTTGCAGAATTTTCTCAATTTTTAAATCTCATTTTGAAGTTTAGAAATGTTTAAGCTGCCTGTCCACACATTGCTCTTTGTTGACGTTTTTTAGTGCCCATTTTACTGAGGTGACGATTGAGTACTTATAATGATTTGCCTTGTTAACGTCAAAAACTTTCTTAAGTTACCGTACTAAGCAGTTATTTTACGATTGAGTAATTTTGGAATAAGTAATTTATTGACAAAAATCACTTTTTTCCTTTTTGTGTGTTAAAGTAAAGGACCCATGCACCTGTTGGTTCATACAGCCTTGGGGCCCAGATGTAAAGTGTAAACAAATGAAAATTTGGTGTGACATCCATGCTACCAACACAAAATTGCTGCTACCGGGATTCGAACCCAGGACCTCAGTCCTGCGAGTCTAGTGTTTTCCCACCGGGGCCTTAGCCTTACCTATTGTTTTTAACAAAAGAACGTCGGGTGTACGAGGGCTGTTCTGTTTGTCTCGGAGCACGGCATGGTCGTTGACCGCATCGATCATCCGGTTAGCGAATACAGCGTATATAGCGAGAAAGCAGTACGGAAATAGACCAACCTGCTTCTTTCCCCTCCCTCCACCCTATCAAAGCCAAACCAAGAGCCGTTTGGTTAAGGTGACATGGGAGCAGTGATGTTAATTAATGTTTACCTGAACTAAAAACAAGGCACTTTTTCTCACGTTATCATAGAAACTAACCTCCTTATCGAAATAAAAACGTAGTAAATCTTTAGTAAATTCTTTTAAAAACATAAAGCAAGCAAAAATTCATTAGACAGTGTCATTGGGCCTTAAGAAGAGAAAATCCATATTGTTGAATTTACGTAACTACCCTTCTATGATGATGGCTTTGTTAGGATTTCTCATTTAAATATTAGCTGAGAACTTGCATACTAATCTGAATAATAATCATTCATTTACATTGCCTCATGAGAGCTTCGCGTGCTTCATTCACAAATTAATCAGTTGGACAAATTGTAATAGTATTTCTCTTATGGGTATACCAGCTCCATACCCATAGTACACGACGGGGCCTACAGTTTTAGGTGGGTCCCGAACCACCACAGCCTCGATATACATTTCACTTGACATGCTGAACATATCAGAGGTGAATGCCGATCCGAAAAGTTTTGACAAGATCGGGATCGAACCTGTGCAAATGTTATACTGCCCTACTGGGGCATCTCGTAAGTATAGAAGGGGTTGAGTGAAGATGTTGGAGGAGGGGGGGGTGGCAAGTGCTTAGAGTGATGTATATAGACGCTCACAGCACGCGTACAGCACGCACAGGGGGAGGGGCACCATTACAAGCACGCACTCCCCCCAAACCAGTCAATCAATAGTCAAATGTCCAGAAAAACCTGCCTTGTTGACGGCCTCGGATTAGTGCAGTGGCAGGGCAGGTGGACCTGAAGCCAGAGGAGCCAGGATCAAGCCCAGTATCCCAGACTTGCTGGTTTTTACTTTCATGGGCTGAGAAAGTTATGTTATCGTGCGAAATTTTTGTTTTGAGATTTACATTGCGTTTCAGAGGTCCCAAATACCAAAAAAGTGGTTTTTAGGTCATGTCCGTCCGACGTACGTACGTCCGTATGTTTGTCTGTAGCGCGGCTAGAGGTCACACCAGTCAACCGATTTGGCTCAGATTTGGAATATAGATGTCTAAAATCAGTTCCGAGATGTGGTTTTAATACAAGTTTGATAACTCAAAAATTACGCCCACTATTGTCAAAAAAGCATAAAAAAAAAATTAAAAATCGCTCCTGACGGTACATTTATCAAGTTAGAACCTTCAAATTTCACAGTTGTATTCCCAGATAGATTTTCCAGGGTCATTTTTGTCACTTTTGAGTTCGACCAAAAATTTGGGCCAAATTGACCGATACGTGAAAATCGTGGCTCCATGAACAGTATTCGCCGGAATTTTTAAAAATCTATAATCTTGTTCTAAGTAGCATTACTTAAAAATTAGTCGAAGAACTTTTCAATAGATTCAAAATTGAGGCAAAATAAAGTCAAAAAAGTGGAAAAACCGAAAATCACATTTTTTATTGGTCGGGATGGATTTGACACCAGACTAATCTTGAAAATTGGTGAAAGTGATCTCAGATAGATGCTTCAGACATTTACCTATACGAGCGGAATTTTGATCCAACAGTCCACAAATAACGTCAACAAGCGGGATTATGTCTACAGCTGACCAAAGACGTACGTCCTATGATACATACCTTGAAATGATTACCTCTAGTAGGTAGACATATCAGGTACATACACACCTTGAACAACATAATGTTTGATCGGTATGCATAGGTCATTCTTTGTGATTCCTTGGCCGCTGGGTAAGTGATGGTGATGAATGGTGATTGCAGATTACTATGATCATACAAGGGAATTATCCCGGTAGTTAAGATACCGATCAGGTATCGACTCTGTACTTAAGAGAACGCTATACCTGACAATGCATTTTTTGCCGCCCATAAGATTAACATTGCGAGCGGCGATTCATTTTCAAGGTTTACCCTTGGTTGGAAAGACACAAAATTTTGCCTGTACCTAGCCCTAACAATGTTCTAGGGAGTGTTCGAAGCAGATTTCCCAATTTCTCACTGGTTTCTTTTATTGCAACTGTTTTGCAAATGCTAGCATCGCATACCTCAAGAAAAGTGCTGTATCTCGAAAACCAGTAAAAAAATTGGGAAATCTGCTTCGAACACTCCCTAGAACATTGTTAAGGCTAGGTACAGGCAAAATTGTGTGTCTTTCCAACCAAGGGTAAACCTTGAAAATGAATCGCCGCTCGCAATGTTAATCTTATGGGCGGCAAATAATGCACCGTCATGTCAGGTATAGCGGACCCTTCAATGGGGATTATCATGGTCATACAGCATGGAATGCAGTGGCTCTACATCACTGTACTTGTTTACGTTTTTTCCTACCATCACACTGTTCGATATTTAGCTGTTCTGAAATATAATAGGTGTTTTTAACGTCCGAAATTAACTGACTACTTATATTTTGTTATTTTTACGATCGAGTGATTTTTTTTTTTAAATAAAAATGATGGTAAATATCGTAAAATCGCAACGTAGCAGGTTAATTACTGACGTCAAAAATATTTATTGTATTTCAGAATATTTCAATGTCCTCAGAAAATGGTCGGGAAAAAGTAAACAAACAGCAAATGTATATTCAGTCTTAAAGTGAGGGAAAAATGGTGGCACTTCGTTATGTGTGTGGGGGGGAGATTTTGCGACACGGTACACGGCACGCCTACACCCATGAGGACAACAACTTACCTCCCCCCCCCCCCCCTCCCCCAGAACACTCCCCTCCAACTCTCCCTCCAGTTTGTTATCAAACTTCTCTTAAGAGGGTCGCGAAGTCAGGGGACAAGCCCAGCAACTAGACTATTTCAAGGATTATCCATTGTGGTACCTACCTACCTAGGGACCTACAGTTTTAGGTGGGTTCGAATCTACCACAGCCTCGACATGCTGAAATAATCAGAGGTGAATGCCGATCAGAAAAACTTTGATTGGATCGGGATCGAACTTGTGTTCCTCTACTGTCAAGACTCTACACCACTTGGCTGTTTAAAACTGTAGACACAATGCCATCTGTTGACGTTTTACACTTTTGTGGATACTGTTGGATATATTTACTATCTCTGAACTTCTGAAATATAATGTCTTTGCCTGAAACTATTTTAAGGGTAGGTTCTGCCTCTTCTTAAAGTATTCTTTAGTACCTTTTGAATAGGTTACTATAGTGGTTGTCAAATCCACCCTATAGACTCTTTAAAAAAAAAAATCTATCCTTACGCAAAGAATCGGATATCACGAGATCCATTTTATACCTGTACAAATTTTTTTTCCGCAATGAGGGATGAAATAATGTACCTACCGCACGTTATCGCGGACAAGTTATCGGAGTGGGGGGTGCGGCGAGAGCGCTCAGCTGTAGGGGTCGTCACACACTGACTACTAGTTGCCTTTGCCTGATTTTCCGCAGACTGCACCTCCCTGTGAGAATGGCCTAAGCCTCGTCAGCTGTCTTCACTTAGCACCTTGTCAGCCGCAGTCATGCTGGAGCGGAGCAGGGACGGCGCTTGCATTACTAGCGCCTATTTCTGATGCAATTTCGTGCCTATTTTAGTCACTTTTTGGCACTTTGTCATAACTTGAGGGAGTGTTGAAGTATTTTTCGGGTGGTTTAAGGACCTCTTCTATCTAGCCGCGCTGTTCTGCGGATTTGATGGCATGGGAATGTGGTGCATACCTCGCATAAACCTTGCCAAGCTCTACATCCTACTCCACACTCTGGTGTCAGAAGTTACTGTGGAATATAATAAGAACATGTATTTTTAACGTCCGAAGTGAACTGTCTATTTTGTGTTTTTATGACGTTAAAAAGATGTAATATATTTCAGAACATGCTCAAACAGTTTCCTCACAAAATTGAAGGAAAAACACCTGGAGCCCTATTATGGATCACGCGTGATCACGCAGTTATCACGAAAACATAGGGAAAATAGCATTGCAAATGTTTATCACGCGGTTATCACGCGTGATAAAAAGTTCCGTAATAGAGCTGCTGGATACCTTGATATGCTGGGAAATGCAGTGCAGCTTTTGTTAACTTACAGGTTAGGTATCGAGTTGTAAAAGAAGGTAATAGGTAGCAAGTATAGATGTTCGAATTGGGTCTAATGAAGAGCATGATGATAGGCTTTGAAGCTGCCTGACCTGCCTGCATCATCTGATCACCGATAGCTATAAGAGAGGCAGTAATTGTTCTGGCCAATTTGAACCTGTTTTGCTAATAAGAGTAGGTACCTCTACCTATACATAGTATCGATACTCCGGCCACTGTCCTTGGTTTTGACCTTGCGCATAGGGCAACTGTATCATACAACTGTTTCAGTCAAACTTTCTTTGCTACCTATTTGTTTACCTTTTTTCGGCTATTTTTTGGGGACACTGTTGAATATTTCATTGTTCTATAAGCCTTCTTAACGTCAGAAATTAATTGGCTCAGCTGTGGAGTGATTTGGGACACTTTTTTTTATTGACGTATATACTTATCACTCGATCGTAAAATGACAACAAAGCCAGTTAATTTCTATGACATTAAAAAGACATTATATTTCAGAACATTTAAGTATCCAACAGTGTCCTCAGAAAGTTGTCTAAGGGTGCGTCCCACCATGCCCAGTTAAAGTTAAACTGGACGCACCCTAAAACAGGTAAACAAATTAGTAATTTCGAGAACGTATCTTGAATTTCCCAATAGTGATTTTATTGTTCCATAATTTAGCCCCACCATTTTTAGGAGGGACAAGGGTAACAAAAAGTATAAAAATAATGCAAAATATCTAGTTTCAGGTAGCCTTGAAGCACTAGTGACCTTCAGTTTCTATGGAATATTCTGGATAGTGATGCTCGGGGCGAAATTCTTCCAGTCCAGGCGAGATAATCGTCCATCTAGCTTGTTGTTTCTCCAGAATATTTTTTCCAGAAACAACTCGAGTCTGAATTTTTTAAATACTTCAAAGCTATTCCGAAGCTACAGTTCCTGTTTTCTGACATGTTATACAAGAGTTTACTTACACGTACCAGCACAATTTTTTTTCTTCCCATTTTGTTAGGAGCGTGGTGGTGGTGGGTATATTTAAAGTGTTCTGACATATAATATACTGTGATTTTACGATCTAGAAATTTCACCATGAAGTTGTTTGAAAGTGCCCAAGTGGTCTGAGAGGTTGACTTGTGTCCTGAGAGATCAGGGTTCGAAGCTATAAGCAAAATTTTAAACCACGTTCGTTTTTAGCCTAAGTGATTAGGCCATGGGCAGCTATTTGGCAAATGCTCGTATGAGCAAGCAGCTTTAGATCAATTGCAGCATCCTGCTATACCAATCCTCATTATCCAATTCTATAAATCCCCCTCTGCCTCACTGTAGCCAGTAGGTCCCGTCTCTCACCAACTATACAACAACTGTCCTTCCCTGACCTCTGCTACGACAGGGACTTACAGTTTTAGGTGGGTTCCGAACCACCATTTGAGGCATGCTGAACATATTAGAGGTGAATGCCGACTAGAAAAATTTTGGTAGGATGAGGATAGAACCGGTATTCTTCTGAAGTCAACGAACTATAGACGACTCGGGTATCGAAGCTGTAGTTAGACCCCTTAGGGGTTCACTGGAGTCTCTGGCGGTGGGGGTGGGAACTAAACTCTTCTCCGTAGATTTGCAAAACGTCCACACCGTGGCATGATATCAGCGATTGTTTTCCTCGGCCAGGTTTTTGGGATGAATTTCTGAACACAGCCGGTAGATTCTAAGTAGAAAATGTCTATTAATTTTTTTCTACACGCCCCGAGGGGTTAACCACTCATTGGGAATCTCTTTGGGAATCACTGGAAATCTTTATGAAATCTCAGGGAATCTTGGAATTTTTTGGAGTGGTTACCCCTTCGGAGTTCATCTTTCTATGAATATCGTTGGGAATCTTTGGAAATCGTTATGGAATCTCAGTGAAATCTCAACGAATCTCTGGAGTGGTTACCCCGTCGACACGCCCTTAACTTGATTATAATTTCAGGTTCATGTTCAGAAATTTAAACTTTTAGGACGTGTACACCGACTTTCAAATTACATAATCACGGTTTTGCTGGCGCAGTGAAATCCGTGTACACCCACTTTCAAATTACATAATCATGATTTTTGCAGGCGTAGTAAACACATTTACAGGAGAGCAATTTTCTGCATTGGTGGCGGAAGACCACTTTCCTGGGGGGTGCATGTGCCCTTTAAATTTTTTTCGGGAGAGGGTTGAATATTTTTTCCTATTACCTGATGGTAAATTTACTCCTATATCCTTATAATGAGATTTTTTTTTATAGTTACTTTTTTCAACTTTCTGGGGGGTGCACAGTCAACTCCTGGGGGGTGCATTGCACCAATGCACCCCTCTGCACCCCCATTCCACCGCCAATGATTTTCTGCAATACTTCGAGCTAGAGCATTGACTTTAACCTAAACCCTAAACTAATCATAAACATAATAACCCAGATACAGATACTTCTTCTTTTACAGTAGTTTGTAGGACCAGGGCGTAGTGGGATACAGGGTGGCCTCTGTACACAAGGGGTTGATATGGTCACTATCACTCCCGAGAGTCGTGTTTTCCCCCAGCCGGTACCTCTCGACAAATCGGGACGTAGCCGTAGCTAACGTACAGCAGTGCTATAAAGTACTTACACACGTTATATTCTACAGTAAAACAGCGATATTAAATTTAAATTGGCAATCATAAAAAGGGAAGGGCACCCTGAGCACTGTTGGTTTATTTCAACAAATCCCCTGTTGAGCGTGAGATTATATTTCATGATGTCAAGAAGAGTATATTTTGTGATGAAAATGAAAAAGATGTAAGTATAGTCGCAAAGCGGTGGAGCAGCACGAGAGTTACGACTACAATAAACACAAGTCTGCCATTAAAAAAGGAATTAGTGTGAAGAATGCTGTTGGTTTCGGGTTTAAGCCGCGCTTCTCCTTACTCCGTCGTTCCCACATAAATTTCGTTGGGGGGGGGGGGGGGGGGGGGGTCGTCGCTATCAGTCTATTAACAATTCTCCGGCTTGCACCTGCTGCTGTGGCTAATTGCTCCCATCGCTCTCGTGGTTCTCCAATTTTCTCTATTTTTCTCTCCACTAAACTCCTCTGGTGACAGAAGGGCAGAGTAAGATTGCTATCCTAAAGCTGGGCACATACTATGCATCCTGGAATGGCAACGCAGGGATGGCGGGTACCCACAAGAAAACTGCCATCCCTCCCCATACGTCCGGGCACGCCAGCTCGCCAGATGTGGCCAGCGGAAGTGGCCGAGGCTGTGCATGTGGGTTCCAGAACTAACCTAAAACTGTAGGTCCCCATCGTGTGCTAACATGGTAACTGCATGGGAATTTGTTAATTGGTAGTGCTCCCTTCTGAGTGCGATGGATAATTCTTGAAATTGTCTAGTTGTTGGGCTTGTCCCCACCACGAGGGTGAGTTCTGTGCACAAGGGGATGATTTTGTCATAATCACACCGGACAGCCGAAAAAATCTCTTCGAAAAGACTCCCAATGTTTTCCTACAATCTCCGTACATAAGGGAAACTAAAAAGTTCACCAACCCCACGAAGGGCAGCGCAAGACAGAATTGTAATTTTCACTGCATTCGGAGCCGATGCCTGTCAGAGGCACAGAACAGGGTGTGACTCCTTGCTGTGACATGCATGTCCCGTGGCAGCAGACGCCAGCACCCCGCCGTCGTGTCATCAGACAACACACAGATTAATTGTGACACGCACATTCGCAAAAGTGCACAGTCATTGCTCATGCTATGCCCACGGTAATGGATTCAACGGGAAAATTCCAGTTTGCCTCCAACTTTTAGTCATTCATTCACTAAAAGCTTCCGTCAGCTGCTAAATAATTATTTTCCACACATTTGTACTGTGCAGTACGAAAAACAGGATCTCACTGTCTGGGGGAGAACTCGACTGTTGGTCATGATTACGTATACAAAAAAAAAACATCGCCCTGAGGATTCAAACCTGCTGGGCTTATACTCGTACACCCCGGACTTGATCCCTATAACATGGAAAGCAGTAGACTGCTGAGTGGTGACGTATTACTCGTTACCGAGACTTTCAATCTGAAGGGATTAGCAAGCAGTGGCAATATCCTATGAGGTTTTGCTGCTATATGTGAAACTTATTACCTTTTCAGTCGTTTCTATAGCATGGGGGATGAAACCAGACCAATGGCGGATTTACTTGGATTGGAACTTTTCAACCCAAAATGGTTGCCGGTAAGTTAACCATGGGTGGAAAATAGTTTTGAGATTGAAGGTTAGGGAGAGGTTTTCAGGCAGAAAGTCTGGCTCAGGTCTGTTTACTTGAAATTCACTCGAGGCGCCTGTTGCGGACATGGTTTCTGAGTATAGGTATACACGAAGTACATGTCAAGCAGGATAATATGGAGTATGTTCTGAATTTGACGGGTAATTTCGTACCTACATTACCCGCCCTTTGGGTATTTTAGGGCGAATTTCGGTTTGGTGGGGGAAATATTATGGTTTATCTTACGTAGGTAGGTTATATTTTTTTACAACTGAAACCTTCAGATAAGGGTGGCTTTCTCCTTAAGTCCACTATACCTTCCCCTTAAAGTTCACTGTATAGCGTTATCGTTCCGAAAAATAAGCAAACTACCTTTAACCATCCTGTCGATAGCGTTCTTAGCTAGAGGGTTGATTGACGACTATACCTATAGAAACAATTTTAGAAAATGAAACTGCCCCTTTAACACAGTACAAGACAGAGACATACAGTTTCAGGTGGGTCCCGAACCACCACAGCCTCGCCACCAGCCTCGATATACATTTCACTTGACATGCTGAACATATCAGAGGTGAATGAAGATCAGAAAAACTTTCATAGGATCGGGATCGAACCGCGTGACGCGTGTTCCTCTAAAGACAGCTAATATGTAGAGGAGTATAGTGTGGAGGGTGTTTAGGTTAGGTTCGGGAGACAGGGGTAGTGGCGCCGAGGGTGGGGGTGGCGTTGGATTTTCATCCCCCAGGCTTCAGTCGGAGTCTCGGTGCTGTGCGCGGCGGTCCGTCCCTCAGCTGAGCGCTAGTTATCTTCATTCATTGTTCACCTTGCGCAACTCTTCACACCCAGGTCCATCTCTGACCGTTAGCCCCTTTATCAGTTACTTTTCCGGCTGTAAACACAATGATTTTTGTTGGCGATTTTAAATGAATCTTCTCTGAGGGAAATTTGACGTTTTTTTTTGTTCTGAATTTTGACATATATCTTTCAAGCCATTGGGATTATTTCATAGTGAATACTTACTCGAGGGTGGGTTTCACCAGTTGCTAAAGTCCACTATAGCGTGCCCTAAAAGCTCACTTTAGCGTTATCTTGCCAAAATGTAAAGTCGTCGGTGTATTTCGCCGTCCTACCGATAAGCGCCCTTATCATAACGTTAGCTAGTGGACTTTTCAATATCACCGATAGTTTTCAGATTTTTCCTATAAACCTACAACATGAATAATGTGGTATACATTTCTGTAGAATTCCCCCCGAAGGTTACGACCATACAGTGACTCTGCAGTAATATAGTTGCTCTGGCAAATGTAATAATATAAACTTGACATAGTACAAATAATGTGAAGAAGTAACGGAGGCTGGAAACAAAAATATGGTGTACTTAATTTATCAAAAAAAATTTCTTTTTCCTTTTACTGTGGCGACTTCTCTCTGTCTCCAGCTTCCACCATTTATGTTTCCACGATTTTTTGTTTCGACTTTTTTGTTGACCAGCTACGGCCCTATATTGTGGGATACAGGGTGGCACCTTCTATGAGCTCTGTACGCAAGGGGGTGTCATTGCGATTGTCACGAATACTAAGTCTTAAAGGCGTCTACGTAGTCATGTTTGTTTACGTTTTGTTTTGGCACATTTTTTTAGGATAATTTTGGTTATTTAAAAGTTCTGAAATATAATATGTCTTTCTAACAGCCGGAATTAACAAGCTGTGCGGTGATTTAAGATCGGTTAATTGGGAGAAATGCTTTGTTGAAAAGGCATATTATATTTCAGAATATTTAAAAATCCAGTAGTCTCCTCGTAAAGTGTGCAGTAAAACTTAAACAAGTAGCGAATGAATACTCCCCCTTAACCTTGTTCTTTTTACTTTCTCACCCTTATGTAATACATGGTCTGAGAAAGTTATGTTATCGTGTGAAATTTTGATTTTGAGATTTTCAATGCAAATATTTCCGTGGAAGGGGGAAATTTTCTTGCGTGGCTGCACACATTCTCCCACCTGAGAGAGGCATACAATAGAATGTAGCGCACTGTGGCATAGGCGGAAGCACGTCAGAGTGGAATACATTCTAGGAAGCGGAATGAGGTGAAGGCTCTCTCTTCTCTGCCATGTCGATGTCGATAGGAAATTGGAATTTGCCGTCAATTAGATGTCTCGTCCAGCCGTGCGCACGTCCGTCAATCCGCACTCACGCCCAAGGGAGAGTCAGATCGCCTGACGTTTTCAACAGTCCCATATTTACTCTTTCGTTTGATTGCGTTCCAAAGTTCCCCCGGGGTAAAACTTTAAAAATGATTTTTTTAGGTACAGTCGCCCTTCTTTACAACGACTGCCAATGGTCGCTATGGAGAGAGTTCGCTAAAGAGAGAGATTTCGCTATAGAGAGAGTTGCTATACAGAGGTTTTCCAAATTGAGGCTTGATTTTGGTTTTAAAAAGTCTGTTGTACTGTTATAATTTCTTTCTAAAGTATAGGTACTGGCGCTGTTGGTTACCTCCGCATTCTTTTGCTGTCGGAAAATCTCAGTAGGTGTATTCCCTTTCTCAAACGCCAGAAAACCCACCCAACTAACACCTTCAAAATTTATTGTAAGAAGATAAGGCACGCCATGATACAATATACGGAGAACAGTTCCTCTTACAATAAATTTTGAAGGCGTTACTTGGGTGGGTTTTCTGGCGTTCGAGAAAGGGAATACACCTGCTGGTACCTACGCCTATAACCTCTCAATAGCGAACTTTTTTGAAAGCGTGCAAATCTGCATATATGATATTTTGTTGATCGTTATAAAGAGAGACTATACTGTTTAGTACCTTATGCAAGGTGCAAGAACTAGCGCAAGAACAATTACAAGAAATGAAATTTAAGTACCTCCCCAATATATGTATAGTGCCTCTCAGTGGCCGAGTGGTCAAGGGGTCCATTTTGTGTCCTGAGAGGTCCGGGTTCGAATCCCGGCGGAACGGAAAATTTTCCGCTTCCGACATGGATGTATTGGCTTCGGCCCACTCCTAAACTGGCTTCGGCCCACTCATATTCGGCTTCGGCCAAAAAATGTAACAACCAACTCATCGGCAAAAAAAAAATAGTTCTTATTGCAGTAAAAATTTATTCCTGATCTTCCTCTTATTCTTGCAGTGAAAATTCTTGTTCTTGCATCTTCTTGCATACACGCAGAAATTTTCCGCAGTTACAATGTAGGTAATTTGTTGCCTAAATTATGAGGAACAAGTGTCACTAGTTCACCTATAATGCAAACACTTGGGCTTGTGATGTTATAATGGGGACTAAACCTAAAACAAAACTAAATTCAAACTCCGGAGGGAATCGCGATATCAATAAAACATCAAGTCGGTCGGAGTCAGGAAGATACTGAGATGGAGAAGTATATAAAACGGAAAGCCATAAACAGAAAATCAAACATTTATTTGCTTTCAAAAACACCCCACTGGGGCTGCGGGAGTTGCTCGTTACGAAGGGCAGTGCAAGGACTATATTTCACAAACGACACTAAAACTCGCAAAAACATTTCAAACGCAAAATAAAATAATAATTCATGTCTGTGTGGGTCACAAAAGAAACGATAGCAACTGTCACGAAAAGTAGCGAAACTGTTCCTTCAAGTTACCGTAGATTTTATGCTGAAAATATGAAAAATCCGGCTGCGTCTTCAAAATTTCTTTTGCTTTTATCCTGAACCCTTTCTTCCGTTCTTTGTTTTTCGGTAAAAGCAAAATCCCTTTTTAAGGACCCGCGCCTATTGGTGGTTACAGCCCATACCCTTCGCCTGAAGGCACAGATGTTAATTAAACAGACTGATTGTTGGCCGAAGCCAAATGAATATTTGGTGTGACATCCATGCTACCAGCACAAAATTGCTGCTACCGGGATTCGAACCCAGGACCTCAGTCGTGCGTGTCTAGTGTTTTCCCACTGTAAATACCATGCATTGTGGAGATAGGGTTTGTTCGTTATAGAGAGGTTTTTCGTTATAGAGAGTGTCGTTATAGGGAGAAACGACTGTAATTAACATTTTTCTTGTTACGATTTTTATTGATATTTGATGGGTTAAGTTTGCCCTATAAGAGGAAAGTGTAGGACCCTTGGAAAGAAACAAATAGCTGGAGAGAAGAGCGATGTATCCTCTCCATCTCTTCAAATATTACAAAGGGTTCAAAATGGCCGACAAAGGCGAAAGTCTATTGTTGTCAGCAAATCGCTGATGGAAACAAATTCACTTCGCTGTATTATCTTTCTTCTATCTGACAATAACAAAACAAGTTCCTTCATAACTCGACACGGAATATTTCACTTTCATATTCACTCATAAGGCTGATTCTTGACGTGGCACCAGAATGGTTTTTGATGACATTTCTTGTATACGCTATCGATCGATAAGTGCACGTACCGGTTTCTATTGAGATTCGATATAAGATTACCTACTTGTTTGCATGGCATACTGTGTTTAGTATGGAAGGAATTCGTTCTCCAGTGAAAGCTAAACATAGTGTCCTATTCGCAGTCATTTGTTACTTTCTCGCTAGCCATATATGGCGAGAAAGTATTGTTTTCGTGCAAAATTTCGAAATTGAGATTTTGGGTTTCCCATGATCCTGGGGGTCCCCTGAGTCCAAAAAAGTGGTTTCTGGAAAAAGTCTGTCCGTCCGTCAGTCCGTCAGTCCGTCAGTCCGTCCGTCAGTCAGTCCGTTCAGTGCTCCAGCGCCTATACCGTTCATCCGATTTTTATGTAATTTGGTATGGACCTGTCTAAAATTACTGCCGAGACACATTTTCAAGGATTTTTTGATTGGTCAAAAATTGCGGCCGCTATTGTCAAAAAACCGCCAAAATATTTCAAAAATCGTGTAATTGGTTAGTCGGACAAGCGCCGACGGTACACTTTTCAATCTATAACACTGAAAATTGGTAAATGTGTTGACAAATAGATGCTTCGAGGTCATTTGCAACTAAAATTGAATTGGTTGAAAATTACGGCCGTTCTGGACCAAAGTTCGATCGTTTCGGCGCCATTCACATTTATTGACCGATTGTCATGAAATTTGGTAAATTTGTGTAGAACCATGTAACTTAAACATTTTTCGAACAGAATTTTGTTATCTTCAAAATTACGGCCGTTGTAGTCAAAAAAGTGTCGAAAATGAGTTGAGAATGAGAAACCACGTTTTTGAATGGTCGGAACGCATTTGGGACTACAGTAATAGAATGACAGCCATGAAACTTGGTGGGAGTGATCTCAGATAGATGCTCTTGGGTCATTATCAACCGATTTTGGATTGCTTAAAAATTACGCCCGCAAAAAAATCTCAAAAAAATCCAAAAAAAAAAAACACATGGGGCGAGAAAGTTAAGTGCGACTGTTGTCGGACCCTTTATTTTTCGTTCGAATAGCACACTATGTTTAGCTTTTAGAGCAGCCACGGCCATTGGCGGTCGTGCAAATATCAGTCAAATTTAGGCTGAATTTCACCACCTTCCGATAGCGTCTATAACGAGAGGATTTAACGAACGGATTTACGTTATCGTATGTTTAGCTTACGACAAGTGCGTTCGCAGATAAACAAGTGCAAGCGCAAGGCATTTGTCGTAAGCTAAACATACGATAACTCAAATCCTTTCGTTAAATCCTCTCGTTAAAAGACACTATCGGAAAGTGGTGAAATTCAGCCTAAGAATCGTACTTAGGTACTTATTGAAAAAAAAAATTAGTTTGGATAAATTTAGCTGCAACTGGAATTACAAGAGAACCGGAATGTTGGTACTTTGGCTCCATCTTTTTTTGGGACTGGCCAGTCAACAAAAAAAAAAAAAAAATTAAAATTTTGCCCCCTCACACACCCTTGTAAAAACATGATCTCACGTAATGCAAGATAATGAGATGACTTGAGATGGAAGTTATATAATGTCTAGTCACCTGCCCAGACTGTTACGTTTTGCTGACGAATATAAATGAAGTAAGTCACCCTTGCCCCGAAGGCACCGATGTTAATCAAACTGATTGTTGTCCGAAGCCATGCAAATGAATATTTGGTGTGACGTCAATGCTACCAACACAAAATTGCTGCCACCGGGATTCGAACCCAGGACCTCAGTCGTGCGAGTCTAGTGTTCCCCCACTAGACCACTGTGAGGTCGCAGGTGACGTATAGGTAGCATGGGGGTATATGGGTGTGAGACCTGTTTGACGTCACTACCTTTAGGGCGATGGATTATACGACCACATACACCTACACACACTCCAATCATTAAGGCTGTAGATATAATATAGATATAATATAATATGCCTCTTAAGGGACCCCTGCTGTTTGTTTTTGTTCATGCACCTGAACCTAGGTAGCAAAAGAAGCCAAAGCTTACGTCACTTTCGGTATTTTCACCTCCTGAACCAACCTAAAATCCAGCCTCTTTAGAGTGTATTAACTTTTTATTTAGTGGTCAAAATCGAAAATGCGATAATATAGAAAGTAATTCAGCCATCAGGCTCCAATCATTTCCAGGGTTTACTGATTTTTTCGCATTGTGACGAAGTGACCCCTTTGCCACAGAGGTCACCCTGTATCCCTCTAGGCCGTTGCTGGAGTGCCAAGGAGCTAAAGGCACCCGCATGTCCTTCGCTGTATGTGGGTCTAAACCTATAATTTATGTTTATCACAGCTACTTTCTGCTCCTGTTCCAGTAAAACAGTGTTCCCTGCTCAGTAGCCTTCTGACTAAGCTCCCTGCACCACTAACTGAATTTCCAAAAAATTCCAAACCCACGTGAGATTGTACAACGAAGTGCTGGTGTTTACAGAATGTCAAAAATGTGATCATGTGAAAAGTGGAGAATTTTCTTTTATTTTTTTGTTTTATTAAAGAAAAAAACGGGAGTGCTGTGGTTGGACTTTCAGTACCTCGGACCAGTTGACCGCAGCGACACGCCGTAAGTACCTACCTATATTATACCTACGTACCTAGATAAGGAACTGGAGAACACTGGTATTTGCATGACCGCCAATGACCTTAGCTGCTCTAAAAGCTAAACATAGAGTGCTATTCGAAAAACAAAAGTCTGCGAATAGGACACTATGTTTAGCTTTCACTGGAGAACGAATTAGAAATGGTGGTGCAATAACCGTAACAGTACGCCATACTTTAAAATTGCTGAAAAGTGGTAATGAAAATGGTAGCGTCTTTGGAGATGCTGGATGTTCAATAAATAAAAGGGAGTTCCGTAGAAGTTTCTAGAATGTTAATTTCATTTCTTTGCAATCTTTTTCCCATTAAAGAGGCAAGAAAAGAATATTATCTACTTACCTTTCAAAGTGAGAGGAGAAAAGGAGAGCCACTCATTTTCCGTTCTAGTGGTAATTGATAAAAGAACAAGAACAAGAAGATTCTTCCCTTTCTACTTACTTATTTCTAAGTACATACCCATAGTCCGTCTGAGGTTTGAAAATTATTTATAGGAAACATCGGGCTGCTGAGGAAAGACGGTTTTTCTCCAGCTTATGAAACTGATTGTTGGCAGAAGCCAAATGAATTTTTCGTCTGACATCAGTGCCATGCACCAACAAAAAATTGCTGCTACGGGGATAACGGCTAATTGTTTTCCTATTCTACTACGACGAGACCGCAGCAATAAATTACAAATTGATAGCTTGGGGGTATAGGAAAACAAAGAAGCAAAAGGGAAAACTTCGGAAAATATTTTGTAAAGTTTGGAGCCCCAAAAAACTCCATCCCCGAACTTGTGCCATAACCATTCGGATACGGGTTTATATCAGTAATTTATCCCCGTCTGTATTTCCTCCAGTTTCTCCCCCTTTTCCGGTTTTAGGGTAGAGGGGATGTTTTACCCCTTCCAGTGGGGCGGATTAGAGCAAAGAACGCAGGATCTAGTGTGGGATTGCTGAGATATTTCCCTGTTTTCCATACTATGGTCCTCCTCAGTCTTGGATCCAGGGGTGGACCGACGGACAGACTACACAAGTGTCAATTGCCGTTGCTAAACTCTTTTAGAACATTGTGACCCCTTCTTCTGAAGTCTACTTCTTGTTCGACACGAAAAAATGATTTTGGAAACCCTATGTTCTTTTAGAACAATGGGTGTCGTTAGACTATATAGGCACATCCAGCAACCGACTGTTTTTATTTGGAACTACACTGAGAAGGCCCATCACCATGGTGACGGTTATAGCAACGACATAGCAACGAATACTTCGGAAAAATGCCTCGCTGTTGTTTAGTAAGTTTTTGCAGCCAGAGGAGTAAAAAGGACTGGAATGTATCCTTTCACAAGTGAGTAACTTCAAGTAAACTTTATTAGATAATAAGATAAGGTCAAGGGGTCAAATCAGTCCAGACAATAATTGCCAAAGCAAAGGTACCTGCTGCTACTTCCCACTTAGCAAAGCAAAGGTACCTGCTGCTACTTCCCACTTAGCAAAGCAAAGGTACCTGCTGCTACTTCCCACTTAGCAAAGCAAAGGTACCTGCTGCTACTTCCCCCTTAGGCACACGATTCTGTGCTCCAAGTTGGTTCCAAATTTCAGGATCTCAGCGTAGCAGTCTAATTTTTATATGTCTAAAACCGTTTATAATGCAGGTTATGAAGATTTCACTGAACCCCGATTCAAGATTTTTTAAACAATGTTCCAGGTACGTATACATAATGCACAAGGGTTGACTCTGGTTCTAGGAATTTTGAACTTTTTGATATCCCTTACTTTCTAAGAAAACTGGAAAATCGAGGGAGGAAAATGGGTTTTGAGAGGAGAATTATGAATTCTAAAAGTGTTTTCGTCGAGTTTTCAATTCGTCACTGATATTTAAAGGTATTCTTTGAATAAAAAAGAATAAAAGAAATTTTAGAAACCAGTGTCATATTTCTGAAAAAATGGAATTGCCAAGGTTGGACAAGTTTTTGGAAAATCAGCATTAGGTGGGTTACAAACGACGTTGACATGCTGAACATATCACAGGTGAATGTCGATCAGAAATTTTTTGGTTGGATCGGGATCGACCCTGCTCTTAGTTTAGACAATCTTGAGGCGGAAGTAAGAAACAACAGCCTGCTTTTCTTCAAATAAATTTGCCGACGTCGCTGTACGCCACAGAGCACATTAAAATCCACTTTGGCCGGGATTCGATCCCCCTGCTTCAGCGCCTTGGCAACCTCACGTGTGACCCTGAGATGAAAATCAAGTTCCTCACCTCCCCCCCTCCCCCCTGTTATTCCAGCCAGCGCGAACAACAACTCTGGAATACACCGGTACACAACGAGCTGTCAAGCGTGAGGGCCCGAGTTCGAGTCCGACCTTATCTAAATGTTTTCCCTCTTGTGATTCTTCAATGATATAATAGGAGCAAGAAGTGACTAGACCACTTCATGAATTATCCATCTTTTTCAGCTGTCAAGCACTGCAGCCTCGATATACACTTCACTTAACATACTGGACATATCAAAGTTGAACAAAAAACTTTAATAGGATCGGGATCGAACCGGCCTTCCTCTAGTCTAAAGGCAGCCGTTCAGGCTACTGAGCTACCGAGGCTGTTCACATAGATAGAAGGAGACCTAAGCTATATCGGTCAGTGTTGATAGCTAATCGGAAGATATGAGGTGAGACTGCGTGAGACGGCTCTTGGGACGCTAAATTTCACTTTACACGTTCCCCAGCCGTTCGCGAACGGTGAGCTGGGACCATTTTCTGGGGCAGTGTTTTCTGAACGGGAAAAATTTGTCGGGGGAGTGTCCCTTGTGATCGTTTCGCGCGACCGTAAAACTTTTTGTTTGCTCAATGTCTGGGGCGCTAACTGCACCATACTAAACACAGTCAGAGCCGGGTCACACCGGTTCGATTCCGATCCTACCAAAGTTTTTCTGCTCGGCATTCACCTCTGGTATGTTCAGCATGTCAAGTGAAATGTATATTGAGGCTGTGGTAGTTCGGAACCCACCTAAAACTGTAGGTCCCCGACGTATACTAATACGGCTAGTGGAAAGCTCGTACTTTGTGGTTCTGCCAGCTGAGCACGATGGCTAAATCCAATCCTTTAAAGAGGTTGAACTGATTCTTTCGCTTTGTAAGGAAACTGAGAAGTTTCTTATCAAAACTCTTAATTAGGGTTTGAAAAAGGGGAGAAATTTTCTTTTTCAGAGTTGACAGTGAAAGGAAGTCGGAAGGATGCGGGCCAGAAGGCGCGGGAATAACGCGACCTGATTTTTTTTCTTTTCTTCTTACATTTTTCTTTGATTTAATATAGGAATGTAGTTACTTCTCTCCTTCAGCTCCCCACCCATCGTGTTAGTACATGAAGACCAACAGTTTGAGGTGGGTCCCGAACCACCACAGCCTCGATATACATTTCACTTGACATGCTGAACATATCAGGGGTGAATTCCGATCAGAGAAACTTTGATAGGAATCGAACTGGTGTGTTCCTCTACAGACAACAGTAGGAGTAAATGGATGGCAAATTGGTAGAGACGAAGTTGGAGACAGGTTTGTGTGTCGGTAGTAGTTAGGTATAGATAGTAAGCAAGTGGAACGATGCAAGTTTGTGTTTTGGTTAGTTTTGGTTGGCTGGGGGACTTGTGTATAACTTGGGATCATCCAATCATCCTATTCAAAGCTTCTCATTAGATAAGTTTAATAGTTAGTCGAGCAGAAGCAGAACTAAATCCCCATGAAAATACGTTAAGATCAAATGGGAGGAGTAATGTTTGTTCAACTAAAAAAAAAACTTTTTTCATTTTACAATTTTTTTTAACAAAAAAAAATTCTGCCAGTTTCTTTAAAATGATTTCTGAGAGAAATAGAAGCAAACTCTCAACCAACGACCTACTCTACAATATAGACTGCTTACCAGCTGCCATGTGTGCATGTGTACCTATTTGATTTGATGGTCCCTTTGATATTTCGAAAACAACTTGGAACACTTATTCGCCTACCTAAGTGGGAAGTAGCAGCAGGTACCTTTGCTTTGCTAAGTGGGAAGTAGCAGCAGGTACCTTTGCTTTGCTAAGTGGGAAGTAGCAGCAGGTACCTTTGCTTTGCTAAGTGGGAAGTAGCAGCAGGTACCTTTGCTTTGCTAAGTGGGAAGTAGCAGCAGGTAGGTACCTTTGCTTTGGCAATTACTGTTTGGACTGATTTGACCCCTTGACCTTATCTTATTATCTTATCAAGTTTACTTGAAGTTACTCACTTGTGAAAGGATACATTCCAGTCCTTTTTACGTCTCTGACAGCAAAAATTATCAACATTAGACGTCTACGCAGTCATGTTTGTTTACGTTTTTACTTTCTCGCTAGCCATATATGGCGAGAAAGTATTGTTTTCGTGCAAAATTTCGAAATTGAGATTTTGGGTTTCCCATGATCCTGGGGGTCCCCTGAGTCCAAAAAAGTGGTTTCTGGAAAAAGTCTGTCCGTCCGTCAGTCCGTCAGTCAGTCCGTCCGTCAGTCCGTGCAGTGCTCTAGCGCCTATACCGTTCATCCGATTTTGATGAAATTTGGTATGGACCTGTCTAAAATCACTGCCGAGACACATTTTCAAGGATTTTTTGATTGGTCAAAAATTGCGGCCGCTATTGTCAAAAAACCGCCAAAATAATTCAAAAATCGTGTTTTTGGTTACTTAGACAAGCGCCGACGGTACACTTTTCAATCTATAACACTGAAAATTGGTATGTGTGTTGACAAATAGATGCTTCGAGGTCATTTTCAACTAAAATTGAATTGGTTGAAAATTACGGCCGTTCTGGACCAAAGTTCGATCGTTTCGGCGCCATTCACATTTATTGACCGATTGTCATGAAATTTGGTAAATTGGTGTAGAACCATATAACTTAAACATCTGTCGAACAGAATTTTGTTATCTTCAAAATTACGGCCGTTTTTGTCAAAAAAGTGTCGAAAATGAGTTGAGAATGAGAAACCACGTTTTTGAATGGTTAGAACGCATTTGGGACTACAGTAATAGAATGACAGCCATGAAACTTGGTAGGAGTGATCTCAGATAGATGCTCTTGGGTCATTTTCAACCGATTTTGGATTGCTTAAAAATTACGCCCGCAAAGAAATCTCCAAAAAATAAAAAAATTACATGGGGCGAGAAAGTTAAGTGCGACTGTTGTCGGACCCTTTATTTCTGCACACTTTATGAGGAAACTATTGGATATTTAAATGTTGTGAATTATACTATGTCAATTTAACGGCCGATATTAACAGGCTGAGTGACTTTGTCAACAAAAAATTTGTCCAAAAAATATGGCCGTTAAAATGGCATACGTATTATACTTCAGACCATTATTTAAGTATTCAATAGTTTCCAATAGGAAATGTATGTTCGGTATTAAAAACACAACAACTTCTTTTTGCTTTGAAAGGGGTTGATGGAAATAATATACAGTAATATTCAGTAGAGACCTATTACCCTCAAAAATGAAAAACGCGGAAAGGGTAGTAAAAAAGCACAAAACCTTTTCAGCAAGTTTTTTTGTCTCTAATACAAAAAGTGAGAGACAGTGAAGCTCAGCGACAGACTGGGAGTCGAATGGAGAACATGTCGACGGATGAAGCCAAGTGGAAAATAAAGAGTCCGCCCTTTGCCGGAAAATCCCTGGACTTGGACTGAGTGTAGGACGACGTGGACTTAGTGTAGGACATGGACTGAGTGTAGGACGTGGACTGATTGTAGGACGCGGACTGCGTGTAGGACGTGGACTGAGACTAGGACGTGGACTGCGTGTAGGACGTGGACTGAGACGAGGACGTGGACTGCGTGTAGGACGTGGACTGAGACGAGGACGTGGACTGCGTGTAGGACGTGGACTGAGTGTAGGACGTGGACTGAGACGAGGACGTGGACTGCGTGTAGGACGTGGACTGAGACTAGGACGTGGACTGCGTGTAGGACGTGGACTGAGACTAGGGCGTGGACTGCGTGTAGGACGTGGACTGAGTGTAGGCCGTGGACTGCGTGTAGGACGTGGACTGAGTGTAGGACGTGGACTGAGTGTAGGACGTGGACTGATTGTAGGACGCGGACTGCGTGTAGGACGTGGACTGAGACGAGGACGTGGACTGCGTGTAGGACGTGGACTGAGTGTAGGACGTGGACTGTACGGCTCATTGAGCCAGATGTTGCTGCTGACCTCACTCTAAGAGTCTTCGCCCACTTAACCGAGCCGCACCGCCGTTTTTGTTTGTATGAAGAGGATTGAGAGCCAAATAATTCGACTTTGCTTATATTTCAGATTTTTTACTAATGCTAACATAGCAGTCTTCAATTCTTTCTTTCTTGTGGGGCCGGTAGGGGACCTCCGAGGCTCCCCTGAACACTTAGGCTGGAACCCAGTGTACCTACCGACATTACCTACCCTGCAGGAGCCTTGCCAACGACAGGAAGGTGTGAATTTTGACTAGAGGCTGCTGCATGATAAGAGCAGGCTGTGCTATAGTTTGAGGGTGAGGGCAGGGCCGGATTAGCCATATGACCAGGTGTGTGCATGGACACCCTATTTTGGTCGCAGGGGCGCCATGTGAAGGCAAAAATAAATAAAATAATTGTGATTTCTTGAAATAAATTAATTATATTTCGTTGTTTATAATTCTGCGGAATAATCAAACACTTGGGATGAGAATGAAGTGGAAATGACGGAAGAAAAGGTTGCTGTTACTGTCCTTGACTGTGACAAACATACCAGTACTTCCAAATTTGACCCGGATCCGGCTAACTGGGTTATATCAGACACTCTAAAGAATTATTTAGCCAGAAATGATATGCCGCAAAATATCAATTACAATTTTGCGGACACCGCTCAGAAGCATGGCAGCAGGAAACGCTATTTACGCAAAAGCTACTTAGTACGACAGCTGCAGAATGGGGAGAAGCAAACTAGGAAATGGTTACTTTATTCACCTTCTACGAAAAAAATCTACTGTGGGGTTTGTAGACTGTTCGAATCCAAATTTCCCTAAGGACAAGACTGATTGGTGACTGGTGACTGGAGAAACTTAGGACAAAAGATCCAAAAACATGAAAATTCTTCATTTGTCCAACTTGATAAGCTTCAAATCTATGAAAAAGAATCCCATAGATAAAACACTATTTGCGGCTGTAGAAGTGGAGGTGAAATACTGGTGCAATGTGCTGCAAAGGGTTGTAGTTGCAGTGAAGGCTTTATCTTCAAGGGGGTTGGCGCTCACAAGGGTCCGTTGAGGTTTTTGGGTCTAATAACAACGGTAACTCCGGATAAATACTTATCTACCCATTCTGGACAAATGCTACAGTGAGCTAAGTACCAGGAAGGGAGCTTATTCAGAAATAATGAAACGGTTCTCCGTTATTGAAAAATGCTTGAATAATGCACCAGATTTTGAGGCTGCTTTAGACAAAATGGACCTGACACAGTACCCAGATGTTACGCCAGAAATAAAGAGTGAGTTGCGGCATTTGAGACTTCATATTTCCAAATTATCAATCACCGAAAAACCAAGTAATGTCAACAACTTCTTGTCATGGATGAAGATGGGGAGCTTCGAAGATGTGTACCCGAACGTGGAGATTTTACTTCGAATTTACAAATCTCTGCCAGTGGCGAACTGCTCAGCGGAAAGGAGCTTTTCGGCGTTAGCGCGAATAAAGAATCATTTCCGAACTGCACTGGGGGAAGCCAAACTGTCGGGGCTAGCGCTTCTCTCGATCGAAAGTGAATTCACAAAAAAAGTTTCGTTTGACAGCGCTATTCTCAAATTCGCCCATTCCAAATCAAGAAAAAAGAGTTTTTCCGTTTAAGAAAAAAGGACGAACTTTAGTGCATTGACTGAATAGATGGTAGGTAAGTGGAACCAATTTAATACCTTTTTTCCTTCAACAATACCTACCCTTCCAAGTTAGGGTGCAGGCTTGTATTGAATGCAGGAGGGAAGGGGGGGGGGGCGCCAAAACGAAGATTGGTTTACCCTAGAAAGAATTGTTAATCCGGCCCTGGGTGAGGGCTGGGGTGAGGGCCTCACATTGACAGAGAACGTGAGGGGGAGTTTGCTCCCATGTCCCCCTGCAGGTGGCTGCCTCAGCTATGCCCATCCTGTCAAGGTGTTTGTTGAAGCTGTAGCCCGTGATGGCCTCAGCTTCACGTTGTAGTTGTATCCTGGACAGCGCCAGTGCCTCTCTCCTCTACTTTATTCCTAGCATGGCCTTCATAAATGTGCTTTGGGGAAAAAGAAGGAGATTTCGGAAACCACTTGAAAAATTCCGGGGTTTTCCGACCAATGGAAATAATTAAAAATAACTCGCTGCTAACAATGTTTACCGTAAGTGTGGTTGAATAAACTAAAGTTAAACTTTATGAAAAGTATGTAATCAAACAGCACTGTACAGCAGCTTTTTGAAATACCATCATACTGCCGGTTTGACCCTGCATGGTAGGTATTTTATAGTTGTTTGGATATAGACTGGACCGGCCTCATTTGCATAGAGAGATGGGGGTCATGAGAGGTAATAGAAGCCCTGTATAGCGGCCATTTTGGACATCTCAGTTGCATACCAATGAGCATTTTGTTTGCAAAAACAAAAATTCATTAGCTGCTTCCATTTGAACTGACACCTTCTATTTCTTATGTTAGAGAAAGGTGAAGTGGCTGAGCGGTCATGGCTTCGGGACACTCTTCAACTGACTTCGGCCAGTCAGACGTCATGAGAATATATTTGATTGATTTGGGAAATATCTCCTATCTCCTGTTGTAAAAGGTACCTAAATGCGCCGAACAGTGGTTATTTGTATCTGAGAAAAAAAAAATCGAAAAAATCTAAAATATAGCAACTTGGCTTCTTTCTAGAGAAATTTAATAAAAAACCGAAAAAATAAAAAAGAGAAAAATTGTATAAGTCTTCCACAGCCCACTCCTTCTTGGAATCAGTCCTTACTGCACCCTACAACAAGTCCTTAGTCGAAAGTTCTCCTACACAGCCGAATTTGACGGCCAGAAACATGACGAATTTCCGTAATAACCTCCTGTTATCTTTTTACTTTCTCGCTAGCCATATATGGCGAGAAAGTATTGTTTTCGTGCAAAATTTCGAAATTGAGATTTTGGGTTTCCCATGATCCTGGGGGTCCCCTGAGTCCAAAAAAGTGGTTTCTGGAAAAAGTCTGTCCGTCCGTCCGTCCGTCCGTCCGTCAGTCCGTCAGTCCGTGCAGTGCTCTAGCACCTATACCGTTCATCCGATTTTGATGAAATTTGGTATGGACCTGTCTAAAATCACTGCCGAGGGGTTTTTAAGGATTTTTTGATTGCTCAAAAATTGCGGCCGCTATTGTCAAAAAACCGCCAAAATAATTCAAAAATCGTGTTTTTGGTTACTTAGACAAGCGCCGACGGTACACTTTTCAATCTATAACACTGAAAATTGGTATGTGTGTTGACAAATAGATGCTTCGAGGTCATTTGCAACTAAAATTGAATTGGTTGAAAATTACGGCCGTTCTGGACCAAAGTTCGATCGTTTCGGCGCCATTCACATTTATTGACCGATTGTCATGAAATTTGGTAAATTGTGTAGAACCATGTAACTTAAACATCTGTCGAACAGAATTTTGTTATCTTCAAAATTACGGCCGTTTTTGTCAAAAAAGTGTCGAAAATGAGTTGAGAATGAGAAACCACGTTTTTGAATGGTCGGAACTCATTTGGGACTACAGTAATAAAATGACAGACGTGAGATTTGGTATGAGTGATCTCAGATAGATGCTCGTGGGTCATTTTCAACCGATTTTCGATTGCTTAAAAATTACGCCCGCAAAAAAATCTCAAAAAAAAAAAAAAAAAAAATCATTCTGGGCGAGAAAGTTAAGTGCGACTGTTGTCGGACCCTTTATTTATATTGCTACCATCTTCATTTTAGAAAGTTGTGAGTGGCCTATCGGTCAAAAGGCCCGACATGTGTTCAGACAGTTCGAGTGGGTTCGAATCCCAGTGTCAGCAATATTTTCCGCTTAATTTGGCTTCGGCCCACTTCGGCCGACTACTTTTTAGCTTCAGTCAAACACTTAGGGTGCTCCTTTGTCGCCTATTTCACAGCGCCTGCAAAACCATGATTATGTAATTTGAAAGTGGCTCTACAGAATTTTAGTCCACTAGATAAAGAACAATAATAATTACCAATGACATTTTTGGTAAATTATAATTAATACTGAATGATATCTGAAATATAAGAAAATATTTTTGTTTTAGTAGTGAGAAGAACTGTGTAAATTAATGTGTTCAGTCCCTTCGACTTTCAAACACCCTTAAGAGGACGCTATACCTGACGATGCACTTTTTGCCGCCCATAAGATTAACATTGCGAGCGGCGATTCATTTTCAAGGTTTACCCTTGGTTGGAAAGACACAAAATTTTGCCTGTACCTAGCCCTAACAATGTTCTAGGTCTTGTTCGAAGCAGATTTCCCATTTTCTTTACTAGTTTTCGAGATACAGCACTTTTCTTGAGGTATGCGATGCTAGCATTTGCAAAACAGTTGCAATAAAAGAAACCAGTGAAAAATTGGGAAATCTGCTTCGAACACTCCCTATAGAACATTGTTAGGGCTAGGTACAGGCAAAATTTTGTGTCTTTCCAACCAAGAGTAAACCTTGAAAATGAATCGCCGCTCGCAATGTTAATCTTATGGGCGGCAAAAAAAGCATCGTCAGGTATAGCGGACCCTTAAGATGAATCAAGGTCAGTCGAGAGGGGTGGAAAGTCTGAACATTCTCTGGGAACAAGGGGAATGAACGAGATGGAGGGTGAAAGGTGTGATAAAACTTAGTAGCTCTGTAGCTCCGTAGCTCTCCAGCTCTCCAGCTCTCCAGCTCTGCTTCTCTCTTTTTACGGCAAGCTGCAAACTCGACTGCCAGTTGGCAGAGCGAAACTTTCTCCGTCTTTTCTTTTTATTCCTCCTGCCTTGAGAAATTGTTTTTACTTTCTCGCTAGCCAATATGGCGAGAAAGTATTGTTTTCGTGCATAATTCCGAAATGTAGATTTTAAGTTTCCCCTGATGCTGGAAAAAGTCTGTCCGTCCGTCCTGATAATCAGGCTATTCCCAATGTTACTGACACTGACAAAAAAGTGGCCAGAAAAATCTTGGACAGTGAGGATTTGAACCGTGGCACCGAAGCTTAGCTTAGCTATGTTAGCTCCACTCAGGCAGACGGAGTGTATCGTAGTTACCTGAGAAATGATTGCCGTTATTGTTCCTTGATTTCTCTTGATTCCAATTTTCTTTGCTTTTCTCATCATAATAAATTTTCCGTCAAGTGGAACCTTCTAGAACCTTCTAGAACCTTCGCTACGTGCTTGCTTCTTTCTGGCTTACTTGCATTACACCTATCCCATTATTTTGAGTTTTCAGGAAACGGTTGGTAATTTATATGCTCTGAAACGAAATGTCTTAGGCTTAATTTTCACCACTTTCTTATAGTATCCGATAGTGTCTCATAACGAGAGGATTTAACGAACGGATTTACGCTATCGTATGTTTAGCTTACGACAAGTGCGATCGCAGAGAAATAAGTGCAAGCGCTAGGCACTTGTCGTAAGCTAAACATACGATAACGTAAATCCGTTCGTTAAATTCTCTCATTAGGAGACACTCTCTGATACCTTAAGAAAGTGGTGAAATTCTGCCGAAAACTTGTTGACTGAGGCTGGATTTCACCACTTGATAAAGTCTGCTATAGTGTCCCCTTATTGTTAACTACCTCGTATAGCGTGATCCTCCTGATAAGGAAAGTTGGTGCCTTTCACCATCCTGCCGATAGCGCCCTTATCATAACGTTAGCTATAGGTAGTGGTCTTTATACGGGAAGGTTATAAGTTTAAGGCTACTTTTACGGGAAGGCAAATTGTGAACTATAACGAGCATTTTCACCAAGAAAAGTGAAATAAAAATGAAACTAACTGGAATTAGTTTATAAGGTAATGTCAACAAATTCCAGCCATGGCATTGGTGTTGCTGTCAAAAAGCACTATAGATTGCGACGTTAAAGAGCTATATTATATTTCAGAATAAATTCAATAGTTTCCTCATAAAATGGATATTGAAAATGTGAATAAACAGCCTTGTGTAGCGAGGCATAATATTAAATAATATTGAAATTGTTGGGGAATGCAAACGAGAATGGTGGAGTGCTCGGTGTCAGATCGATGCCGCTGCCGCTGGCTGCGACACCAAACCCTTTCCCCGTTATAGCCGCCGAGGATTTCGCCTTTAATGCTATTTCCTGAAAGAATTTGAATCTCCTTTTTTACGGATAAAAATCTCTGCGGGGTTTCGCCGTTTGAAATACTTGGGAACTGATTGCAGGGGAAGGGGGGGGGGGAGGGCGATCAGCTGTAGGTAACGAATTATTTCTCCGTCAATACTCGATTCTGGCTCTATAGAAAGGTCACCTTTTGTGAGCTCAGTACGGGGTTTTTCGGTCAAAATCAAGCCCGACAGTTGAGTTTTACCCCGGCCGGAGAAGGCCTGGTCCAAGACAGGGCTATATTCACCAGCAAAAAATGTCAATAAATCGCCACTAGATCTTGGGTCCATTGCGGCAGTATACTTTTGGTATTGTATCACACTGGTAACTAGACGATGAAATGACGTGGCAGCATCAGCGGCATGCAGTGGAATAGCATTCTATTAGCTGGATGATGAGGTGACGTGGCAGCAGCAGCACTGGAGTAGTGTTGCATATGAGGTAACGTGGCAGCATCAGCAGCACTGGAGTATAGTGTTGCATATGAGGTGACGTGGCAGCAGCATCAGCATTGGAAAAGTTGAAAGTTTCCGTGAGCTGGGTTTGTTTGAATACTCAACAGGTAATGCTGTTACTGCTGGTTTCCTACGTATTGATCCCTTTGTTTGCTGTTACTGTGTATCTAACAGTCGTGAATAATCATTCATCTGTGCGAGTGTGTCTAACAGTTGTAAATGATCATTCATGGCCGAGATGTTATCGCGAAGGTCGTAGGTAATACCACTGTAGGTGATACGTAGGGAAAAGGAAGAGCATTTTTAGAGTGCAGTTACTATAATCTAGCAATATCACTCGTTTATCACTCGTTTATCTCCTCATTTTACAACCCTCAACCCTGAACCACCTGTACTGCCCTTGTTTCCTTCAGGGGCCATTATCATACCCTCAAGGCAAGAAGGCACAGCTTTTATCAATAATTTAGGCATGCATGTCCACACGATCCTGTAGGTTGACTTCTTTTCTCGCAGTATTTTGAACTTTTTGAATAAATTTCTGACGTTAAAAATTCATATTAAACAATATCCAGCATTTTCTTCAAAAAATTGGAAGGAAAATCATTATGCTGCCACGAGTGACAGTGTTTCGCCTTAATATACAAAGTAAGATGGTCTATTTTTGCCCCAATATGAGGGACTTATTCATAGCGAAGGCAGCGTGTAGAAATGATTCATGTTTTCATTTTACAAAATGGAGAGCTGCAGGAAATTAAAGCGTATAGAAGATAGAGGACAACAATGCCGTGTTTTTGGCAGATTCTCCTTTTTATCACGTCTTTTGTTCCGGTGCGTTACCAGGGCATATATCAGCCCCGGGTCCGCCCTGCTCTACATGGCTGTCTTCGAAGGAACACTGAGGTTCCATCCCGCTCCTATTAAAGTTTTTCTGATCGGCATTCACCTCTGATATGTTCAGCATGTCAAGTAGTGAAATGTGTATCGAGGCTGTGGTGGTTCGGAACACACCAGAAACTGTAGGTCCCCGTCGTGTACTAACACTTGGGTGGGTAGCTGGTATTTGTTAGTGCCCTGGGGAGGAGGGTGCTTCAAGAGGGTGGGTTGTCGAAGGGGAATATGTCTTTGATCTCCCCCCCCCCCCCCAGTCAAAATATCCCTGTATACATCACTTAAGGGGCCAAGCACCTGTTGGTGGTTGCAGCTCACACCCTTGGCCTGGAGCTACAGATGTTAATTAAACAAACTGATTGTTCCTTCGGACCCGTCTGAGTCTAATGTCTTCCCATAGATTTTTGCATTGTAAGTTACGTTAACAGGAAAGGAATCATTTAATTTTTTTTAAGGATGCGAACTTTGGTCACCCTTGGATGTGTGTCGCGACAGGGGTGACTTCTTTGAAGCGTGAAATTGTGAAATTGTATTGGAGGGCCATTAATCAAGGGATAGAGAACACACAGCCAGTGGGCTGGAACACATTACTCCACACCCCCCACCGTCGTGTCACCGCCATTACAACCCTTCCTAGCCAAATAGGCATCTTTCCAATTTCTTGCATCCAAAATTTTCAAGTATTTTAGGACCATAACTAAAATAATATGTATTTATTTCCTCCCCGCTGGTCAATATGTCGAATAAAATTGTTTTATCGCCACACCGTTCACCCGATTTTGTTGAAATTTGGTGTGCACCTGTATATAGCCATGGGGCAAGTAGGTATTTGGGGAATTTGAAAATAACTTAACGTAACAGAAGTCATTAACGAAATTGTGATATATTTCAGAACATTTGAATATCCTACAAAGTCCCTTAGAAAATTGTCGAAAAAAACGTTTATACAAAAAGTTAATGTAAATTCCGTCTTAATGACGGTTGGGAAGTTGTTACAGAGAGTTTGTAGGAAACAAGCAGGCTCTTGGAAACTTGTAAGCCGGAAATCCGCGCGAGATCCTAAATAAAGATGTCAGTGGCAGCCTCACAGACAAAGGAAAGAAGCAAGGTAGCATTTACACGAGTCCAAACGAAATCTAGTTAGCAGGGAGCAAACAGGATTTTCCCCAAGCCAGTGCGACACCGACTGCAATCAGGGGCGTAGCGAAGGCTTTTTCCAGGGGGGGGGGGCCAAGTCACAATTTTGCTTTTTTCATGTCATTTTTCTAATTTCAGGCTGTGTGGTGATTTTACGATCAAATTGTTGATAAAAATTTGTCCGAAATTAACCGATCGTAAAATCGCGAAGCAGCCTGTTAAGTTCAGCCGTTAAAAAGGCATATTATATTATACTTCAGAATATTTACATTTCAATTTTATTCTCATAAAATGTGCAAAAAAAAAATTAAACAAACACGACTGGCCAAAAAGGGACAAAAAAAATCTTGACCTCTGGGGATTTGAACTTTGGAACCCTGATACTCATATTTCTGATAGAATAATCATTTAGCTACAAAATGGTTATACAGTGCAACCTTAATATAACGTACCTCAATATAACGACTTCCTCGATTTAACAAATTCTTCGTAATCCTCTTGAATTGTCCATAAGAGTCAATATAAAATATACCTTTACATTGCGAACATTCTTTGCGTACAACCTCTTTATAACGAATTTTCAACTATCTGTGTTTCTCAAAAAGGGAGGTTTGAGTGACGATGTAGTGAAATCCATCACGAAATTAGATTGCGCTTTGGATGTCATAACTCATACCGGTGGTAAACAGACAACTATCAATGACTTTTTTTCTAATCAATGAACAAAATTGAGATTAAGCTACTAAGATATAACCACATTGTTAATTGTTTTTGATTATTAATTATTAAAACTATTCTTTTACCTCTTTATAACGAATTTTAGACCAATCTAACCTCAACATAACAAACCTCAGTTCAACGAATTACTTGATATTAAGAATATTTTCTTGTTCCCCTCCGATTTGTTATATCGAGGTTGCACTGTATTAAAATTATTCATGGTGATGTTACCAAAGGTAAGTACGACAATTGTCGGACCCTTTTAAGGTGGCGGCCACATACCATAAGTTTTGGACGGCGGCGTCCTGATGAGGATGCATCCCCGGAAGTCTCGTTAGTGGGGAGGGATGGACAGTTCTGAAGGGATGCGACCCCGATCTTGGGATTCAAATCAAGGTCTCATCAAATTTTGCCAAACAAAAGAGAAATAACATGGGATGCGGGTATCGAGTTTGGGCACCAGCCATCCCTGAGTTACATCCCAAACCCTGCATCCCAGCCAGGAAGCCAGGACGCCGTCCAAAACGCATCCTTTCCGTCTTTGGCATCTCTTCTGGAAATTATTGGTCATCTCTGAACTGCTCTGTCACACGCAGTACCGTTGAAGTCAACCGTATACTAATTCCAACAATGGCTTCAGCTCGGTACATATTGGTTGGATGAGCAGAACATGCATACGCTCCGTTTGTGTTGACGTCGGTCACTCTCTACCTGAAACCTTTGACGTTCGTTGTCGGCTGTCACTGGCAGAACCTCGCTTGTTATCTACAGTACCTACAGACACGTCAATCAGTGACTCGACGTTACGTGAAATCGCGTATTATCGCTCTCACATCGGCTTGTTTGTAGCAAAGGGGTGGGAGAACAAACCCAGCAACTAGACCATTTCAGCAATTATCCATCGTGCTCAGCCGGCAGCACTACCAAATACCAGAAAAATACCAAAAAATATCCAGAATTCCAGAAACCACTTTTTTCGAATCAGGGGCAGGGACAGGCCCGCCGAATTTCAAAAATCCGGGGGGCAAATCTGCACCAAAATTCTTCGTGAGGGTACTTTTTTTTACTTTCTCGCCCGTATGAAATACATGGGCTGAGAAAGTTATGTCTTCGTGCAAAATTTCGATTTTGAGATTTTGGGTTTCCCATGATCCTAGAGGTCCCCCGAGTCCAAAAAAGTGGTTTTTAAAAAATGTCCGTCCGACGTACGTACGTACGTACGTACGTACGTACGTACGTACGTACGTACGTACGTACGTCACTCTGTCGCGCAACTGGACGTCACACCGTTCGTCCGATTTTGCTCAAATTCGGTATGTAGGTACCTAATGTAAATATCTGGACCCGTTTTTTGATAAATTTTGATAACTCAAAAATTGCGCCTGCTATGGTCAAAAAAAGGCAAAAAATCGTGTTTTTTGACAGTTAAGAAGGGCTGGAAGCTACGTATATCAAGTTGGAACCTTGAAAATTTGCGAAAATGTTTTTGAATAGATGCTTTAAGGTCATTTACAATCATTTGGAGGTGGGCCAATAACTTGGCCCAGTTTTGGCCCCAAACGCGTTGGTCATCTCTCCGGTAGCACTATTCGATCGATTTCAGTAAAAATTGGTAGGGAGGTGTACTTTAACCTAGTTTGATGTTTTACCGAACGAAATTTATCCAACATAATAATTATGGCCAATATTGGCATTATCGTAGGAAAATTTTCCAAAAATGGAAATCACGTTTTTGATTGGTTCAGACGGATTTGCAACAACCCTATTCGACAGATTTCCTTGAAAATTGGTGAAAATGGTCTCAGATAGATGCTTCAAGGTCATTTTCAATAGATTTTCAATTACTTGAAAATTAAGGCCGTGACATGGAAAATAGAAAACACGTACTTTGCGCGTCAAACGACGCTTCACCATTTGACGGATATGTTTGAAATCCGGTGAGTAGGTGCCTAAAATTATTGTCCAGTGTATGGCAAAATTTTTTTTAGAAAAAGTTAAAATTTTGGCCCAAAAAAAATAAATTTCGTAAAAAAAAATTAAAATTTTCGATACCGCTGGCGTAAAAATTGCGAGAAAGTCAAGTGCGACCATTGTCGGACCCTTTATTAAATGAAGTTACTGTTCTCCCTCGTGGGGGGGGGGGGGGGGGGGGGGGAGGGAGTGTTGAAATCGATCAGAAAAAGTTTTTAAGATTGATAGTTAGAGATGTAAAAGCTCCCTTTGCTTTACCTCTGCCTATAGAAGAGCAGGATTTGATTTCCATTAGCGGAGACCACAAGTACCAAAAGGTGGGAAGTATAGCTTGGAACACTGACACCGCGATGAGCTTCGTTGGGGAAACCACAAATTGGGGGGGGGGGCGAGGTCCCACTCCCCCCCACCCCCCATTCCGACCAATTTTGCTATATTGGTTACCGAAAAAATAAGAAGCGCTTTTCCGGTGATGTTAATGTGATATGGGAATGTCTATGAGATGAGCAAATACGTGAATAGGTGAGCTGACAATCCATCGACGCGACAGGGCGGGGGTTTCAATTTAACGAGAAATTCCTGATCGGAGTCGTAAATCACGTAAATTGAGAGCTCTCCTCTCCCATGCTAACCGGATACCTTGATAACTTATACTCTTTTTATTATCACCTGCCGCAGTGAGATATGGCGCTCATTCGTCAAGCTAGCATGTGCAAGCCTAATGGGCATACTAGGGGTATCGATACTGTGTCTACAGTAAATCAGTAGTATTTATAAATTAAAAGTAACGTAGCACTTGTATCACAGAAAAATATATTAAGTACGACCGGTTTCGTCTTGCTACGTTACTTTTAATTTATAAATATGTCTAAGTATCACCAAGTTACTGTGGAAACCATTAAGTTTATTCGTAAATCAGTAGCTCAGCAAATGATTGGATTACGTAGTATGATGGCTGACTTAGTTTCAACAATATCGCATTTTAGATTCTGACCACTAAATAAAAAGTTATTACACTCTAAAGTGGACGGATTTTTGGTTGGTATAGGAGGTGAAAATACCGTAAGTGACGTAAGCTTTGGCTCCTTCTGCTAAGCTCCGCATCTTCTGCTACCTATCTCACTGAAAGCTAACTGTAGGAACCATCAAGTAAAGATATCGATATATCGAAGTCTGGAAAGACAGCTCTTCTACTGACTGAACTATGGCACGGAAAATCTAAATTTTCAATCCGCTAAGATCTACAAAGGCTTGGCATAAGCGAGAAATTTGATGGTACCGGGATTCGAACCCAGGATCCTCAAGTCACGAGTCACCCAGTGCTACATTGTTGCTATTATTTGTGAGAACCCGCGAAATGTTTGAAATATTCTAGAATCTCACCCGGACAGCCAGTTGTGTGAGAGATTTTACTTGACAAGTGAAAATTAGAACTTTCTGGTAAGTCTTTGAGACATTTCAGAAACGTTGGCAGCTATATTATGTGCAGCACCGGTTGTGAGGCAGAGAGATATCCAGTTACATATTGTAATTGCATTTCGAATGCAACCTATTATCACGCCGGGACACAAAGCAAAACGCAGTAACCGCATGAAAACCATTTGAATCGAAAGCATTCGCAATAAACTGTCTTTTGTTGTGGGGATATTGTGCAACTACCTATCGAATTTTGAAATTGAGACTTGGGCAATAAAAAAGGACGGAAGAGAGGGAAAGGGTATTCCAAAATACCCAGGTACACCGAGTGGTCTAGAATCTCTATGGTTGTTTTCAGAAAAACCCGGTCGTACAGGTTCAATCCCGCTCCTAACAAATTTTTTTTTGCTCGGCATTCACCTCTGATATGTTCAGCATGTCAAGTGAAATGTATATCGAGGCTGTGGTGGTTCGGAACCCACCTAAAACAGTAGGCCCCCTTGCCAGAATATAAAATACGTCCGTCCGTTCTCTCTTCAGCAGCGCCTACATCATGCTCCTATTTTGATGAAATTTCGTGTGTACCTGTATAAAATCAGGACTTTGTTTCATTTTCGAGGAATTATTGGAATAATAGTGAATAGTGAAGAAAAAATTCCTGTAATATCATGACTTGAACCCTCCCAATACCGCGGTTCAATAGGTCAATTAGATACCTACAAAATGTCTATAGGTATACTGAAATTTGTTCGATAATCTCAAAGTAACTTAACCAATAGAAAATTACTGAAGTTCAGTGTTCACCAATAGCATTGTCCTTATCTTGCCCTTTGCTAGCCAGCCGATAGCGGTGTAAATTAAACTATAGGAATAATTTTGGAAAACTCAAAATTTGCAAAGTGGCAGAATGTAAACAGACGTGGCACGAAACTACGTACTTATCTAGCACCACCAGGCTATCGGTAATTTAAAATTTAGAGCCAAGTGGTTGGTATCTTTTAGTTATAATATGTGAAGGAAGGGTGGTTTGGTTATTTAGTATGGTGAACAGACATGGAGTGACAGTTTAATATGTAGCTCGAGGCAACAGTACGTGCGCGTCATGCCAATATCACCAACGCTAAAGTTCATAATAGCATCTAACTAGTATAATAGCCTCAAATTCAAAAGCTTGCAAAATGTAGCGCCAACGCTCGGGATATTCCGTGCTTTTCAACCTATTTTGCAAAATTATCATTCATTGAATGCGTTGTGTTTAAAATCACAACATAGCCTTTTAATTTCGGCCGTGAAAAAGACATATTATATTTTAGAACATTTAAGTATGCAATAGTTTCCTCTCAACAATGTAGACGTGTAGAGACAGACTGCTGTATCTATCTTTCGTGAAATATATTCAGATCGATGTAAACAATTCCGCACAGGGCCCTGGGAAAAGTTTCAAGTTACTTTTCAAGGTTTCCACTAAATTTTCCATGGAAATGTCAGGAAAAATAATTTCAGTTTACCTAAGAATGTGAATACCGACGTTATACAAATATTTGAACGTGCTGAAAGGGAAAGAGTCAAAAAGAATTTCCCCGGAGGTAAAACGAAAAAGGGTCTATCATGGATGCCTTGAGAGAGAAGAGAGAAGTCGTAATGCAATCTGAGCAGCAGCTGACCTACTGCTTATTTGCCACCTATACCTCTTCGTCTTTGCCCATTTCAAGAATAGGGAAAGATCAGTAGCTCAGGAAATGATTGGATGATGTAGGTGGTGAAAATACCGAAAGTGACGTAAGCTTTGGCTACTTCTGCTAAAGCTTCGCATCTTCTGCTACCTACCTGTAAGCTAACTGTAGGAACCATCAACAAAAGATATCGATATATCAAAGTCTGACAATACTATACTGACAATACTATACTGTCTCAACTATGAAACCGGACATCAAAATTTTCAACCCGCTATATCTACGAAGGGAGAAGACCATTGGAACAACACATCCATCGTGTTAGAATCCGACGGAAACCTACAGTTTTAGGTGGGTTCCGAACCACCACAGCATTTCATCCAGAACTTTGAAGCAGGTGACAGCCGATCAGAAAAATTTTGACAGGATCGGGATCGAACTGGAGCTCACAGTGTTCCTCTAAAGATAGACCTCTCGGTTAGAAATACCTCGGTTTATATCTAACGTTTGGCTAAGGTAAACTTAGATGGATGGAAAAGGAGCGGGGTAATAGGGAGAATACGAGCAGAAGGTAATGACCGCCATAAACTCGAAAGGAATCTACAGCGAACTGTAACTGTAACTTACTGTTAATGTAACTGTAGAGTTCCTCCGGCCGGAGTAGCAGACCGTAAGACTATTTCAACGGGGAAAAAAAATCGTGGCACCAGAACGATTTTCAGTGGGTTTCCTCGTGTACAGAAGGTGGTTATTTGGTAAGAATCACGGCCGACAGTTTAGGTTCCCCCAGCCCAGATTTCTTTGGCAATTTTCGGAAAAGCTATTTTAATACTGTTGTCGCGGACTGTGGCAGTGAGCTTGTCTGTATTATTTAGAACATTAAATTTGTTCCAAAGGTCTTCTCCCTTCGTTGATATAGCCGGTTCAAAATTTAGATTTTCCGTGCCATAGTTCAGTCAGTAGGAGAGCTGTCTTTCCAGACTTCAATATATCGATATCATTACTTGATGGTTCCTACAGTTAGCTTACAGTGAGATAGGTAGCAGAAGATGCGGAGCTTAGCAGAAGTAGCCAAAGCTTACGTCACTTTCGGTATTTTCACTACTTTTATCAACCTAAATAATAACTTTTTATTTAGTGGTCATGCAGAATCTACAATGCGATCTAGTACAGAAACTAAGTCAGTCATCAGGCTACTGATTTTCCCCCACTCTTGATCGGAGAGAAGCAAGGAAAGCGATCCATCAGCTATAATACTAGACCATTAGCAACAGGTTCAAATTTTGAGTGCTGACTATACTAGAATTCAATCCAAAAATAGAGGCGTCTCTTGACTACCCAAGAATTCCTTGAAGGAGCCAGTCAGGCGAGCTTTCCTTATATAGGTTCGTTAGCACCCCCTCCCCTCCTCTTCTCCCTCCCCTTTCCTCCGTCTGAAGTTTCTCACGCCTCCATCATCAGACAAGTCTCTCCATACTCAACATCAGAATACAAGATAGCTCACCATCATTATTAGTGTCCAACACGTTCTATTCACGACTTCCCGAGATTTTTAGCCCCAATTTCGTAGCATCACTATTGTGGTGCCGCAAGACTAAAAGTTTGGGAGGAATTGGTTTGCCCAGTAACTCCCTTGTTGTTGATATAAATTTTCAGCGATGTGGGGGCAATCAGCACCGAGATAATTCCTTCCTTAAAAAAATTCGAACAAATTAGGACACCTACCCTGCAGTGCCCCAATAAAGCGGCTTTCACACGGTCGCACCACCGTAAAGGCCGTCAGAGGGAAATTGGGACTTCCTCGCTGTTCTGTTGGTAGGGACATTTTATTTCCTGATAAAGCATATGCCCTTGGCCCGAAGGCACAGATGTTAAGTAAACAAACTGATTGTTGGCCGAAGCCAAATGAATATTTTTTGGTGTGACATCCATGCTACCGACAGAAAATTGCTGCTACCGGGATTCGAACCCAGGACCTCAGCCGTGCGAGTCTAGGGTTTCCCCCCTAGACCACGGCGAGGTTGGATAGTAGAGCTATTATTTACGTAATATAAAGGACAGGAAAAGTGGCGGTTTTCCTCGTCTCCCACTGGAAAACTGTAATTGTCCTCTTGAGCATTGTTTATGATGACTTTTGTTCTTTTCCCCTCTAACTCTGTGTTATTTCCCCATTGATGATGACTTGCCCTTTCAAATCAGTATGAAAAGCCATAAGGGTGGATTTCACCAGTGCCTAACCCTTAAAGTTCACTTTAGAAAATGAAGGAAACTCTCGATAGCACCCTTATCTTGCCGTTAGCTATAGGGTAGTTTTTCCAGCCGATTGTGATCTAACGGTAGGTATTGGCTACCCAGCCGAGCCAAGCAAGGCCATTGGTTTTTGTACCTAACTTGCACATTATAGGGTGTTTAGGGGTATAGTGAACTTTTAAGGGACCCTATTGTAGACTTTACCAACTGGTGAAACACCTAACGCAAGGTACGCTGCAATTGACGGACTCCTAAAGCTATCGCTATGATAAAATTATAACAGGACAATAGCACAATACGATCCAGGCTTAGTTATATTTAGTGAGAAGGTATATCGGTTAAAGTCAAGGAGTATGGAGTGCAAGTTGCTTAGTGAGCAAATAGAGTAAATAAAGTAACGGCTCTCCTCTTCGTGCTGACTGCTGAAAAATAATTGCCCTGAAGCGACGGTGATAAAATGTTACTGCTCGCTCCCTAAATCCTACTTTCATAATGTTGTTCAGTCTGCTCCTTTTGCTACAGACAGCCCAAACTTGCCTATACATAGTAGGGAATTCCTCTGTGGTAGGGATTATCCTTATACGATAACATGTATAACGGTCACTACTCAATCCTGTTTGTTTAGGGTTTGTTAGGGTTTTAGGTATTAGGGTTTATTCCTGAACTTTTCACAACAGTGGAGCACCTAAGACTTAGGTGCTTACTATAATCAGTCCATATGCTGTGACATTTGTCAATAGTGGAGTGGCATCATTTAACGTTTTGCACTAGGAATCGGCTGATGTTTCATGCACGAAGAGAAGTTTGTTATGCTATAAGATAATCCAATTAAAATTTTAACACGTCGCTAAATCCCTGAAAGCCGCGGCGCTTCAGGGAAGCTGGAAGCTCGCATTAAACCTGGCCCTGAAGCTTCTCCTCCCCATCTCGAGCTTTCCCTGAGCTTTCCTTCTCAGATTGTTTACCTAATACCTTCAACAGCCACAACAGCAGTGGTCTCGATGCCTGTGTTTAGAAGAACACTGTGAGCCGGGTCACTGAGGTTCCATCCCGATCCTATGAAAGTTTTTCTGATCGGCGGTCACCTCTGATCTGTTCTGCATGTCAAGTGAAATGTATCCGACCAAAAACACTCCGTGTAAAAAACACAGCCAAGTTTATAACCCTCCAAAAATTAGCCTAACTCTACAGCCCTTAAAAGGGTTTGATAAAAAAAATGTTGGCCAAGTTCTCTACATTCCCACTACCACTCGGCCCCCAAAATTAGTGATATCACTTATTACAGGGCCAAGTCCTCGGCGCAAATCACGTAAGTCTCACAGCCGGTCATAGACACAGACTTTAAGGTTGGATGGGGGCTGGAAGGGATATTGGAAAACGGTATCCTGCAGAGCAGGCATTTCCATGACAAAATATGTCGCCAACATCCTTGTGATTCGCGCCAAGAACTTGGCCCTGTAATAAGTGATATCACTAATTTTGGGGGCCGAGTGGTAGCGGGAATGTGGAGAACTTGGCCAACATTTTTTATATCAAACCCTTTTAAGGGCTGTAGAGTTAGGCTAATTTTTGGAGGGTTATAAACTTGGCTGTGTTTTTTACACGGAGTGTTTTTGGTCGGATATCATATAATTTTTGTAAGGTGGTACAATAGTTTCCACCAGTAGGTAAAACATCAATTATTGGCTGTCGAATGGACTCAAATTTTCTTGCCATACCTGGAAAGTACCTACCAGTACCTGAAAACCAGTTCCCTGTCAAATCTACACAAATTGTTATCCCATACCTGAAACGTACCTACTCGTACCTGAAAATAAGTTGCCTGATGAATCTACACAAATTACCTTCCCATCCCTGAAATTATAGTACCTACTCATACCTGATGCCTGAAAGTAGTACGTAATCGTACCTGACAGGGACAAGGAGACATATACACATTTCACAACATTGGAGGTAAGTAGGTAGGTATTTATTGTTAGGACAAGGAGCAGGAGGCAGTGTTTGTTGTTTTGTAAATACCTGCCATAAGTTAGTATGGGAACTTTGAATCGAACCTGAACCTATAATACTGAAGGTACTTCGGGTTTGCGATTTTTCTGGGTGTCTTGGGGATGGTACCTACAAGTGTGCCGAGTTTCCGCTCTATCGTACCGCTGGAACATGCTAATAATTTGTATAGGTGAGTCAGTGAGTCATGCAGTCAGTGAGTGACCCTCAAAAACAGCTAAGTTTGGGATGTCACTGCTCAGGTACGGTTGGACGTAGAACTTTGAAATTTAATTTTGGAGGTCCCGTGCGACCCTACTACAGGAGAAGGGTACCCACTGCTCGAGCCACGCCCCCTTGCCTCCTGTAGAGAGGCACGAAAAGTGCACAACTCTGGTTCCTGTATAACATGCTGGCAGTGCTCGAGACTTTGTCGCGCTTTCTTTTTCTTTAAAACTTGGCTGCATGCACTGCCGTGCATGTTGATATCGACGCTGTGGTGGTTCAGAACCCACAAAAAACTGTAGGTCCCTGTCGTGTAGTAACACGATGGGTGGGGAGCTGGTATTTGGTAGCGCTGCCAGCTGAGCACGATGGATAATTCTTGAAATGGTCTAGTTGCTGCTGAGGCCGCCAAGATTCCAAACGAAAAACTTATAGTCTAATACTAATACACATACGATACTAAAATTAACAGACCATGGTGATTTTACGATCGGAAGATATCAGACAAATTTTTTGTTGATAACAATCGCTTGATCGTAACATATAGCCGCCCGGTTAATTTCGGTCTTTAAAAAGACATATTTTATTTTAGAAAATTTTAAACATCCAATGGTTATAGCCGGTTAATTTCGGTCGTTAAAAAGACATTTATTATATTTCAGAACATTTTTAACATCCAATAGTTTCTTCATAAAGTGTGCAGAAATAAAACTGAAAGAAACACGTCTGCGTATAGACCCCCTTAATGTGTTTCTTGTAATTCACCCTGGGTCATCGACGAAGTATCCGTCCGCACGTGCTGGTTGAGGAAAAGAACACGTGACGTGCTAGACATAGAGATAGGAGAGGCAGTTTTGCTCGATGATAACTGGGTGATAACTTCGGAAAGGTTCGACAGGTAATGTTCCCATTGCTATCCAACGTAAAAGCTCACAGATATACACTTCGTTTTTATCGGCAGAGGGCGGAGGATTGACTCCGCACCCTCTCCCATTTGTGATGCCTTCAGGCTTCTTATCCCCACATACCTACCTCTCGTTTTTTGAGAAAAAAAGGCACAGCTGCCTATACCGCAGTTCGTGTGGTGATGATGATAATAGCTGATCACTCCCGAACAAACCAATCCCTCTGCAGTTTTTCCACACCATTATGCCATCACCCTGGGAGAATTTATTCAGCTCAATCCATGTGTTCTATTGCCATGGGGAGCATGGGCGTAGCAGGGCCTAAAACCTATGGGGGGGGGGGGCTAAGCCCCCCAGACTTTCTCCTCACCTGGGGGGGTAGGCATGGCCATCCCGGGGATGGCTAAACTGTTGCTACGCCTATATGATGGGGAGCACTCCCAAGAGGAACTAATTATCTCTGGAAATGTGTTCAAGCCACTGCTACCTAGTGTCCCAGACCTACAGTTTAAGAAGTGGAAAATCGGTGAAAAAATTTCAGCCAACTGGAGTTTCAACTCACAAACGTTACAAAAAGGTTAAGTTTGAGGGGACACACCTTATACTGGCCATGCACGATGTGTCCTGGACGCCCCTCTCCCATCCGAATGTCCAAACCTTGTAAGAGCGGCGGGAGGGAACGGAAATACAGGGGAAAAGGGTGCAAGAGAAGGGGAAAGTTGTTTCCGATATCGAGGGGAGCGCGACAGTTCCACTGTGAGATCTTCCCTCCCGTTATTTACCGCGGAGAGCAAATTATTCCCCCTGACAATGGGTTTATTCTCCCGATGGGGGTCTCACAAATAGCTTTTCCTGTGGTTTTCGTGATCACCAACTTGTTCTCTGTAGCAGAGTGGGCTAGTTTAGCGGAAATAAAGACCTTGCCCCCACGGGTTGAAAGTTGTTCTGGTGTACCTAGCCTCAAACTTACCAGATTGTTCTTGCAACCAAAATTCTTGTTCTTTTATGCAAGAATTGTAAGAAGAACAACAGCTAGGCAACGCGGCCACTACAATAGACCCTGTATCCTATCAAGCCCCTAGTGCTGAGACGGTATCCAAGTGATCGCAGTACGCTAATAGGTATGGAAGAACGGAAACTTACGATATACAGTCAATATAATTACTAATTATTACACAAGGTACAGAATAAATCACAGTGACGAATTGTAGAACAACGAGTCCGTTATAAACATGATAGAACAAATTAAAATTAAACAAATAAGACATAATGTCAGAGACAGTAAATATAACATAAAAGTGACAATAAGCACAAAAAATACAAGCACAACAATTGTAGAACAACCGGTCCATTAGAAAAATAACAATAATCGCGATAAGAACAAAGCAAAACGAACGACCTCAGCGAAGTCGCAAGGATTTAGTCCACAGCTCTTTCGACACCTTCAGTGCAGATTTAACAGGACCACAGCCGCCAGTTCGCCGAGGCACTGAAGCCTGGCGTACCTGCTGAACCCGAATTTCACGCCGAACAGCCGGAGGACGGTTCACAGGGTCGAAACGACGCGGTCTGTCTACCTGGACAACTTCCGGCTCAACCACCTGACGGACAGCACCATTGGTCAGGTCAGACACCACGGTAGAATTCGAGCACTTGACTCTTCGATTTACGAGCCACCAAGTGCGCCGGTGGACTAGGTACGCATGGACGCGGCGGCGGAGGACTGGGTCAGAACGAACGATGCGGAGCCAAGAGCGGCTGACGAGGGCAGCTGCGAGCAGGGAGCGGCCGTCCAGCTTCCTGGAAAAAGGAAAAACAAATGGCTGAGAATAAGACAATAATACGTTTCACTGGAGAAAGAATTCCTTCGTAAGATAGAACTATACCAAACACAGTAGGTCAAATATACTGAGAACGCTGTAGGTCAGTGGGTAGGGATTCCACATGAGTATTTGGGCTAGAAGGAATAAGGGTGGCAGCTGGAGAATGCATGGAATACGAGGGAGATTCCCCTGGCGCAGCCACCTCAGTCTATCCGGAATCGTCCCCGAGGCAACTTCTATTTCGTGCGTTTTTGACCCTTTTCATGTAGAATTTCAATCGAGTTTGTAACTACTCCATAGACTGTTCTAAACAGATCGGGACTTAAGGGTGCGGGGTGAAATGTGCAAGAGTATTTTAGCTCAAAAATTGGTGGTAGAGACAGTCCTAACGTGAAGTGAGATGTGAGCTTTTTGAACCAACAGTGCTTTAAATTTGTGGATTTTGAGGCGCCTACTGAGAATAGGGTGAGTTTAATGTAAATAATGGGATATTGGTCTCGCAAGGTCCTAGCTGTGGTCCTAGGTTTGAAACCCAGCACCAACAATATCCTACGGCCAAAAACTATAATTTTTTCCTTAAAGAAACGTCTGTCTTCTGACCAAGGGTAGGGCTGTAAAGCCAGGTAAACATTGAGAAATTGATCTGAACTATAAGATTCGTCCTGAGTAAATAGAAATAGGGTTGTGGTAATTTAACGCAAAATATTCTACCATCTTTTGAGGCAACCCTGAATATCACACTCTTGCAATGTTCCTATGTTCGAATGGTTCTCGTGCAACTAGCAAAATATTTAAATACACAGGCAAGGGAATATAAAAGACTATAGAGGACTTACCTCAGTATGATGCTGGAGACTTCTAACGGTAGTTGACGAAGTATATCAACGCAGAACTCATCCTCGAAGGTCCACAAATTGGAGAGTCGCCCCTTGTACAGCCAGGGAAAGAAGCAGTCCATCGCACACACAGAGAGCAGCAAACACTTGAACGATGACAGAAAAATGTGGCAACTGGCCGTACCTGAGCATAGCAACCTGCTTTTATACTGGGGTGGAGGGGAGGGGCATGGGGTGGCTCATTTTTACCCCCACCCCAATCCAAACCACTTTTATTCCGTTTGATAATAACTAATTATTAATTAATAAATTTATCTCTTATAAATTAATTAATGATTTAAAAATTAAAAACTTAATTAAATTTGAAGTTGTGTCTTTGAAAGGAATACCAATAGGTAAGTTGTTCTCTGAAATATAATATGCCATTTTAACGTCTGAAACTACTTAGTTCGTGACGCTAATAAGACAATGAGACAATACATTATTAATGCGTATTAATATCTTTCAAAGCAAGTAAAAGTCAAATTGTTTTGTTGTAAATAACGTCAACAAACAGCAAACAAACAAGCTTAAGAAATCACTTGATCATAAAATCTCCACACACCCTGTTAATCTCGGTCATTATAAATGTATATTATAATTCAGAACATTTACGTATCCAATTACCCCTCATACACCCTCATAAAATGTGGAGAAATAAAGGGTCCGACAACAGTCGCACTTAACTTTCTCGCCCCGTATGATTTTTTTTTTTTTTTTTTTTTTTTTTTTTTGAGGGGGGATTTTTTTGATATTTTTTTGCGGGCGTAATTTTTAAGCAATCCAAAATCGGTTGAAAATGACCCAAGAGCATCTATCTGAGATCACTCCTACCAAGTTTCATGGCTGTCATTCTATTACTGTAGTCCCAAATGCGTTCCGACCATTCAAAAACGTGGTTTCTCATTCTCAACTCATTTTCGACACTTTTTTGACAAAAACGGCCGTAATTTTCAAGATAACAAAATTCTGTTAGACAAATGTTTAAGTTACTTACTTTTAAACAAAGGTACCGAACTTCATGACAATCGGTCAATATATGTGAATGGCGCCTAAAGGATCGAACTTTGGTCCAGAACGGCCGTAATTTTCAACCAATTCAATTTTATTTGCAAATGACCTCGAAGCATCTATTTGTCAACACACATACCAATTTTCAGTGTTATAGATTGAAAAGTGTACCGTCGGCGCTTGTCTAAGTAACCAAAAACACGATTTTTGAATTATTTTGGCGCTTTTTTGACAATAGCGGCCGCAATTTTTGACCAATCAAAAAATCCTTAAAAATGTGTCTCGGCAGTGATTTTAGACAGGTCCATACCAAATTTCATCAAAATCGGATGAACGGTATAGGCGCTAGAGCACTGCACGGACTGACTGACGGACTGACGGACGGACGGACGGACGGACAGACTTTTTCCAGAAACCACTTTTTTGGACTCAGGGGACCCCCAGGATCATGGGAAACCCAAAATCTCAATTTCGAAATTTTGCACGAAAACAATACTTTCTCGCCATATATGGCTAGCGAGAAAGTAAAAAAAAAGTTAACAAGCACGACTGCCTAGACACCCCTTAACACCTACTCCAAAAGTATTAATGTTTATTTATTATAATTTTAGGTTATAGGTTGAGATAAGCTCAGAACCGGGCAAGTACGGATCTAGGTCATGTGGAAGAGGATTTTTTATTTCTTAATTTCTAATAAAAGTTTCTTTAATTTCACATGGGTACTTCCAACCGGGGTTTAGTATGCAAAATTCCCCCTATTGTCGGATTCGCAATCTGATTCTGAGGCAGGGGAGGTAATGGAAATAACATACTTACTCAAATCCGCAGTAATTGCAATTAATCCCTAATCTCGGTTATGCCCCTGCCAATCAGCTGCCTATCTGTACGTAACAGCCTGGATAGCCGAGTCATCTGGACGGTTGCCATTGGAGCTGGGACATACAGGTTCGATCCCGATCCTACCCAAAGTTTTCTGATCGATATTAATCTCTGATATATTTCAGAATGTGTAGTGAAGTGTGTGTATCGAGACTGTGGGTGGTTTGGAACCTGCCTAAAACTGTAGGCCCCTAACTGTAGATTTGTAAGGGGCTTGGCTTTATATCCCATGCTAATGGGAGCAGTGGTGTTTACTTAAGGTTGACAACACGTACTTGGTTCGCAATGCTACGTACTTCAAGCCCTACTCCGAAGTTACAGGGCGAGTGAAAAGTGTTTATAGGGGGATGTGTCCTACTTTCACTCGTTCGTTTCGCGTTCATATGGCACACTATGTTTAGCTTTTAGAGTAGACACAACCAACGGCGAAATTGCAATTATCAATCTCCGGCAGTACTAATATGTAAACATTAGTTTTGTCGAATATTTACTTTCGCACAGTGGTTTTGGTGGAGTTCGTCGAGAATGTATAGTCACCCTTAACCAAAAACCCAGCACAAAATGTGAAGTAACATTAATGTTCTTGAAAGAATCCAACAGCGTCCTCAAAAAAGGTCCGGAAAACATAAATAAACACGATTTGGTGGTCACCCTTTAAATAAAAAATGAAAGAGGAAAACCCTCGACATGTGGTATTCCCTTCCCCAGTTCCGTGACCTGGAATTTAAAAAATTTCCATATAAGTGGAAGCGAACCGGAGAGTGGGCCAAGGACTTTCAGATGTAGGATGTACAGACCAGACGGCCAGATGACTGGGAGGCTGGAGGAATGGCTGCAAGGGTTTACCAAGGTCGAGAAAAAATATACGACTTCTACAATCTACCCTTGCTGCCTTGCTACCCTTGCTACCCTCGCTACCCTTGCTACCCTTGCTACCTATGCTACCCTTGCTACCCTTGCTACCCTTGCTACAGCCTCGGTAGCAGTGTGGTCAAAGATGGGTCACACCGGTTCGATCTCGATGTTATCAAAAAATTTCTGATCAACATTCACCTCTGATTTGTTGAGTACCTATGTATGTTAAGGGGAAAGTATATCGAGACTGTGGTGGTCCGGGACCCGCCTAAAACTGTAGGTCTGGTATTTGGTAGTGCTTGACCGGTCGCCTACTGAAAATCTAAGTCGCAATTAACCTCAGGATAGAGTTTTTAGAAAAAATAATACAGCGACAAATAAGCAACAGAAGCATTGCAATTGGGGAGTTATTAGCAGGCTCATAATAGGGGGTGGGGGTGACAATTGAGTGAACTGTAATTTGTAACGGAAAGCGATGGGGGGGGGGGGAATATTAGCTCCAGTGAATGCCCCCTCGCTCCCCCTCCGCTTACCCCCTCCTTCCCCCTGACAACTGTGAGAAACCACCCCTTTCAGCTAATTGCTACTTGCCAACAATGGAGAATGATGGCGCAAATTTATTAGCCAGTTCCTAACCTTGTTGGTAAATTGTTATACGCAGAATACTCACCCCTAGTACCTACAAAGGGGGGACAAGTCCAGCAACTAGACCATTGCAAGGAGTGTCCGTCGTGCTCAGCTGGCAGCACTACCAAACACCATGCAGCTCCCGACAGGGACCTACAGTTTTAGGTGGGTTCCGGACCGCCACCGCCCCTATTGCACAGTCCCACCCAGGTCCACGTTTAGAAAATAATCATGGAGAGGGTCGTCTGTATAGTTGTACAGGTTTCAAAATTTACTGTTGATTTCCTGTGTTTTTGTGTGTCTTTGATTGATTAGGTTCTTTTTCTGTATTGGCAGGTATGGTGAGGAAACAACGCACCCATGTGGAGAATTTCGCTGATGGCGGCGGCGCACGGTGACCCGCTGCGCCAGTCGCAGCGCCGCCATGGCACCGCGGACTCGCGCGCAGACCACTACCCTATCGACTTTCAGGTACGTTAATGGCCACAGTGGCCGCCGGGTGGTTACCACCACTTTCGGGGTTGCTCGGGTTTTTGCCAGCCTTTCATGCACAGCTACCTGGAAGGGAAACTTTTCTCGGAATGCCTCCCTTCATTAACTGGTTCCTAATCGACTTTCAGGTACACAATTCAAGAGAACCTAATCTAGTCCTAATTTCTGAGAATGTTTCTTGTTAATCATATACAGCCCTGCGTACCGGCAGGGGGAAAATCCGGTTGTCGGGCGCGAAAGGTAGCGCGATATTACCGACAGGAATCTAATTAAAATTAGTTTGCCTCACTGTGATATATCTCATTAAAATATCGTAATTACAAGCCAACCGAAATCTATGAATAAAAGTTGAAATAACGGTCGGTGGTTGAAATAGCACAACAGCATTCCCCTCGTTATTGCTTCGTTCAGCCGGAATTTTGAATTTTCCCTCACTTTAAAATAAATCAGCGAAATATTTACCTTGAAAATGAGTGGGGATGGGGGGTGAGGGGGGGGGGGGGGGGGTACGCAGTTTGAATGAAAAGAGAATGTAAACACGTCGCAATACCTGTTTATTCCTATATAATTATTTAATTACACTTTCCTCAGTTTATTTTACGTTATTTTGGTTAGTTTCATTTTGTGGTGTTTATAGGAAAATAGTATAGTACCTATAGTATGATTGTTACTGTTTGCGGTGGAGGAAGTTATCTATCGGAACTTGGTGGTTCGTGGTTCGTGCCACGTCTATTTACTCCTGCCACTTTATTAACTTTCAGCTTAAAACCAAATGTACATACGCTATTTGTTTACGTTTTTTCTGTACACTGTATGAGGAAACTATTGGATATTTAAATTTTCTAAAATATATTTTTTTTTGCCGATATGAAGATGAAATTGGTCGACTAAGGCTGGATTTAGCTAATTTCGGAATGGAATTTACCCGATTTTTTTTTCTGTAAGGTAACAAGGTTACCATGGGTATGGAGCTAGATTAACAGGTACTATCGACACCATATTCACCGCCTTCAATATATGGCGCAGTTTCACAAAGTCGACGCAACGTCGACCTCAACCGCCTTCTATATTCTTGTTTCTTGCTTGTAAACACAAACACTGGCACGACTTCAACAAGGCATTGCCCTGCTTAGTTCTAAATAAATACACTTCGCAATGAATTACTTTTGAAACACAACAGCACATCCTAACTCATTTCGAAAACCAGCCAAAAAAGGCAAAAGGAAAATGGAAAACCTTGAAAGCACTCACTTGTTTACTTTTCAATTTCAATAAACATAAACAATTTTCAATTTCAGGACGCCAACCTATTTTTTCTGTTACGGCGGTTGCGACAATAATGTTGTGGCGACAATATGGTGTTGCAATTTCCATATAAATACAGTGCTTAACCATGGGTTGCTAGGGAAACAAAATTCCGACTTTATTTGCCTTAGCAACGCATGGCAACCTTGTTTAACTTACAGAAAAAAATTCGGGTAAATTCCATTCCGAAATTAGCTAAATCCAGCCTAATGTTGATTTACGTTCACATGGACTTAAACAAAGCACGTTTTCTCATTTGATCATCGCAACTAACCTCCTTATTGCAATAAAAACAACGCACTCATCAATTATTTTAAGAACATAAAAATTCAAAAGACTTTTGGTTACTTCAAAGTGTTGGTACAGCCAAACAGCAAACAGACTCATTTTGGATCAGTGGGTTTATTGATGTTTCGTAGTGCAAACACTGTGAAGTAGCCAAAAGTCATTTTAATGAATTTTTGCTTACTTTATGTTCTTAAAAGAATTGACTAAGAAGACATTATATTTCAGAACATTTAATTATCCCGCAGTGTCATCAAAAAATGGTCTAAAAAGTCTACTTTACAAGGAATTTCACGAAATGCGACAAAACGGAAATATATGTCACATCGACTAATCGATATTATTAAAGAGTCCTCCAGCGCCATTCGACCCCGTTCGCCGTTCACAGTGTCAAGCCGCCTGTTCAGCTCAAGTTGATCGGTTTCCCATCAACCAATCAACAGCTTTGCATTGGTTTTCTCTCAACCAATCAAAGGCTTTGCCTTGGTTTTCTCTCTCAGCCAATCAACAGCTTTGCACTGGTTCTCTCTCAACCAAACAACAGTTTTAAATTGGTACTCTCTCAACCATTCAACAGCTGTGCATTGGTTATTCTCTCCAAACAAATCAGTAGCTTTGCATTGGTTCTCTCTGAACCTATCAACAGGTTCGTATTCAGGCTCCACACTGTTTTTGAAGAGATTTTGGCTAATAATAATATCGACCTTTCCGAAGGTGTTTTCATGGCCTCTATAGAAGCTGGTTATTGCGTCAGAATCACGCCCCGGCGTCGAATGGTGAAGGCAAGGTACCCATCAGTGCTGATACTGCTGATGATTCGCCTGAAAAAAATCTGAAGAAGACAGGATTAGATCCTGAGTCCTCTGCTTGATAGCTCCGGTCACCGATCAAAACCGAACAAATCCGTTGAAAAGCTGAAAGCAGGTTGATTTTTTTTCAACTTTTCTCTTTGGATCTAGTAAAAGTTTCCCCACTGCTCCCTCGACCGCTACAATGGAGTCAGCACTTCCTGGAAAACTTTGAAAAAAAGGGCAGGCGCTTTGTAAAGTGAGCTTGCTGAGTTGAGAAGGGATACTATAAGTGCCACTAGAAAGGCTTTCATTAGGTATATATTTCTAAACAAAACGTTTTTTACTTTCTCGCCCGTATGTAATACATGGGCTGAGAAAGTTATGTCTTCGTGCAAAATTTCGATTTTGAGATTTTGGGTTTCCCATGATCCTGGAGGTCCCCCGAGTCCAAAAAAGTGGTTTTTAAAAAATGTCCGTCCGACGTACGTACGTACGTACGTACGTCAGTCTGTCGCGCAACTGGACGTCACACCGTTCGTCCGATTTTGCTCAAATTTGGTATGTAGGTACCTAATGTAAATATCTGGACATGTTTTTTGATAAATTTTGATAACTCAAAAATTGCGCCTGCTATGGTCAAAAAAAGGCAAAAAATCGTTTTTTTTTGACAGTTAAGAAGGGCTGGAAGCTACGTATATCAAGTTGGAACATTGAAAATTTGCGAAAGTGTTTTTGAATAGATGCTTTTAGGTTTTTTACAATCACTTGGAGGTGGGCCAATAACTTGGCCCAGTTTTGGCCCAAACGCGTTGGTCGTCACTCCGGTAGCACTATTCGATCGATTTCAATAAAAATTGGTAGGGAGGTGTACTTTAACCTAGTTTCATGTTTTACCGAACGAAATTTATCCAACATAATAATTATGGCCAATATTGGCATTATCGTAGGAAAATTTTCCAAAAATGGAAATCACGTTTTTGATTGGTTCAGACGGATTTGCAACAACCCTAATCGACAGATTTCCTTGAAAATTGGTGAAAGTGGTCTCAGATAAATGCTTCAAGGTCATTTTCAATAGATTTTCAATTAGTTGAAAATAAAGTTCGTGACATGGAAAATAGAAAACACGTACTTTGCGCGTCGAACGACACTTCACCATTTGACGGATATGTTTGAAATCCGGTGAGGAGGTGCCTAAAATTATTGTCCAGTGTATGGCAAAATATTTTTTAGAAAAAGTTAAAATTTTGGTCCAAAAAAAAATAAATTACGTAAAAAAAAATCAAAATTTTCGATACCGCTGGCGTAAAAATTGCGAGAAAGTCTAGTGCGACCATTGTCGGACCCTTTATTTACTTTCTCGCCCGTATGTAATAATACATGGGCTGAGAAAGTTATATCTTCGTGCAAAATTTCGATTTTGAGATTTTGGGTTTCCCATGATCCTGGAGTCCCCCGAGTCCAAAAAAGTGGTTTTTAAAAAATGTCCGTCCGACGTACGTACGTACGTCAGTCTGTCGCGAATTTGGACGTCACACGTTCGTCCGATTTTGCTCAAATTCGGTATGTAGATACCTAATGTAAATATCTGGACATTTTTTTTTAATAAATTTTGATAACTCAAAAATTGCGCCTGCTTTGGTCAAAAAAAGGCAAAAAAATCGTGTTTTGACCGTTAAGAAGGGCTGGAGGCTACGTACATCAGGTTGGAACCTTAAAAATTTGCAGATGTATTTTTGGATATATATGTTATTAGGTCATTTACAATCATTTGGAGGTGGGCAAATAACTTGGCCCAGTTTTGGCCGAAACGCGTTGGTCGTTACTCCGGTAGCACTATTCGATCGATTTCAATAAAAATTGGTAGGGAGGTGAACATTAACCTATTGTGATGTTTTACCGAACGAAATTTATCCAACTTAATAATTATGGCTAATATTGGCATTATCGTAGGAAAATTTTCCAAAAATGAAAATCACGTTTTTGATTGGTTAAGACGGATTTGCAACAACCCTAATCGACAAATTTCCTTGAAAATTGGTGAAAGTGGTCTTAGATAGATGCTTCAAGGTCATTTTCAATAGATTTTCAATTACTTGAAAATTAAGGCCGTGACATGGAAAATAGAAAACACGTACTTTGCGCGTCGAACGACACTTCACCATTTGACGGATATGATTGAAATCCGGTGAGTAGGTGCCTAAAATTATTGTCCAGTGTATGGCAAAATATTTTTTAGAAAAAATTAAAATTTTGGTCCAAAAAAAATAATTTACGTAAAAATAAAGGGTTCGACAATGGTCGCACTTGACTTTCTCGCATTTTTTATCGAAAATTTGATTTTTTTTTTACGTGAATAATTGCCAGAATTTTAAAGGTATTTTGCCTCACACTGAACGATACTTTTAGGCACCTGCATACCGAATTTCAAACATATCAGTCAAACAGTGAAGAGTCGTTCGACGCGCAAAGTATATGTTTTCTATTTTGCATGTCACCGTCTTAATTTTTAAGTAAATGTAAATCTATTAAAAATACCCTTGAAGCATTTATCTGAGACCACTTTCACCAATTTTGAAGGAAATCTGTCGATTAGAGTTGTTGCAAATCCGTCTTAACCAATCAAAAACGAGATTTCCATTTTTGGAAAATTTTTCCTACGATAATCCCAGTATTGGCCCAAATTTTTGGCCCATCTCAAAAAGAATAAAAATGATCCTGTAGCATCTATTTGGGAACACTATTGCGAAATTACAAGGATCTAACTTAATAACTGTAGTGCCAAATCCGTCTTGACCAATCAAAAACGAGATTCTAGCTTTTTTTCCTATTTTTGACTTTATTTTGTCTATATTGGCCGCAATTTTGAATTGATTGAATATTTCTTCAACAAACTTTTAAGTAATGTTATTGAGCACAAGTTTGTGGATTTTTGTGAAATTCCGGCTAATACTGTTCTTGGGGCCAAGATTTTAACGTATGGGCCAATGTTGGCCCAAATTTTTGGCCCATCTCCAAAACAATAAAAAAGATCCTGGACCATCTATCTGGGAACACGACTACAAAATTTGAAGGTTCAAACTTTATTACCGTACCGTGAAATGCGTCTTGAGTAGACAAAAACACGATTTTGAATTTTTTTTTTACACTTTTTTGACAATAGTGGGCGCAATTTTCGAGTAATCAAAATTATATTAAAAATGTATCTCGGAACTGATTTTAGACATCTATATTCCAAATTTGAGCCAAATCGGTTAACTTGTGTGACCTGTAGCCGCGCTACAGACAAACGTACGGACGGACGGACGGACGGACGGACGTACGTACGTCGGACGGACGGACGGACGTACCTACGTCGGACGGACATGACCTAAAAACCACTGTTTTGTTATCTAGGACCTCTGAAACGCCTTTTGCAATGAAAATCTCAAAATCGAAATTTCGCACGATAACATAACTTTCTCAGCCCATGTATTACATACGGGCGAGAAAGTAAAAAAAATCAAAAATTTCGATACCGCTGGCGTGCGACCATTGTCGAACCCTTTATTTTCTTTTAAGCTCAGGGCTCGCGCAAATATTGGTTGTTACAGCCCATACCCTTGGTCCAAAGGCATGCACAAAAAATTGCTGCTATACCAGGATTAGAACCTAGGGCCTCAGTCTAGTGTTTTCGCACTAGACGACGATTTACTGTTCTCTACATACGAGTATAGCGGGCAATTTCCGCAGAAGAGCTGTTATATGTGGTAGCGTGGTGGCGTTATTGTTCTATCTATGTACCTTCATTGTCCTATACCTATACCTACCTAATTAGAGAGACTAAACTAAAGGGTGTGCCTCTCAGTGGCCGAGTGGTCAAGGGGTCCGCTTTGTGTCCTGAGAGGTCCGGGTTCGAATCCCAGCGGAACGGAAAAATTTTCCGCTTCCGACATGGATGTATTGGCTTCGGCCCACTACTAAGGCTTCGGCCCACTCATATTCGGCTTCGGCCACTTCATCTTCGGCTTCGGCCAAAAACATCTAATATACCAACTAATCGGCGCATATGTTCTCTGAACGTCGCGCGTAAAAAAAAAAAAATAAAAAAATAAAAAAAAAATAAACTAAAGGGTATAATAAATATATTTTAAACAACTTACATGATCATATTAATGGTAGGCGCACTCGTTCGACTGCATGTCAGGTCCCCGTCTCAGAGTGCTGCTGCTCAAGTCCTAGTCAGGTCAGCAGGCAACCGAATACGTCTCAAGGTTGCTGTGACCTGACATATACAGTCTTGAGCATACATCAGTCTTGAGCAACACTATGATAGTGGAACTTATTCACAATTTTTAATATTATATTTTCCATAACAGAGCGTCAAAAGTCAGCTTTGTACCTACAGTCTTAATTTTTCCGATCGGCGACCAATTCACAGAGTGGCAAATGGTGAAAATGTTGTCGCCGAGTCGTCAGTGTCGCTAATCCCAGCTCTATTGTCGCATTGTTTCTAAAGCTCTCTCGACGTCCTTTTATCGAAAACCCATTCGAAAACTCTCCCATGAATAAAGTAGTCTCGCTTTAGTTTTTCCGACAAATTGCTCTCCAGACGAAAATGAATTCAAATTTAGAGGGAAATTTCACTATGCCCCTCCGGGCCAGGGCCTATTGAGATACAGAGAGCCACCTTTCGTGACCTCTGTACACAAAAGGGTGATTTCGTCAGAATCACGCCTGACAGTCGAGTTTCCCCTCAGCCGGTTAAAGCCAGGAACCCTTGGTAGGCTCAACAACGGACGAGAGTCACAAGGGAAAAAAATCTCAAGTTGAGAGTACAACCTGACTATTCTTACTGCCCTGGCACTGAGTCTCTCCACTCTTCAAACATAGTAGAGGTACTGGAGGGGTGAGGGGAAAAGCCCGGCAATTTTAGGTGGGTTCTGAACCACCACAGTCCCTATATACTGATAGGATTGGGATCAAACCGGTGCAACCCTGCTGCGTTTCTCTTCAACCCTACTCAGGAACAATTCCAATTTGGAGGAACGGTTCACTGAATTTTTCGCTTTTTCCTTCCCCTGCCATTGAAATACTTTCAACTGCGATGTATTTTCGAGAGTAGCTACATATTGTGACCCACTTCGTGAATTTGTTGATCCATACAGGGAATAATTTTTCTCCCAAGCCCTCTGACATCGCCATGGCAACGCTCGTCACGGCCATAAGTGAAACACAGGGAGTCGGGAAGGGGAAGCAGTCACCTCATCAAAACCAAAACAAACCTGAATCCAATCTTGTATAAAACATGTAGAAGCCTTGGGCGGCTCCTGCTTTTTAACCTTTACGCTAATGCCAATATGGGAAGGATGAGTAGGTATTTATTGTTTTTATGAAAATTTTTGAAATTGAGATTTTATGTTTCCTTTGATCCTGGGAGTCAAGTGGTTTGTGAAAGATTTTTCGTTGGTTATCTTATCTCGAATGGGTGTCTCAAGGAATTTCATATTGCTTTTAGATTTGAACCTGCTGAAAAAGAATCTGGAGTTGCATCAAAATATAAAAAAACCATTTTACTAGAAAATCGCTCGACCAAGTGTGACAACTATCCCCCCCTGGTGGTACCTATCCCCTAAACAGTCTAAACATTAGATACCTACATTTCCCATGATTTTCTTAGCGTCCCAACTACCCCCATCGTACAGTACTTGTCAGATAGCCACTGATATAGGTACCAACAGTTTGTGTTTTGTGCAGGCGTACCAGCTGTCTCCCTCGTGCGCTACGGGTCGGCATTGCCCCGCTGAGACGGCGGGGTTCGGGTTGGCAGCCTTGGAGCGTGCCGCCTCCACGTCCAGCATCGCCATCGTGTCCGAAGAGGCGGCGAGGTTCTTCCAAGAGAACAAGCGACCCACCCTGCCACAGGTAGGCACAAATGTTTGCCGCATGTAGCCAGATTTCTTTGCCGCTTTGCCGCAGGTCACCAAAACTCTGCCACATATTTTGTAGATTGAATACTTTGCCGCAGTTTTAATTATTCGTGTACACCCACTTTCAAATTACATAATCACGGTTTTGCAGGCGTGATGAAACACGTGTGCAACCACTTCCAGTACCTAGGTAGTTTCCTAAAGAAAAATTAATCAGCAAAGATTAACGAGCTCTGCTTTAACAGCTATAAGTCGTTGTGAATATTACAGTTTCACCGTTTCACCGAAAATAACAAGGTGATGTTGACGGGGAAAATCGAGATGAAACGAAGTGCTGTTGCTGTTAACTTCTCAAGGAAACTTCCCAATTCATTAACAAACTGATTATTACCAACTTTGAAGATAGGTACTCTACCGAACCCAACATCAATTTCCTCACGAGATTATAAATCTATTTTAGGAAGAATATCGACACCTATACACTGCAACAGAAGGTACCTCTAGGATTTTGTAAAGCCTTATAGATAGTGAAAGCGGTATGTTTTGTATTCAGTCAAAATGTAACAGAGGCACAGGAGAACCCACCTAAACACACTACGTAGACCCCTAAAACTGTAAGTCCCTATCGTGTACTGACTCGATGTTTGGGGAGTTGGTATTTGGTAGTGCTGCCAGCTGAGCTCGATGGAGAATTTTTGAAATGGTCTATAATTGAACCAACTTCGCGCAGACCTGTATATCCGTCTCTATTATCCTAAGAAGACAGACACTTTGTTTAAGAAAGAAACAGTGTTCTTGTGTTTTTAAATAGCAGGCTAAGAAGAGGGTGCTAGTGTATAAGAGAAGGGTCTGATAGGGTCACCTTACGAAAAAAAGACGGTTAGCTTTGTAAGATGGGCCAGAAACAACTGTTTGCTTATACATTCCATCAGTCTTCTTAGCCTGCTATTTAAGAAGAAAAGAACACTGTTTCTTTTTCTAATAAAGTGTCTGTCTTCTTAGGATAATAGAGACAGACAAGTCCGAGGTAATGTTGGCTTGATCATGGTTGCTGGGCTTGTTCCTCCACCTGTCTGTAAATCTTTGTAGCTTTCTTTTCCGTATAGCACTCCATTGTAATTGTAAGTAAATTACACGTCGGGCGATGTTAAGCTGGAGTTATCTGTGAGAAGGTTCCTCTTGCCTGTGTTCCGGCTGGAAATTGCTTCCGTCAGCTGTGGAAACTTTAATTATTTTGCGAGGTTAAAGTGAGCAGTCAGCACTCACCTTTCTTTGCTAGACAGCTCCAAGCCCCTTCTTTTCGGTTAAGAGCGTTCTATGATGGGACCAACTTCGGCTCAGATCTTTATCTATTATCCTAAGAAGACAGACACTTGAAACAAATTTATAGGGTTCTACAAAACCGCTTAGAAGTCCTTTATTGCGGCTGATATACAGATTCTCCATATCGATACCACAGCCGGTTTGGCATCCAGATGTAAATTGCATACGGCAAAATAATGGCAAGACTGAAGTTGAAGCTGAAACTGACGCGAACAGACGATAATGACCATGTAGCTTGGGGACAAACTAGCTATATTATTTGAAAGCACATCAGCTCCGTTAACAAAATACTCCGTTATTTAGCGATAACTGAGTTTGACGTCACTGATGGGAACAAAACATGTCTGTCTAGTTACCATAACAATAGCAGTTTACCAGTAGTGCACTCGGTGTGCACTCGAAACAAAGGGATAAATAACCGTGATCTAGTGGGAAAACTCGCACGAGTGAGGTCCTGGGTTCGAATCCCGGTAGCAGCAATTTTTTGCTGGATGTCTCACCAAATATTCATTTGGCTTCGGCCAACAATCAGTTTGTTTAATAAACGTCTGTTGAGGTTTTCCTCAGCCGGTGAGAGCGAGGTATCCACCAAGGCTGTGTCCAGAGGCATTGAGCTAATCTAGCCCAGTATTCTGCAGAAAAGGACGAAGCTATCTTGAAGAACATAAAAATTGGAGCAAAGGATCGAAAGGAATTGGCAGCGATGGGGAAAATCAGACTGAAAGGGAGTGAGAGACGGGATGCGAGTTGGCAGCATGCCCGGACTATCGGGATCCTCCCAAGCTAAATTTATTTCTCCGATTAATAAAATCTATCTGAACTTTTATTTAAATTTGTGCTGGATCTATAGAAAGGGGAATGTCCGTTAAACAATGGGGTAAAGGGGAGGAAGTTTGTTCACCTAATTGGGAACCTTCCACAGGGGGATGAAGTGGAGTGGAATACTCCCCCCGTTACTTCCAACCCCTGCATCCCAATATCGAAACTTTTACGTTGACTCGCATATGCTTCTCTATGTTATTTTGCTTGAGGAATTATATTTTTGGCAGTGGCCACATACCATGCGTCCTGGAATGGAGGGGTGGGAATGGAGGGGTGGGAATGGCAACTCAGGGATGGTTGGTTGGTTGCCATTCGCCTCCACTAACCGTACGTCGGGGGATGGCTACTCGGGGATGGCTACTCTCTAGAACGGCTGTGGCATCATAGTGGCCAAGCGGCCAAGGGACCCGGGAGGTATACAGGGGACATTATAGTAGACTTTAAGGGTCCGCTATACCTGACGGTACATTTTTTGCCGCCCATAAGATTAACATTGCGAGCGGCGATTCATTTTCAAGGTTTACCCTTGGTTGGAAAGACACAAAATTTTGCCTGTACCTAGCCCTAACAATGTTCTAGGGAGGGAGTGTTCGAAGCAGATTTCCCAATTTCTCACTGGTTTTCGAGATACAGCACTTTTCTTGAGGTATGCGATGCTAGCATTTGCAAAACAGTTGCAATAAAAGAAACCAGTGAGAAATGGGGAAATCTGCTTCGAAGACTCCCTAGAACATTGTTAGGGCTAGGTACAGGCAAAATTTTGTGTCTTTCCAACCAAGGGTAAACCTTGAAAATGAATCGCCGCTCGCAATGTTAATGTTATGGGCGGCAAAAAATGCATCGTCAGGTATAGCGTCCTCTTAATTGACTTTATAGTAGACTTGAAGGAATGGTGAAGTGGTGGCTTCCTCCATTTGCTAATGTCTACTGTAGTGCCCCCTAAAAGTGCTCTATAGCACTATAGCGTTATCCCTTCTAGAAAAGAAGGTGGTGCCTTTTACCATCCTGATAATTTCGTGCCAATGAATAAAAAATTGAATCATTTTTTTATAGCCGTACAGCTGTATTGATCTTACTGCTGAACGAAATGCATGCTCAGCTTTTTCATAGCCTCAAGTAGTTATAAGGTCTCTTGCAAAATTTATTGGAATTTCAAGATGACACTTGATGAGCCTTAGCTCTGACTCGTCGAAAAGTCACTTTTGAAAAATCTTTTTTTTTTTTTTTTTTCGAAAATTCTGTTAAAAGCACGATTCCTTTTAAATGGATCGTACTGAGCTTTGATGCAAGGGATCTAGTCACAAGCCGTCGAAACTTTTCCTTGTGAATCTCCTCAGCCCTGATGAGTACCTGGCTCGGGGAAACCTCGAAGGGGGAAGACTTTTGGAACAAATTTAGGTTCCTATGCCTATCTACGGCTGATATTCTCCAAATTGCATAGCATGCAACAGACCCATTGGGACAGTCCGTCCTTGTTATGCAAAAATTAGCACAGCCAGGCACGCGCAAATTTACCCAACGACCTCCACCGAGCAATTAACGGATAACCGATGACCCGAAACGTAAAAGATATTTACAAAGTCACCAGTAGAATAATAATTTGCAAACGTTTGGCTGCGTACGGTGATTAGAACGCGTCGCACGTTGCTTTTCGCGAACTCTTCGCGCCTTCGCGGAACGTGGTCGAGGTGGGCCATGGTGCCGCGCTCACGTCAGTCTGTCGCCAGCATGACGTTCGGGAGCTCGTTTCTGCAAAACCACTGGGTGCTTGCTGCTGACCTAGGGGACGTAAGTACCGTTGGACCCGTTTTTGATGAGGACACGATTGGATATTTAAATGTTCTGAAATATAATATGTGCGTGTTTAAAGGCCGAAATTAAATTGACAGGCTTTGTTGTGATTTTACGATCGGTTCGTTATATAGAAATGGAAGGACAAGCGCTAGACCATTTCAAGAAGTATCCACCGTGCTCAGCCGTGCATTAGTTTTAGGTGGGGTCCGAACCACCACAGCCTCATTTAACTTTGTAGGTACATACCAGAGTTGACTGCCGATCAGGAAAATTTTGGTAGGATTGGGATCGAACCGGTGTGACCCGGCTCAGTGCTCCTCTATAAAGACAAAACATCTATAGAATCTAAACCACTCGGGAGTTGAGAGGGATTCTGCCAGTAGTATTTACTGAATTGGAGTTAGATATATAGGTTCCGTTAGGTATACACGTCCTTCTGTTTAAGATTGGATGTGTGGGTGGGGCTTTTGAGATTTGGGGTTAATTTAATTAACATTTTCAGGAATTGGTCTATCTTTTGATTTCCTGGAACGGAAGTGTGGAGCAGGCTGTTTGTGATAACCCCCCCACGAATATCCTCTGAACCTCTACACACGACTATTCACCCCCTTTCTACCCAAATTTGAGTTTGATAAAGGGGTGGATTAAGGGAAAGGAAAACGCGAGACGGCGTTTTCATTCCTTTTCTTCATTTTGGTTTGTGATGGGACAAAAAATTTATTTCTCTCCATATAAAGAGCAGCTTTCACATCAGTCCAACTTAGGGTGACCATGTGTTTGTTTACATTTTTTCTGAACCTTTGGATATTTAAATTTTCTGAAATATAATACAGTGCAACCTTAATATAACGTACCTCAATATAACGACTTCCTCGATTTAACAAATTCTTCGTAATCCCCTTGAATTGTCCATAAGAGTCAATATAAAATATACCTTTACATTGCGAACATTCTTTGCGTACAACCTCTTTATAACGAATTTTCAACTATCAAGAAAAAGTATTCATACCTCAAAAAGGGAGGTTTGAGTGACGATGTAGTGAAATCCATCACGAAATTAGATTGCGCTTTGGATGTCATAACATAACTCATACCGGTGGCAAACAGACAACTATCAATGACTTTTTTTCTAATCAATGAACAAAATTGAGATTAAGCTACTATATAACCAAAGAACCACCTAACCACCTATATAACTATTCTTTTACCTCTTTATAACGAATTTTAGACCAATCTAACCTCAACATAACAAACCTCAGTTCAACGAATTACTTGATATTACGAATATTTTCTTGTTCCCCTCCGATTTGTTATATCGAGGTTGCACTGTATATATCTTTTGAACTATGTTGGAATTTTACGATCGAGTGATTTTTGTCAACAAAAAAACTGTCCAAAATTAACCGATCATGAAATCACAATATAGCCTCTTAATTTATGACGTTAAAAAGACATATTATCTTTCAGAACATTTAAATATCCACTAGTTTCCTCATAAATTGTGCAGAAAAAATAAACACGACTTATGAGAAGAGACAAACCGTCCTCTATGCGTAGACCTAGAGATATAACTTTCCGATAACTTTGCGATAGCCTTAAACATATCACTGGAATATTTTATACAATTTATCTCATCGTTTAGCTGAACTGATTAAATCCACCCTCAGTGTTTTTTCATTTTTTCATTTGTTGACTCATGCGTTGTTATATATATATTGTTTATATTGGCACGAAAAAACATTTTTACATATTGCCAGTCCATAGTTTTTTTTTTTTTCCTACATATCAATTTTTGATTTTGCAAGTGTACTGTAAATAGACCGATAAATTTTCAAGTCTCCCGACTTCAGCGCTGCCTCTAGTGTCTCTGGGAGATCTGCTTCTCTGAGTAGTTGGCTTAAGGTCCCGCGTTCCGCCTGCGTCCTAGGACAGGCCATGACGACGTGGTCTGCCGTTCCCTCCGCCTGACCGCAGGGACACGTTGGCGAATCCCGGACTCCTATTCTGGCCAGATGAGCGGGTGATGAGTTGTGTCCAAGTCTGAGCCGAACAATGGTTGACACCATGCTTCGAGGGGCCTTGACCCCTTGGAACCACGCCCGAGTGCTCACCTGACTTTGCAGGCGGGAAAGGGTTGTGACTGTAGATCGGTCCACCCACAGCTGCTGCCACTGGGCTTTTGCTTCTGCTCGAGCAGATGCCATCAGGTCATCCGCTGATGGAGGGATATCCAGGGGAATTCCAGTTAGCGCTGCTTGCCGGGCGCACGTGTCAGCTATGTCATTTCCAGCCACGCCGGCATGACCGGGAACCCAGACGAGGGAGATTGTGAAGCCTTCACTGTGTAGAAGATTCGCTTGCTGAACAATCTCGGGAAGTAGTGGATGGAGAGGTTTGCCACCCATTAAGTGTTGAAGGGCTGTGAGGCAACTCAGAGAGTCAGAAAACACACAAAAATTTCCAGGTGTCAATGTTTCGATGTAACAGAGCGCCTGAAGAAGGGCTACGACTTCCGCACTGTAGGATGAGTGGGCAGGAGACAACTGGTACAGCTTGAAGGTTTTGCCTTCCAGATGATAGACAGCCGATCCTACTTCTCCGCTGTCCTTACGAGAGCCGTCCACGAATAACCAATCATAGTCAGGCCAACGACTGAATGCTTCGCACTGGAAGACTATCTCGTTAGCATTGTGCGGTGCAGCACGAGGCAAGCACTCATGCGTTGTTTAAGTCATTGTTATTTATATGCGCTGGTTACATCATTCATGGGATAAAGGATTGTCAACCCTCAGTTATATTAACCGACACTTTGCGGCGGGAATTTAATTTCAAATTTTAATTATTCTATTTTAGAATTTTCTTCCGCATTTCTCATGAATGAAAATCGTGGCTTCAAAAGCATATTTATCGCCACAACACCACGACCTCACAGTGGTCTAGTGGGAATACACTAGACTCGCACGACTGAGGTCCTGGGTTCGAATCCCGGTAGCAGCAATTTTGTGTTGGTAGCATGGATGTCACACCAAATATTCATTTGGCTTCGGCCAACAATCAGTTTGTTTAATTAACATCTCTGCCTTCGGGCCAATGGTATTGACCATGAAATTCCTGATTTTCGATTGACCCGTTGTAGTTTTAGTAATGAAATAAGAAAGATGGAGACTTGGGAGTGCGGGGGCACAAGCAGCGGCTAATGATTGCATGGGGGGGGGGGCATCGCTATGCATAGCGGGTAGTCAGCACGTGCCTGAGCTTTACACGTCTCTCTCATCAAAACCAACCCCTATACCTTTTTACTTTCTCGCTACCCAAATTTATATGGAGAGGTGTTGGGGGACAAGTCCAGCAACTAGACCATTTCAAGAAGTATCCATCGTGCTCAGCTGGCAGAGCTACCAGTTAACAGCTCCCCATGCACCCATCGTGTTGGTACGCAATAGAGACCAATAGTTTAAGGTGGGTTCCAAACCACCACAGCCTCAGTATACATTTCTGTTGATCGCCTAGGATCGCCTCGGCTACATAGGCCGTCTGACTGATGGTGCCTCTACCAATTTTTTTGTTTTTTATTTTTAACGCACGACGTTCAGTGAACATAGGTAATAGGTGCGGATTTTTTTGGCCGAAGCCGAAGTAGAGTAGGCCGAAGCCGAAATATGAGTGGGCCAAAGCCAATACATCCATGTCGGAAGCGGAGAAACCTAACCTAACCTAACCTAACCTAACCTAACCTAACCTAACCTAACCTAACCTAACCTAACCTAACCTAACCTAACCTAACCTAACCTAACCTAACCTAACCTACCCTAACCTAACCTAACCTAACCTAACCTAACCTAACCTAACCTATTTTGTGTTGCAGAGTGCCGCTGCGTCCCCCAGAAAGCCAACTCAAAGCATGCCCGTCCGTATTCAACTCGCCGTACGCCGCGCTGTCTCCTGCCTCAGGGTAACACTCTTTTTAACTTTCTCGTTTTCGGCTTACTTTTTCGGGCAGATATACGTACATGTACTAACCTAATTTGGGGCCTTCATTTCGTTTTTTTTTTTTTTCAGCACGGGTGGAGACGGTGCAGGTGCCGGCACCACAGCGAAGGGAGGCCCCCCGACAAGGCCTGGACAGATCAGGGATCAAAGCACCCTGAGCCGTGCTCAGCACCTGCCGAGCCTTGCTGCACCAACTTCCTGTCCGTTGATCCGACGTTGCCTTTTCACTACCGCGTAAGTAGACGTCTCCTAGACGCCTAGACCTGGTAGCAGCAATTTTTTGTAGGTAGCAAGGATGTCACACCAGTTTCTTTGATTAACATCTCGGTGCCTTCGGGCTGTAAGCAGCGAAGGCCTATCCAGCCCTAGTCCTCACCGGCTGGAGAAAACTCAACTATTGGATATTTGAATATTCTGAAATATAATATGTTTTTTTTACGTCCGAAATGAACCTATGTGGAGATTTTACGATCGAGTGATTTTTGTCCAAATTTGATTTGTCCAAAATGAACCGTTCGTAAAATCACAGCACACCCTGTTAATTTTGGACGCTTAGGCTGAATTTCACCACTTTCTGATTTAACGAAAGGATTTAAGTTATCGTATGTTTAGCTTACGACAAATGCCTTGAGCTTGCACTTGTTTCTTTTCGAACGCACTTGTCGTAAGCTAAACATACGATAACGTAAATTCGTTCGTTAAATCCTCTCGTTATAGACACTATCGGAAAGTGGTGAAATTCAGCCTTAATAAGACATATTATATTTCAGAACATATTCAATAGAAGTTTGCAGAAATAATGCTACTTCTCTACCTTTCCCGAGATACATCTCGACAAAAAAGAATTGTGAATAGATATGGGACAAAATGTGAAATTTGTTTCTCCCGGACGAGGGGCCAAGCAGTATTCATGTTCCTGGCTGGAGAGGGGAGGTAATATCCATGCTCCAGGCTTGGAATGTTTCATCGAATGGGTCAGGAGGTTTATTGGAGTTTTTCAATGGGGGGGGGGGGGGGGTGATCTCTCTTTTGGGACCTCCAACATCACTGAATCGGTTTATCGGGGTCACGTTCAACATATTTTAAATCTGTAAAAAGAAGATTCCTGATATTTCTGGATATTCTCGGGAAAATTTGTAAACTAGGGGAGAGGGTGTAAGATATTGAAATATGTAAATATTTTTCCTCCCTCAAAATTCTGAAAGGAGCCTGAAATTGATTGATTGGTATATCGGGAAAACCCTTTAGGAGGGAAATAATTTATGTTTCACAACATTTACTCAAAAGGGGTGATTTGGATCGGGTTTTCCCCCAGCCGGTGAAAGCTAGGTCACAAGTCAAGACTCATCAGGGCGAGACAAAAGTCTTGACAACCCGAGCCTAGAACTCGCGTCCTCTTGCTTTGTAACTCACTGCCCTTGTCGCTGCCCTAATCCTGGAAAACAATGGTCTCCGGATAACTCGCGTCCATTTAATGGAACTAAAAAGAGAACCACGCCCCAACAATACATCAAAAAAACAAAAAACCCGCGGGCAAGTCCGAGAAAAAAAAAGATAACGCGAATAATTTTTATCTCGGGTTTAAAATATTGCGATTTCTGACCGACGCAGACCATGCATCACATAGGTAGATTAGCCAGATAATCCTGCTTTCATTTTGCTTGCTGCTGTTTTAGAATAAAATGAATTCTAGAAGAAGAATATTGAAATGGACGGCTGTTTGCGGGTTTCACATGTGTTGAAGTTCCATGTTTATCGCCAACATTCGGGAAAGTTGTATATGAATCTCGCAATCCGAGCTCGAATTTCACAAGTTCGAGTATAAAAACTTCTCGAATTCCAATTTTCAAAATGGCAGCCACGGGATCTGATAACGCCCCGCCGGCGTCCCCTCCCCCCTCCCCTCTTAAGGCGAACAAGAAGCGTTAAGTTAATAAACAATACGTCATTCTTTTTCTACTATAGTAAAGGGATATATGTAGGTGATGTTTCCTTTTGTTCACCTGAAGCAAAACAAAGCACTTTCTCATTTTATCAGAGAAACTAAACTCCTTACCTCCTTATTGAAATAAAAACATTGTCAATCCTTAGTCAATTCTTTTAAGAACATAAAGTAAGCAAAAATTCATTAAAATGAATCCAACAACAACAAACAGGACATTTTGTATCAGTGCATGGGTTTGTTGATGTTGGGCAATTTAAGCTTTAAGCGAGGGGTTAACCACTCGTTGGGAATCTCGTTGGGAATCACTGGAAATATTTATGAAATCTCAGGGAATCTTGGAATTTTTTGGAGTGGTTACCCCTTCTGGGTTCATCTTTCTATGAATATCGTTGAGAATCTTTGGAAATCTTTTTTGGAATCTCAGCGGAATCTCAAGGAATCTCTGGAGTGGTTACCCCCTCGGCTTTAAGCACTGTGAAGTAACCAAAAGTAATTTTAATGTATTTTAGTTTATTTGTTTGTTTATTTATTTCTTGACTAAGGATTTAATATATTTTTATTTCAATATCCGGGCCAGGCCTCTATAGGGTACAGGTACGATTGTATGTTTCAGTGGCTGTTGCTGGTATCGTTTGCGGTCCTGTATAACCTTATCTTCGTGCTGGGCCGAGCTGTTTTCTGGGAGCTGAACCATAACGTGCCAGGGCTGTGGTGGGTTCTGGACTACACTTGTGATACAATATACGTTATAGACACCATCATACACGCACATGAAGGTAAGCCGATGTCCAGTTAATCGTACTGTCAGTTGCTTGTTGCTCTAAGAGGTGTTGTACAACCCTAAATTTGTTCCATAAAGGTCTTCCCCCATCGTAGATATAGCGGGTTGAAAATTTTGATTTCCGGTTTCATAGTTGAGACAGTAGAGTAGCTGTGTCCTTGTCAGACTGAAACTAAGGGAGCCATCAAAGTAATACGAGTACCTATGGCCCGGCTTAGTTTAGTTGATACTTGTCAAAATCTCACTCTAATGTCTAAGAAGACAGACACTATGCTTGAGAAGGAAGCAGTGTTCAGGCCTTTTAAAAACTCTAGCCTATTTATTTATAGAATTCTAAGAAGACCCAGCAGGGGTTTTTTTCTCAAACAAAGTGTCTGTCTTCTCAGACATTAGAGTGAGACTTTGAAAAGTATCAACTAAACTAAGCCGGACTTAGTCCATTCATTTCCTGAGGCACTGATTTTTTTTCTCATAAATTTTGAGCGTTAAAAAACCCCCAATTTTTTTCCCTATAGGTAGGTCCCTACCTAATTCGCATTTTGTTAAGATATAGGCACATTATTCATTTAATACAAATTCAGACATAGTCTTTTTGTTGGAAAATGGCGAGTCTATAAAACCATAAGTGCTGTATTGGTTGGGTTCAAGTCCGGATGTGACAGGAATTTGTTTCATCACTGTTTTGTCTATAACCTCCATTTTTTGAAATTCCTAAAAAATGTACCAGAGCAGTGATTTTATAGACATCCATACTAAATTTTATGAAAATCTGGTAGAGTAGGCTATGGAGTAGGGACTGACTGATCGACAGACGGACGGACGGGCATTTTCCAGAAACCACTTTTTTCGACTCCACCAGGATTATGGGAAACCGAAAATCTCGATTTTGGAATTTTCTCGCTATTTTGGCTAGCGAGAAAGTAAAAAGTTACATTGAAATTAGTGTAAATTTGGAACACCTGACAGCAGTGACACCTATTTCGAAGTGATGAGCAGTACAGGTGCATTGTGAGCGATGCTTGTCTCATTTAAACTTTTCACTTTGTTCTTGCTGAGTGAGCAGTAATTGTATAAGTTAGCATAATTTAAAACTAAAACTCCGACACTGATCAGCACTGAGCGTAAAGCTGGCCCCACACGATGCGTCTTGGACGGCCGTTCTGGCGTGTTGACATCCCTGGACTGACAGTTTTGAAGGGATAACAATAATAATAATAATAATAATAATAATAATAATAGTAATAATTTATTTAAAGTCAAACCCAGCAACTATAAAAGTTAATAAATGGTGTTGACTCACTAAATAAAGGGTCCGACAACAGTCGCACTTAACTTTCTCGCCCCAAATTATTTTTTTTGTGTGGATTTTTTTGAGATTTTTTTGCGGGCGTAATTTTTAAGCAATCCAAAATCGGTTGAAAATCACCAAAGAACATCTATTTGAGATCACTCATACCAAGTTTTCCATGGCTGTAATTCTATTACTGTAGTCCCAAATGCTTCCCGACCATTCAAAAACGTGGTTTCTCATTTTGAACTCATTTTCTACACTTTTTTGACAAAAACGGCCGTAATTTTCAAGATAACAAAATTCTGTTCAACAAATGTTTAATTTACGTAGTTTTACACAATTTTACCAAATTTCATGAGAATCGGTCGTTAAATGTGAATGGCGCCGAAAGGAAAACGGTCCAAAACGGTCCAAAACGGCCGTAATTTTTAAGTGATTCAATTTTCGTTGCAAATGACCTCGAAGCATCTATATGTCAACACACATACCAATTTTCAGTGTTATCGATTGAAAAGTGTACCGTCGGCGCTTGTCCGACTAACCAAAAACACGATTTTTTAATTATTTTGGCGGTTTTTTGGCAATAGTGGCCGCAGTTTTTGAGCAATCAAAAATTCCTTAAAATTGTGTCTTGGTCGTGATTTTAGACAGGTCCATACCAAATTTCATCAAAATCGGATGATTGGTATAGGCTCTAGAGCACTGCACGGACGGACGGACTGACGGATTGATGGACTGACGGACTGACGGACTGACGGACTGACGGACTGACAGACTTTTTCCAGAAACCACTTTTTTGGAGTCAGGGGACCCCCAGGATCATAGGAAACCCAAAATCTCAATTTCGAAATTTTGCACGAAAACAATACTTTCTCGCCATATATGGCTAGCGAGAAAGTAAAAATACAGACTAGAATGTCATACTACATATTATGTTAAACTACAGTTTAAATTGTTCCTAAAGCTCTTTGTATACTCATAAACCTTAATATGTCTACTTCCAAAAAACTACTCCCAGCTACACTCAGGGCTCAGGACATACACAGGGGCCTCTCTCAGAAATGTTGGTCCTCGCAAATGGAACATAGAAAGCATCGCCATTCCGAAGCGAAATGACTCGAAACTGCAGCTTGTTGATCATGATAGAGTTGTTCTCCTGACCATGGAGAAGCTTGCGAAGAAATTTGATTTTGGCACGTCTTCTCCTATCTTCAAGGGTGGACATGCTAAATCTATCTAAAATCACACCATATTCCAGGCCAGAAGATTCCTCATTCCTGATTTTCGAATTGGGATGCCACCCCGAGTTTGGAATTCCTACTCGATTCCACTGATCCAAGCTGTAGAAGATATTTTACAGTCAATTTTATATATTGATCCATTTAAAAAAATCCAGGGATAGTGTGTGGATACCCGTCATCCTTGACTTGACATTCCAGCCCCCCATTCCAGCACGCATGATAATTAGCTAACTTAAAGCTGGCCTGGAAAAAAAAGAACTGCCGTCCCTCCCCACTAACGATACTTCCGGGAATGCCAACTCGCCAGAACGGCGGTCCAGGCCGCCTTGTGTGTGGAGAGCTTTACGATTGGCCGAGCGTTTGATAGCCTTGGGCAGGGCGCGGGGCGCGGGGGTGAGCAAACACACGTCAGTTTACCGACCAAGTAATAAACGAATAGGTTGCTAGCTTCTAGCCTGCTCAACCTACCTACAGCGCAAACAACATCAAGATAATAGGCTTTCCGAGAAAAGGTATACTGTTTTATAGCTTTTTACACTGCGCCAGCCATTCGAGCGTTACAGTTTCGTTCCCAAGACGAAAATCAAGCAACCTTGGCCATGGTGACCTCTTCAATGGGAGACCTCAGTAAAGCACTGTTTACTGATTTTTTGACAATTTTTTTGAGGACACTTGGATGTATAAAAAATGTTCTGAAATATAGGTATACTTGGTTGGAAAAAACGTAAACAAATATCAAACGATTCCGTTTTAGGGTGGATATTTCACAACTTCTCTAAAGTACACTTTAGTTACTCCTATCGAACAGATTTATATTATCGTATGTTTAGCTTATGACACGTGCAATCGCACTATAGTATACGTTAAGAAGTTGTGAAATCCAACCTTAATACCTTAATGCCCATTAGGCGTGAGTAGGTGGGTATACGTATACGCAGGTTATAAAGGAGAGCATTAACAAGAAGGATCGATGTCAGCAGCAGGGGAGACATCGTCAATCATCATCCCCCTCCCCCTCCCCCACCCCCGACCTCCCACCCCTATTTGTTGAAAATTTGTTTTTTCCCCCTTAGAAATTAATTTATCTTTTGTCAAGTGACATCGACATTGCTGATGTCCACTTTGTCTCGGCAGTCGCCCTTCAAAGTTTGATAACAACAGACACGATAGCCAAGTGGTCTAGGTGGCTGCCTTTACACGGATCACACCGGTTCGATCCCAACCCTATCAAAGTTTTTCCGATCTTCATTCACCTCTGATATGTTCAGCATGTCAATTGAAATGTATATCGAGGCTGTAGTGGTTCGGAACCCACTTAAAACTCTAGGTCTCCACCTGGAATTTGTCTAGGGCTTGCCCCCACTCCTGTCCTACTATTTTCATTCATTATGCTAAAATTTTCAGCTTGAAATGGCGGAAAACCAGATAAACCCATTTGACGCCGTCGAAAAATTTAATCAACTCTGAAATGAAATGAAAATCAAAGAAATAAAAAGAGAGGCTGTCACGACTATAATCAAAAAACCTCCGCTGGAAAAAATAAAATCTCTAAAAATGTTATTTTCAAGTCATTTATGTAGTATTACTTTTTAGATGGACCCCCCCCCCCCCCCCCCCCTTCTCTGGGTGCTCTTGTGAGAGCAGCCCATGGCACAGCTCGCTATAAGATGCTGCTCGCTATAAGATGTACTGTACAGCCCCCAGCCCGTGTGGTGATGATCACATAGCTGATCACTCCCGAACAAACCAATCCCTCTGCAGTTTTTCCACAGCATGGCCATCATCACTCCCTGGGAGAATTTATTCAGCTCAATCCCTGGTGTGTGTTGTATAGCCTTGGGGAGCACTCCCGAGGGGAACTAGTATGTGTTCAAGCTATGGTTGTGGTGGACTCTGATGGGGGCCTACAGTTTAAGGTGGGCTCCCAACCACCATTACCTTAGATGAATAAAAAGTCTGGGAGAAAATGTTTGCCAAACTGGGGTTTGAACTCGTAAACTCCTATTACCTACCACCTAGGCATAGTAAATATTTTCAGTCGTGCCATACAAAACGATTGGCTTCAGATGTGAGAACGGTTGAGGGGTATGTAGTTATCAAAGTGAAGTGGGGGGTGGTCTGAAAGTGAAAGGGTGATCCACTCAGCCCTCTATTCACTGAAATCCGCATTAGTTTGGCAAAACCCCGTGGTAGATACCTACAAAACCACTAACTTGCCATCCCCTTTTGAAGCTGTTCAATTTTCTGTTTAAAAACGCGATTCAAATAAAACTCTTTCCGACCCCAATCGCCTTAGGCTGGATCAGTTGAAAGTCTAGCAACTGGAGCTGGCGGAACTACCAAATGCTATAGCTCCCCACCCATCGTGTTACTGTACAGTGCTACAGCCTCGATATACATTTCACTTGACATGCTGAACATAACAGAGGTGAATGCCGATCAGAAAAACTTTGGTAGGATCGGGATCGAACCGGTGCCCCTCAAAAGGCAACCACCTACCCCTTGAACTTTGAACATGCTCTGAAAATAAGAACATTTAAACTACCTGAAAATCTGATTATTTTTCTTTAGTAAAGAATTAAAACAGGGAAGATTGGTCTTGAAAACAAAAGAGGCCGGAGGCAGATTTGTAATAGCGATTACCCCCCCCCCCCCCCCCACTCCTCCCTCTAACCCCTTTCCAGCTTCATCCAAGCTTGCGCTTTTTTGTGACGTTCTTAGCAGTCATTTTAACCGCAATCACGTTCTTCCTTTCTCAAGGCTTTGCTTGCTTCACTGATTTTATATGAACCCTAAAGTGAACTTTAAAGCGATATTTTAGTTACTGCTATCAGTGTGGTTCGCGTTCGCTCCTTTTTTTGTTGAGTGAAATTCTTTAGAGGAAACTTTTTTACTTTCTTGCTAGCCATATATGGCGAGAAAGTATTGTTTTCGTGCAAAATTTTGAAATTGAGATTTCCCATGATCCTGGGGGTCCCCTGAGTCCAAAAAAGAGGTTTCTGGAAAAAGTCCGTCCGTCCGTCAGTCAGTCAGTCCGTCCGTACACTGCTCTAGAGACTACACCGTTCATCCGATTTTGATGAAATTTGGTATGGACCTGTCTAAAATCACTGCCAAGGAGCATTTTCAAGGATTTTTTGATTGGTCAAAAATTGCGGACGCTATTGTCAAAAAAGCGCCAAAATAATTCAAAAATCGTGTTTTTGGTTAGTCGGACAAGCGCCGACGGTACACTTTTCAATCTATAACACTGAAAATTGGTAAGTGTGTTGACAAATAGATGTTTCGAGGTCATTTGCAACTAAAATTGAATTGGTTGAAAATTACGGCCGTTCTGGACCAAAGTTCGATCGTTTCGGCGCCATTCACATTTATTGACCGATTGTCATGAAATTTGGTAAATTTCTGTAGAACCACGTAACTTAAACATCTGTCGAACAGAATTTCGTTATCTTCAAAATTACGGCCGTTTTTGTCAAAAAAGTGTTGAAAATGAGTTGAGAATGAGAAACCATGTTTTTGAATGGTCGGAACGCATTTGGGACTAAAGTAATAGAAGTAATAGAGATTTGGTGTGAGTGATCTCAGATAGATGCTCGTGGGTCGTTTTCAACCGATTTTGGATTGCGTAAACATTAAGTAAGCCCACCAAAAAATCTCAAAAAAAAAAAAAAATCATATGGGGCGAGAAAGTTAAGTGCGACTGTTGTCGGACCCTTTATTATATATCAGACAGAATAGGAAAACTGTCTAGGTAATAAAATTAATTATTAGTCGCACCGAGTCCTTTCTTCAGACAAAGTGAAATTACATGTACACCCACTTTCAAATTACATAATCATGGTTTTGCAGACGAAGTTTTTTTAGGTTACTTGGAGCAGGGTCCCTACCTAAGTTGTTTATTTGTTGTTTTTACTTTCTCGCCCGTATGTAATACATGGGCTGAGAAAGTTATGTTATCGTGCGAAATTTCGATTTTGAGATTTTCATTGCAAAAGGCGTTTCAGAGGTCCTAGATACCAAAAAAATGGTTTTTAGGTCATGTCCGTCCGACGTACGTACGTACGTACGTACGTACGTACGTACGTACGTCCGTCCGTTTGTCTGTAGCGCGGCTACAGGTCACACCAGTCAACGGATTTGGCTCAAATTTGGAATATAGATGTCTAAAATCAGTTCCCAGATACATTTTTAATTTAATTTTGATTACTCAAAAATTGCGCCCACTATTGTCAAAAAAGTGTCAAAAAAAATTCAAAATCGTGTTTTTGTCTACTCAAGACGCATTTCACGGTACGGTAATAAAGTAAGAACATTGAAATTTTGCAGTCGTGTTCCCAGATAGATGCTCCAGGATCATTTTTATTGTTTTGGAGATGGGCCCAAAATTTGGGCCAAAATTGGCCCATACGTGAAAATCTTGGCCCCATGAACAGTATTAGCGGGAATTTCACAAAAATCCATAAACTTGTGCTTTATAACATTACTTAAAGGTTTGTCGAAGAAATATTCAATCAATTCAAAATTGCGGCCAATATAGGCAAAATAAAGTCAAAAATAGGAAAAAAAGCTATAATCTCGTTTTTGTCTACTCAAGACGCATTTCACGGTACGGTAATAAAGTTAGAACCTTCAAATTTTGCAGTCGTGTTCCCAGATAGATGCTCCAGGATCATTTTTATTCTTTTTGAGATGGGCCAAAAATTTGGGCCAATATTGGCATTTTCGTAGGAAAAATTTTCCAAAAATGGAAATCACGTTTTTGATTGGTTAGGTCACATTTGCAACAACACTAATCGACGGATTTTCTTCAAAATTGGTGAAAGTGGTCTCAGATAGATGCTTCAAGGGAATTTTTAATAGATTTTCATTTATTTAAAAATTACGACGGTGACATGCAAAATAGAAAACATATACTTTGCGCGTCGAACGACACTTCACTGTTTGACGGATATGTTTGAAATTCGGTATGCAGGTGCCTAAAAGTATCGTCCAGTGTGAGGCAAAATACTTTTTAGAAAAAGTTAAAATTCTGACAATAATTCACGTAAAAAAAAAAAAAATCAAATTTTCGATAAAAATTGCGAGAAAGTCAAGTGCGACCATTGTCGAACCCTTTATTACTACTGCTATGTTGTTGTATAGTCCAAGTCAGGCTGGGACTGGCTGGGAGCATACCGATAAGTCATAATTTCTTGCAAATGTAGGGCTGATCAAAACTTCTTCTTGAGCAGGGAAATATCTCCTCAGGGTCGGATTGTCATTCTTAGCGTATGGTAGGATATGGAACCCAAATCCGGATCGGCAACTGAAAATCTTCAAGAAAATATGACTAATCAGTATGCTCCCAGCCTGACTTGGACTATAGTATTGCAGGTTAACTGGAGCAGGGTCTCTAGTTATTGTTTTGTTGTTGTATTGAAATGTTGTTGTTGTTTTTCAGGTTACCTGGAGCAGGGTCTCCTGGTTACGAACTCGAGTAAGCTGCGCCAGCATTACTGGGCTACAGGGCGATGGAAAAGTGATTTGCTCAGTCTGATACCCACGGACCTCATATACCTATGGTGGCCGGTGCCACCCCCAGGGCCCAAAGTGCCCTACAGGGTCATCGTCAGGGTCAACAGACTCTTCCGGTTACCCCGGATGGGGGAATTCTTCGACCGGACCGAAACGGGGACTGGGTACCCCAATGCCTTCCGCATTTGTAAGGTGGGTACTTTGCACATCAGGGGGGTAATATAGTCAGAATCACGCCCGTCAGTTGGAGCTTTCCCTCAGCCGGTGACGTCCAGGTACCAGCCAATGCCGAGCTATCAGGATGAATCTGAACACGCTGGGTATATTAAGTAGATGTTGGGTCCTCTTGCTTTTCTGCTACAGTTTGTTTGTATTGATAGTGTATCGATATATTGATAATGTATCGATACATCGTTACATAATGTATGTTGTTACAGGTGGTGCTAGCAATATTGGTTCTGATCCATTGGAACGCGTGTTTCTACTTCGCGATAAGTTACTGCATAGGGTTCGGCACTGATAACTGGGTGTACAATACCAACGGTGAGAAGAACAGTTCGCTCTCGAGGCAGTACATTTACAGCTTCTATTGGTCTACACTCACTCTCACTACCATTGGTGAGTCTATACTCATAAGTTAAGCATGGGGGGAGGCGATAATCCCAGTAACCGATGGAAATAGTTTTTGGTGGGTTTTGAAACACCACAGCCTCGATAAGCTGAACGTATCATCTGGGTGGAACTAGAGTGACCTATCTCTGGTGGCAGCAGCACAAGAAGCACAAGAAAATTCCCAAGGAAATTGATTTGTTCTGAAATATAATATACCCTTTTTCAACTTCCCAGGTTGGTAAAGTTCAAGTTAGGGTTGCTTGAAAGTAACAAAAAGAAAACGTATATTGAAAGCTTTATCTTGGCACTAAAAGTCCACTAGCAAACGTGACGATAAGTGTGCTATCTGCAGGACGGCAACATGCAACTATTGTTTCCATAGCAAACTGTTAGAGCAACCGGTGGGTTAGAAAGGTATATTTCAGGTTCAGGTAAAAACTGGAGAGCTCCAAATGGATAAAAACTAGTTGAAAAGTAAAAGTAGGGAGAAGTCTCCTGTATAAAGTTTTAATACGTAAGAAGCACTTAAAAACCTTTTGCCAGGACTTAATCATGGAAAGCTTTACTAGCAAAAATGGGAAGCACTAATTCTCCAAGAGGAAACTGTTTTTTCTTCAACAGCGACCCTCCGAGGATCCCTGTAGAGCTTTATTAAGAGGTCATTCAAATGGGTTCCGAATTGGTCGGCTAACTACCACGCTAGCCAAGTGGTCTCAATGGACGTCTTTATAGAGAGGAACACTGCTGGGCTGCTGGGTCACACCGGTTCGATCCCGATCCTACCAAAAATTTTCTAATCGGCATTCACTTCTGATATGGTCAGCATGTCAAGTGAAATGTATATCGAGGCTGTGGTGGAACCCACTTAAAACTGTAGGTCCCCGTCGTGTACTAACACGGGGAGCTGGTTTTGGTATAGTGCTGCCAGTTGAGTTTCTGGGCCAGCTCTCAACTTCTAACAGGGTCTACGGGAAATTGGCGCCTAATTTTGAATTTAACGGTCTTATTATTATTTTTAATCAATCATGAAGTTGTTTGAACGACCTCTTAATTCTCCCCCATTTGTCAGTCGTTTAATTTTAACTAGCGCCAACAGCACCATTTGTAGTCCTCTTAAATGAATGAGTTTTATAGTTTAATGAGGGAGATAGTGTTCCCAGTTTACTAATTTTAGGGGTTCAAAGGAACAGCTTTGTTCAGATTATGCTTATGTGGACCCGTGCAAAACAACGTTGCTTGCAACGTTTCTGCAATGTCTCAAAGAATTTTTTGAAACATTGCTACAATATTTTATGTCCACCTGTAAATAAAATCTCCCTTGCGAGTTGCACGCAAGTCATTTGAAAGATTCGAATGTATAACATTGCATGAAGGGTCCGGCAGGGTTCTGGTGTTATACGGGCGGGTTAGTAAGGGGTAGAGAGACGGGGACCTACAGTTTTAGGTGGGTTCCGAACCACCACAGCCTCGACATATTCAATAGTTTCCTCATAAAGTGTACAGGAAAAACGTTTACAAATAGCGAGTTTATGTTCGGTCATAACATAGATCAACTTGGCATGAAGTAGTATATAGGATGAGCAAGCATACCGAACCGGAAGTCCGGAAGTAAGTTGACACAGCAGCCCCTTCAATATCCATTTAAACATGATTGTCAACATCCGGTTGTTGATGAGACTCGTCACTTACGCCCTCACCCCCTCCCCGCCTACCCGTTGCTATGACAACAATAACTATCATTACTATACTTTCCTTACAGTTAATTTCTTTAACAGGTAGGTAAAGTTCACTTTCGGGTGGATTTCACCTACAACGACTAAGGGAAAACTCGACTGTAGGTCGTGATTCTGGCCAAAAAAATTCTGGTCACGAAAGGTCACTAACGGTCCTAACGCTATGGCCCAGTGGAGTTTCTTTTTGCCGTTCGAACCAATATCCGATTAGGTTTTTAACGGCTGAGCAGTTTTACGATGTGAAAGCTCGAGAAGCTGTTGTGCCGATGTGCCGTGGAGGCAGCACAGCAAGCGGCGTGACCAATCTCAGCAATATGTACCAATCGCCCAGCTTTTACAACTTTCGATTGCCTGACGTGCAATCTGAGAGGTTATTATCCCCATCGGCAGCTCTCTTGTGATTGCTCTTCTATGTTCTTTATAACTCTGTGGTAGTACAGCTCTAGGAGGGCCAGGGCTCAGTGGGATACAGGGTGGCAGCTTTCGTGAGCTCTATACACAAGGGGGTGGTTTTGCCACTATCACGCTCTACAGTAGAGTTTTCCCCTGGGTGGCCCATGGCAGGATTCGCCAAGAAAAATTTAGAGAAACCGGGAATAGATCCTATGCCCTCTTGCTTCGTAGCGGGAACAACGGAAAAATTCCGTTTTAAGGCTGTATATACATTCTCGACGAACTCCACCAAAACCACTGTGCGAAAGTAAATATTCGACAAAACTAATGTTTACATATTAGTGCTGCCAGAGACTAGTAATTGCAATATCGTATTGGTTGTGTCTACTCTAAAAGCTAAACATAGTGTGCTATTTGAACCCGAAACGAACGAGTGAAAGTAGGACACTATATTTAGCTTTTACAGGAAAAAAAAAGTAGAGAAATGGTGTGGAAATACCCACTTCCGTAAGTGAAATAAAAATTATCAAAATGAACATGGCGACGGTAATTATTACAAACATTTATCAAGCTTTTCTTCTAAATGTGACGATAAAATCATATGTACATTTTAGGTAGATTTCGAAGAAAAATCTACCTATTGTAGTCGTACCAGTAGTCTCACTTTTGAAAAATTTCTTCACAGTTCTTCTTTTTATGACCCCTGGACCCCAAAACCACCGTCAGTTAAAAAGTTTATATATATATATCTATCATTTTCATTTCCTTGTGAACACGCTAGGAGCCGTATTTTTAAAAAATAATTGGTTTTGACTATTTAATAAAATATAAGGGACTAAAATCTCGGTCGAGTTCGTTAATGGGGGAAATCGGACAAAGGGGGGGAAAATGGGGGGACTTTATCGAAATCTGGTTTTTTGGCCATAACTCCCTTAATATTGCAACTAATGAAACGTGGTTTTCTCTGAGGGTCGTCTCACAGAACTACCTACAACTTTTCTTTGTAACGTTTTTTGATCCCACCCCTAATGGTTGAGTAAAGGTGGAAAAAGAGGGTTTTGCGCACAAAAAAATTCATAACTTGTGTCCTAGGGGTGTTCTCGAGTTCTTTTGTTTTGTAATGCATTTGCCTCAATATTACCTACAACTTTTGTCTGAAAAAGTTTTTCGTCCGACGCACCGTTTAGGCAGGGGGTGGGGGGTTGAATTTTCAAAACGTCATAACTCACTTATTTGGTGAGATATCGAGTTTATTCTTTTTGCTATGAGTTTCTATTAATAATATCTACAACTTTTGTCTGAAAAAGTTTTTTGTAAAATCACTTTCATTTTCTTGTTATGGGGGTGGGGGGGTGAAATTTCAAAACTCAATTCCTCCGTTGTTATTGTAGAGAATGCATTTGGGTCAACTGAAAATTTTCTTAACCGACATTCTCAATGATTTTAAACTGCTTTTAGTGGATGGAAGTAATCTTCGAAATCTACCTACGCCTTTCGGGGCTGCCGAAAGGGATTTTTTTAGTCCGAAACGTTACAAAAAAATATTCCGCGTGCGGTAGTGTTGTGTTTTCGCGATCTGTCAAAAAAACATGTGGACTGGTAGTTGACTGTTTAAAACCGCTCCTGTGGGCTTATTACTCCATTTCATGCAAAAATACAACACTACCTCACGACAAAGAGTCTCAGGTTTACATCCCCCTATAAACACTTTTCACTCACCCTGTAACTTCGGAGTAGGGCTTGAAGTACGTAGCATTGCGAACCAAGTACGTGTAGTCGACCTTAAGTTGGCAGATTTCCCAATTTTTGAGTCCCCTGAGTCGAAAAATTCAGGAATAATGTGGGCCGTTATCTGCTACATTAATGCTGCGTTTCACCAGTTGTTAATGTCTACTAGTGTCATCTAAAAGTTGACTTTAGCGTTATCCTCCCGAAAAGAAAAGTTGGTGTCTTTCACCATCCTGCCGATAGCGCCCTTATCATAACGTTAGCTAGTGGATTTTTATCAGCAAATTTATGTTTTTTGGGAAGGTAAATTTGAAAATCATCTTTATCAAAGCCTTACTAAGTTAACTGAATGCTATCTGCATTTAGGTTAGCTGTAGCTAATTTTGAGTTTTGTGCAGCCATTTAAGCCTAGGAGCTGGATGAATGGATGGATAATCCTCGCAGAATTATGTTCCAAAACAAAGTTGCAACTTCCGAAACTTGCAAAGTTCGTTCACTTCTTCCCCAAGTTAGCAGGAAACTTGTTCCTAAGGTATTGGCACTTTGTAGCCACCCTAACATGGAACATCCCCACAAGCCGCAAATTCTGATTGCAGTCTACTCGTACCTTTCTCCACCTTTCCTTCAGTAACTTAAAATCCAATTTTAAGGTCGTCCACGCTGTCGTGTTTGTGAGGAAACTATTAAATGTTCTGAAATATAATATGTGTATGTTATGACTGAAATTAACAGGCTGTGTTGTGATTTTACGCTCGGTTAATTTTGGACAAATTTTTGTTGACAAAAATCACTCGATCGTAACATCACAATATAGCCTGTTAATTTCGGCCTTTAAAAAGACATATTATATTTCAGAACATTTAAATATCCTCATAGAACGTAGAACACGACTGCGTATAGACGCCCTTAATGAACACTGCTCGAGGGGTGTATTGTTATCAAATGTTTACTAGTAATAATAATTTAGAAGAGCCTGAATTTTTTCTGTATTTTTTGCTCGATAATTTCCTATACCTAAAATTATCCTGTTCCTTTAGATTCAGGTAGGATTTCATTAATTCCTAATATCTACTATAGTGTCCACTAAAAGTTCACTATAGCGTTATCCTGCAGAGTAAAAGAAAAGTTGGTGCCTTTCACCATCCTGCCGAGAGCGCCCTTATATCTTACAGTTAGCTAGGGGGTAGATTTTCCCCGGGGTCAGGCGAGATTCGAAAAAATTTCGACCTCTCCGGGATAGATCCAGGTTCCTCTAGCTTCACAGCTCTGTTTTTGGTCCAGGTGAGACGCCTCAGCCTGAGAACGACATCGAGTACCTGTTCGTGGTGGCAGACTTCCTGGCTGGTGTTCTCATCTTCGCCACCATCGTCGGTAACATCGGGAGCATGATCAGCAATATGAACCTTGCCCGCGTCGACTTCCAGAACCGAATGGACGGGGTGAAGCAGTACATGGCCTTCCGTAAAGTCTCCAAAGATCTAGAAATACGCGTCATCCGGTGGTTCGCCTATACCTGGGCCAATAAACAGGTACTGTGAAAAATTTATATTTGCACCTTGTTTGCTTGTAAGCCGTCCAGTTTAACAGCTCCCAACCGATCGTGTGCGTACCTACAGTACAGTACAGTGTGGGGACCTACAGTTTTAGGAGGGTTCCGAACCACCACACCAGTGAACATATCAGAAGTGAATGCCGGTCGGAAAAACTTTGTTTGGATCGAGATGGTACCGGGGGCCACCCTCTATAACGAGCAAGTGCTATACTGTCCCTTGACCTATCTGCTATCTTCATAACTTTTTAAAACCCTCTCTATAGCGAACAGTCTTCACACCGACCAAATTAACCTGCTTATTTCAAAATAACATGTGTTTCGAATTCCTGCTGAGTGAAAATACTTTCCTATACTTCGTATAATACGGGAAAGTAAAAACATAAAAAAGACAATTTGAGTGATGAGGCTCTATTGACTCAAGCCTTTTGTTGTAAAGTTCAGTGAACTCCTGTAAGGTCTGTAATCTGTCTGAACCCTTTTCAAAAAAGGAACGATTTAAAAAATACGATTCACTTGCTACAGGAAAAGGGCATTGAGCAGAATCCTGAAGGAAAACATCACAAAGGGAAACGCTGCTACGGGTAATAGAATCCGAAAACCAGTGGCGGCTCCTGCTTTTTTGCTTTCAGTCTTATAGAGAAGAGTTAAATGCATTTATAACTTTAAACTATCATTTGTTCCGGTCATTACCATATTTTCGTCTAAAAAATATCTTGTAGAGTTTCGGAGCAATTAAAGTTTAAACGGGGGCCTGCATAGTTGCATGAAATTCTGATGAAAAACGCTTTTACGTTTGGGCCCCAAAATTGGCCTCAATTTTTGGCCCATCTAAAATGCATGCAAATTACTCGTAGAGCATGCACTTGGGAATACAGCTACGAAATTTGAACATTCTAACTTGAAAACTATACCCGCAGCATCGTCTCAACCAATCAAAAACACGATTTTTTTGGCAATTATTTGTCAATTTTGGGCCTAAATCGCTTGATTGGTGCGACCACTGGCCAGCTTCAAAGTAAAAAAAATCTGGCGAGCCGCCACTGGCCGGAAATAGTCCTTGTGTGCCTTGTGTTTCCGGATATTTAAATAAGGGCGGGCTCTCTAGTCGATTTTCCTATTTCAGTGAGTTCTACCTTTACATCGAGCAACTGTTGCCCGTTCATAAGCTCCTTTCTGCTGAAATTGAAAATTGGGTTAGTTTGGAGGGAAGTTGTGTACCTGTTTTACCTTTCCTCCTTTCATTCCCTTCATGCGGCACAATTAGATAGGTATCAACCCTTTGAAACTTTGCGGGCTTTCATTTCAAACCATTATTGTCTGTAATTCTCCACAATCTCTCTACAATTCTTTTTGTTCCATTGTTAAGGTAGCTTTCACCAGCTTCTGAAGTTTACTGTAGATCCCCTAAAAGTTCACTATAGCGTTATCCTCCCGAAAAAGAAGTAAACTACTTTATACCATCCTGCCGATAACGCCCTTATCTTGCCCTTAGCTAGAGGGTCGATTTTCCAGCCTATATCAATCAATAGAAATAATTTTGGAAACGTTAACTTGATCTATCATCTATCTGATAAGAAATTGGTAAAAGGCCACCCTGAGTGACACTATTGGATATTTATTTCTCTTGAAATATAATATGCATTTTTAACGGTGGAAACTTGATATAGTACCTATCGCCACCCTGACCTGCCTGGCCCGAGGGCATTCTGCACTGTTCACTGTTCACAGAATGCCCTCGGGCCAAGCAGGTCAGGGTGGCGCTACTATACCTATTTCAATACGTTGCGATTTTACGATTGAGTGATTTTTATCGCAATACCAAAGAGGAGATAAAACTAGTTTCTGATTTTAAAAAGACACATTATATTTCAGAACATTTCCTCAGCAAATGGGCTTTAAGAGTGCTATTTGTTTACGTTTTATATGGTCTGAAATATAATATGCTTTTGAGGTCACAAATTAACTGACCATATTGTGATTATACGATCGGTTAATTTCGGACAAATTTTTTTAATCGATCGTAAAATTACCACATAGTCAGTTACCAATTTTGGACGCTAAAAAGACATTAGAAGACATATATTTCAGAACATTGAAATATCCAATAGTTTCCTCATAAAGTGTGCAAATAAAAAAAAAATCCCTTTCGGTAGCCCCGAAAGGCGTAGGTAGGTAGATTTCGAAGATTATACTTCCATCCACTAAAAGCAGTCTAAAATCATTGAGGAAGACGGTTAAGAAGATTTCCAGTTGACCCAAATGCATTCTCTACAATAACAACGGAGGAATTGAGTTTTGAAATTTCACCCCCCCCCCCCCCCCCACTTAACGAGAAAGTGAAAGTGATTTTACAAAAAACTTTTTCAGACAAAAGTTGTAGATATTATTAATAGAAACTCATAGCAAAAAGAATAAACTCAATATCTCACCAAATAAGTGAGTTATGACGTTTTGAAAATTCAACCCCCCACCCCCCCCCCCCTTAACAAGAAAATGAAAGTGATTTTACAAAAACCTTTTTCAGACAAAAGTTGTAGATATTATTAATAGAAACTCATAGCAAAAAGATAAAACTCAATATCTCACCAAATAAGTGAGTTATGACGTTTTGAAAATTCAACCCCCCACCCCCTGCCTAAACGGTGCGTTGGACGAAAAACTTTTTCAGACAAAAGTTGTAGGTAATATTGAGGCGAATGCATTACAAAACAAAAGAACTCGATTACACCCCTAGGACACAAGTTATGAATTTTTTTGTGCGCAAAACCCTCTTTTTCCACCCCTATTCAACCATTAAAGGTGGGATCAAAAAACGTTACAAAGAAAAGTTGTAGGCAGTACTGTTAGACGACCCTCAGAGAAAACTACGTTTCATTAGTTGCAATATTAAGGGAGTTATGGCCAAAAAGCCAGATTTAGAAAAAGTCCCCCCATTTCCCCCCCCCCCCCCCTTGGTCCGATTTCCCCCATTAACGAACTCGACCGAGATTTTAGTCCCTTATATTTTATTAAATAGTCAAAACCAATTATTTTTCAAAAATACGGCTGCTAGCGTGTTCACAAGGAAGTGAAAATGATATATATATATATATATATATAGATATATATATATATATAAACTTTTGAACTGATGGTGGTTTTGGGATCCAGGGGTCATAAAAAGAAGAACTGTGAAGAAATTTTTCAAAAGTGAGACTACTGGTACGACTACAATAGGTAGATTTTTCTTCGAAATCTACCTAAAACGTAAACAAATAGCGAATGTAATGTTCGGGCTTAAAGAATGTGGTTGTTCGCAGGCTCTTGACGAGGACCGCGTCCTGGCCGCACTCCCAGACAAGCTCAAAGCCGAGATCGCAATCCACGTCCACCTGGACACGCTGAAGCAGGTCCGAATTTTCCAGGACTGTGAACCTGGACTGCTGGAGGAACTCGTACTGAAACTCAGGCTCCAGGTACGCTATTTCTTCTTATAGAGAAGATATTTTTAGGTACTCTGATAGAAGATGTGTTCCCGTTCCCGAACAAAGCAATCCCTCTGCAGTTTTTCCACACCATGGCCATCATCACTCCCTGGCAGAATTTATTCAGCTCAGTCCCTGGTGTGTGTTGTCTAGCCATTGGGAGCACTCCCGAGACCAACTAGTTATCTCTGCTATGCGTTGAAGCTGTGGTTGTCAAGCGTCTCAGGCAGACTGATGGGGACCTACAGTTTACGGAATTGGTTATCACGATTTTATTGTACCTTAACAGTATTAGTAGCTATACTGGCGATAACAAGGGATTCACTAAATCTTACGGCATAGATGGCGAACAGAAAAAATTTCAATGTGATCAGGATCGAACCGCGGTGTGACCCGGTAAAGGCTGCCATCGAGACCACTCAGCTGTCGAAGCTGTTCATTAAAAAGGATAAAAATTTCCGTTGAAAGGGGGGTGACTTTGAGAAGGGTAGGGGGGGGGGATAGAGGTCATTTGCGCTCCATGTCACCTAATTACCCCCTCCCCTCCCCCCTCAAAATCTAATGGATCTCCAGAGCCCCGAGGACGATCTGCCTTTTATTTACTGATCGTATTTTCCGATCTTTCATTTTTCGCGATTTGATTCGATCATTTTGAACCCGATGAAAGAGCGGGGCTTTATTAAAAACGCTGACCCTCGCCAGGGTCCGACAACAGCCCCACTTCACTTTCTCGCCCTATATCATTTGATAGGGATTTATTTCATCGCTGTTTAGTTTAACGTTAAACTTTAGAAACGTATATAGATACTAAATTTTGTCAAAATCGGGTGAAAGGTGTAGGTACGAACTGGAGCAGGGAACGGACTTACGGACGAACAGCCGTTTCCCGAAACCACTTTTTTCGCCACAGGGGACCCCAAGAATCACAGAAACCTGAAATCTCAAAATTATACCCGAAAGCAATCCTTTCTCGCCAAATTGCCTAGCGAGAAAGTAAAAAGTTTATTCAGTATTCACCCTAAAACTAAAACATTGGGTTCGTTGGTTGTTTATTTGTTTTTTCTACCCTCGTCCCATACGTTTGTTTCCAAATGGAGTTTTTTGTTGGCATTCTCAAAAAGCTTGACCTCTTGTATGTAGGTACACCGTGTTTTCCCACTTTTATTCACTTTTCTGTGTTCGAAGCATTTACGACCTGTTTCTAATGTTACCCAACCACCACAGCCTCGATAAACATTTCACTTGACATGCTAAACTTAACTTTGATAGGTTCGGGATCGAACCGGTGTGATCTTCTCTCAGTGTCCTCTTAAACACCACTCAGCTATCCAGGCTATGCGTACTTAAGGGTCCGCTATACCTGACGGTGCATTTTTTGCCGCCTATAAGATTAACATTGCGAGCGGCGATTCATTTTCAAGGTTTACCCTTGGTTGGAAAGACACAAAATTTTGCCTGTACCTAGCCCTAACAATGTTCTAGGGAGTGTTCGAAGCAGATTTCCCATTTTTTTTACTGGTTTTCGAGATACAGCACTTTTCTTGAGGTATGCGATGCTAGCATTTGCAAAACAGTTGCAATAAAAGAAACCAGTGAGAAATTGGGAAATCTGCTTGAAACACTCCCTAGAACATTGTTAGGGCTAGGTACCGGCAAAATTTTGTGTCTTTCCAACCAAGGGTAAACCTTGAAAATGAATCGCCGCTCGCAATGTTAATCTTATGGGCGGCAAAAAATCCATCGTCAGGTATAGCGTCCTCTTAAAGATTTTTTTATGGATGCTCAAACAAATAAAGGGTCCGACAATGGTCGCACTAGACTTTCTCGCAATTTTTACGCCAGCGGTATCGAAAATTTTGATTTTTTTTTTACGTAATTTATTTTTTTTTGTACCAAAATTTTAACTTTTTCTAAAAAATATTTTGCCATACACTGGACAATAATTATAGGCACCTACTCACCGGATTTCAAACATATCTGTCAAATGGTGAAGTGTCGTTCGACGCGCAAAGTACGTGTTTTCTATTTTCCATGTCACGGCCTTAATTTTCAAGTAATTGAAAATCTATTGAAATGACCTTGAAGCATCTATCTGAGACCACTTTCACTAATTTTCAAGGAAATCTGTCGATTAGGGTTGTTGCAAATCCGTCTGAACCAATCAAAAACGTGATTTCCATTTTTGGAAAATTTTCCTACGATAATGCCAATATTGGCCATAATTATTATGTTGGATAAATTTCGTTCGGTGAAACATGAAACTAGGTTAAAGTACACCTCCCTACCAATTTTTATTGAAATCGATCGAATAGTGCTACCGGAGTGACGACCAACGCGTTTGGGCCAAAACTGGGCCAAGTTATTGGCCCACCTCCAAGTGATTGTAAAAGACGTAAAAGCATCTATTCAAAAACACTTTCGCAAATTTTCAAGGTTCCAACTTGATATACGTAGCTTCCAGCCCTTCTTAACTGTCAAAAAACATGATTTTTTGCCCTTTTTTGACCATAGCAGGCGCAATTTTTGAGTTATCAAAATTTATCAAAAAACATGTCCAAATATTTACATTAGGTATCTACATACCGAATTTGAGCAAAATCGGACGAACGGTGTGACGTCCAGTTGCGCGACAGACTAACGTACGTACGTACGTCGGACGGACATTTTTTAAAAACCACTTTTTTGGACTCGGGGGACCTCCAGGATCATGGGAAACCCAAAATCTCAAAATCGAAATTTTGCACGAAGACATAACTTTCTCAGCCCATGTATTACATACGGGCGAGAAAGTAAAAAAGTAGGATCTGAACCAGAACAAATTCCCTGGCACTCCAAACAATATTAACAACAGCAGCGGGAGTGTTTTTGTTTAGCTGCCGATGCAGAATTGCGTTGGTTAACTTTATTAATTAGTGATCAAATCAATGAGCTTAGCCCATTGAAAAACTTCCGGCGCCAACAAGCCAAGTTTGCGTGTTACGCTGTGCCGACTGCTGAGTGCTGACCCAGTCTACAGCTGCTGCTGACTTCCCATCACTTTCCTGCCGACTCCATCTGTCAGCAAACACTCCCACCCCCTGCGCCCGCGGCTGTTTACTTAGCCCACCCCCGACTGTCTCGGTCTCGGTGGTTGCCTTTAGAAGAGCACTGGGTCATCCCTATCCTATCAAACTTTTTCTGATCGGCATTCACCTCTGATATGTTCAGCATGTACCTACGAAGAACTGGTAGCTGGTAGGTATTTGGTAGTGCTGCCAAAATATCTAGTTGCACAATACTTACACACCGTATCAGTTAGCAAGAAAGATGTCATTAGCGAAATGTAAAAAAAAACTTCTTAATTAGTGATCGAATTCATTGAGACCAATTAACAACTCTCTAATTGCTTATTCCAAAAAGCCAGGTTCTCTTGTTCAGGGTGAAGACTGCTCTTAATTCTGTCAGCTGCCGTTCCCATTGGTTTGATTGATTGGTCAGTACAGAGGGGTGGGGGAACAAGCCCAGCAACTAGACCATTTCAAGAGTTATCCATCGTGCTCAGCTGGCAGCACTACCAAATACCAGCTCCCCACCCATAGTGTTAGTACACGACGGGGACCTACAGTTTTATGTGGGTTCGGAACCACCACAACCTCGATATACTTGGCATGCTGAACATATCGGAGGCGAATGCCGATCAGAAAAATTTTGATAGGATCGGGATCGAACCGGTGACATGATGACAACCGGTGACATGATCACCGGTGACATGATCACAACCGGTGACATGATCACCGGTGACATGATGACAACCGTTGTTGACCTGTTTCAGGTATTTAGCCCTGGAGACTACATCTGCCGTAAGGGTGACGTGGGTAAGGAGATGTACATTGTGAAGCGCGGCAGACTGAGTGTCGTAGCAGACGACGGACACACCGTACTGGCCACCCTGGGGGCCGGAAGTGTATTCGGAGAAGTCAGCGTGCTCGAAATCGCGGGAAATCGGACCGGAAATAGAAGAACTGCCAATGTCCGCAGTCTGGGATACTCTGACTTATTTTGCCTTGCTAAGGTAAGAAATCCTATATTGAGGACTTGAAAACGGTTTTGTAGAACCTGAAATTTGTTCCCGAGGATTTCTCCCTTCGTAGATATAGCAGGTTGAAAATTTTGATTTCCGGTTTCATAATTGAGACAGTAGACTGTGATATCGATATGTTTTGTTTATAGTATCTATAGTTAGCTTACAGTGAGGTAGGTAGCAGAAGATGCGGAGCTTAGCAGAAGTAGCCAAAGCTTTCTTTCACTTTCGGTATTGTCACCTCCTATACCAACCTAAAATCCGGCCACTTTAGAGTGTAATAGCTTTTTATTTAGTGGTCAGAATCTAAAATGCGATAATATAAAGAAACTAAGTCAGCCATCAGACTACATAATCCAATCATTTCCTGAAGTACCTACTGTTGTCACAAGTAGAGTAACTTTTTGATGTATTTGGTTTAGCGTGACCTGTGGGAGGCGCTGGTGGACTACCCTGAGGCCCGCTACAGCCTCATGGAGCGCGGGTGCCAACTTCTGAGGAAGGACGGTCTACTCGACGAAAACGCCTTCAAGAAGTCGCAAGTCGAACACGAGACGCTCAAAGACAAAGTCGACAGGCTTGGTGAGTTGGCAATTCACCTAGAAAGGCCAGAAAAAATCTTCGCAAGTGGGGATTAGAACCTGAGACCTCTTTCCTCCAGTTCCTGAACTTTACGTTTATTTTCAGAGAATACTTTGGAGGAGATGGACACTAAACTGATTCGCGTGATGGCAGAGTTGGCCGCGCAGCAGCAGGCTCGGGCCAGGCACCGAGCCTCACGCATTGAACACCGGAACAAACCAAGTGCCGCCTCTCCACCCAGGTACGTTACCTAAGTATCACTTGCACCAGTTCCTTACCGTGCAAGTAAATTTATCTCCCCGAAAAAGTAACCGATAACTTTACCCCCCCCCCCCCCCCCAGTAAAAGTTCACAAGCTAACGTTATGATAAGGGTGCTATTGGCAGGATGGTGAAAGGCACCAACTTATCGGGAGGATAACGCTATAGTGAACTTTTAGGAGACATTATAGTAGACTTTAGCCACTGGTGAAATCCACCTCAAGGAACTAAATTCGTTACGCCTGCAGAAACCATGATTATGTAATTTGAAAGTGGGTGTACACGTATTTGCTCATGAGAAAATTTGGTGTAGGTTTGGACACGTACTGCACTAGTTCTAATCACACCCTATTGAGATTTTTTGTGAGTGTTGCCCAACCCAGTTCTCACTGACTGGGGTAAAGCTCGACTGCCAGTCGTGGTAGTGTCCTGGTTCTACTCTTATCTTCTTACGTTTATCACTGCAGGAAAAAGCTGGAGATTCCAGCAGAAGAAGTAGCCGACCAAGAGACCAAGAGCACGAGGAGGTCCTTCCAGGGCGCGCCGAGAGGGGAGAGGGGTTCCGTGTTCCAGAGGCACAAGCAGAGGTCCGTCTGATGCTCCAGCCCGTGCCTCACAACACTACGCACCCAGAGGCACAAGCAGAGGTCCGTCTGATGCTCCAGCCCGTGCCTCACAACACTACGCACCCAGAGGCACAAGCAGAGGTCCGTCTGATGCTCCAGCCCGTGCCTCGCAACACTACGCACTCAGAGGCACAAGCAGAGGTCCGTCTGATGCTCCAGCCCGTGCCTCACAACACTACGCACCCAGAGGCACAAGCAGAGGTCCGTCTGATGCTCCAGCCCGTGCCTCACAACACTACGCACCCAGAGGCACAAGCAGAGGTCCGTCTGATGCTCCAGCCCGTGCCTCACAACACTACGCACTCAGAGGCACAAGCAGAGGTCCGTCTGATGCTCCAGCCCGTGCCTCACAACACTACGCACTCAGAGGCACAAGCAGAGGTCCGTCTGATGCTCCAGCCCGTGCCTCACAACACTACGCACTCAGAGGCACAAGCAGAGGTCCGTCTGATGCTCCAGCCCGTGCCTCACAACACTACGCACTCAGAGGCACAAGCAGAGGTCCGTCTGATGCTCCAGCCCGTGCCTCACATCACTACGCACTCAGAGGCACAAGCAGAGGTCCGTCTGATGCTCCAGCCCGTGCCTCACAACACTACGCACTCAGAGGCACAAGCAGAGGTCCGTCTGATGCTCCAGCCCGTGCCTCACAACACTACGCACTCAGAGGCACAAGCAGAGGTCCGTCTGATGCTCCAGCCCGTGCCTCACATCACTACGCACTCAGAGGCACAAGCAGAGGTCCGTCTGATGCTCCAGCCCGTGCCTCACAACACTACGCACTCAGAGGCACAAGCAGAGGTCCGTCTGATGCTCCAGCCCGTGCCTCGCAACACTACGCACTCAGAGGCACAAGCAGAGGTCCGTCTGATGCTCCAGCCCGTGCCTCACAACACTACGCACTCAGAGGCACAAGCAGAGGTCCGTCTGATGCTCCAGCCCGTGCCTCACAACACTACGCACTCAGAGGCACAAGCAGAGGTCCGTCTGATGCTCCAGCCCGTGCCTCACAACACTACGCACTCTCCAGCTCTCTCTCGGATGAGAGTGACGTCAGTCATATCCAGGGGTGGATAGACTACACAAATGTGAATTTTCGTCGCTAAATTCTATTACGTCATTGTGACCCACCCCTACTTCTTCAGTCTGCTTCTTGTTCTGGACAAAAAAAAAATTGTTTAGGAAACCATGGGTCTTTTTTAGAACAGTGGGTGTGTTACTGCTCTCAGCCTAGAGTGAGGAGGACTATGAAAGTCTTAGGTACACCAGTTTTTTTTTCGTTTTTTTTTTCGGATAAATCGCCAAAACGCCAAAAAAAAACTCTGAATGAACGGCTGGATAAGTTTTCCAACAGCTTCCTCATGTGGGGAGAAAAACCCATTCTGGTGCCACGTTTTATAATATTTAAAAACACTTTTTTTTTGGACCGAATTAAAGAACCTACGGACAACAATTGTTCTAGCCGCAGTCTGCGGAAAATAATACTTTTAAAATTTTAAACAATTTAAAGGAAATTGAGATGTAAATTGCAGATAAATATTGTACTTAAGGGCCACCATACATTCTCGACGAACTCCGCCAAAACCACTGTGCGAAAGTAAATATTCGACAAAAGTAATGTTTACATTTTAGTACCACCGGAGACTGGTAATTGCAATATCGTATCGGTTGTGTCTACTCTAAAAGCTAAACATAGTGTGCTATTTGAACGCGAAACGAACGAGTGAAAGTAGGACACTATGTTTAGCTTTTACAGGAGAAAAAGTAGAGAAATGGTGTTGCAATTACGAACTTCCGTAAGTGAAATAAAAATTGTCAACATGTAACATGGCGGCGGTAAATATTACAAACATTTATCAAGCTTTTCTACTAAATGTGACGATAAAATCATACTGTTTTAATCCGAAACGTTACAAAAAAATATTTCGCGTGAGGTAGTGTTGTGTTTTCGCGATCTGTCAAAAAAACATGTGGACTGGTAGTTGACTGTTTAAAATCGCTCCTGTGGGCTTATTACTCCATTTCATGCAAAAATACAACACTACCTCACGACAAAGAGTCTCAGGTTTACATCCCCCTATAAACACTTTTCACTCGCCCTGTAACTTCGGAGTAGGGCTTGAAGTACGTAGCATTGCGAACCAAATGGGTGTATTTCCCCTTAAATTAGCTAGTAGGTAGTATAGGTAGGTAGTAATTAATAAATTGTGTGCAGCTGGGCCTGCAGAGTTGCTTTCGTTAATTTGTACCCTACTTTACCAATTTAAATTGTAAATTGTTGAAATATGAGAATAATATAACGTGTTTTTATGTAAAATTGAATTTTTTCCAACGCTAGTATGGCTACTTTGGGACATGAACATTTTTTTGCCTATAACGACTAGTCTCTATAACGAGGGAACCTTCCCTATAGTGAACAAATTGACCAGGTCTTTATAGAGAGACTATAATCTTTTTGAGTTGCTTACGTCTGTAGATGAAATGCTGTTTGTTGCCGTTTTGTAATGTAGGTACATTTGCTAAGGACACTGTCGAATATTTATATGTTCTGATATACCTATAATACCTATGCCTTTATAATTTCGACATAAAAATGACCCGATTGTAAGTTAGATGGCTTTCACCATTTCCATAACGTCCAGATAAAGTTAGCAAATTTATCTTGTAGCCGAAAACTTGCCGTTAGAAGTCCACTAGCTAACGTTATGATAAGGGCGCTATCGGCAGGATGGTGAAACGCACCAACTTTTCTTATCGGGAGGATAACGCTATATTCATTCACCCTTTGTTTCTCAAAGGGTAAGTATTATATTTCAGAACATCCAACAGTCCGTAAAAATTTTGGAGAAAAAACTTCACTCAAGTTGAAAAATTCCAAATTCCAAGCCCAGTTTGTTATGTTTTCGATTTTTAACTAACACAATATTATCGGCAAAGATTTCCAAAATTCCTTTTAGTATTTTAACTTCGCATGAATCGGAGTGAATGCCGATGAATCAGGTGGAATGTCTCGTCTGCAATCAGATGTTACAATATGATGATAACCACACGGAAGTCCTCATACAACACCTCAACGACTTCCACAGCAACAAAGAAGTTTTCCGCTACCTGGGCGGATTTTCAAAACCAAAACCTACCCACCCAGGTACGTAACTAAAACATTTATACCCACTACCGCACTATAGCAGGGTGTAGTGGGGTACAGGGTGGCAGCTCTGTACACAAGGGGGTGATTTTGTGACAATCGGTATAGACAGTAGAGTTTTCCCATGAAAGATAGGAAGGCCCAGGGCCGGGGAAGATTCATCAAGAAACAACTTTTTTAGGAGGCGGTTGGATATTTAAATGTTCTGAAATATAATCTGTCTTTTTAACGTCAGAAATTAACTGGCTATGTCGAGTAATTTCATTAAGGGTCCGCTATACCTGACGGTGCATTTTTTGCCGCCCATAAGATTAACATTGCGAGCGGCGATTCATTTTCAAGGTTTACCCTTGGTTGGAAAGACACAAAATTTTGCCTGTACCTAGCCCTAACAATGTTCTAGGGAGTGTTCGAAGCAGATTTCCCAATTTCTCACTGGTTTCTTTTATTACAACTGTTTTTCAAATGCTAGCATCGCATACTTCAAGAAAAGTGCTGTATCTCGAAAACCAGTGAGAAATTGGGAAATCTGCTTCGAACACTCCCTAGAACATTGTTAGGGTTAGGTACAGGCAAAATTTTGTGTCTTTCCAACCAAGGGTAAACCTTGAAAATGAATCGCCGCTCCGGATGTTAATCTTATGGGTCGGCAAAAAATGCACCGTTAGGTATAGCGTCCTCTTAATTATTCGATGGTACTGTACTTCAAAACATTTGAATATCGAACAAACAGGATTGTGTGGTGACCCTTAACATTTTTGACTGTTTCTTCAGTGAAATGGGACCCTCAACATCCCCTGGAGTGTCCCTACTGTGAGAAAGAAGGCCGAGCTGTGCTCAGGCGCAAAGAAAAGGCTCCGAAACCTCAAGGAAGGGTCCTGGGCAACCTTTTCTGGTGAGTAGGCTGGATCCCATTAACCTCGGTTAACACTTAAACTTCCGTTAACTTCCAAGTAGTTGATATTAACGGAGGTTTAGGTAACTCTTAACCGAGGATAGTGGGCCTTAGTTTACAAAACATCTTAAAAACTGAAGATTGCTGTTTATTGACGTTGTATTACTGAGTTTTCTCAGTATAAACGTAGGGAGATTTGGTTCTATGTTATCCCCCTCTTCAGCGAGCAAATTTACACGGTCCGTTAATGATCGTTACAGAGAGAGACTACCGTACAATGTTGTGACTTTACAATCGAGTGATATTTGTAAAAAAAAAATTAAAAAAAGTACATGGGTACCTATTACCTACAGTTTCGTCAGAAAACTGGCATTAAAAAACTTCATGCAGAAAATCTTCTGATTCTGAAATATAACTAGGTATCTTTTTAACCTGATAAACTAGGTAATCTAGGTAGAATCCCCATACCTACAAGTTAAACCAACCATTTCGTTGGAAAAATTTTTGCGAACATTTGGCAATGCCGTGACTGGTTCTCGGTTTTGTTCTAGGTGCTGGCCGCTTTGCTGCCTGTCAGTGGGCCGAAAGACGTACTCGCACGAGATGAGTGTGCACTGTTCGTACTGCTCACGCTTGATTGGAACATACGACTCTCGCTTGATGAAGCTGACCCGGTGCAACTCGGAGTGACCAGTTACACTCGCCCGGTGCAGTTGTTAAGAAGTAACACACTTAGTGCAGCCAGAAGGAACACCAATTCGCTTCCTAAGTGGAAAATTAAAAATTCTACCTTTTCTATTTCTGTTCTCTTGGTAACGGGCATCCATCCCGAACATTTCAAAGTTTTTCTGATCACCACGTCAAGATCAGCAAGAAAGTGAAAAGTGCTTTGTTTGGTTAGTTGGTTACGAAACATTTAAAGTTAAGAAAAACTCAAATATTAGATAATTTTGAGACATCTGTAATAATAAGTTCATAGAAAAGTTAACAACAGACAAGGCGCTTCTGTCTATAAAAGAACCTCGTACATCTAGCCGCGCTGCCGCATCGCATGCGCACTCCTACCCCACGCTATCGACAACCACGGCTAGGAATACGGAGTACTTCAGAGTCAGGTAATTATTTCTTTCAATGAGTAGGTAGGTAACCTAACGATTTACCTATAGGTACCTACCTTACCTACATTGACTATGAAAAACTCAAAACTTCAACTGTTTTCTAAACTTGCACATAAATATAATTCGTAGGCTGCCAATTAATATCGATTTAAATATTTAAAATCGATTATCAGAGTAACCATACTTTCACAACTGGTCCTACGTACATTGTACATTTTTTTTGTAACATCATTACTAGGAAACTGCAGGACTTATGTATATTTTCGTTCTGAAATATAAGTTAAAAATTTAGGGATATTCAGTTATTTTTTAAAGTTATAAAAAGGCACATTATATTTCAGAACAAAAAAACTGCAATAGTTTCCAGAAAAGATTTCATTTAAAAAAAAATTGATTGCTGTCTGTTGACGTTTACTATATTTCAGAGCAGTTAAATATCCAACAGTTTACATAGGAAAGTGCCGTTAAAAACGTCAACAACAGCATTATCTATCGAGCCTTAATGGAAAAGGCTGCATGACACATGTGAGATTTATATAACGTATACTTAGCTTATCCAGCCTTTAAATGCCAATCGCCCCAAATTATATGGACCAAATAATCCAACTCCACTGTCATAGCAAGGTACAGATGGATACATTTGCTGTATATTAAGGTTTTTTCTTACTATTTTTTGGAGGACACCGTTGGATATTTGAATGTTCAGAAAATTAACTGGCTGCGTTGTGTATCTAAAATGCCCCACACAACATATTTCGGTCGTTAAAAAGACATTGAACATTGAAAAATCCAACAGTGTCCAACGTAAACAAATAGTAAATGTACATTAGAAAGTGCACACTGCTTTGAAGGGAGATGGGTTGGGTAGGTATTACTCACTGATACTTATAATATAGATAGGGGAGGTTACGGTTAAAACAATAGTCTAGAAGTGACAATACGACCCTAACTTTTAGTGTACTTAGCGTCCAATCAGGCAATAATATTGTTCTTGATTTCAATTTTCAACCCCAACATCTACTAGGGGGAAGACTTTTGGACCCAATTTAAATTCCAGCAACACCAGTTAGAAGTCCTTTTTCGCGACGCAACACTGCACTATAACATTTTCGTAGAGATTTTTTTTCTGCTTCCGTATAGATATAAGTAATATATCTGCTTCATGTCAGCAAATGATTTCGGTCAAAATTATCAGTTAATGATAATTCGGGCCCTTACAGATATCCATATTATAAATATCAGTGGTTTGAGTATATGCGAGAAGTACGTAGGTATATCTAGTACGGGACATTGGAGAACAGGTACGAGACAGACTCGCCGTTATGAGTCCGCCGTACAGCCTCGGCGAACATCATGGATACGTCGATGCACTGAAAAAACAAAACAATAATATATTAACAGGGCATCAACAGTTCTTTTAGGAACAAAAAGGAAGCAAAAATTCAGCCATCAACAGACTCCACATTTTGGATCAGTGGGTTTGTTGATGTTTGGTAATGGAAACTCAGTGACGAAAGTATACAGTATTTAGTTCGGTAATTGCACCACCATTTCTATCTTTCGAGGGAATTCGTTCTCCAGTGAAAGCTAAACATAGTGTTCCATTTGTAGTCAACTATTTCTCGTTCAAACTGCACACTATGTTTAGCTTTTAGAGCAGCCACGCCAATTGGCGGTCGTACAAGTACCTGTATTCTGGGGCAGTCTTTCATGTGTCCGTCCTGTGGAATCGTGTTGGTCACGACAACGGCTTCAAAGCAAGCGTTGTTAATGCGAGAGATTGCAGGTCCAGACAATATTCCGTGCGTGAGGATTGCGTACACCTTGGTAGCGCCGGCCTCCATCAACCTGTACATAATAAGGCGTCAATAGTCGCCACACAACAATGTGACACAGTGGCCAAGTAGATAAGGCGTCCGGATTGGGAAGCCGTACATGTCAGGTTCGAATCCCGAGTACCTGAAATTTTTTTCAGATCGTTGTTCAGCTAAGACTGAATTTCACCACCTCACGATAGTGCCATTTAACGTTCGAATAGCTATCGATTCAAAAAAGCAGACATCCTCTCGTTAGGTTTTGCTTTGTTTAACTCAAATTTATTTCAACAATTTCAATCTAAAAGTGGAAATATACGTGAAAAAACCCCTATTTTTTTGGAGAAAGAAGTTAAAATGTTGATTAGACTACATTAGACTACACCAAATGAGTCGCAGGTATGAAAATTATCGTTTTCGCTAACGCACGGAAAATCCACTCGAAAGCTAACGAAGCGGTAACGGTGCATGGTGAAAGCCGTTAACATTTTTTACAGATACGATAGCGCTATCGTGTACACGATAGTCTTCATGTTAAAGTGGTGAAATCCAGCCTAAGTGAAACGTATATCGAGGTTGTGGGGGTTCGGAACCCACCAAAATATCAAAAGGTCCAGCATGGCGACCTTCAAATTGGTATTCAGATTCCGGTAAGCAGTGAATAGTAATATACGTCATAGTAGGTACGAAAGTGTCGCTTACTTCTCGGCAGCATGGCAGATAGTTCCGCAGGTGTCCGCCATGTCATCCACCAAGATGGCAACCCTGTCCTTGACGTCCCCCACCAGCACCATGGACGCCACTTCGTTCGCCTTCTTTCGTTCTTTATGAATGAGGGCAAACTCCACATTCAGCCTGTCCGCTATCGATGTCACTCTACACAGAAACAATCATGGTCATGGTCAGTCGTGTTTGTTTACGATTTTTCTCGACTACCCTTGGCTAGCAGATACAACGCTACTGATATATTTTACTGTGAGGAAAGCTGCCTGTTAATTTCGGCCGTTAAAAAGACAGATTATATTTCAGAACATATAAATATCCAATAGCATCCTCATAATGTGTGCAGAAAAAACGTAAACAAATAATAGCGAATGTATGTCCTGTCTTAACCAACAAGAAAAGGTAGCTCTACTCACCGTTTGGCGCCACCAGCATCAGGAGACACAATAATCGAGTTCTTCCACTCAGTAATGTTCTCCTTGATCCACTTGAGCACTGCAGGCTCAGCATACAAATTATCCACAGGGATGTCGAAAAAGCCCTGGATCTGGCTGGCGTGCAGGTCCATGGTGATGATGTGGTCTGCCCCGGCCACCGACAGCATATTCGCGACCAGCTTGGCGGAGATGGGCGCCCTCGACTGCAACAGACATAGGCGCCTGTCAGGGGGGGCAGGAGGGGGACCTGCAATCATTTGCAACGCCACGACCCCCCGCGCCGCCCCTGCAAACACAACGCGTTAAAAAACTCCCGGGAAAAAAATTGTTGACAAAAAAATATTTGGGCGTTAGACAGTTGCAAATGCACTGAGGTCCAGTAGGCGGGAATTGTTTAATAGGTTAGGTTAGTTGGTTTGGGAACTTCTGCTCAAAACTCTGGTTGCAACTGATTTATCTTCACATCAAATGTGCCGAAAAAACAAACATGACTGCCGCAGTGAAATTGGAGTTTCGAGCAGAAGTTGATTATTCGGGTACGTGTTAAAACAAAAACAGCCACCACATAACACATATTATCTCCTTCCTACCAAACGTAAAAGGCACAAAACAAAAGAAACTCTGATGTTGTATCTATTACCAGAAAAAAAAAAAAGAAAACTGTGGAACCAGAGTGGTTTTCGTTGACATCTTTGCAAAGAAACTTCCGGGTTTTCTTAATCCAGGGGTGGACAGACTACACAAATGTGAAGTGTCGTTGCTCAACTCTTTTAGATCATTCTTCTGAAGTCTACTTCTTGTTCTGAACAAAAAATAATTTTGTCAAAAAGAGAAAAAAAATACCCAGTATGGTTTCCACCGAAAGATGCAATCACAAACTATTCTAGTGCCACGTGCATTTTAAGTACTATGAGACTGCTACAGTCTGGATATGTGTAATACTGAACCCGGCACTGACACTATGGGGAAGTAATTAGTCGAAAACGAATTGGCCATTAATCTATCTTACGTTTTTTAGGTGCGGCCAATTTGACATTTCTGCTCAGTTGGCAAACTTGCCAAGAACTTGGCCGACGTTTATATAATAGTTAGTCATAATCACTCACAAGAAATGGGCTGGCGAGTTGGCGAGTCTCACTATTTAATAGCTTGTAGGGTTGGTTTCACCAGCCTCTTATCGGATAGATTAATTTATAATTTTCAAAGTATCCTAACAATCATTTCTGTTTTTTAGTTTTCCGAAATTATTTCTATAGTTCATTTTATCTCGCTATCGGCTCGTTAATCGAGACTCTAGCTAAAGGCAAGATAGGATAACGCTATAGTGAACTTTTAAGAGACTTGGTAAACTCCACAATAAGACTGAAAATGAGGAAACTGTTGGATACTAGAATTTTTTCTAGAACGCTAAAAAAAAACATTATATTTCAGAACAAATAATTATCCAAAAGTTTCCTCAGAAATGGGTCGTTAGAAAACGTCAACAAACAGAATTATACATCACCACAACTTCTTGTTAGTATCAAAACAACGGCTGGTTACTGGTTAGAGACAGTCAACGGTACAACTCGGTTGGCAGTACAAGATATCAAAGTTAAGGGCGTTTACGCAGTCGTGTTTGTTGACGTTTTTTTCTGCACACTTTATGAGGAAGCTATGTTATATTTAAATGTTCTAAAATATAATTTTTTTTTAACGGCGGAAATTTACAGGCTGAGTGATGATTTTTGTCAACAAAAAAAAAATTTCGGCCGTTGAAGAGACATATTATATTTCAGAACATTTAAATATCCATTAGTTTCCTCATAAAGTGTGCAGAAAAATATCCAAACAAACACGACTACGTAGACGCCCTTAAGGTCTCATCATAAGACAAATACACAACTTGGTTAAGCTGAACAAGGTAACAGTAAAGTGGGTTTTCTATCCAGCCTGGAGGCTTCACTTGTAGCTTCAGCAGGTCAGCGATAAAAGATGGAAGGCCAAAGACACGCCAAGGCTTTTATAAAGACCAGGAATAAAGCAGAAGAGAGAGGCAGTGGCTGAAGCCATCACGGGCCACAGCTTAAACGAACTTATTCAGCTTACCAGGGTCTTGTATCTCATGTAACCAGGCCTTATTCAGCTTACCAGGGTCTTGTATCTCATGTAACCAGGTCTTTAGGGTGGCTATTCACTTTATTTGGCGTGGAAAGGCTGGAGTGAATAGCTACTCTTATACAAGCTACAAAAACCTCAAGATTTCAATACCAAAATTATACTTTTTCAATCAACTTGAACTCCTTTCTTAAATTGCAGCTACAAAAATTGAAATCTGAAATATAATATTCATTTTTAAGTCAGAAATCTAATGTTAAAAAGAAATGTCCAGAAAGGAGCTCACTGGAGCAACGGCTTGGCAAACAGAACTATCCAAAAAACACCCATTAACAAAGTGGCAACAGCTAGAGAGACAAACAGACTGATTGTTGGCCGAAGCCAAATGAATATTTGGTGTGTCATCCATGCTACCAACACAAAATTGCTGCTACCGGGATTCGAACCCAGGACCTCAGCCGTACGGGTCTTCTGTTTTCCCATTAAAAGGGTATTTTTTGAATAGTTGTGAAAACGAACACGAAGGGTGAATATAGGGCCGCTTGCTGTAGGCTGCATGGGTACGCAGAGTATGTAGGTACTCACAGTGTACGACTCCGGGAACGAATCCTGCAAAATATCACAAACTTTATCACAGCTAATTGGGAATTTTAAAGCTGGCCACACACGATGTGTCCTGGAATGGAGGGTTGGAATGGTGGAGTTAGAACGGCCGTCCAGGAGGCACCGAGTGTCGCCACAAAGAAAAACCGAGGGAGATATGATTAGTAAATACCGCTCGGCTCAAGAATGACTATATAATATTTAGGTAGATACATACTTAATTTTCGGATAATTTTTTCTATGAAATATTTGGGGGAAAAAATCCAAATAAGTTATTTAACTTATTCATAACATAAGAACCAAAAGACGCAAACGTTACGAATTCTGGTTATTTCGAAGTCAAGTCATCAACGAAGTTAATCATTAGGAGGGACATCAGGGCAGTCCCAGTGCAGCAAACAGAAAACGCGTTGGGGTGGTTCCATCCCCGTATGGTACGCTCCAATCGATCCATGGAGAATCAATACAAAACTCACCCCTGAGAACCAATATAACGTTAGGGGTGGCGTTTGGGTGAAGCCGCAGGTATCTAGTAGCTATCTACAGTCGAGTTTTCCCAAAGCCGGCTACGAGTTAAAAGAATAACTACAGCTGTCACTCTCCATAACGTACACCTCTCTATAAGGAGCCAACGTTACAGTCCCTGGGCAAACCCTCTCTATAGCGATCATGGTCCATTGGCGGTCGTTATAAAGAGACGCATGTAGAACTAAACAGCTGGGGTATGCATCACATATATCAGTATTGTCAATGTCAATGCGGGATATTTATAACCGCGGCAAAACTCATATTTTGACACTTTTGCCAGAAGGGACTGAAGCTCTGGCGCCTTCCAAAATGCTTTCATCATTATTTTAATTTGAAAGTGTGACAGTCACGTGATTGACGCCCTCACAAAGTTAAGTGCGACCTATAGGAAGACTCGACAGCCTAGTGGTCTAGTCTTTACAAAAACACAGACACCCCGGTTCGATCCCGATCCTAGCAAAGTTTTTCTGATCGGCATTCACCTCTGATGAGTTCAAGATCTCAAGGCACAGGTGTGACATCCATGCCATCAACAGAAAATTGCTGCTACCAGGATTCGAACCCAGGACCTCGTGCTCGTCACTAGACCAGGGTGAGGATGCAGCATTTAGTAATGTAAACATGAAGCAGCAATGGGCGGGGAGCATGCCAATAGTGTGACCCCACGTTACGGATCATTTCATGCCTCACACCCATCCAAATTCTTTGTTTTTTTATTACTTACAAAAAGGTCACCCGAGACCCGAACTTGACTCATTTCAATTAGTTAACAAGTTTCTGATGTTTAGGTGGAATATGCATTTGCTATTTGTTTACGTTTTTTTTTTTGTCAATTTTTGAGGACACTGCTGGATATATAAATATTCTGAAATATAGTTATGTGTCTAACAGTCTAACTATGTGTCCACAGTCAAAAAATTGTCGAGAAAAAACATAAACAAAGAAGATTGTGTGGTCGCCCTTAATAATACCTTCCTGAGGAAACTGTCGTTTAAAATCAGAGAACTACTCTCTGACGTTAAAAACATACATTATATTTCAGACTAACTATAGGCACCCAATTCCATGGGAACGTGTCGTTAAGAAAAGTCAACAAACATCATTGTGGCTACAGCTATCGCTTTCATCATAATGGGCCAATATAACTGGGGGGCCAAGTGTGACCCCTGACCTCCGATAAGCTGCAGGGGGTCTGACGTGACAGCAGTGAGTCAGTGACGTAACGAGGGTGTCAGGGCTGCCAAAACAACTGAAAACATCCGCCGCCATTAAAACAGCTGCAACACACTAATCAAATACATCGTGATGAAGGCAAAGTCATGGCTATGACACAACCAACACAAACGTGGAACATGGAACTGAAAAAAGATTGCACTATTCAAAGTATTGTCGAAGGAACCAATGAATGGCCACTTTGCAGGGAGGCATTCCGAGGAAAGTTCCCCTTCCAGGTAGCAGTTCCCCTTCGTGCTGCAGTGGACAGTGCAGTGTAGCCAATGAAACGCTGGCAAAACCCCGAGCTCTTCCGAAGGTGGTGGTGGTAACTTACCCGGCCGCCGTTATGGCCATTAATTCATTCCTTCCACAATAACCTGTTTACGGTTTACATCCTGAGCCAGAATAAACATTTACTAGTTGTTTACGTTTTTTCCGACCATTTTTTGACGACACTGTGTACCTATATTTAAAAAAAATTGTAAAAAATCAATCGATCGTAAAATTACAACTTAGCCAAAACTAAGTTTTTGGCTTTGAGAAAACATTACATTTCAAAACATTTACATATCTAACAGTGTCCTCAAAAAATGAAAGGAAAATCATTCTACAGCTACATGTGCCGGGCCTATTACGGATCTCGTATCACGCGAAACACGCCTTTTTTCCACGCAGATATCACGAAAAATTGATTTTGCGATTACGGATCGGTTTTTGGCGGAAGGCGACCGCCCTTTTATCACGAAAAACTACCACCACCTCTGCTAGGTGGCGGTAGGAAGCGGTAACAAGGTTTTGGAGTGTGAAAAATGCTATTCTGAGTTTTATTTTTATATTTTGCATGCTAAAAAAAAGAATTTACAATTTCAAAACTTCAAATACACGCTCTTTGGTTTGTTTTGTTTACTTTCCATTTTTGGTTAAAATGAAATTAAAAAATGATATTTTAATGTTTTGTACTCAATAAATTAAATAATATTACATTTTTAACTGTTTTTGAAGTTTTGAGATGCCCGCGGTATCTAAATGGCGTGTTTTGCGTGAAAGCGCAGTTATCACGATTTTTAGTGCACGATCCGTAATAGGCCTGCGAATATTTAGGATGGTGTATCTGTAAGAATTTAAAAGCAGCAAACTGAAAAAAAGCAGTGAAGCGACAACAACAGCAAACAAAATGGCGGCATGAAAGATGGCGACCAATACTTAGGTGACAAAGAATAAGCAGGTGGAAGCAGTAATGGAAGCTAGGAGTATTTACAGTCTTGAAACCGGTCCAAAAACACTTATATTTAACTTATTGCGGATTGTAAACAATCAATGAGATCCCAGACCCTCCCTCAACTATACTGGTTAAGATATATAAAAAAAAGACGCGTACGCATTACGGTCAGATCACAAATACCATCAACAGGGATTCTCCTGCACTGCTTTGCTGTTTATTATGTTTTTTTTTTTTCAACAACTTTTTGAGGAACCCTTTTGATGTTAACTCATTGTTAACGCAAAACCCAAGGGACGAAGGGAAACGGCAATGTAAGCTTAAGGCTGAATTTCACCACCTCACGATAGTGCCTTTTAACGTTCGAATAGCTATCGATTCGAAAAAAAAAAAAAACATCCTCTCGTTAGGTTTTGTTGTGTCAATAGAATTCGCCGGCTTTGTTTACGTCAAATTTATTTCAACAATTTCAATCTAAAAGTGGAAATAAACGTGAAAAACCCCCTATTTTTTCGGAGAAAGAAGTTAAAATGTTGATTAGACTACATTAGACTACACCAAATGAGTCGCAGGTATGAAAATTATCGTTTTCACTAACGCACGGAAAATCCACTCGAAAGCTAACGAAACGGTAACGGTGCATGGTGAAAGCCGTTAACATTTTTTACCGATACGATAGCGCTATTGTGTACACGATAGTCTTCACGTTAAAGTGGTGAAATCCAGCCTAAGTGAGTTAAGTTAACGTCACTTAATACGATCACAACCTGTAAATGCGTCAGTACATCAGATGAATCCCAGGAACAAATCAACAACCCAGTTACGGCCAGAGCAGTCAGGACGGAATATACGTTTTCTGTTTGTTTACACTTCTGGATATTTAGTGTTCTGAAATATAATACAGCGTCAGAAATTAACTGGCGACGTTGAAAGTTTATAAATGAGTAATTTTTTATTGACAAAAGTCACTCGATTGTAAATTTACAATATGCCCAGTAAATTTCTGACGTTAAAAAGACATATTATATTTCAGAGAATTTATATATCCAACAGTGTCCTCCAAAAGTGGTCGGAAAACAACGTAAACAAATATTAAGGTATATTTCGTCTTAAGGAGGACATAAGAGATGATGTTTGTTTATGTTGTCCTGAACCAGTAACAATTCACTGTTTCTTCCGCTATCATTGAAGTTAGCCACCATATTGAAATAAAAACAGTGTACTTACTTAGTCAATGCTTTTAAGAACATAAAGTAAGCAAAAATTCATTAAAATGACTTTTGGTTACTTCACAGTGTTTGAATTACCGAACACCAACATCCACATTTTGGATCAGTGTGTTTGTTGATGTATGGTAGAACAAACACTGTGAAGTAACCAAAAGTCATTTTAATGAATTTTTGCTTACTTTATGTTCTTAAAAGAATTGACTCAGGATTTACAATGTTTCATTTTAATAAGGAGGTTAGTTTCTATGATAACGTGAGAAAAAGTGCTTTTTTTTTGTTGAGGTGAACGTAAATAACCATGATCTATCTGGCACTTAAGAGGGCGGTTAAACACAGAACAGAACGAGCGCCCAATTGGAATTTACCCTGAATTTCCAGTCCGTATTCTTGAAAACAGGTTCTCCCTCAGAGCCCCCCTGTGGAGCAACACACAGGTTAACTAACTACGGGTTAGCTAACTAACAGTTAACTGGGGTACCTATTCACGTCTTCGACAAGTATTATCTCGAGTAAGCGTAAGTGGTTCTGCAGTGACAGACCCATCCTCAATCTCTCTATAGCAAAGTTTCTTTATAACGTTGACAACTGTAGGTATACCTTACTAAGTTAAGAATGTTGTGATCCTAAGATCAAGCACATTGTGACAAATTTTTTTATAGACAAAAATCAACAACTAGTCGAAGGTTCTCTGAATAGGTACCCGTGGGAAGGGGGGGGGGGGGGGTAACACCATGACATCGTTCCGTCAACTGTTTTGACTATTTAAAAAGATGTCTTATACGTCAGATTTAGTTATTTAGTTATATCGGAACTTTACCTCCAATTTGAACATGGGTGCCATGTGCCATATTCGCTCAATAAGTTCCATTTGGAATTTTGTTGTCCTGGAAACAAGTGGTTCGTGGTACCCATACCTATTTAACTTGCAAGTAAACACTTTTGGGTGAAAAGATCCAAAATAACTAAATCCACCATAACGGTCGAAAAACGGTATCAAGGTGCGAAACAAGACCTACTGCACTAATAGGTACTAACTCTTTAGTAAAGGTGAGTTCAGCTATATCCTCAATTTGTTTAAGTCGGTAAGCTAAGTATTTAACCTCCAGTTAACCATTGCTACGCGAAAAAACATGGTACTGAATAGTACCATTAGCTTTTAAGTACTGGAGAAAGAATATTATCAGATGATAAAAATGGAGGAGCAGTTACTGGTATCAATCGGTATCAATAAGCCATTTTACACACTCGATTAAATATTATAAAATAAAAATGGTATCAAGAAATTTGCGAGTGTAAATTAGGCCCTAAGTATCTGGGATAAAAATAGGAAAGGGTGCAAAACAAAAGATCTCTCCCCACAGAACTAAGAGAAGTAACGGTACATAGGTAGGACCTACCTATGTACATAAAGCGACAGGAGCCTAAGCAAAACAAAAGAACAGGTGACACAACACACAAATGCATGGCTATGTACAAAAATACCGACATCGTAAATTCTGACAAAAAATTATTTACTTGGATGGTTACGTCACAAAATATTATGACGTAACACAGCTGAAGGGTCAAGGTCAGCGACAATTAATGGATGTCTACTTTAGACCCGTGTCCACCAGTTCGATCCCGACTTGGTTAAAAATTTTCTGATCGGTATTCACCTTTCATATGTTCAACATGTCAAGTGACATGTATGTTCGGAGCCCACCTAAAACTGTAGGTCCGCGTGGTGCTGCCAGCTGAGCACAATGGATAATACTACCACTACTAGTGTTATGGACGTACCTTGTCCTTCTTGTCCTGGCGGGCGTACGGGAAGCAGGGGATGACGGCTGTGACGCGGGACGCAGAGGCGATCTTGCAAGCGTTGATCATGATGAGCATCTCCATAAGATTGTCATTTATTTCTCCACAGCCAGACTGTACAATGTAGACATCTTCCCCACGCACAGACTCTCCAATCTCCACACTGTAAACAAAGACACATTACAGACCAGAATCACACCAGACAGTCGAGATTTCCCCAGCCGGTGATCGGACGGGACCGGAACCCACATGTGTTATGTAACCAATGTATGTTATCGACTAGTTCAGCCGGTTAAACGTCAATTGTACCACAAAACTGGAGTTTAACGGTTGTTTAACTAACCCAAAGGTAAATGACCATTGTAATGCCCGCAGGTGTAACGCCGGCAAACTTGTCCCAACGCTAACCTAACCTGCACGTACAAAAAACACAAAACACGAACCAAAACCTGGCATTTTCTACCCTAAAAAATACCTGAAAAGACCGAAAACCACGTCAAAAACTTAATCGAAGACGAAATATCGGGTCAACAAAGCCCGGCGTCCCAGACCATGCGCACATACCATGTCTCGAGATTGCTGAACTTCTTGGTGACAACCTTTCCCAGGTCTATCCCGAGCCTGTCGACGATCCTCTGGGCAAGGTCCGGGTGCGAGGAGCCGCTGAAGATCTTAATATTCGGCATTCTGGACCTTAGAAGGACGCGAGGCTTCTCCAAATTGGCCCGTAACAAACTCCTTGCACGCACTGAATCAGATAACACGGGCATCACTACAGACGGATTATTCGAAAATTTTATCACGATAATTTTTTTTAATGTTTAGCTTATAAGAGAAATTTTAACGTGGCACCAAAATTTATTCTCAGATTTTGTCAATATAAAATATTTAGTAGATAGTTATTAAAATAATAAAGTAGATTTAAAATTTAAAAACTCTATATTATATTTCAGAATAATAATTAAAACTATATTTCCCTTGTCAAAGAGTCAAAATTAAAATGTCAGATTTTGATTTAATAAATATTATTTATTAAATTTCTAGCAGAAGACCCTAAATGCTCTGCTGCCACGTACTTTGAATTTTTACATAAATGAAAAACATTTCTAATTTTTAAATTTTTTATTATAATTTAAATTATTATTATAAAATTAGAAGAGCAAAATAAAGTAAATAAGTTGCAAAAACTGTTTAATACTTTCCCAACTTTTAACAACATTTGAACAAATCTAAAATGGCGATTGTTGTTCTGGATGACAATGAGGTTACAGTTTAAAATCTAAGGTTTTTGTCGTAAATGCAAATGTAAATTGTGTGTAATTTTTCTTTCGTGTTAATCTCTAGCCTATCATTTAGTTTCAACTATGGCCAATATTGCTACTCAACGAATCAAGCGAGAATTTAAAGAAGTTTCCACCAGCGAAGAGGTTTGTAGAACATTTCGTGACAGAGCAAGGATTCTCGCTCTTAAACCGCCTAGTTAACGCCGAGTTATCACCTGGTGATAAGGGGGACAGTTAACGGAAGTTGGTGTTAACAGATGAGAATGCGAATAGGCCCCCTGCTGAGTCCTTTGAGATCTGTCTGGCAGGAGTCCTTCAGTTAAAAACAACTGGAGGTTACTTCCGTTTATAAGTGCTTGACACTTGGGTTTAACTAACTGACAGTTGGGTAACTGTGGATTCTAGAAACCCCCACTGTAATCCATTTAACATGGGTTCGACAAAGCTCAGAGTTCGTTGGGATCATCTGGGATGAAGTAAATTCTATGTACCTACACAGAAGTGGATGATTTTTTCAGAATCACTCCCTCAAGTTCCGTTTTCCCCCATTCGGTAAAGGGCCAAGTTCGATAAAGGAATTTCCAGGGTTCGGTAAGATTTAACAGGACAAATCTCGACAAGTTTGGACACTGTTCGATATGTAAACGTTCTGAAATATAATATGCCTTTTTAACTTCCGAAATTATCTGGCTATGTTGTAATTTCACGAGTAATAATTCTGGGCACATTTTTACTGACAAATCGGACGTTAAAAAGACATACTTATTACATTTTAGAGCATTTAAATATTCAACATAAACAAATATAAAAATGTATATTCCGTCTTAAGACATCGCTTACCGGTAGTTCCGTTCGAAGAGTTCATGAGTTTCGTTTTAACTGTTGAAATTGAGTTGACGTCGCTGATGTTTTTGATAGCCCTTTGACCTTGTTATCTTGTTGTGCTGACCGTTTTCCGTTGTTGCAGGTGGTCAAATGTGCGATAAAAGTCGACCTCGTGAAAGACAATTTCTCTGAGTTGAAAGGTACAATAGCGGGGCCTCCGGACACACCTTACGAGGGCGGAACCTTCCACCTGGAAATTAAGGTTCCAGAGACGTACCCCTTCAACCCTCCTAAAGTCAAATTTATAACCAAGATATGGCATCCTAATATTTCCTCCGTCACCGGCGCTATTTGTTTAGATATCCTTAAAGATCAGTGGTAAGTTGGTTTAAAAGGAAGAAGATTAAGCGTCACCACATGACACTTCTCCCTCATCGGAGATATAGCGGGTTAAAAATTTTGATTTCCGGTTTCATAGGTGAGACAGTAGAGTAGCTGTGTCCTTGTCAGACTTTCATATCGATATCTTTAGTTGACGGTTCCTTCAGTTAGCTGACACTGAGATAGGTAGCAGAAGATGCGGAGCTTAGCAGAAGTAGCCAAAGCTTACGTCACTTTCGGTATTTTCACCTCCTATACCAACCTAAAATCCGGCCATTTTACAGTGGCATAACTTTTTATTTAGTGGTCAGAATCTAAAATACAGTAATATAGAAACTAAGTCAGCCATCAGACGACATAATCCAAACATTTCCTTAGGTACTGATTTTATCCTAGTGGAGGTCTTCGTCATCAACCCTTGAAGTTGAATTGTTTTGCTGTTTAGGGCGGCAGCCATGACACTTCGCACGGTGCTGCTGTCCCTGCAAGCCTTGCTGTCTTCTGCTGAGCCTGATGACCCTCAGGACGCTGTGGTAGCTAAGCAATACAAGACCAACCCTGCCATGTTCAGACGGACCGCTCGCCACTGGACATCTATTTATGCTGGTTTGTAGAAATTCGATAGTATTCTTTCTCTAGTGAAAGCTAAACATGGTGTCCTATTCGTAGTCTTGTTTCCTTGTTCGAATAGCGCACTATGTTTAGCTTTTGGAGCAGTCGTGCAGTTACCAGTCTGATGCCTAGGTCTTGTCGAGATATTTCCCGGTGAATCTTGCCTGGCCCTGAGCCTAGCTGTGACGGATACCTGGCTGGGGGAAAACTCGACTGGACCGTCAGGCACACTGTATATACAATCCTATTTGTTGACGTTTTTGCGAAAGCTGTTGGTTTTTTATTTGCTCTGTAATATAAAATGAATTTTAACATTAGAAATTAATTGACTAGGCAACAGTGCCCTCAAAAAATGGGGAAAAAAATGATTCTGCTGCCGCGTGTGTGTTTACCCTTAAAATAACGGGTTTTTGCAGGTGGCCCTCAAAAGGACGAAGAGTTTGGCGGGAAGGTGCAGCGCCTAGTGGATATGGGCCTTAACTACAACCAGGCAGTCGTGGCGCTGTCGACCTATGACTGGAACATGGAGCGAGCCACGGAGCAACTGTTTAGTTAGTCACTGCCATCTCACCGTCATCATCTCACTGCTATCTCACCACCATCTCACTCGTAAGGACACACAGCTTTAGCCAAGTATTGCATTCTGTACGTTAATACCGAACATACTTCGCTATTTGTTTACGTTTTTTCTGCGCACTTTATGAGGAAACTATTGGGTTTTTAAATGTTCTGAAGTATAATATGTCCTTTTTAACAGAAAAAATGTAAATAAATAGTGAATGTATGTCTTAAGGGTCCGCTATACCTGACGATGCATTTTTTTTTCGCCCATAAGATTAACATTGCGAGCGGCGATTCATTTTCAAGGTTTACCCTTGGTTGGAAAGACACAAAATTTTGCCTGTACCTAGCCCTAACAATGTTCTAGGGAGCGTTCGAAGCAGATTTCCCATTTTTTTACTGGTTTTCGAGACACAGCACTTTTCTTGAGGTATGCGATGCTAGCATTTGCAAAACAGTTGCAATAAAAGAAACCAGTGAGAAAATGGGAAATCTGCTTCGAACACTCCCTAGAACATTGTTAGGGCTAGGTACAAGCAACATTTTGTGTCTTTCCAACCAAGGGTAAACCTTGAAAATGAATCGCCGCTCGCAATGTTAATCTTATGGGCGGCAAAAAATGCATCGTCAGGTATAGCGTCCTCTTAAGTGAGATGCTACATTTTGCAAGTCGGAAAAGAAATCGAAATGGTATAGTTGCGTCACATCACTTCAGATATTATCCAATCACGGTTGTTGTACAAATCATGGTCGCGTTCTCTGCCAATGGCAGAGCTCGATATGTCACTTGTCGACTTCTGACCGTCTCGTAAGGAGTTCCTATTTGTAGTGTCTTAGTGATAACTTGGTTGGATTTCTTGTGCTCTGAAATTTTGGACATTAAAAAATAGTTCATAGAGTATGCTAAAATTGTATATAAGTATCTTGTTCTATTTCAGAACAAAAAATAGCCATCCATTTGCACAACACGAATTAGGAACTCTGAATAAAATTGTTACATTGAATTTACACTAGATAATTTAAGTGGATCGTAACCGGTCAATCGCTATGAGGACTTAAGACGAAATGGGACAGGTGATGTTAATTTATATTCACCTCAACCAAAACAAAGCACTTTTTCTCACGTTATCATAGAAACTAACCTCCTTATGGCAATAAAAACAGTGTCGTTCCTTAGTCAATTCTTTTAAAAACATAAAGTAAGCAAAAATTCATTAAAATGACTTTTGGTTACTTCACATTGTTTGCACAACCAGACTCCACATTTTGGATCAGTGGGTTTACTGATTTTTGGTTGTACAAACACTGTGAAGTAACCAAAAGTCGTTTTAATGAATTTTTGCTTACTTTATGTTCTTAAAAGAATTGACTAAGTAAGTGCAATAAGGAGGTTAGTTTCGTTGATAGTGAGAAAAAGTGCTTTGTTTTGGTTCAGGAGAACGTAAATAAACATGATCTGTATATTCTCTGTATCTGTGTATATGTAATAAGCAGTTGTTTATGTTTTTGTGTTTTGGCAGTCAACAGTTAGGTACTTAGCCAATATTTTTTATTGTTTTATTCAAGCATTATACTTACGTTCCTGCTGACTTGTGGTCTGTTTGAAGGTCATTCGGCTAAAGATGCGTTTTGGACGGCGTCATGGCTTCCTGGCTGGGATGCGGGGTTAGGGATGTTAACTTAGGGATGGCTGGTGTCAACATGCGATACCCGCATCCCTGTGATTTGTCTTTTGCTTGACAGAAATTTATGAAACCTTGATTTTATTGTGACTATTGTCTCTGGATATTTTTCAATAAATCTGACTCCAATTTGAAAAATATTTACAAGAAAGATAAAGAATAATTATCGATAAAAAATAGTCCATATGGCGAATTAATGCAAAAAGGTCATATCTTCAGCAACTGGACGCCCACCTGGGATGCGTGGAATTCGGTCCAAGTCGGAATTCCCAAATCGGGACGGCATCCCTTCAAAACTGTCCATCCCTCCCCATTTCGAGGCGTCCAGGGATGCATCCTCGCCAGGACGCCACCTTTAGGTATGAAGATAGCGGTGTTAGAAAGCTCCTTTTGCCCTTAGGCTCTGTTTCACCACTTCCCTAAAATATACTTAGTGTCTCCTTTCAAACAGATTTATCTTATCGATATTTAGCTTATGACAAGTGCAATCCCTCTATAGTCTATACTATAGACTATACTATAGTCTATACTATAAACTATAGACTCTATAGTATACTAAGAAGTGGTGAAATCTAGCTTGGTTAGACTAGTATGGTTAGACACAGCCTAAATTTGGCTTTATCAGTTCGGTTTATCGGTTAGTTAAATTTGTAAACATACGACGCGTATGTTTAGCTTATAACATAAGCTAAACATGTGCTTGGTAACTTGTAACTAAATATGTGGTGGAAATAATTGACACGTCAGTAATGGATGAATGCGAATTTAATGATGATTGTGAACCAACAATAATGACTCAACACTCAGTACAAAATGATGATTCGACTGAAACAACAACCGGAACTGATTCAAAACTGACTGAAGTCCACTGTACCAACAACAGTAAATGGTGACGTCATCTCAATCAACAGTTACTGAAGTCCACTATCAACAGCAGTAAATGTTGGACTCTATTGTACCAACAACAGTAAATGTTGAAGTCATCTCAGTCAATAGTTATTGAAGTCCATTGTGTCAACAACCGTTGCAGTTGAATCAGTGATTTACTGTTGAAGCCGTCTGTATTAACAACAGTAAATATTGTAGCCTGACAGGCCAGCAATTCAATCAGTAACAGTTACTGACGTCCACTGTGTCATCGGTGTCTGTTCAATTAGCGAAGCCTACAGCGTCCACAACAGTAAGTATGGTAGTCAGCTGCCGAAGCTATCTTCCAGTTAAATGTTGATATCAGTCAAAACAACATTCCACCGTAAATATTGAAGTCAACCGAATCAACAATAGTGATTGTAACGTTTTGCGAATGCGAAGCTTCCTCAGTCCTCAACGTACACGAGTTAATAACAACACAACACAATACAACAACACGGTGCTGTACAACATAGTAACAACATGTCTTAAATGTCCACAACAACATTCACACCCATTTATTTACTTTGTATTAAGACGAAATATACATTTGCTATTTGTTAAAGTTTTTTTCCGACAATTTTTTTAAGACACTCTTGGATATTTGATGTTCTGAAATATAATATGTCTTTGTCGAGTAATTTTCGTCAACGTTCGAAATTACTCGATCGTAAAATCACAACACAGGTATTTAATTTTGGCCGTTGAAGAGACATAGTTTATTTCAGAACATTTAAATATCCAACAGTGTCCTCAACAAATTGTCGGAAAAAACGTAAACAAATACCAGATCCTTATTCCATCTGATCCCTTAAGGCTGTTTTACACGACTCAATAAACTCAGTTAAGTTGATCAAGTTAATAATGAAGGAGCGATTAGTTAATCGCAGAATTAGAGCCCATTCTCTGTTAACTTGTTCAGTTAACCCGGGTTTAGTGATTCGTGTGATCCGGACTTAACTCTTAACCCGATTGAAATCAAAGTAACTATTACAGCTGCATTCACAATAAGCTTTCAAAAAGGGATTAAAAAATGTAAACACAGTGAGCCACCATTTCTTCATTTGGCCTGTCAAATTGCCATTACTTAGAGATCAACAAAACTTTTAACCTTGGGATAACTTTATTCATTTCACGACCTACCTACGTCTCAAACTGTGGTTTATCTTTTTAACCGAGATTAGTGCATTTGAGAGGCAGTTAACCGTCATACATTCGATGTGTTTACGTTTTTTCTGCACACTTTAAAGGAAACTATTTGATATTTAAATGTTCTGAAATATAATGATATGTCTTTTTAACGTCATAATTAAGAGGCGCTTTATTGTGATTTTACGATCGGTTAATTTCGGACAAATTTTTTGGCGACAAAATTGACTCAATCGTAAAATTACAACATAGCCTGTTAATTTCGGCAGTTAAAAAGTCATATCATACTTCATAACTTTTAAATATCCTATATTTTCCTCATAAAGTGTGCTGAAAAAAACGTAAACAAACACCACTGCGTAGACGCCCTTAAGACTTGAAGTACAATGTCAAATTGAACTAACCGTCGGTTAAAATCTGAATGTATTCAAATTGCAGTAACCGTCAGTTAAAAACCTCTTCCAAGTGTTCTGTTATCTGTTCATATTTCTGTTCAGAAACTATTTTTATCTGGAATATAAGAAATAAAATGAACAACTTTTTTGACATCTCGCCTATACTTTACTTATGTACGTGCACAAGGCAAAATCATCATTATTATCAAACAAATTTCTCCAAAAAACGTAACAGGTAACAAATTTGTTCATCCAACAATTATTAATAGTATAAACAAAATACGTACGTACAAAATGTCTCAAACAGAACTATTATTTAGTAAATTTCATTCTTTGGGTGCGTCTTCCCATTTTAAGCAGTAACTTGACGTATCGAGGCGCGTTTGGTAATCAAAAACAAAAATTACAACTGCAAAACGGTTGCGATCCAGCTACGTATTAATTTTCTTAAGATGGAATATACATTTGCTATTTGTTTACGTTTTTTCGACCGTGGGATACTTAACTATTCTGAGGTATAATATGTCTTTTTAACGTCAGAAATCAACTGGCAATTTTATACTGAAAAAAAAAATCACTCGATCGTAAAACCAGAACATAGCTAGCTAGTTCATTTCTGACGTTAAAAAGACACTATAGTTCAGAATAAATAAATAACCAGCAGTTTGCTCAGAAAAGTGCCATTAAAAAAAACATAAACAAACAGCAAAGTGTTTACCGTCTTTAAAATGACGTATAAATTTAACTTTTATATCAAAAGTACTTTCCTACCTAGTACGTGTACAATAAAACGCTACTCATGAGGTAGCAGTCACGTTTTTTTACTGAAATACGCTAAAAATTGTTAAGTGTTGAAAATGTTCAATTCTTTCGGACCATTCTTTGAGGACTCTGTTGGACTGCGATCGATTGATTTTTGTCAACAAAATATTCGTCCGAAGTTAAAAAGACATATTATATTTCAGAACATTTAAATATCCAACAGCGTCCTAAATAAAATGGACGGAAAAAATATAAACAAACAGCAAATGTATATTCCGTCAAAAACTAAAAAATTTCCAAACACATTGCCAAATTGTTAATATTAGTACATATTTTCTTTTGTAAATGTACGAACGATAGATGTAAGCGTAATAAAATGAGTTTGCATTAGTGCCGATTTTAACACAACAGAGAATGCAAAAAGCTAACACGAGTAATAAGTAACACTTACTTAAGGCTGCTAACACAATGTTCTTTTCTGACGTTTTTTAGTGACACTTTTCTGTAGAAACTACTGCATATTTAATTTGCTCTGCGTCTCAAAGACTCGGTCGTAAAATTACAGTTGATCTAAGTAGCTGCCGTTAAAAACACACATTATATATCAGAACAAATAAATATCCAAATGTTTCCACCTAGTGGCAATGAGCCTGTCCACAAACTCCTGTTTTTTGACGTTTTTTTTTCCGGTCCTTTCTTGAGGAAACTGGTGAATATTTATTTATATATGTTCTTAGATACAATATGTCTTTTTTACGTCATGTTAAAAACCACATATTATATTTCAGAACATATCCAACAGTTTCCCCCAAAAAAGGGGCTGAAAAAAAAACGTAAACAAACATGGTTGTGTGGTGAAGATAAAAAGGTCAACATACAGCACTGTGTTAACAATCTTAAGTTACATTAACACTACCGACATTTACACAGGCATTTTAAAAATGTTTCCAATTTTATTTATTTTATTTAGTATATTTTTTACATAATACACCTATGGAGCACTGAGCTTTTTGGCTTGGGCGTTATTATTTATGGAGAAAACATGGTGCGGCGCGTGGGTTTCATTTTTTCGCTTTCGGAAGGGGGTCGTCCGTCTAGCGGTTAGGTGGATGACCTTCTTGACCGCGCCCGATGTCCTCGAGTTCCTTTAAAATTCCCATACGCGGAATGTTTACAAATAATATTATATACAAAATAAATTTTGTGCAAAGCGCCTTAAATTTAAATTTTTCATGGTAACCTAAGTATGACTAAATAAGTGCGAGATGAAAATTGAGAGTATTTAATTTTATCCAACACTTCAACAAACCATCGAAAATATCCTCCAGTTAAGAGGACGTCCCCTCTGCTTGTTTATGTTCACATGAACCAAAACAAAGTACTTTTTCTCAAATTATCATCGAAACTAACCTCCTTATTGCAATAGAAACATGTAACCTACTTAGTCGATTTTTTTAAGAACATAAAGTAAGCAAAAATTCATTAAAATGACTTTTGGTTACTTCATAGTGTTTGCACAACCAAACATCAACAGACTCCACATTTTCGAATCAGTGGGTTTGTTGATGTTTGGTAATTCAAACACTGTGAAGTAACCAAAAGTCACTTAAAGGAATGACTATAAGGATCTTATATGTTTTCAATATGGAGGCTATAGTTTCTGCGATTGCTTTGTTTTGATCCAGAACATAAACAAACAGCAATCGTCCCATTTTATCTTAAAGCTGCAGATACAAAGCTTTTTGTTTACGTTTCTAAATGAGGTGTTTCTGGGAAAAAGTTTGGGTATTTTTTTTTCTGAAATATTATGTCTTTTTAAAGGCAGATTCTTCATTAGTAAACAAACTTTATTGTATCTACGCCTTAATTATTATACGTAAATTAGGTGGAGATACGAACACTTTGGGTAGATATAGAGACTTAAGGTGGATTTCATGATTTTTTAACGATTAGATAAATTCTATATGTTTAGCTTATCAACCATCCAAGAAGAAAGTGTAGAGGATGGTTCGCCTGTTCCCATAAGCTCAACATATTCACATGTTTATATATTTAACTTATCGTTAAACTGGTCTGGAAATCCACCCTATAAGGCTGGGTTTCACCACTCCTATAACGTCGCCTATCAAACGGATTAACCTTACCGTATGTTTACCTTATGACAAGTACAATCGCATTATTGTTCACTGTAGTACTATAGTATAGTTTAAGAAATGGCGAAATCGAGCCTTAGTCTGGTATGACAGTGCTACCCTTTGGTGTGGGGTGTTATTGATTTCTTCGCATCGCTAGTTGGGGTCTCCTCCTAACGACAACGCCTGCACGATCCTCGGGTCCGCCTTGCTTCCCTCACGGAACTCCTCCAAAGTGAGCCGATCGTCATGATTCTTGTCCATCTGGTCAAAGATCTTGTCGACCCGTTTCTGCGGCGTGTTTTCGTCCTCGAGCTGCGGCGCCTGGCCCTGCGAACAGCCGACACAAAACTCAGCAACATTGGCCGTGGGTTGGGAGACCTTCGATATACATAAACCATTGAGCTGTCAAGTACCAAGGATCAAGGAAGATTTTCAGCCCCAATTTCGTCGAAAGGGACTATTGTGATGGCAAGCGGAAAAGTTTGGGAGGAATTGTTTTGCTCAGTAACTCCCTTGTTATGGAAGTTACCGTTACAAAAATCGGTAGACCACCTTATTATAGGAGCCAACATGTCTATACACAATTTCAGCGATGTGAGGGCAACCACTTCCGAGATAATTACTTCATTAATAACCCGTAAACAGGTTTCAAGGCCGAGCGTCACCGAATAAAACAAATTTTAAACCTCTTCCTTAAAACCAGAATACTTTTAACAAATTTGTATTCCACAATCGAGTTCAAATTCGTGACTGATATATCGATTTTCCATTATCGATAAATGAACTTCCGATTAGAGTTCACCCTCTCCCCCAAGTGCCCCCAATAGCGAAGTGGTGTAGGTGGTGGTCTTTGGAGGAACATATAACGGTTTGATTCCGCTCCTAGCAAATGTTTTCCGATCGGCATTAAAATTTATAATGAGACTGTGGTGGTTCGGAACCCACTTTGCCTTAACACCCCTCTGCTACTGGAACCCACACACATTCCAACAAATAAAATCAACAAAACATAAATTTTGTGCCTATATTTTTTCAAAATTTGTTTTGTGTCAAAAAATTATGATGACTTGCTGGGACTCTGTGAAAGTGAAGATGGCGGACGGGATGATGTGGGGAGGACTTTTCGGCCTGATTCTCGGCTTTATTCTCGGCCTGAAGGACAACGTGGCTGGGCCGAAACTTGGTGACGTCAGCATCAACTGGGGCATCAGAATGTTTTCGCTATTTGGAGCTTTCTATGGCATATTTTACTCTGTCAAAATGTGTGCGTTGTCATAAAGAATTAATTTGGATCTCTGATTTGGGTTTGTTTGTAATATTTTCGTCTTTTTCCTGAAGCTGGCTAAATACCCTTGGCCCTAAGGCACAGATGTTAATTAAACAAAATGAATATTTGGTGTGACATCCATGCTACCAACAGAAAATTGCTGCTACCGGGATTCGAACCCAGGACCTCAGCCGTGTGAGACTAGTATTTCCCCACTAGTTCATCAAGATTTAAAATATCCCGACCATATAGTTAACGGAAATAGGCAATAAACCAAGGGTTAAACCTTCCGATAACTCACGCGATAAGTTAAACATTGCTTGGAATATTTATTCAATTTATCTTCCGGTTAAGTTGGACTTGTAAAGCCACCCTTAATGGATACCCTTAAGGGTTGAAAAGTAAGGGGTGGAAGTTTTCAGGTCTATTGGCTTAGAGGTGAAAAACTTCGTTGTTAGGAACTCATCAAACTCTCTTGATTTACTTGAAAACCTTTTCGAAACGCTTATTTAGCTTTCTTCTCGAAATCTGTATTAACCCCTTCAAGCCCGTATCCGTATTTACTGATCGTAAAATCACAAACACAGCCAGTTAATTTCGCCCGATAAAAAGACATAGGTATTATTTCATTTCAGAATATTTAAATATCCAATAGTTTCCTCATAAAATGTTCTGGAAAAACGTAAACAAACACGACTGCGTAGACACCCTTAACTTCCTCACTTTACTAAGATCTATATCTACCCGAGTTCGAACTACGGCTGCCCGAAATTTTACCTCGTAGACTTTCCAGTTATCATGGCTATAGAACACACACCAGGGACTGAGCTGAATAAATTCTCCCATGCAGGGAGTGATGATGGCCATGGTGTGGAAAAACTGCTGAAGGATTGGTTGTTTGGGAGTGATCAGCTATGTGATCACTCCGTTAGCGGAAATATTGCACGTGCTGGGACTCGAACCCAGGCCTCTCAGGACACAAGTGATAACACAGTGGTAATACAGTGATAATATTGTGGTAATACTCACCACCATTTGGTAGATGGCGTCGACTATGTTATACATCTCGTCTCTCGTGATGAAGCCATCGTTGTCCATGTCGTACAGCCGGAAAGCCCCTGTTAACAAATAGAGACTAATTATAATCGTATAGCCGGGGACCTACAGTCTTATAGGTGAGTTCCACTCACTATGCGGCGTCCTAGTGTGCGCACGAATACTTTGTGGGGTGTGTAAGGTAATCTAATAAGAAGACGCTTAGTGGAGTCGCCATACAGTTTGCCACGCAAGGATTTTATAAGGCTGCGCTGCTGTCATCAAGGTTAGAAGCCCATGCCGAGATGGTCACCTGATGTCACCCGTCTGGCTACTTAGATACCTTGCAAACGTAAAGAGAGGGGAAACCTTCCAACCAAACATTTCCCCTCGTTCCGTCGTACGAAGAGACTAATTATAGTAATTATACATATACATATAGATATTAAGAGGACCTGACGATGCATTTTTTGGCGCCCATAAGATTAACATTGCGAGCGGCGATTCATTTTCAAGGTTTACCCTTGGTTGGAAAGACACAAAATTTTGCTTGTACCTAGCCCTAACAATGTTCTAGGGAGTGTTCGAAGCAGATTTCCCAATTTCTCACTGGTTTCTTTTATTGCAACTGTTTTGCAAATGCTAGCATCGCATACCTCAAGAAAAGTGCTGTATCTCGAAAACCAGTAAAATAAAGGGTTCGACAATGGTCGCACTTGACTTTCTCGCAATTTTTATCGAAAATTTGATTTTTTTTTTACGTTAATAATTGTCAGAATTTTAATTTTTCTAAAAAGTATTTTGCCTCACACTGGACGATACTTTTAGGCACCTGCATACCGAATTTCAAACATATCCGTCAAACAGTGAAGTGTCGTTCGACGCGCAAAGTATATGTTTTCTATTTTGCATGTCACCGTCTTAATTTTTAAGTAAATGAAAATCTATTGAAAATGCCCTTGAAGCATCTATCTGAGACCACTTTGACCAATTTTGAAGGAAATCTGTCGATTAGGGTTGTTGCAAATCCGTCTTAACCAATCAAAAACGTGATTTCTAGTTTTGGAAAATTTTTCCTACGATAATGCCAATATTGGCCCAAGTATTTGGCCCATCTCAAAAATAATAAAAATGATCCTGTAGCATCTATTTGGGAACACTATTGCGAAATTACAAGGATCTTACTTAATAACTGTAGTGCCAAATCCGTCTTGACCAATCAAAAACGAGATTCTAGTTTTTTTTCCTATTTTTGATTTTATTTTGCCTATATTGGCCGCAATTTTGAATTGATTGAATATTTCTTCAACAAACCTTTAAGTCATGTTATTAAGCACAAGTTTATGGATTTTTGTGAAATTCCGGCTAATACTGTTCATGGGGCCAAGGTTTTCACGTATGGGCCAATTTTGGCCCAAATTTTCGGCCCATCTCCAAAACAGTAAAAACGATCCTGAAGCATCTATCTAGGAACACAACTGCAAAATTTGAAGGTTATAACTATATTACCGTACCGTGAAATGCGTCTTGAGTAGACAAAAACACGATTTTGAATTTTTTTTGACACTTTTTTGACAATAGTGGGCGCAATTTTTGAGTAATCAAAATTAAATTAAAAATGTATCTCGGAACTGATTTTAGACATCTATATTCCAAATTTGAGCCAAATCGGTTGACTGGTGTGACCTGTAGCCGCGCTACAGACAAACGGACGTACGTACGTACGTCGGACGGACATGACCTAAAAACCACTTTTTTGGTATCTAGGACCTCTGAAACGCCTTTTGCAATGAAAATCTCAAAATCGAAATTTTGCACGATAACATAACTTTCTCAGCCCATGTACATACGGGCGAGAAAGTAAAAAAAATGGGATATCTGCTTCGAACACTCCCTATAGAACATTGTTAGGGCTAGGTACAGGCAAAATTTTGTGTCTTTCCAACCAAGGGTAAACCTTGAAAATGAATCGCCGCTCGCAATGTTAATCTTATGGGCACCAAAAAATGCACCGTCAGGTATAGCGGACCCGTAATGTATAATACTTACAATGTAGCTTCTCGTCGAGGTTTCCTCTTGACGTGACAGATAACGCCCTGATGAACTCATCGAACTCTATAGATCCATCCTGCAGGCAAAATACGAGAACAAAATTAACTGAGTCCTGGGTCTCCTTACTTCCTAGCTCAAGCCCTGCCATTGCGCTAATCCTAAAAACATATATACCACCTCCTATATGGGAAAGTTAAAAAAGCACTTGTCTACTCTCCTGCATGTTGCAGGGCCATAAATTTTGCTTTGTGAAGTTTTCATTGTTCCGATTTGAACCCACGACACTCCACCACCAACATCCTTTATTCCAAACAATATGCCATACAATATTCTTGCTTCGCTCTCCGCTATCTCATTTGCACATTTTCCTGTTAGATAGAAATGCGAGAATAGAATAAAGATGAAGCCTACTCGGTTTATGGTCCATTCAAATTTGTATGGCACCCTCGGGACGTTTGCAGAGCAATTGTTTACTGAGCACGGAGAATGGAGCTATTGTTATTAGGGAGAGACCCCATTATGGCTAATAACCAAATCCCACCACGATCAACAGGTGTTTCACCTATTAAGACCGTACATACCTTCGCTTGTATGTTCATATTTTTTCTGCACACTTTATGATAAAACTATCAGATATTTAAATGTTCTGAAATATAATATGGGTTCCTAACCACTGAAATTAAAAGGCTGCTGATTTTACGATCGAGTGATTTTTGTCAACAAAAAATTTGTCCAAAATTAACCGATCGTAAAATCATAATATAGCCTGTTAATCTCGGCAGTTAAAAAGACATATTATATTTCAGAACATTTAAATATTCAGTAAAATCCTGGATCGTAACCCAGGGGATGTCCCCTGAAGTCTACTTCTTGTTCTAAACAAAAAATAATTTTGGCAGACTATAGCAGGAGGTGTATTCCCATTCTCAAACGCCAGCAAACCCACCCAACTAACACCTTCAAAATTTATTGTAAGAAGAACTGTTCCCCGTATATTGCATCATGGCGTGCCTTATCTTCTTACAATAAATTTTGAAGGTGTTAGTTGGGTGGGTTTGCTGGCGTTCGAGAAAGGGAATACACCTTCAGGGGGTGATTTCGTCAGAATCACGCCCAAGTATCGAGTTTTCCCCGAGCCAGGTGCCCACCAGGCCAGGTGGGTCTATTCTGGTTCTCCTAACGCTACAACATAAACTGTATACACTCCTTGGTCCTTATACCTGCGTTAACTTAGTGTTATCCGGAATTGACCCGCTTAGGGCTGGGCTCGATTCATCAGGGAAAATTTCGGCAACTCTGGGCTAGATCCCTATGGGTTCAGTGGTAATCCGGACCCACAAAAAACTGCAAAGCTAGCAGACCATTCTAGGTATGTGTTAGAACAAAAACGAAATTATATCACGGGCAAGCGAGCATGAACATTCTATAAAAGCGTTTCATTACCATTTTCACTTTTTCAAATATCCCGCAAAAAACGCAGGAAAGTTCCATATTTTCATTCCATGGACTTTTTCGAGAATATCCAGAATGATTTCTGGGATTATTTAGCAATTCCCTCTTTATTCATTAATCGATTCCCTTTCCCATTTCCATCTTAATTTTCATTCCAATTCAAACGACTGGAAATTGAAAATAATTCCCTCCATTTATTTCTGCTTTCAAATTTCGTTTTCGCAGCCTTATGGCAACCTTACTCAAAATACAAACCCTGTGGGGTATTCCGGATTTTTGGTCGTTACGTATTAAGCTCCTAACGCTAAAACACAGCTAACCAAAAGTTATTTTAATGGATTTTTGCTTACTTTATATTCTTAGACTGGATTTCACCACTTATAGTGCAGAATACTATAGTGTAAACTAAAGAGTTGTCAGATTTATGTTTAGCTTATGACAGGTGCAATCGCAAGCAGGGGCAGCGTTGCCAACCATATAATAATTATCATGTTATGTGATAATTTGGTCAATTTTTTTAGGAAATATGATATATGATAATGATTTCACTATCATACGCTATTATATGATAATTTGGAAGTGGTTGATGAACTTCCCGAAGTTACAAACTTTTTACCGCCAATTATTCGAGAAGCTCGTTCTCGATCGAGATCAGTATACGTTATCGATATCCTTGGAAGGGAAAATAAATGTAAGAAGATAAGAAACTTGTAGCAAAATGATCGTTACGCCTGTTTTCTTAGTATAAATTAAATCTGCCGGGAACTTTACATCTTCAGAAGGTTAAAGTAATGATAACGAACAAATCGGGAACGGACTCTTCCAGCATAGCGATGCTAGCCTAACTGGCAACTCATGTTTGAGTGACTTAGGGTGCGTCCCACCATGCCCAGTTAAAATTAAACTGGAAAATTTAACATGGTAAACATAGGACAAAATCTCCAGTTTAATTTTAACTGGGCATGGTGGGACGCACCCTAAGCGTCTTCGGCGAGCTGGACCACGAACTGAACACTGAACTGAACTGAATTTATTGAGATTTTTTTGTTTTTGCAAATTGCTTAATTTTTTTTCACTTTTCACTTTTCACCACCCCCCCCCCCCCCCCCCCCCCGGTCGACATGTGATTTACTCTAGCTAAGTCAAAGAAAAATCACTATAATATGATAATTGGGAGGGAAAAATGATAATTTCGAAAGGTTGGTATGATAATTTGGGGCGGTGGAGTTGGCAACACTGAGCAGGGGCGTTATTTCAGTTTTTCTTGGGGGGGGGGGGGCAAGTAGTGACTACTTATACTTAGGGTGCGTCCCGCCATACTCGGTTAACGTTAAACTCCAGTTAAATTCCAATTATTGCTCGGTAAAAACTGACTATAACTGGAGTTTAACGTTTAACCGTGAGAAAATAAAAGCAATCAGTTTGCGAGCCGAAAATTTCACTAACCTCTGTAAAATCTCCGAATTTTGCAGAAATAACTTTAAATTCACTAATTATTTATTACGTTGGAAATTTTTGTTGGCCCCTTCAGAGCGTATATACCTAGGCCCCAAGCTGTAGCTTATTTAACTTATGGTTAATCCAGCACTGTTAAGGAAATGTCACTAGTTTAACGTAATTTTTTGTGCATACACCTAAAGGCCTTTCCACAATATTGGAGAATATGCAATCGAGCGCCGTATACAATAGTCGGCAGAGTTTTCCCTTCAAAATAACATCCATGGTCTTTACTGGGTGTTACTCATGGGTAGGTAGGTAAATCATCCTAATTATTTTTATTTTTTTTAAGTTTTTTACGGAAAATGTAATTTTTTAATTCGTTCTTGGGGGGAGCAACAGCCTTCTTGGGGGGGGGGGGGGGGGGCAAGGCCCCCCCCCCCAAGAGGGCCAAATGACGCCCCTGATCGCAAGGCACTTGTCATAAGCTAAAAGCTAAACATACGATGACGCACAGCTTTGACGTTCGAATTTATGTTATAGTATGTTTAGCTTATGATAAGTGCCTTGCGACTGCACTTGTTTTCCAGAATTCCTTGCGAAATCACTTGTCATAAGCTAAACATAAATCAGACACGCTATAGTGTACACTATAGTCTACAGTATACACTATAGGTAAGTAAAGTGGTGAAATCCAGCCTTAAAAGAATTGAAGTACGTTACATGTTTTTATTGCAATAATAAGGGTGCGTCCTACCATGCCCAGTTAAAATTAAACTGGAGATTTACCATGTTAAATTTAACTCAAAAGTTAAATTTAACATGGTAAACGTAGGAAAAAATCTCCAGTTTAATTTTAACTGGGCATGGTGGGACGCACCCTAAGGAGGTTGGTTTCTATGATAATATGCTTTGTTTTGGTTCAGGTGAACATAAATAACCATCATCCTTTATAGCGAAGTCAGTATGAAAATTGCTGGCGTATAGCAGTGTGCTTACTTCGCACCTGCGGGATCAACGCTGACATTTCCTGCTGAGACTTCTGACATTTTAACGCTGATTTATAAGTTTTAATTTTGTCTCAAGGTTTCCTAACGTGCGAAGGTTACTTCATGCTGACGGCAAAATGCTGACAGCTTCCATAGTGTTACCACCTACACGATAGGGACCTACAGTTTTAGGTGGGTTCCAAACCACCACAGCCTCGATATACATTTCACTTGACATGCTGAACATATCAGAGGTGAATGCCGATCAGAAAAAACTTTGATAGGATCGGGATCGAACCTGGCTCCCAGGGTCTCAGTGTCAACCGCCTAGACCACTCGACTACCGAGGCTGTTGAAATTTTTAGCGATAATGTAGGTACTTACATTGTTTTCATCGAAGACCTTAAATACTAGGGACGCGAATTTGCTGGGATCTCCTTGTGGGAAGAACTGTTTGTAAATCTTAATGAACCCCTGGAAGAGAAAAGACATTTTCATTAGTTTCCCTAAAGTGTACAATAGAGTCCCCTAAAAGCTCACTATAGCGTTATCCTCCCGATAAGTTAGTGCGAAAGTTAAAATTTTCGGCTACTTATTCGGGAAATAAATTCACTACAACGTTATCTGCACAGTAAGGAAATGGTGAAAGCCAGTTAAATGTCAGTTAGTGTCGGTGCTATGCTAAACATTGCTCTAACCGCCAGTTAAATAAATATATAACCAAACATCATCGATCAGCGAAGCCAAGTCAACAACTGACTGGTCTCGTTGCAACCCGATTATTATTTCAGGCGTTTTCCCTATACAAAAGTCCTTATGGAACAGTTACAAAGTTTTCCAATTTAACTAGGGTTAGCTCATGGGTAAGTAGAAGCCTTTAACCGTCAGATCAAGGGTTTCATCTCATCAATAATGCGATCAAGTAACCAGGGAACAGCACGAGGGGTCAACGAAATTGTGAAACTTTTCGCCAAACACTAACTTTAAATTGAGTCGATATACACGCAATAGTCAAGTTCGCACGTTTATTAAGGCCCCACTTACATGGTCACATTTTTGTTTATACAATTTTTTTGAGAATTGAGGAATTATATATTTTTCTCGGTTAAATATTTCACTGCTTTCCAAATACAGTACAATAAGGTCTCTCTTTTCTCCATGTCAACTTGTTTGTTAGCCCCCGATTACACCTTACAATTTCCAATCCAAATATGATCATAAAAAAATATGATCAAGAAAAATTGTAAGGTGTAAAGTGAATTGAGTCAATTATGATACAATTTGTATCGGCCGGTACAAATTGTATCATAACTGCTGCGACTACCTTCCTCTAGGCTGCGATGTGTTTGTTGTTGTTGGGTTAGACCGTTGAAAATGGCGGCTGAGGTAAGTGGAATGGAAATGACCCGTATTTTAATAGAAAATGTGGAGGAGTACGAATTTCTTATAATGATGAATTGAAAGAACATAGCAGAAATTATTTAACCTAAAACGGTTCAAAACAGGACCCTAAAAATCTTCAGAATTCAATTTTTTTACCATTTCAAGTTTGCATCACTGCTAAACATGATCATATTTTTATTGTGAAGTGTATTACAGTTTTTCTAAAATTTTATGATGCTAAAAAAATAGGATCATATAAAAATAGGATCATATTTTTTTTGTAAGGTGTAATCGGACCCTTATAGGGATGGCTTCAAAACTAGTAAGAAATTGTCACGGGACTGTAGAGCTCGTTCGTTATAGAGAGGTTTTTAGTATAGAGAGTGACAGCTGTCTCTTCGTTATAGAGAGGTTTTTAGTATAGAGAGTGACAGCTGTCTCTTCAGAACTTTTCCTTAGAACAAAAATCAGAAAAAACAGAGTCTTAATATTTTTCTTCATGTAAGTTTTACTCATAACATATTTAATTAAATATGTAACCGTGTGAACGAGCCCTAAGCAGAGGGATCTTTACATAAGCCTTATTGCATGTTAAGGGTATGGAGGGCGAAGGTGTTTGTGTAACTAATTCATGGTTCTCCCTGTACAGTCCATGTGAATATTAATCAGCATTCACGTGAGGTGACAAAGGTCTGCCAAACTTTCCCCTAATGTATTATTAAAAAGTTTTAGGGAGAAAAGACAGGCGGCGGTGCTGTTAAATTATGAAGAAGAACAAAAAATGACTGACTATGGTCGTGCATGACTTTCCCGCAGTTAAAAGGCACCTAAATAAATGGAAGTAGGTATATTGTGATTGCCTGTTACAAACATTGCCCGAATTATTTTCCTTCATAACTTCATTAAACCTAATCCTACCAAAATCTATATCCTGTCTAATTTCAAAGACAATATTGTGTGTATCCATTTTCAGAAGTGTGGAGCAATGACCTCCGAGGTAATAACAAATTTACGTTCTCAAAAGAATATTTTATTAAGGATTAGCAATATTTTTATTAGGCTATTAGTTATTATGATAACATGAGAAAAAGTGCTGGTTTGTTGTTGTTGTTGTTGTTGTTTTCGTTCAGATGAACATAAATTACCGTCACCTTTCCCATGTCAGCTTAACTGTGTTGTATAGTTACCTGTTCTGTTAGCAGTCCATTGGGGCAGTCCTTGAGAAAGCCTTTGTGCCTGAAATAAGAGAAACAAGTTTGAAGAGCGCGACTATGACGTATCGCAAGGGAGTTTTGAAGGGGGGATCATTAAGGCTGTCCCTAAGTAGGTACAATACGGTTTGTTGATGTTTTTGCCCCATTTTTTTAATGATATGTTCTGAAATATAATCTGTCTTTTTAAGTCAGGGGCTACACTGTGTCCAAACCAGCCGCACACCTGAATACCTATCTCTATTATTCTATTTTTAAGCCTTTTACTCTAGATCTCTAGAAGAACCGAGGGTTGCTTCCTTCTCAGTAGCGGTTTCTACCTTCTTAGAATAATAGAGACAGGTCTGCCGCTGGCTTGGACACAGTATTCACAGTATAGTTGGCTAAGCTGTGATTTTAGGATCAACTGATTTACCCCATAAAAAATTTATTATATTTCAGAACAAATAAGCACAAAGCACACAACAGCTTCCACAGAGAAATGTCAACAATGGTAGTACCTACTGCTAGGAATTAACTAAATCGTAAGAGACCTGAATCAGCTCCCAGGGTGACCCTCGCATCAGACCGGAAGTCGGATATGCCGCCCTTGCCAGCTTTCCTTCACCGGAAGTTGCTCCTCTCTATGAACTCTTGGACCGCAGTCAATAATAATTCATATTTTGCCTCTAGCGTCACTAAACTCATGCCAAATATCCCTCCGTGCCAATGACTTTCCGACACTGCGGAATTTTTCTATGTTATTATATTGCAGATGGCTTCAAAAACTAGTTTCTTCACTATAATTCTGAAGAAACTACTGTTCTGAAATTCATTTTTTTTAGGATGTCCTGAAATGTAATGCGTTTAGGTATGTTTCAGAAAATATTAATTATATGTACAGTTTCATCGAAAATTGGGCAGAGGCGCAGCGCGGCACGGCAAAGCGCGGCGAAGCCCCAATGGACTGCATATGGAAATCTCCATGTATGGAAATCACGGAACCCACATTCCCTGCATCCGTTCAGCAATGCTGAGTCAGGTGTTTTGCTTTTCGAGCATTTATTTTATGATTTTATGGCTCAAAGCGGCTGCAGTGACCTCATGCAATCACGAACGGTCCTAAATATCGTTTTTAGTGCCTACGTCTTACCAAAATGTCTAGGCGGTCACGCTTTTTAAGTAGTGAGAGTCTCTCTCTAGCTAACGTCAAGGGACTAAGTAAAATTCCTCGTTATAGAGAGAGGTCGCTACAGAGAGTTTCTAAACGGGTCAGGGTTTGTTTAACATATCCGACCAAAAACACTCCGTGTAAAAAACGCAGCCAAGTTTATAACCCTCCAAAAATTAGCCTAACTCAACAGCCCTTAAAAGGGTTTGATATAAAAAATGTTGGCCAAGTTCTCCACACTCCCGCTATCACTCAGCCCCCAAAATTAGTGATATCACTTATTACAGGGCCAAGTTCTTGGCGCAAATCACGTAAGCGTCACAGCCGGTCATAGACACAGACTAAGGTTGGATGGGGGCTGCGGTCCGGGGGTATTGGAAAGCAGGTATATGACAAACTATGTCGCCAACATCCTTGTGATTCGCGCCAAAGACTTGGCCCTGTAATAAGTGATATCACTAATTTTGGGGGCTGAGTGATAGCGGGAGTGTGGAGAACTTGGCCAACATTTTTTATATCAAACCCTTTTAAGGGCTGTTGAGTTAGGCTAATTTTTGGAGGGTTATAAACTTGGCTGCGTTTTTTACACGGAGTGTTTTTGGTCGGATATCATATAATTTTTGTGAGGTGGTTCAATAGTTTCTACCAGTAGGTAAAACATCAATTGGCTGTCGAATGGACTCAAGTTTTCTTGCCATACCTGGAAAGTACCTACCAGTACCTGAAAACCAGTTCCCTGTCAACCATACACAAATTACCAATCTCATACCTGAAATACCTGAAAAGTACCTACTCGTACCTGAAAATGAGTTCCCTGTCGAATCTCCACAAATTACCTTCCCATACCTGAAATGTACCTAATCGTACCTGAAAACAAGTTGACTGTCGAATGGAGTCAAAATACCTTGCCATACCTGGAAAGTACCTCCCAGTACCTGAAAACCAGTTCCCTGTCAAATCTACACAAATTATTATCCCGTACCTGAAATGTACCTACTCGTACCTGAAAGTAAGTTGCCTGGCGAATCTACACAAATTACCTGGAAGGACAAGAAGCAGGAGGCAGTATTTGTTTTGTAAATATCTGCCATAAGTTAGTATGGGAACTTTGAATCGAACCTGAACCTATAATACAGTAGGTACTTCGGGTTTGCGATTTTTCTGGGTGTTTTGGGGATGGTACCTACAAGTATGCCGAGTTTCAGCTCTATCGTACCGCTGGAACATGCTTATAATTTGTATAGGTGAGTGAGTGAGTGAGTGAGTCAGTGAGTGACCCTCAAAAACAGCTAAGTTTGGGATGTCACTGCTCAGGTACGGTTGGACGTAGAAGTTTGAAATTTAATTTAGGAGGTCCCATGGGACCCTACTACAGGAGAAGGGTACCCACTGTTCGAGCCACGCTCCCTTGCCTCCTGTAGAGAGGCACGAAAAGTGCACAACTCTGGTTCCTGTATAACATGCTGGCAGTGCTCGAGGCTTTGTCGCGCTTTCTTTTTCTTTAAAACTTGGCTGCATGCACTGCCGTGCATGTTGATTTGGACAATGCTGATGTTGTATGCAGCCCTTTTGAAAAAATCCCACATTATCTTATATCCCAGATGAAAAAATGTCCACCAATAGAAAATAATTTATTTAAGGGCCACCATACATTCTCGACGAACTCCACCAAAACCACTGTGCGAAAGTAAATATTCGACAAAACTAATGTTAACATATTAGTACAGCCGGAGACTGGTAATTGCAATATCATATTGGTTGTGTCTACTCTAAAAGCTAAACATAGTGTGCTATTCGAACGCGAAACCAACGAGTGAAATTAGGACACTATGTTTAGCTTTTACAGGAGAAAAAGTAGAGAAATGGTGTTAAAATTACCCACTTCCGTAAGTGAAATAAAAACTGTCAACATGTAACATGGCGGCGGTAAATATTAAAAACATTTATCAAGCTTTTCTACTAAATGTGACAATAAAATCATACTGTTTTAGTCCGAAACGTTACAAAAAAATATTTCGCGTGAGGTAGTGTTGTGTTTTCGCGATCTGTCAAAAAAACATGTCGACTGGTTGACTGTTTAAAATCGCTCCTGTGGGCTTACTTATTACTCCATTTCATGCAAAAATACAACACCACCTCACGACAAAGAGTCTCAGGTTTACATAACCCTATAAACACTTTTCACTCGCCCTGTAACTTCGGAGTAGGGCTTGAAGTACGTAGCATTGCGAACCAAATACGTGTATTCCACCTTAAATATGTATTTAAAAACCCAACTCAGTTCAATTATGTATTTGTATTGCTCGCTACAACTGCACAGAAATGCAGTGCGTCACATTTTGGAAATTATACTTAATCCATCACAATTAATTCCACACAAATACTCTCCAATTTCACTTTTAACAAGATAGGCCGATTCATAAATAATTCATAGCCAGATGCGTCTTTCTACAATGAGGGCAGAACAACTGCAGCAATTTTGTATTGACGGGGCCCATATTTTATCCCAAGCACCTCTCTAGTCTCTCCTCCCCCATATTTTATTTTCTATTTTTCATTTTCCAGTTTTCCAAAAATGGGTCAAACATTTGCTTTGTGACCAGTCAGACCGAACATACATTCAGTATTCAATTACGTTATATTATATTTCAGAACATTTAAATATCCAATAGGTTCCTCATAAAGTGTGCATAAAAACGTAAACAAACACGACTGTGTAGACGCCCTTAAGGCTGAATATACATTCGCTATTTTCGACTACATGTACTGGGTTCGCAATGCTAAGTACTTCAAGCCCTACTCCGAAGTTACAGGGCGAGTGGAAAGTGTTTATAGGGGGATGTAAACCTGAGACTCTTTGTCGTGAGGTGGTGTTGTATTTTTGCATGAAATGGAGTAATAAGCCCACAGGAGCGATTTTAAACAGTCAACTACCAGCCCACATGTTTTTTGACAGATCGCGAAAACACAACACTACCTCACGCGAAATATTTTTTTCTAACGATTCGGACTAAAACAGTAGGATTTTATCGTCACATTTAGTAGAAAAGCTTGATAAATGTTTGTACTATTTACCGTAGCCATGTTGCATTTTGGCCATTTTTATTTCACTTACGGAAGTGGGTAATTTCAACAGCATTTCTCTACTTTTCTCCTGTAAAAGCTAAACATATTGTCCTACTTTTACTCGTTCGTTTCGCGTTCAAATAGCACACTATGTTTAGCTTTTAGAGTAGACACAGTCAATACGATATTGCAATTACCAGTCTCCGGTTATACTAAAATGTAAACATTAGTTTTGTCGAATATTTACTTTCGCACAGTGGTTTTGGCGGAGTTCGTCGAGAATGTATGGTGGCCGTTAACTCGTAAGTGCGAGAAAGTGAAGTGGGGCCATTGTCAGACTCTTTATCTCCTCTGTCAGGTTCGTGCTAGTACTAATTATTCCCACTGCTGAATCTTTATTTGGCGACCACGCAACGGAGATAACGAAGAAAACTAATTTTCGAGCACTGCCGTACAGAAAGGAGGACGTGGCCCTTGCTGTTCGCATACTTATATTTAGCACGGTAATGCACCACCATTTCTATCTTTCGAAGGAATTCGTTCTCCAGTGAAAGCTAAACATAGTGTCCTATTCAAAGTCATTTGTTTCCTCATCCGGATAGCACACTATGTTTAGCTTTTAGAGCAGACATTGGCAGAGTTATCCGGTTCCGTAGTTCGTATTATCGGTTATCTATGGTAATGAGCTGTCACTTGAGCTGGCAGAGTGAGCGATTATCCCGGGAATATTAACAAAACCAACCCCCGCTGTTTTGTGTGCCGCAACAAAAAAAAACCTTTTTGAAAAAGTCTTTCTTGACAACTTCCAAGTTGTCTCTTCCAATATTGAAATTTTTCTTTGCGCTTCTTTGACTTTGAAAAGCCGACTATATTTCCCGAACCAGAGGAAGTTAAGGGCCCAAACATACAGCCCATACCATTGGCCCGGAGCCACAGATGTAAACTAAACAAACTGATTGTTGGCCGAAGCCAAATGAATATTTGGTGTGACATCCATGCTACCAACACAAAATTGCTGCTACCGGGATTCGAACCCAGGACCTCAGTCGTGCGAGTCTAGTGCTTTCCCACTAGCCCACGGTGAGGCCAAGATTCAGGGCGTCTACGGAGTCGTGTTTGTATTGTTCTGAAATATAATATATGTCTTTACAACGGCAATGTTGTGATTTTACGTTGGATTGATTTTCGTCAACAATAAATTTCTCCGGAATTACTTAACCATTAAGGCTATATATACATTCTCGACGAACTCCACCAAAACCACTGTGCGGAAGTAAATATTCGACAAAACTAATGTTTACATATTATTATTTTTTTTTTTTTTTTTTTACGTTTTGTTGACCTTGTCCCACCAAAAATAGGTGGAACTAAAGTATAAAACGCCTGGTTGTCCAGTTAAATTACAAATTTAGAAATTCCTCTAAACTATAAAAAACATTTTCAAGTAAATATGATTTTAGCAATTTTTTAAAAATCGTTAAACTTTCTTCAGATTTAATTTCAACCGGGAGAGCGTTATATAGACGAACACCTAAAATCGGAGGACTGTTCAAACGAAGGGAGGTAGCAAATTTGCCTACATGTATATTTGAACACGACCGAGTTTTATAAGAGTGAAAGTTTGAATTAAGAGGGAAGTGTTCTGGGTGTTCGCGAACAAATAATAATACCTGATAAATGAAAACACAAGGAGCAGGGAGAATAGAGAATTTCTGAAAAAGTGACCTGCAAGAAGTACGCGGTGGCACTTTAACCATGATTCTTATGCATCTCTTTTGAATTTTTAAAATTGGCTCAATATTCTGTTTGACACCTCCCCAGAAAAGTATTCCGTAACTTAGAATTGAATGAAAGTAGGCAAAGTAAGTGATGCGTGCGATATACGGAGAACACGAGTTACAAATTATTCTTTGAGTAAAACAAACAGAAGCAAGTTTAGACCGAAGGTTTTGCGAATGCTGATGCCAATTTAGGTGTTCATCTAGCTGGACACCTAAAAATCGTGAAGACGTCTCAAAAGCAATGTCATTGTTGTTTAATTGAAGAAGGGGCCGAATTCGACTTCCTCGTAATGAAAAATTAATTGCATGTGTTTTTTGCACATTTACAGACATTTTATTATGATTAAAGTAAGCCACGAGGTTATCTAGACTTTCTTGAGCAATCTGTTGAAGGTCTGAAAAATTTTTATGGTGGAAAATTGCATTCGAATCGTCGGCATATAGAACAGCTTTTGCGAAAAGAGGATTCATGACGGTAGGTAAATCATTAATGTAAATTAAAAAGAGAAGTGGACCAAGAATACTACCTTGTGGAACACCGATTTTGATAGGTTTGAGGGAAGATAAAGTTTGGACAAGGGTATTTGAGGTTTTATCCAGTGTAGTGACTTCAACAGATTGCTGTCGATTTTTCAAATAAGAGCGAAACCAATTTAATGCCGTTCCCCTAACGCCAATGGAGAAAAGTTTCATAAGTAAAATATCGTGATCAACAGTATCAAAAGCTTTAGAAAGATCTAATAACAGAACTCCGGTGACATACTCTCCTTGATCTAGTGCAGAAATAATAGTTTCAGTAAAGTCTAAAATAGCTGACTCAGTGTTACGATCCGGTAAAAAGCCATGTTGATTTGAATTTATTATGTTATATTTTGTGACATAGAAAATCAGCTGCCTGTAAATTATTGATTCGTAAATTTTGGACAGCGCCGGTAAGATTGAAATTGGTCGATAATTAATAACATTGCTAGCTGCACCTTTACCTTTGTAAATGGGAACTACCTACTCTGGCTATTTTCAATTCGTCTGGAAAAAGTCCGTGCTCAAAATTAGTACTGCCGGAGACTGGTAATTGCAATATCGTATTGGTTGTGTCTACTCTAAAAGCTAAACATAGTGTGCTATTTGAACGCGAAACGAACGACTGAAAGTAGGACACTATATTTAGCTTTTTACAAGAGAAAAAGTAGAGAAATGGTGTTGCAATTACCCACTTCCGTAAGTGAAATAAAAATTGTCAACATGTAACATGGCGGCGGTAAATATTACAAACATTTATCAAGCTTTTCTACTAAATGTGACGATAAAATCATACTGTTTTAGTCCGAAACGTTATAAAAAAATATTCCGCGTGAGGTAGTGTTGTGTTTTCGTGATCTGTCAAACAAACATGCGGACTGGTAGTTGACTGTTTAAAATCGTTCCTGTGGGCTTATTACTCCATTTCATGCAAAAATACAACACTACTTCACGACAAAGGGTCTCAGGTTTACATCCCCCTATAAACACTTTTCACTCGCCCTGTAACTTCGGAGTAGGGCTTGAAGTACGTAGCATTGCGAACCAAGTACGTGTAGTCAACCTTAATTTGTGATCTTAAAAAGACATATTATATTCCAGAACATTTAAATATTCAATAGTTCCCTCATAAAGTGTGCAGAAAAAACGTAAACAAATAGCGAATGTATGTTCGGTCTTAAAAAATTAAGTTTCTGAAATTGGGGAATATCCTTGAAATGCACAATCAAATGACGCTTAGCCTTAAGGTGGAATACACGTATTTGGTTTGCAATGCTACGTACTTCAAGCCCTACTCCGAAGTTACAGGGCGAGTGAAATGTGTTTATTGGGGGATGTAAACCTGAGACTCTTTGTCGTGAGGTAGTGTTGTATTTTTGCATGAAATGGAGTAATAAGCCCACAGGAGCGATTTTAAACAGTCAACTACCAGTCCACATGTTTTTTTGACAGATCGCGAAAACACAACACTACCTCACGCGAAATATTTTTTTGTAACGTTTCGGACTAAAACAGTATGATTTTATTGTCACATTTAGTAGAAAAGCTTGATAAATGTTTGTAATATTTACCGCCGCCATGTTACATGTTGACAATTTTTATTTCACTTACGGAAGTGGGTAATTTCAACACCATTTCTCTACTTTTTCTCCTGTAAAAGCTAAACATAGTGTCCTACTTTCACTCGTTGGTTTCGCGTTCGAATAGCACACTATGTTTAGCTTTTAGAGTAGACACAACCATTACGAGATTGCAATTACCAGTCTCCGGCTGTACTAAAATGTAAACATTAGTTTTGTCGAATATTTACTTTCGCACAGTGGTTTTGGTGGAGTTCGTCGAGAATGTATGGTGGCCCTTAAGTTGCGTGAGAGTGAAGAATGCCTCCCCTCGCCATTTAAAGATTAATTTTCTTTATTTAAGGCAACAAAAGGTATTTTCAGGCCCAAGGATTGTCTGACGCGTCGTGATAAATTACGAAAGGGCAACCCACTGGAGTGTGAAAAATACCCCCCCCCCTTGCCCCCTCTACAAAAAACCACCCCCTATAGAAGCTCCGCTGCTCAGAAACTTTATGCACAGGAGAACCTATATAGGTTAGTGTAAACTTAGTAATTTCCTCCCAGCCTTGATAGCCGAGTAACACAAGTTCGATCCCGATCCTAGCAAACTTTTTCAAAACGGCATTCACCTCTGATATGTTCAGCATGTCAAGTGAAATATATATCGAGGCTGTGGTGGTTCAGAACCAACCTAAAACTGTAGGTCTTCGTCGTGTTTTAACACGATGGGTGGGGAAGCTGGTATTTTGTAGTGCTGCCAGCTGAGAACGACCGAACACCGAGCATTTCTACACACTTTATGAGGAAACTATTGAATATGTATAAATGTACTGAAATATAAAATGTACTGAAATATATTATTTATTTTTACTGTCCGATATTAACCGATCGTAAAATCACAATACAGTCTGTTAATTTCGGCCATTATAAGACATATTACATTTCAGAACATTTAAATATCCTCATAAAATATGCAGAAATAAAGGGTCCGACAATGGTCGCACTTGACTTTCTCGCAATTTTTCTCGAAAATTTTGATTTTTTTTTTTACGTGAATTATTTTTTTTTTTGCCAGAATTTGAAATTTTTCTAAAAACAATTTTTCCACACATTGGACGATACGGGCGAGAAAGTAAAAACGTAAACAAACACGACTACGTAGACGCCGTTAAGTTGTTCACACTTAAGGCTGCTACCCACCCAGATGCAATCACGGAAAGAGGCCACTCGGAAACTTCAAGAATAGAAAACAAACACGGAGACACTCAACTTTTATTAAACTTGAAAACATTTTCCCTCTCCCCCAGAATTTGCATTGAAATTTGCGTCTAAGTGTTCCCTGAGATTGCGTCGGCTGACGATGTAACTTAGAAAGAGGGCCGTCTGCATACAACTATCCTGAAACCAACTTCACCACAGGCCTGACTGTCTGTCTCTCTCAGACAGACACTTTGTTTGAGAAAGAAACAGTGTTCTGTTATAAAGAAACAGGCTAAGAAGAGGGTGCTAGTGTATAAGAGAAGGGTCTGATAGGGTCACCTTACGAAAAAAAGACGGTTTACTTTGTAAGATGGCCCGCAGTAACAACTGATTGCTTATACACACCATCTGTCTCCTTAGCCTGCTGTTGTAGAAGACAAGAACACTGTTTTTCTTCAAACTGTCAACCCGATTGCACAGATCTCACCTGCCAAGCACGTATCCAGCATTTTGGTTCGGGGGGGGGGGGGGGGGGGGGGGGGGGGGACAAGAGTCACACCGAGTAGGCCCCTCTAGAAAAAAGTTGTCATCACCCCCCCCCCCCCCCCCCATACAGTTGCCTCATTTTAATTTTTTCTTGGGGTCAAGGTCATGATTTAGGTCGCAACATTCAAAATTATTTTCTCGCCGAATTTTTAAACTTCGGAGGGGGCGAAACTTTACCAACATTCTCCGTGAGGGTAGCCAAAGGTACCATTATTTAGGAAATTTTGTAAAAATATACCACCGTAGCGCCACGTACCTACCTACTGACTTCAATGGAGAAAAATAGCTTTGGGAAAATTATAGAAGAATCTACTGACCGAGCGAGCAAAGCGAGCGAGTGAAAAATTGAAGGTTGGTAGTTATCCACTGCTATAAAACCTCAGCTAAATGGAAAGGACAGGGCTTACCTATAGTCGTAGGTCTGCCCAGAAAAGTAGGATGTGAATTCGATTACAAAGGTCACAGGTAACATAAGGTGGGGACACCCCGAAGACCTTCGTTTGGAAAAACACACTTGGAAAAGGGAAAAGAAAACAATCCTACATTCGAGCGAGCGAAGCGAGCGAGAAGAAAAATTATGGGATCATAAAATGCAATCCGGCTAAAACAAGTAGCTCTGCTAGTGGTGCTGCCCCCCCCCCCCCTCCCCTCCCCTCCTCTTCCTAGTCCGGCAGGCCTGCCACAGGAGCTATACAGGGGACCCATGTTTGGAGATAGAAAATCAGACCACTTATCTTGTTCCTTCAGTAATCTACCCTTTTATCCAGGAAAAGACATACCTTTTCATCAAAACTCCAGTCTGTAGGTACTCGTTTGAAAACTTTTCATTTTTACCAGTTTCATTTCTCACTTTGGGGCAGGTACGTGTACGTGAGCTCGACAACCCGGTGTTGGACACTAGACTAGACTGACTGACTGACGGAGGGACTGCAATTTGTTCATGTTGAATGCCGTTGAATGCAAAGCCCGGCAAGAACTCATTTGTCAGAGGCCAGACACAGATCATATATATGCCAGAAACTTTCTAAAAGCACAGAAATCGGCGGAATCCTCTTTTTGCGATAACAAAAGGCTCGTCCCTTTTTGACGCTAATCCTTTGCCTATTGTGAAAATCACGTTTGCCCGCGCCGACACTATGGTGACTGGGACAAACACCTGTTTTGCGACCTCTGACCACTCTTACAACAGGCTGGGGATAGTGGGAATACGATACGATACGTTACAAATTTTATTTTCTGAATTTCGGGGGGGGGGGGGGGGGACATGTCCTAGGTGTCCCCCCCCCCCTGAATACGTGCTTGTCACCTGCACCTGTGTGTCCAAATGTAGAAGATGAGCCCTTTTCGCATTCACTTCAAATAAATTCGACAGTTCTTTGCCTGCAGATTCATGATTATGTAATTGTAGAGTCGGTGTACACGTCAAATAAACTTGACAGTTGTTATCCTGCAGATTCATGATTATGTAATTGTAGAGTCGGTGTACACGTCAAATAAACTTGACAGTTGTTAGCCTGCAGATTCATGATTATGTAATTGTAGAGTCGGTGTACACGTCAAATAAACTTGACAGTTGTTAGCCTGCAGATTCATGATTCTCCTCAGCCATCATGTCAGACCACGATGGGGACCTACAGTTTTACGTGGGCTCCGAACCACCACAATACATTTCACTTCACATGCTAGACATCTTAATGGCGATCAAAAAAATTTTGATAGGGTCAGAATCGAACCAGTGTGACCCAGCTCTCACACTGCTCCACTAAAGCAAACCACCTAGAGACCATTCGGCTTTTGAGGCTGTTTTTCCGCCTACTTAAGAACTAGAAACAACAGGTTTTGTACTCACCATTGCCGAATTTCCTTTTCCGTGACTGCGTGAAACAAGAAAAGACAAAAGCGTTAGTTAAGGGAGGAAGTCGGTGATAAATAGGGTGGGAAGAGGGTGAAGCATTGTGAAAGTATTGTGGCGAGAAGTGGAAAAGCGGGGGTGGGCTTTGTCGGTAGAAAAAGCCCCATTTACAAAATGAAAACTTTCTCCAAGTTATAATGGACCGTACACTTCCACACCAGTATTTTTTCGGACTTTTTTTTTCAGTGTAGCCTAGTCAGAAAACCGGTACCGGTTTCGAATCCCGGTAGCAGCAATTTTATGTTGGTAGCATGGATGTCACATCAAAAATTCATTTGGCTTCGGCCAACAATCAGTTCGTTCCAAGGATATAGACTGTAAGATGCAGAGGTTCCAATCTCGGCCGCTAAGAAGTTTTTCCTACATGCTTCTTCGTACTGTAAGACCCCTCTATAACGAGGAAATTTGCATGGTCTCAGAATGGTCGTTATATAGAGATACGTATCTCTAAAATGTACTGAAATGGGCCTCGGAGTAGAATCCAATTCTGTTAAGTATTTTTGACACGTATGCGAGAAAGTAGAGCAGGTGTTCCACGAGATGCAAACGTACTGGAAAGAGAATAAGTTGAGCAGTTGTTTCTGCCTCTGTACATTTTCAATTCCAAATGTGCTGTGCTAGTTTCCACGTCATTCCTATACTTCTTCGAAACTAAGCAGATACCTCAGGGAACTAGTTCATCTCACATTTTGAAAGGCAAGTTTGGAAACTGCCAGTACAGATGAGGCGACCAGCAAATAGACAATTTCTAGAAATATTTAAAAAAAAGAAAATTGTAAAAAAATTATTCGAACTTAAAATTATAACATTCCAGTTTCTGACGTTAAAAAGAAATATTATATTTCAGAGCAGGTACAACAGTTTCCTCAAAAAAGTGGTATTAAAAAACGAAGCAGCATTGTTCCTGAAGAGGACGCTATACCTGACGATGCATTTTTTGCCGCCCATAAGATTAACATTGCGAGCGGCGATTCATTTTCAAGGTTTACCCTTGGTTGGAAAGACACAAAATTATGCCTGTACCTAGCCCTAACAATGTTGTAGGTCGTGTTCAAAGCAGATTTCCCAATTTCTCATTGGTTACTTTTATTGCAACTGTTTTGCAAATGCTAGCATCGCATACCTCAAGAAAAGTGCAGTATCTCGAAAACCAGTAAAAAAAAATGGGAAATCTGCTTCGAACACGACATTGTTAGGGCTAGTACAGGCAAAATTTTGTGTCTTTCCAACCAAGGGTAAACCTTGAAAATAAATCGCCGCTCGCAATGTTAATCTTATGGACGGCAAAAAAAGCATCGTTAGGTATAGCGGACCCTTTCCGATATTTGAATGATTGGAGGCACGATGATGGTGATAATGTGGGGATTCCCAATTTGGGTAACGTTATGTAGGAATTCCGAAGAAATTCTTCGCCTTCACGTCATTCGCTCCCAGAGCTTCAGAATTCACTTCTCACACCTTTCCCTTTCATTCATTTACGTTCTGTGAATCAAGGAGGCCGTCCATCCAGCCCCGCACTTCCTCATGACATGGAGAAGGATATAGAGATCTTGACTGAGTGTGCGGTTACGCAGTCGTCTTTGTTTACGTTTTTTCTGCACACTTTACGGAAATACTATTGGTTGTTTAAAAGTTCTGAAATATAATATGTCTTTTTAACGGCAGAAATAAACAGGCTATGTTGAGATTTTACGATCGGGTGATTTCTGTTCAAAAAAAAAATTTGTCCGAAATCACAACATAGCCCAATTTCTGACATCCAGTGAGGCTCTGGCCATGACCGGGTACGGGAAACTCGACTGTAGGGCGTGATTCTGACGAAATCAACCCCTTGTGTACAGAGCTCACAAAAGCTGCCACCCTGTATCCCACGACGCCCTGGCCCTGTATCCCCATGTCTTAACACAATTCCGTTCTAAATTTCCTCATGGTTACCTCTCGTCTCCTTCCTTAGATAATATCAAAGATGGGGGGGGGGTAGGTTTAATGGTTGAGTGATTGGCACATGGGGAGGGGGAGCTGCCACCAAAATTGCCTCATGTCTTCCTTTATCCCCCATGGGGAATACTCCCGTGGAGGCTGATCACATTTACGTTATCTGCCCCCCCCCCCTCAAGTTATGTGTACACGCTTGAGTAGACAGACGTCTTTAAGGGCCCAGAGTCCGTGTGCACCATTCAGCAATGATATGGAACCTTAAGGCAGTGCAATACATCATGTTGCATTTCTACCTCTAAGATTGACATTATACCCAAGTTGTTTGCCTTAATTTCTCACTCTTTCATTTGCTTACTACTACCTACGTACGGTAATGGCACTACCATTTCTATCTTTCGAAAGAATTCGTCGGAATTCGTTCTCCAGTGAAAGCTAAACATAGTGTCCTATTCGCGGTCATTTGTTTTTCGTTCGTGTATGTGGTATGGTGTATGGTCGTATGATGTTTATTTACTGAACAAGTGAGTGTTTCATTGGATTTTCATTTGGGTTACTTCAAAATGGCCGTTAAGGGTGGTGCTAGTACCTATCTACACGGACGGAATATTTCAAGTTGCAAAACATTTGAGCACACACGGCAGGATTTGCAGATTGGATTTTAACGTTCTAGAAACTACGTGGAAATAAGCAGCACGGGGGAAGAATAGTTTGTTGATTAGCCCGACTCCCCCACGTTCCTCTTATTTTGCCCCGCGTCCCTAGTTCCCCCACGTCTCCCTATTTCGCTGTGAATACAAATTGAGATTAACCGGTGCTCGGAGAGTGCCCATCCCGTCCCTCTCTACCCTCTCTAATTCTCAGGTCCAATAGGCAACGCTACAAATTTTTCTGCCCAAACAAACTGACTGCTGGCCGAAGCCAAATGAATATTCGGTGTGACATCCGTACCACCAACAAAAATTTGCTGCTACCGGAATTCGAACCCAGGACCTCGGTCGTGCGTGTTTTCCCAGTAGACCTCGGCGAGGCCGCTCTTACAATTTTTATTTATAAATATATTTAACTTAAAATGTTGGAGTGTAACTGGGGCCTAAGGGTTGACCTGTACAGGGTTGGAGGAGGCTCACTGCTGCAAAATAGTTTTCACCCACCTCTCAACTTGTGGAACGTGACTAAAGTGCATTAATTAAAATATAACTGGAGGAATAATTCCGTTATCTCTACTGCGGATGTTTAGAATAAGTTTAATTCGTGACTCTGTATAAGCTTCCCATCCTACTGTTTTATGTAGGTTCAAAACCACCACAGCCTCGATATACATTTCCGTTGTGAATGCCGATCAGAAAAACTTTTTGGTAGGATCGAGATCGAACCGATGTGATCCTGCTCTCAGTGCTCCTCTAAAGTACGGAAGAGGGAACATAGGGGCTACACAAAACAAAGAAAATAAAGGAAAAGAGCGTGGGCGCAGAGCAGAGAGGCAAAGTTTGGGAACAGTGGGATGGAGTCGGGACTGTGTTATTGGTGCAGCTGTTGTCGCGCTAACTTCAACATCCAAACCAAGTTGAGCTCCGCTGCAGGCGGACAGACAAGTTATCGCCCTTTCTAGAAAGGTCTTATCATGAGACCTCACTAGTCTAGTGGGAAAACACTAGACTCGCATGACTGAGGTCCTGGGTTCGAATCCCGGTAGCAGCAATTTTCTGTTGGTAGCATGGATGTCACACCAAATATTCATTTGGCTTCGGCCAACAGTCAGTTTGTTTAATTAACATCTATGCCCTCGGGTCAAGGGTATGGTCAACTTTTATGGGACACTATAGCTGTAGCTGTAGCTTGTGAAATCCACAGTTATTCTGTGATCCTTGCTTGCAAACGACAAGTTCAGAAATGCGCGGATGTGACAAAGGTTTGCGATAGAATGGCAGAGTCTGCCGAAAGAAAATATTCTCGACTGCATAGGAAAATATTTGAAAAGGTTTTATATTTCCGAATTTGCATAGCCAAGAATAACAAATAACTCTCCCTTCACTTTCTCCTCCGTTATTTCTACCGTTAGGGGAGGGGGGAAACTTCACAGGAACTTTGATTTCACATCGTATCGACCAGGCATTACGGCAGGTTTACTAGGAAATATCTCGCCAGGATACTGGCCCACACAGAACAAACAGAAATCTCAACAAGGAGCATTTCGTCAACAAACTTAAGATAATGGCTATCCCTTTGGGGACAACTACAACTGACAACTAGAAGGGGATAGAGATAGAGCTGTCACAAGGGAGGCTTCTCCCTCCCCTTCTCCCTAACGGCCCAGTAAGGTCTTATTGCTCCAACTATAATGATTAGTGTTAACGAAATCGTGTTGAGCACTCTAGTAGCAGGACTTGAATAGCCCCTCGCACAGCCGGGACAGCCCGATGGCCAACGAAACAAACTGATATTTGATGGGCCATCCATGCTACAAAAAAAAATAAAGGGTCCGACAACAGTCGCACTTAACTTTCTCGCCCCGTATGATTTTTTTTTGTTTTTTTTTGTGTGGGATTTTTTCGATATTTTTTTGCGGGCGTAATTTTTAAGCAATCCAAAATCGGTTGAAAATGACCCAACAGCATCTATCTGAGATCACTCCTACCAAGTTTCATGGCTGTCATTCTATTACTGTAGTCCCAAATGCGTTCCGACCATTCAAAAACGTGGTTTCTCATTCTCAACTCATTTTCAACACTTTTTTGACAAAAACGGCCGTAATTTTCCAGATAACAAAATTCTGTTCGACAAATGTTTAAGTTACGTAGTTCTAAACAAATGTACCGAATTTCATGACAATCGGTCAATATATGTGAATGGCGCCGAAAGGATCGAACTTTGGTCCAGAACGGCCGTAATTTTCAACCAATTCAATTTTAGTTGCAAATGACCTCGAAGCATCTACTTGTAAACACACATACCAATTTTCAGTGTTATAGATTGAAAAGTGTACCGCCGGCGCTTGTCCGACTAACCAAAAACACGATTTTTGATTTATTTTGGCGGTTTTTTGACAATAGCGGCCGCAATTTTTGACCAATCAAAAAATCCTTGAAAATGTGTCTCGGCAGTAATTTTAGACAGGTCCATTCCAAATTTCATCAAAATCGGAAGAACGGTATAGGCGCTAGAGCACTGCACGGACTGACGGACGGACTGACGGACGGACTGACGGACGGACGGACGGACTGACGGACGGACAGACTTTTTCCAGAAACCACTTTTTTGGACTCAGGGGACCCCCAGGATCATGGGAAACCCAAAATCTCAATTTCGAAATTTTGCACGAAAACAATACTTTCTCGCCATATATGGCTAGCGAGAAAGTAAAAAAAAAATTGCTGCTATACTTGGATTTAAACCCAGGACCTCAGTCGTGTGAGTCTAGTGTTTTCCCTCTAGACCACGGTGAAGCTACAGCATTAAAAATAGAATGCTGAATATAAAGGCAGTAGTATATCTCACAGTGAAATTACATGATGAAAATTGTGAAACTAGTTGAGACTCTGAAACGTCTGGAAATGATGAGTACGAATAGGACGGTAAAGAAACATAAAAAGTAGCTCGCTAACGAGCTGAATACATAGAAAGCAAAGTATATTCATAATTACATATACAATGAAGCTCTGACTCTCTGTCGTTTTGGAAAAAACGACTTTCATTATCCTCTCAAGTGGAAATTCTACATGAATGCAAACATCTTTGTTTCTTTCCTCTTCACTCGAAATTCAAAACCTGGGGAAGCTGAAAAAATTAGCAATGACATTGCTGCAAAGTATCGAATTTGGAAAATCTATATCAGCCGCAAATAAGGGCTCCTAAGCGGTTTTGTAGAACCCTACATTTGTTCCAATGGTCTTCTCCCTTCGCAGATATAGCTGGCTGAAAAGAGTAGAATAGCTGTCTCCTTGTCAGACTTCGATGGTTCCTATAGTCCAAGTCAGGCTGGGAGCATACCGATTCTTCATAATTTCTTGAAGATTTTCAGTTGACGCCGATCCGGATTTGGGTTCCATATCCTACCATACGCTAAAAATGCCAATCTGACCCTGAGCAGATATTTCCCTACTCAAGAAAAAGTTTTGATCAGCCCTAGATTTGGAAGATATTATGAGTAATCGGTACGCTCCTAGCCTGACTTGGACTATATACAGTTAGCTTAAAGTGAGATAGGTAGCAGAAGACGCGGAGCTTAGCAGAAGTAGCCAAAGCTTACGTCACTTTCAGAATTTTCAACTCTTGTACCAACCTAACATCCGGCCACTTTATAGAGTGTAATAACTTTTTATTTAGTGGTCAGAATCTAAAATGCGATAATATAAAGAAACTAAGTCAGCCATCAGACTAAGTAATCCAATCATTTCCTGAGGTTCTGATTTTTCCCATTTAATCATTGCCTTCAGAATGAACCAAGCGGGTTATTCTGTCTGCAATAAAAAATATACAAAATGTTTGAATGGTGCTACTGAGTGAAATTAGTTCCATTTTCACTTTAAAAAAACAAAAATATTTAACCGAAACTCAGCGAGAGAAACTTATTTAAAGTTGACAAAAGTGTGCGACGTGGGAAATATTCGGTGAATAAATTGGACGGGCTTCGCAAGAAAGAAAATGAAAAATAAGAGGAATATTGTGGTAGGTATGGGGAAATTCTCATTTTGCGGGGGGGGGGGGGGAATTACGTGAGAGAAATGCGGCGAAAAATAAACAAGACGGATGGGTTATTAATGTGAAATAACAAAAAATAGGAAATATGGGAAAAAATTGGGAAATTCCAAAATTTGATACATTACGTACCATGTAGGTACACCCTAGAAGGGCCAGGGCCAGGGCCTTGTGCACAAGGGGGTGATTTGGATCAGGGCTCTCTCACTCACAAAAATGTGAAGAAAAAAAAGTTTGAGGAAATGTAAGCAAAAAACAGTACGGACACACTAGAGCTCCAGAAAGCTATTCGCCGTAATCTGACGTACGACAGAAAAGAATCACCCTCGAGTGGGCAAACGTGTAGGACAGCAAAGCAGAATGGACACTAACTGTTTCACATTTTTCCCCCAGGGAGCAAAAACTATGACTCAAGAACTAGTGGAGGGGAAATGGGGGGAATTAATATCAAAAGTTGGAACCCATTCGTTTGGTCAGCATGGTCATCAGTTATGGGGCGTTGGGGACTCTCTTGGCTAAGGTACCAGGGGGAGGGGGGGGGGGGGGGTAAAAAACGGGCACCCTTGCCAAAGTTACAGTCACTAAAAGTTACTAAAAATGTTACTCTCCCGAGATGGTGCTGTACCTACTCTTTGTATTTATGACATAAGGAAAGAAAATTTCAGCGTTATATTAAAATGAGCGTACTGAGGCTAAAATAAAGGGTCTGGCAATAGTCCAACTTAAATTTCTCGCACAGCAGCAAATTTTCGTTTTTTGGCAATAATGGCCACAATCTTGGGCCAATCGAAAATTCCTTGAAAATGCACCTCGGTCGTGATTTTAGACAGGTGCCTACCAAATTTCATCGAAATCGGATGAACGGGAGCAGGGAACGGACTGACTAAAATCCCAATTTCGAACTTTTGCATAAAAATAATAAACAAACGTCATGTTAAACTCAGTGTCGATTCTATTTGGAAAACACACCAGTTCTATCTCGGTTACACACTTCAGACATATGAAAAGTAGCTCTATTTTCGTCCCTCTCAGAATTCTAAACTTAAAACCTTTTTCTTCAAGTGCGGGAACGTTTTTTTTTTAGGATTCAGCTAAAAAGTGATTGCACATGATGGTCATGAACAGTTTTTCGTTCTGTAAGTCTCATCAAGTACGCAACGAACTTGAGAAGTCGCGGTGACTTACTGCAAAAGGAGCGACGTGGTCGAGTGGGTAATGAAGCCAGCGGAGGTCCCGAGTTCGAGCCCTCTCCTGCACGGATCTCCCCACTGGATCTCCCCTCTGGCTTTTTAGCTCTGCCTCTCTTCTTAAGGACGCCTTTCATGTCGTCCGTAGAAATCAGCCTCGTTTTCGCAAGGAGTCTGACACGGGTCGTTTTTACATTCCCAGCGACTAGACAATGTCAACAAGCTGGCAGCACTACCAAATACAAACTCCCCACCCGTCACGTTACACGACGGGGACTTACAGTTTGAGGTGGGTTCCGAACCACCACAGCCTCGATATACATTTCTCTAGACATGCTGAACATATCAGAGGTGAATGCCCAGCAGAAAAACTTTGATAAGATCGGGATGGAACCGGTGTGACCCAGCTCTCGATGATCCTAGTCTATTCCGAATAAGGAAACATTGCCATTATATTCAGGAAAATGCAAGGGTAAATGTGCGAACACAATACGGCCCCGAAAATAGAAATAGTTGGGGGGGGGGGGGGATCTAAAAATACAAATCGATTTGAACCTTTGACTAAGGAAGTGCTTTTCCCCAAACGCTCAAGGGCAACTCCCTCACCTTTCGGCTTCAGGCGTCCCCCCCCCCCCCCACATAGCAACAGGGGGTGTTTTTACAAGGCACCACCCAACTTCTCGCCGAGTTGTCTAGATGGTTCAGAGCCGGGTTACACGGGTCCTATCAAATTTTTTTCACCTCTGATTTGTTCAGCATCATGTAGGTACCTAATATTGAGGCTGTCCTGGTTCGGAACCCACCTAAAACTGTAGGTCCCCACCGCGATGAGTGTGGAGAGAATATTGCCACTAATATATTGCTTATATAGGTATATAAAATAAACAAAACATTTTTTTGTAAATATAGCTGATTATGTGGAAGCCCGACTCCGCCGCAGGTCGTACTTCGTATTTATGTAATAAACCCCTCTTAATTATGTTTTACGCGATAAAGTGCAAAGTTGGAATTTTTTAATCCCTAATGCCCAAACATCACCGAGTTATCTGCATTACTTTATTCCCATTTTCCCCTGTAAATGGGCTATAAAAGTACTTAGCAGAGGTATGGGGGACAGGCCCAGCAACTAGACCATTTCTAGAATTATCCATCGTGCTCAGCTGGCAGCACTACTAAATAAAAAGCTCCCCACCCATGCAGCGTGCTAGTACACGAAGGGAACCTACAGTTTTAGGTGTGTTCCCGGCCTGGGTAAACATGAAAATAAATTGTCCCTGGCTATTTGGTAAATGGGGAAATAACAAATGAATGGTGGATGTGAAGGCAAGTCAGAGTTCCTGTACCTTAGGATCCCTCATCTAAATCTCATTTAAATATTTTCTATCAAATGGAATCACGAACTTCCAAAACTGATTTGAAACTGGTTTTCCCATAAATGGATGGAGACTGAACATATATTGACTTTTTCCATAGTCAGCTAGCACTGAATATCAAACTTAGGGTGCGTCCCACCATACTCGGTTACCGGTTAATCTCCAGTTAAATTAAGTTTTTACCGTGCAATAATTGAAATTTAACTGGAGATTAACCGTTAACCGAGTATGGTGGGACGCAGCCTTAGAGACTACATGATCTAGGTTAAAACTCGGGTTAACCCGATTCAAGTATAACATGCTGATTTTCCTAATTATTCAGGTATTAGTTTGAAGATACCTAACCTAACCTATATATACCCTACTTACAAGAATATCCATTATAGTTTATTTTTACATTTTTGCTGGGCAAAATGATTGTTTTTGTACTGAGCTGACTGCACAATTTATGAGGAAACTATTGGATATCTCATTGTTCTGAAATATAATATGTCTTTTTAACACCAAAATTATTCAATTTGTCAACAAAACATTTGTTTAACCGATCGTAAAACCACAACAGGCTGTTAACTTATGACGTTAAAAAGGCATGTTATATTTCAAAATATATAAATCTCCAATAGCAAGTGTATATTCCGCCTTAAGGTAGTATCTTACGCTATAGGTAAAGGAGTTTTTCTTCCTGCTTCGGTATGAGATTTCAGAGCACGAAGTAAGAAAAAGGAGAAAAAACAGTAATGAATTCATATTTACTTTTCCCCCCCTAATGAAAATCAGGCTTCCCTGAGCTTCCTCATCAAGCGCGTTCTCGCTCAAATTCATTTACAGCACTCTTCATTTTCCAGCTAAATAGCTCCCAATCTGAGCTACGGACAAGGGTGTGGGGAGGGGGATAAGGGTGTGGGGGGGGGGGGATAAGGAGGATGAGTGGGCTTCAGCGTGTGATGGGAATCCCCCCCCCCCCCCCCCCCCCCGGGGGTTAAATCCGTCAGGAAAAGCAATCTCCAAACTCTCAACCTCTCAGCCCTATCCCCCCTCCCTTAATCAGCAAAAGGTATAGCCCTAGACCTTAATGGCTACCTGGGACAAACCGAGCAACTAGACCATTTCGAGAATTATCCATCGTGCTCAGCTGGCAGCACTACCAAATACCAGCTCCCCCCCCATCGTGTTGGTACACGACAGGGACCTACAGTTTTAGGTGGGTTCCGAACCACCACAGTCTCAATACATATTCCAGCTGACAATCTGAACATATCAGAGCTGACTGAATTTTTGTGCATAAAAAATTTGCCGAAAATTATCCGGTCGCAATATCACAACATAGCCAATTAATTTCGGACGCTAAAAAGACATCTTATATTTCAGAACATTTAAATATCCACGACCGCCAATGGCCGTGGCTGCTCTAAAAGCTAAACATAGTGTGCCATTCGAACGCGAAACAAATGACTGCGAATACGACACTATGTTTAGCTTTTACTGGAGAATGAATACTACAGAATGATAGAAATGGCGTTGCAGTCACCAATCTCGATCGAGTATCGATACTTTTGACAACGTTGTACATGTATAGACCTACATAGTGTGATATAGGCACAAGGCCTACATGCGAGAGCGCAATTAACGACTTCCATAAACTCGGAAAATCCGTTTTAATGGCGAAGCGTCGATGAAAATATCGCGTTTGTTTATGAATGGATTCGATTGTGATTCTGATTTCGCTCGCGTATTTTCAAAACATCCGTGACTATTTTCTGTTTTCTGTCAAACATCAGTTTTTACTTCGATTTCGACATTTTAAGTTTCCCATAATCTTGGAGTTACCCCGAGCCCAAAAAAGCGGTTTTTAAAAAATGTCCGTCCGACGTATGTACGTACTGGAGAAAGCCACCATTAGTCGAATAGTTTATGGTTTTTAAAAAGACATATTATATACTTCAGAAAAGTTTCTTCTAAAACTTTTTCACCTTTAGACGCAATATTTTCTTCATTTTCTATTTGTTTAGGATATTTCCGACCTTTTTTGACAATTTTTGATAATTTCTGACGTAAAAAAAAACATCATTATTCAAAAAAATTGTAGGAAAAGAAAAAACGGGTGGCAAATGTATTGTATACTCCGCTGTAACTAAAAAATAGTAAATAGTTTTTCAACTAAACGTGAATTTTTTGTTCGAAACTAGCAATGGAGATAGTGAGTGGTAAGTTGGTCCGGAGCATAAATCTGCGTTACTCGCTCTGCGTCTTTCTTCCCCAACTTCCCAAACAAGCTTTCACTGACTTTCAAACTCAAATTATATCGCTGCCCTTTTTGGCAGATGAAAGCTTGCTACTTTTTGCGAAATTACTCGGTTAAATTAATACAAAAAATAAAAAAATATACGAGCTGCTATTTTTCCGAGCCCCTCCATTCCACTTCTTTCTGTTTTCTCCATTTTTTTTTTTCGCTAAAAAGAAATTATTTTCTCGTAAAAGCAGTGCTGTTAAGACCCCAGGCACCCCAGCCCATGTTCTTGGCCCGAAGGCACAGATGTTAATTAAACAAACTGATTGTTGGCCGAAGCCAAATGAATATTTGGTGTGACATCCATGCTACCAACACAAAATTGCTGCTACCGGGATTCGAACCCAGGACCTCAGTCGTGCCGAGATTTCCCACCGTTGAACACAGATTAAATAAAGAAGAAGACAGTAATTAACTCTAAAACTAGATAATTAATAAAATCGCAAGAAGTTTATTGATTACGAGAAAAAAGAAGAGCGAAGTCCAGGACATCCTAATTACGCTAAAACTGTCATTGCTGTCCCAGCAAAGGGATTCTTTTTTCAAGAGGAAAAATTTCCTGTTTCTACCATAAAATGAGGAGGGGAATTTTCGCTGAACGTCAGCGACAAAGCACCCTATTAAAATAAACAACGTGGGCAGCTCCGCTCGTTTTGCTGGCCAACCCCTTGCCCAACGAACCACACTTCGGGTAATCCTCCTCATTTTTACCGTGGACAAAGACGTGGGGATTAGGTACATACCCAGGTTCTCGCTTTGTCGTGATTATTTTACGATGAAACTTTCCAGGCTCTGTGCTCCCTCGTCACTTATGCACGAAATATATATTCAAGGCTCAATTTTGGATAATTTTTTTGGTGACAAAAATCACTCGATCGTAAAATTACAACACAGCCTCATTACATTAGTAATGACGTTACAAAGACATATTATATTTCAGAATATTTAAATATCCAATAGCTTTCTCACAAAGTTTGAAGGCCAAACGTAAAAAAATAACGAATGTATATTCAGCCTTAAGAACAAGAACAAGAAATAGATTGCAAGAACGAATATTTTTGCACAAACCCAGGTAGTTTTTTTCCTGCAAACCACCACTCATAGCAGCATGGCAGCATGGCTGGCAACCTATATTTTGTAAGGAAAACTCTTCCAACTGTGCTAAAAATTACGTTATAACCGTGGAAAATTTTACTACTCACTAGGTATATGCAAGAAGCAGGAAGAATCTTGCAGCAAGAACAAAAAATGATTTCTAACTTGTTCTAGTATCAAGCATCAAGCTCTACAGTAACGGATACCTGACCGAGTGACATTGTTTGTTAAAGTCTCTAGATTTCTAGATGGTAGATGATAGACGGTTCAATCCCGATCCTACCAAAGTTTTTCTGATCGGCATTCACGTCTGATATTTTCAGCATATCGAGGCTGTGGTGGTTCAGAACCCACCTAGAACTGTAGGTCTTCATCGTGGACGACGGAAGATGGAGATGGAGGAGTGCTCGGGTTCGGGAAATGACATTTATGGGAAAGGGGGGCTGATGACCCAATCGCAAAAAAGATGGCGTCACTGAGAGTCCTAAATCAGCTCGCAATTACAGCTCAACCCCTCATGGACCCTCCACCCTTCCAGACCCTCCCTATCTCACTCAGGCTCTCCTAAACCTTTTCAATCCCTAGCCGGGTTCAAGGGGGGGGGGGTCATATAACCAGCGCAATGCGCCATTTCCTGACTGGTCAGCACTGGTTTCGGAAAATTCCATATACGCCTGTCATGTCCTTCAAACGGAAAACCGTTATTTGAAACTCAATTGTGGGGGAAATCAGCGACCTATATTGAAGTAGACAGCTCGAATACATAGGAAGTAGTGACACCGACACTGGAACTACACTGAGGGGGCCCATCTCTATGGGTGACTGTTTCTATAGCAACGACATAGCAACGGAAAATATGGAAAAATGCTGTTGTGGCGTAAATTTCTGCAGTCGGAGACGTAAAAGACTGGAATGTATCCTTTCACAAGTGAGTAACTTCAAGTAAACTTGATAAGATAATAAGATAAGGTCAAGGGGTCAAATCAGTCCAGACAATAATTGCCAAAGCAAAGGTACCTGCTGCTACTTCCCCCTTAGCAAAGCAAAGGTACCTGCTGCTACTTCCCCCTTAGCAAAGCAAAGGTACCTGCTGCTACTTCCCACTTAGCAAAGCAAAGGTACCTGCTGCTACTTCCCACTTAGCAAAGCAAAGGTACCTGCTGCTACTTCCCACTTAGCAAAGCAAAGGTACCTGCTGCTACTTCCCACTTAGCAAAGCAAAGGTACCTGCTGCTACTTCCCACTTAGCAAAGCAAGGGTACCTGCTGCTACTTCCCACTTAGCAAAGCAAAGGTACCTGCTGCTACTTCCCACTTAGCAAAGCAAGGGTACCTGCTGCTACTTCCCACTTAGCAAAGCAAAGGTACCTGCTGCTACTTCCCACTTAGCAAAGCAAAGGTACCTGCTGCTACTTCCCACTTAGGCACGGCTTATGTTTTCCAAATTGGTTCAAAATTTGAAAGGGCTCAGCACGGCGACCTGCAAATTGGTACGCAACATGGCCGCCAGTGGTCTTGATATGTCTTTAGGGAGAGGAACACACCGGTTCGATCCCAATACTACCAAAGTTTTTCAGATCGGAATTAACCTCTGATATGTTCAGGATGTCACCTGAAATTTATACTGAGGCTATGGTGGTTCAGGACCCACCTGAAACTAACACGATGGGTGGGGAGCTGGTATTTGGTAGTGCTACCAGCTGATCACGATGGATAATTCTCGAAATGGTCTGCAGAGGCTGCGTCCCACCATACTCGGTTAGCGTTAAACTCCGGTTAAATTTCAATTTTTGTATGTAAAACCCGAATATAACTGGAGTTTAACCGTTAACCAAGTATGGTGGGACGCACGACGCACCCTGAGTAGACCAGAGAGATAGAGCAGGCTCTAGTCTCTGGTCTATCTCTAGATAATAAATTCAGGCTTGGGACGGGGTATAAACTTGATCTAGTTAATACTCATATTCCTGAGTTAAAATGTTAAATTACTAAAAGTTAGTAAGTTAAGTAGTAATAAACGCTATACCTATAGTGATTAATTAAGGGGGAATGCAATTAGCTAACGAGTAAACTTGTTCAATTATGCAGATGACGCTATGTCGGTCACTGACAAAGAAAAAGAGATGCTGCAACCGAGACACTCTCCAGACATTAAGGCTGTTCGAAAGTCAGTGAGACAGTTGACGGAAATAGCCACGTTGGTCCCTCACAAAGAACAAGGTATGCAGGATACTAGACACCCTCGAGACGTTAAGGGTGTACGAAAGTCAGTGAAATAGCTTGTCGGTCGAGATAGCTATGTATGGGAAGCAGGAACCTATAGACACTCTCGAGAAAGTCAGTGAGTTATGTAAATTTTCATGCAAAACTATTGTTTTAACAACAGGAATATAATATCAAAACATTTTTGTACCAACACAATTTGACCGATTTTAGTCAGGTATACCCACTAAATATGAGAAAGTAAAGTGTGACCATTGCCAGACGCTTTATTCTTGTTGTATTGGGGTCGCTACTTTGCAGCCCGAAGTTTGATAATCTGCGGGAGTGGGGTTGGAGTTGAGTATGCAGATCAAGCTGATAGCCGGAGGGGGATGAAAGGATCAGGGATGAAAGAGATTTCCAAACTCTATATCCTGTTATCTTCCTATACAGTTATGCTCTTATATGGGGTGGCTTTCGCGCTCACGAGAATGTTCTTTTGGATCCCACAAAACCCATTTTGGTGTGAAGACCAGACGGGGTAGATGGAGGGTGGCACCTTTCGTCACCTCTGCCACGCAAGGGGGTGATTTGGTTACAATCACGTCCGACAGTCGAATTTTCCCCCAGCCAAGTACCCATCAGCGCTAGTTTCCCAGTAAAATTACGAATTGAAAAATTCATCTAAACTATAAAAAACATTTTCAAGTAAATACGATTTTAGCAATTTTTTAAATATTGTTAAACTTTCTTCAGATTTCAACCGGGAGGGCGTTTTATAGGTGAACACTTAAAATCGGAGGGCTGTTCAAACGAAGGGGGGTAGCAAATTTGCCTACATGTTTATCTGAACACGACCGAGTTTTATACGAGTGAAAGTTTGAATTAAGAGGGAAGTGTTCTGGATGTTCGTGAACAAATACAAATACCTGATAAATAAAAACAAAGGGAGCAGGGAGAATAAAGAATTTTTGAAAAAGTGATCTGCAAGAAGTAAGCGGAGGCACTTTAGCCGTGATTCTTATTATGCATCTCTTTTGAATTTTTAAAAAAGGCTCTTGGGTTCGAATCCTGGGGTAAGCGAACTTTTCTGCTTACAGCCTGAATGAAACGGGGCTCTTAATGGCTTCGGAGTCATGCCCAGGCATAAAAAACTAAAACATTGTTTCCAAGGAAATATCCAAGACTAAGATAATGGCAGTGTTGCCAACGTGAGAAGTGCTAAACTGCTCTTAAACTATTCCCGAGAGCGCTACCAACTCTTCTGTTTTTATCACCACGTCAGCGTCTTAAACACGTTAACAGCAACAGTTTCACAGGGAGGAAGTGTGTTTGCCTTTCGTGTGTGCAAGGTGGTTGATAAGAAAACGGAGAGAAAATCCGCTACGTAATATTATGCTTGGAGCTGAGGTCCTGGGTTCGAATCCCGGTAGCAGCAATTTTGTGTTGGTAGCATGGATGTCACACCAAATATTCATTTGGCTTCGGCCAACAATCAGTTTGTTTAATTAACATCTGTGCCTTCGGGCCAAGGGGCTGCAACCATCCGGACAACTATCGATTATTCTGTAATAGATCCTGTTCAGAACTAGAACTAAAAAAGTACGATAAGAAGTTCACTACACGAACGAGAAAGTAAAAAACCACTTTACCAGATTGGCTGAAATAAATTTGCAAGCTCGATCCACTTTCTTCAAGATTGTCTCAACAAAAAAATATTCTGCCGTAAATGAAAACATAGGTGTCCCTCCTACTGCCTCACAGTGGTCTAGTGGGAAAACACTAGCCTCGCACGGCTGAGGTCCTGGGTTCGAATCCCGGTAGCAGCAATTTTCTGTTGGTAGCATGGATGTCACACCAAAGTATTCATTTGGCTACGCGGCCAAAGTGGGGTAACGTCAGCTACTGCTGACAGTGTGCAGACAGTTGCTGACTGGCCTCGGCTATGTCATTCACCCTATCGATTCATACATTTCGATAGGTTGATCGTATCTGGATAATAAATTGCCTGTATATGTGAGGCAAAACGGGTCTATGTACATTATCGTTATGTTTTATTCGTTGATCAGACCAAATTTTGATCTCTTCATTTTAGCTGGGTTCCGAACCACTACATATACATTCTGGACATATCGGAGGTGAATACCGATCAGAAAAACTTTGGTAGGACCGGGATCGAACCGGCTGTCAGTGTTTCTCGTAAGACAGCCATCCATGTAGCTAGAAAGCACTATAAAATGACTATGTACGAGGGAAGGTGAATCCAACAGACTGTGAGCCTTTTTCAGCTCCCGGCACTTTCCTTCCCTTACAGAACCTCCTCCATCTTCCTTTTATAGAATGTGACGTATTCAAATAATCACACTTCGTATCGCCCTCGGAGCGCCTTCAACCTTTCAAACGTTCCTCTACTTCCGCTCAGAATTTTCTAGAACAGTTTCCTATGTAGGAATGTGATTTTTACTTTCTCACACGTATACATGGCCTGAGGCAACACCTAACCAGACCTACCGTCCTCCACATCTCTATAGCGAATTCTCTTTATAACGAGCGAATTTATAATATGGTCTCATGTAGTGATGCACGATGCAAGAACAAGAACAAGAAACGGCATTTCTTGTTCTTGTTCTTGTTCTCGCAAAGCGACTCTTGCTCTTGTTCTTGCAGTCAAAATCCTATATTGTTCTTGTTCTTGTTCTTGCATTAGAAATCATTTCTTGCTCTTGTTCTTGTTCTTGCTGCGAGACTCTTGCAATTTCTTGCATACACATGGAATTTTATATTGTTAAAATGTGGTTTTTTGCCTACTGAGCGGCCATTTCAAGCGCAATCTATCGTCGCATAGGCTGCAGAGTTTTTCGCACAAAATATGGACTGCAATCCATGAATGAAGCTTTGGAAAAAAATTGCCTGGGTTTATGCAAGACTCTTGCGAGAACTCTTGCAAGAGTTCTTGTTCTTGTTCTTGCATCCAAAATGAACTCTTGTTCTTACTCTTGTTCTTGTTCTTGCATGCAAGTAGTGCAAGAAGTGCAAGAACAATTGCAAGACAAGACATTTTCGTGGTCTCTAGTCTCATGACGGTTGGTATCAAAAACAAATTTCGAACACTTGACACAGGATATAATTTAGCATGAATTAATTCCAATTTTTTAATAAAAAAGAAGCCTCACTAGGAAAAGGAATGAAAAGGGTGTGCCATGAACACCTTGAGAATTTCAAAACCCGAGAAAACTGCCAAGTATTTTCAGTATTGGAATTCTTCGAGTTTTATCAATTTCCTGGTTTGGTCGTGACTGTTTCAGCAATCCCCTCAGTCTATATACCTCACTCTTCCTTTTCCTCCTTGATCCTTATCCAATTTTACAAAATTCGTTAGAGAATTTATTGTACCATGCAGTAAAAAAAAAACTCCCCGGGGCAGCAACCTTAAGGTGGCCACACACGATGCGTTTTGGACGGCGTCCCTGGCTGGGATGCGGGGTTAGGGATGTTAACTCAGGGATGGCTGGTGCCCACACACGATACTTCCAGACCCGCATCCCTGTGATTCGTCTTTTGTTCGCAAGAAATCGATGAGACCTTGATTTTCTTGTCTGTCTATTTCAGTAAATATCTTCAAAATAATTCTATCTGAAAGGACCTGACAGTGCATTTTTTGGCGCCCATAAGATTAACATTGCGAGCGGCGATTCATTTTCAAGGTTTACCCTTGGTTGGAAAGACACAAAATTTTGCCTGTACCTAGCCCTAACAATGTTCTAGGGAGTGTTCGAAGCAGATTTCCCATTTTTTACTTTCTCGCTAGCCATATTACTTTCTCGCTAGCCATATATGGCGAGAATGTATTGTTTTCGTGCAAAATTTCGAAATTGAGATTTTGGGTTTCCCATGATCCTGGGGGTCCCCTGAGTCCAAAAAAGTGGTTTCTGGAAAAAGTCTGTCCGTCCGTCAGTCCGTCAGTCCGTCAGTCCGTCAGTCAGTCCGTTCAGTGCTCTAGCGCCTATACCGTTCATCCGATTTTGATGAAATTTGGTATGGACCTGTCTAAAATTACTGCCGAGACACATTTTCAAGGATTTTTTGATTGGTCAAAAATTGCGGCCGCTATTGTCAAAAAACCGCCAAAATAATTCAAAAATCGTGTTTTTGGATAGTCGGACAAGCGCCGACGGTACACTTTTCAATCTATAACACTGAAAATTGGTAAGTGTGTTGACAAATAGATGCTTCGAGGTCATTTTCAACTAAAATTGAATTGGTTGAAAATTACGGCCGTTCTGGACCAAAGTTCGATCGTTTCGGCGCCATTCACATTTATTGACCGATTGTCATGAAATTTGGTAAATTTGTGTAGAACGATGTAACTTAAACATTTGTCGAACAGAATTTTGTTATCTTCAAAATTACGGCCGTTGCAGTCAAAAAAGTGTCGAAAATGAGTTGAGAATGAGAAACCACGTTTTTGAATGGTCGGAACGCATTTGGGACTACAGTAATAGAATGACAGCCATGAAACTTGGTGGGAGTGATCTCAGATAGATGCTCTTGGGTCATTTTCAACCGATTTTGGATTGCTTAAAAATTACGCCCGCAAAAAAAATCTCAAAGAAATCAAAAAAAAAAAAAAAAAAAATCACATGGGGCGAGAAAGTTTAGTGCGACTGTTGTCGGACCCTTTATTTTACTGGTTTTCGAGATACAGCACTTTTCTTGAGGTATGCGATGCTAGCATTTGCAAAACAGTTGCAATAAAAGAAACCAGTGAGAAATTGGGAAATCTGCTTCGAACACTTCCTAGAACATTGTTAGGGCTAGGTACAGGCAAAATTTTGTGTCTTTCCAACCAAGGGTAAACCTTGAAAATGAATTGCCGCTCGCAATGTTAATCTTATGGGCGGCAAAAAATTCATCGTCAGGTATAGCGTCTATCTGACTCCAATTTGGACACAACAAAAATAAAGAAGTCGGTATAACGAATTAATACAAAAAGGGCATATCTTCAAGAACTGGACGCCACCTGGGATGCGTGGAATTCGGTCAAGTTGGAATTCCAAGATCGGGACGGCATCCCTTCAAAACTGTACATCCCTCCCCACTTCGAGGCGTCCAGGGATGCATCCTCGCCAGACGCTGTCTAGTGGGATACAGGGTGGCACCTTTCGTGAGCTCTCTACGCCCTACAGTCGAGTTTTGCCCCAGCCGGAGAAGGCTAGAACCCGAGATTTGAAGTCCACAATAGTGTCCCCCTAAAGTTCACTATAGCGTTATCCTACCGAGAAGTTGGTGTCTTCCACTATCTTGCCGATAGCGCCCTTACCATAACGTTAGCTAGTGGACTTTTAACGGCAAGATAAATTTACTAACTTCATCTGAGCGGGAAGGCATTGGTGAAACCCATGCACCCTGAAATGGCTCAAGCGGTCCACGGAAGCCACTGAAGCGCACCCCCTTGGGGTAGCTTTTAGTGGTTATTCGGGGTAGCTGGAAGGGGTGGGTCAAGTGGAGGGGAGGAGAGTCAGGATCATAAATTTGGTTAGTGAGCGTTAGTCCCATAACCAGCTTAACACGTCTGATTTACGAGCCTGGCAAAGGGTGCCGTTTCCATCACTAGCGGGACATATACCTACCCTAACGGTCAATTTCACCACCACCCCCGATAGCCCAGTCGTCTAGGTGGTCGAATTTAGGGGAACACTGGGAACCGGTTCAATCCCGACCCTAAGCAAAACTTTTTTCATCGGCATTCATCTCTGATATGTTCTGCAAGTCAAATGAAATGTATATCGAGGCTGTGGTGGTTCGGAACCCACCTAAAACTGTAGGTCCCCATCGTGGACTAACATATCTATCATGTCTATCATATCTCCCTTGGCGGGAGGAGGTGGTTGCATATTGAAGATGGTGCGGGGTTTTTATAGGAGCATCTAGTCAGCAATTATCAAGAGGATGATGGAGTTCAGTTAATTTTCAATTTTATTTATGAAATGAAAGCTGCCAAGAATGTGATGGATTCCTTCGTCACAGAACCTCCCGCTCTTTCTTCATGCAAGTTTTTGTTTTGTTTTGTTGGATATTTATTTATTCTGAATTGTATTATATAATTTCGGAACTTGCTTTTACATATATCTTTCATAATGAAAGTTGCTGTCAGCTGGATATCTACCCTCTAGCTAACGTTAAAGTGAAGGCGCTATCGGCAGGATAGTGAAAGGCACTTTTCTTTTCGGGAGGATAGCCCTATAGTGAACTTGTAGGAGACACTACAGTGGAGTTCAAGAATTGGTGAAATCGACCGTGACTGGTTTAGTGCGCACAGCCCTCCTATGTTACTCGTTTATCGAGATAAAGTTTATTAGGTTTTGATGGCTGATTTATGTTGTTGTTGGAGTGGAAATGAACTGTTTACACTTCAAAATAACTCTTTTTCAATGTTTTAACTTAATTCCTGCTTTATTTTGAAAATGTATCTACAGTGTGCAATGTTTAGACGGAGTTACGGAACTGGATAACTCTGGTAGTTGCACAACCGGCAATGACCGTGGCTGCTCTAAAAGCTAAACATAGTGTGCTATTCGAACGAGTTAACAAATGACTACGAATAGGACACTATGTTTAGCTTTTACTGGAGAATGAATTCCTAAGAAATACAGAAATGGTGGTGCAGGAACCGTACTAAATACAGTATACAATAGATTAGGTCAGAGAAATTTACCGTAACTTATGTTGCATCCGCAGCCTCAAAAGGAAAAACTTAGCGCCTGCAGATTTATGATTATGTATTTCAAAAGTCAGTGTACACATGAATTTTTCATTGTTAGGACCTACAATATTAGGTGGGTTCTGAACCACCACAACCTCGATATACATGTCACTTGACGTGCTGAACATATCAGAGGTAAATGGCGAAAAGAAAAACTTTGATTCGATCGGGATTGAACCGGTGAACGCGGCCCTATAAACACAACCATCTTGCTAGACCACTTATGCCTGTTGTTTTTGTGATTCGAAACTTTTCTAAAGTGGAGTAGCTCCCTAATGTAGAATAAATAAACAATAATCTTTGTGGCTATAAGTTGGCAGAGTTTGGAGTAACTTGGCAACGTGGCTCCTACTTACAACAGTATAAACTGAGACAGTCCAGTGAACACGGCAGTTTAACTTTAACTGAGACTAATAACTTTGCATTTAACCGTGGTCGGTTAGGTACGCTCCCCTAACGGCTGCTTTATCGTCCTTGAATTCGCGATAATTATTGTACTGCTACAATACATACCTACACTATTATATAGTGGCTTACTCTCCATTTAACTGCCGGTTATTTATTCGGTCTAAGGGTGCGTCCCACCATGCCCAGTTAATTAAACTGGAGATTTACCAAGTTAAATTTAACATGGTAAACATAGGACAAAATCTCCAGTTTAATTTTAACTGGGTATGGTGGGACGCACCCTAAATATATCAGTTAGGGTTGTGTCGTGTTTGTTTACTTTTTGCACAGTTCATGAGGATGGGTCAATTTCGAACAAATTTTTTGGTGACAAAAATCACTCGATTGTAAACTCACAAAACAGCCTGTTAATTTCGGCCGTTAAAAAGATATTTTATATTTCAGAACATTTAAATTTCTAATTGTTACCTCAGAGAGAGTGCTGAAGAAACGTCTTAAGGGTCCACCTATTGATACTAGCCGAACCATCCCTGCTACCAACAGAAAATTGCTGCAACCGGGTAGTGATGCACGAAAATTTCTTGTCTTGCTTTTGTTCTTGCACTTCTTGCATGCAAGAACAAGAACAAGACCAAGAACAAGAGTTGATTTTGGCTGCAAGAACAAGAACAAGAAGTGACTTGCAAGAACAAGAACTCTTGCAAGAGTTCTCGCAAGAGTCTTGCATAAACCCTGGCAGATTTTTTCCAAAGCTTCATTCATGGATTGCAGTCCATATTTTGTGCGAAAAACTCTGCAGACTATGCGACGCTAGATTGCACTTGAAATGGCCGCTCGGTAGGCAAAAAACCACATTTTAATAGCATAAAATTCCATGTACATGCAAGAAATTGCAAGACTCTCGCAGCAAGAACAAGAACAAGAGCAAGAAATGATTTCTACTGCAAGAACAAGAACAAGAACAATATAGGATTTTCACTGCAAGAACAAGAGCAAGAGTCGCTTTGCGAGAACAAGAACAAGAAATGCCGTTTCTTGTTCTTGTTCTTGCATCGTGCATCACTACAACCGGGATTCGAACCCAGGACCTCAGTCAAGCAGGATAGGAGCGTAACGATTACTCATAATTTCTTGCAAATCTAGGGCTGATGAAAACTTCTTCTTGATCAGGGAAATATCTGCTCAGGGTCGGATTGGCATTTTTAGCGTATGGTAGAATATGGAACCCAAGTCCGGATCGGCGTCAACTGAAAATCTTCAAGAAATAATGAATAATCGGTATGCTCCCAGCCTGACTTGGACTATAGTTTTGCCACCAGACGACGGTGAGGCTGCAATGTATTGACCCAGTCTCTGCATATTTAACGACATGCTATTTGCGAATTGTACGCCAAACTCATGCCGACAATGCATCGTTATCAGTTATCACCTAAGTGTCATGTCATAGTCGTAACCACACTCATTTCTTATGTCATGGTGACAAATAAGCAAGCTCTATGACGCTACAAGGGCCTGGGCCTTGTGGGTACAGCAGTCGAGATTTCCCCAGCCGGTGACGACTCGTGGGTCTTCCTGCTTCATAGCTCAGGACCCGGCCACTTAACTAGAGGTTAACTAACAAGAGGTTAACTTACAGTATGTATCTTTGGTGAGACTCTCCACAGTTTCCTGTTTGAGTTTGGAATTTTTCTTCCCCATCCTTCAAGCTCCGTTGTAGATACCCTGCGAACATACAAAATTGAAAAATGAATATTTGGTGTGACATCCATGCTACCAACAGAAAATTGCTGCTACCGGGATTCGAACCCAGGACCTCAGTCGTGCGACTCCAATATTTACCAACTACACCACGGTGACGCCGCATCCCCCCACTTGAAATAAGTATAGATAAAGTGAAAGGAACCGTGAAATAGGGTCAAACGGGGTTAGTGAGGACAGAGCTATTGAATGATGCAGGGCCACTCTGCTCCCCTTGAGGCCTGCGGTCAACCCCTATGTGGGGGAGGCCGGGGCTAAAAGGGACAAAACTGAAAACACGCAACTTTTTAGTCCCTTTTCTCCATCACTCGTTTATGAGATTTTTGTTTTCAGCAACTGTCCTCCACCGGAATAAAAAAGTTTGGACATAAAATGGCCGTCGTAATGTTCGTCCGTGACTCAGCGATTCAAAATGGTCGTCGACTGGATGCTCCACTGCTGAATTACTTCAATAGGGCAACTTGGGGAAACTTTACGCAAAAACTAGGGGGGGGGGGGGGGGGGGGGGTTCAGTTCCCGTGAATTGCTGAATTTCAAAGGTTCTGTTATGTTCTTTGAAAAGTTTAAATTTTGCTCAAATAAAATAATGATCTTTTCATTAAATTGGTGGCACTTTGTCCCTGCCAACTTGGTTTAACGACCTTTTTTGTTCATGATGCTTTGCTCTGAAGTATAACGTTACCAAAAGGGTACCAGTCGTCTAATTCCTCGACAAACTGTGTTCATACGATTGATTTTTGAAAGCCATTTTTCGTATCATAGTGGAATTTTAACGACAAGATAAATTTACTGTGGGTGAGTCCCACCATGCCCAGTTAAAATTAAACTGGAGATTTACCATGTTAAATTTAACTTAGGGAATGGTGGGACGCACCCTAACTATATCTTGCACATAAAAATTCCACTAGTTACTCTTTACGATAAGGGCTCTATTGGGAAGATGAAAAAAAGGCACCACGTTTTCTTTTCGGGAGGATGACGCTAAAGTGAACTTTTAGGGGCACTACAGTAGACTTTAGGAAGTGATGAAATCCACCGTTGTTAGTTTAATGAGGCCGCAGTGGTTAGTTGACGTGGGGCTATAAAGCCTGCAGTTTGGCAGCGTGTCAGGTTGCCCCGTGCACTTGCTTTGGCCTACTTTCAGCCGAATAAGGTCTGTCTGATGTTCTTGATGGTTACGTTCCAACTCGGCCCGTAATTCTTGTTCTAGGCATTGCAAACTTTCATTTTGGGTCTTCGGAACTCGTGCTCTTGCTGTTCTTGCATGCAACAAGAACAAGAAAAGCAAGAACAAGGTTTCTCACAACAAATCTTGCAAAAAGTCAAGTAGTTTTTACTTTCTCGCTAGCCATATATGGCGAGAAAGTATTGTTTTCGTGCAAAATTTCGAAATTGAGATTTTGAGTTTCCCATGATCCTGGGGGTCCCCTGAGTTCAAAAAAGTGGTTTCTGGAAAAAGTCTGTCCGTCCTTCCGTCAGTCCGTCAGTCCGTCCGTTCCCTGCTCTAGAGCCTATACCGGTCACCCGATTTTGATGAAATTGGGTATCGACCTGTCTAAAATCACTGCCGAGGGGCATTTTCAAGGATTTTTTGATTGGTCAAAAATTAAGGCCGCTATTGCCAAAAAACCGCCAAAATAATTCAAAAATCTTGTGTTTGGTTAGTCGGACAAGCGCCGACGGTACACTTTTCAATCTATAACACTGAAAATTGGTATGTGTGTTGAAAAATAGATGTTTCGAGGTCAATTGCAACTAAAATTGAATTGGTTCAAAATTACGGCCGCTTTAAAATTTGGTACATTTATGTAAAACTACGTAACTTAAACATTTGTCGACCAGAATTTTGTTATCTTCAAAATTACGGCCGTTTTTGTCGAAAAAGTGTTGAAAATGAGTTGAGAATGAGTTGAGAATGAGAAACCATGTTTTTGAATGGTCGGAACACATTTGGGACTACAGTAACAAAATGACAGTCATGAGATTTGGTGTGACTGATCTCGTGTGTCATTTTCAACCGATTTTGGATTGCGTAAAAATTACGCCCGCAAAAGAATCTCAACAAAAAAAAAAACGAAAATTTTATATGGGGCGAGAAAGTTAAGTGCGACTGTTGTCGGACCATTTATTTTCTTTTCAAAAGTATGATTGAACAGAATCACGGATGATAGATACGGATACGTAAACAAGAGAAACTCAGCGGTAACGCCGGTAACCATGGAACTAGAAACTTTCGATATTATCCGATCGATAGTGCGATAAAATGGTGGTGCAGTTATCGATCTCGTATCTAGTATCGATACTTCCAACTGCAATAACTGGATAAAATATGTTTTAATGTCATAACATGCATATTTCACGCTGAAATTAGTTGCATTTATCGCGGTGACGCTCTCTCTCTACTTCGCATAGTATCCATAAAACTAATTTACATTTTCAAACAGGTTAGGGACATAGTCATTCCCACTGGATGTATAATATATGACCTACTGTTTCCACATTATGTGTCCCAAGCCTGAACCAAACCCTAAACTCTGAATTTTTAAAAAGTCCAAACGCCATTTTTACTTTCTCGCTAGCCATAATGGCGAGAAAGTATTGTTTTCGTGCAAAATTTCGAAATTGAGATTTTGGGTTTCCCATGATCCTGGGGGTCCCCTGAGTCCAAAAAAGTGGTTTCTGGAAAAAGTCTGCCCGTCCGTCCGTCCGTACACTGCTCTAGAGCCTACACCGTTCATCCGATTTTGATGAAATTTGGTATGGACCTGTCTAAAATCACTACCGAGGGGTATTTTTAAGGATTTTTTGATTGGTCAAAAAACCGCCAAAATAATTCGAAAATCGTGTTTTTGGTTAGTCGGACAAGCGCCGACGGTACACTTTTCAATCTATAACACAGGCACATCAGGCACAGATGTTTATTAAACAAACTGGTTGTTGGTCGAAGCCAAACGACCTATTTCACTATAGACAGCCTAGACATTTTCCGTACCCACATGAGGGTCACCATGTTGGCCCCTTTGTAATTATGAACATAATATGAACAGTTAGTTAATGGCGTCACATTTTTAGATGACAAAAATCACTACCTATAGATCGTAAAATAATTTCGGCCGTTTAAAAGCCACATTATATTTCGGAACATATAAATATCCAATAATTTCCTAATGTGTGCAGAAAAAACGTAAACAAATAACGAACGTATTATGTTCGGTCTTAATATGCCATGGCACCTCGTGACTAGGGGGGCAAAATAGGTACTGGGGGACGGAATTTGAGCGGGGTAAGAAATAACTGGCTGATAAAGTTTGATTATTTATGCATTTGCATGACCCTACAATGCCTTTATTGGGTCATTGATCTTTCTTCTTTTCCTTTTGTTCCCGTTCGTTATATAGAAGTATAGGCTTGGAGGTACAAACACTTAATAGATCTCCCTCCAATAATTTCTAGCATTGCATTTCAGATAAATCTTTTGAATATTATTTTTTTAAATAAAATATATGGGTTTTAGGGAGGTGAAAATACGGTGTGAAGAGGACTGTTTTTGCATTGTCTTTGGTATTTCGCCCATTACACTATACAAAAATAGCTAAAATAGAAATTAGAATCTCTTTTTTACTCTCTTCAATGGTATAGCGTATCTAACTTGGACCGTATTTCACCACTTCCCCAAAGTATAGTATAGTGTCTCCTATCGAACACATGAAGTGGTGCAATGCACCCTTAATGGTTAATCAGCACTGACAGCGACACTTCATGCTGAGAGGCTTTCATGTGTCATTACGATTTTCAAACACACATGTCAGTGCTCATTTTATTTGTTATCATGGATAGAACAAGCATTGTAAAAGCGTTTAAAATTGGCCAGTTCGGTTTGTTTGTAAGTAGTTTCTCTCGACACTACGTCACTGACAACTCAAGTCTCCCAACAATAGAATCTGACTTAGAAGAACAATGGAACCCATGAATTCGTGAGCTTTTTGCCATCAAAAACGTTTCAGTAAAATCTCGTGTCAGTTTAGAAACGTTACCATTCAAAATTTTCAAAATTTCCATCAGAAAAACCAAAAAACCCCGAAAAAGAGGAATACCCCTCGTATCAACAGCAAATTATTATAAGTCACTGGATAGACAAAGCGACTTACATTCATTTAGAAGAGAAGGAAAGAAGTTTCTTAGAAGAAAGTACGGTGAGATAGAAGAGCGAGATAGAGAGGTTGGTGAGACGGCGTCCCGACGAGATCTCACTAGTGACTGAGGCAAGCGAATCAAGCGATGACTGCAGCCGCCGGGGCTGCTTCTGCGCCCCTCCCCAACCCCCCACCCTCTTTCGATTTTTCGGATGCTCCCCATAGGTACCGAAACCCCTTCTGCACCTTTGTGTATCTCAAAATATTTCCCTAGGGACAGTTTTCCCTGTCAATCGTTATTTAAGTTCGATCGTGAAAATGGCTCGATCTTCAACCATAAATATTTTGAAGACTTCAATAGGATGCTAGATCGCTTAACCACGTGGCGTGCTGCCTTTTTACTTTACCTGTATACGGAGTATACGTAAGGTAAAGTATTGTATTCGTGCGGGCCAATTTTCGGCAAACGTCAACTTTGAACCGTCATTGCTCCCAGACCTCACAACCGATTGGAACTTGCATATACATTTCGGAAACGTCCATGCCTTCGGAATATGAAAACCAACTCACTTTTTTCATCCGATGAAAAGTTTGCCCCCAGGAATTTTTAGAATAGGTCAGGTACGCCGTGTCAGTACGTATGTATGTATGTATGTATGTATGTATGTATAGGTGTGTGTGTGTATGTATGTATGTATGTATGTATGTAGCTAGCTATGTATGTGGCATTGACCTGGACGGCGCACTTTTCAACCGATTTTCTTCAAAATCGGTAGTGACCTTTCTAAAATTGGAAGAAATCAGAATCCGGAAGCCCAGTTTCCCCCCTTTAAAATTAAGGGGGGTTACCCCCCCAAAACTCCCCCAAAAGGTAGAAAAAAAATATTTGCTCAAAATCGGCTCTAACGATTTTGATCAAATTTTGGACAATTATAGAACAAATAATTACGAATCCAATGATACCACCCACTACCCCCGCATAACTCCCTGGAAGGGGGGAAGTCCCCCCTGGACCTGTAAAAGGGTGAAATCAGTGGATTCAGTTGTTTGTAGTATATGAGTAGTTCTGGATATGACATGTGACAACGGCCATACTCGTCACAAATGGTATATGGCTTATTTCAAGCCTCCCCCCCCCCCTCCCCCAGGGAGGGGGCAATTTTGAGTGACTTTTAAAGTGCGGCTTATGGGGTCTCAAACTGTTCGGGGGAACGTTGTGAAGCAATTTTTTGTATCAAAAAGTTTTTCTGAACGTATCCAAGCACCCCACCCCCTAAGGGGGGTAGATTTGAGTCGTTTGCGAAATATGGGTTGTGGGGGCTCAAAATGATCGGGAGATCGTTCTGAGGCAATATATTTGGTCAAAATGTTTTTTCGCCACCCCCCCCCCCCCTTATGGGGGGAGTTTTGGTTACTTTCCAAAGTTCGTTGTATGGGGTATCAAAATGCTCGGGGAAACGTTCTGAGGCAATTTATTTTGTCAAAAAGTTTTTCCGAGCTTCCCCATCCACCTCACCTGGTTTTGGGGGCAGTTTTGGGTGGTTGCCGAAGTACGTCGTCTGGGGTCTCTAAGTACTCGGGGGAACATTCTAGGGCCATTCCTTTTATCAAAAAGTTTTTCCGTCTCCAATCATTTAACCAAGGGTTTTTTTCTAGGAATCACGCAAATAAGCAGGTAAAGTTTTGTCCGACCGTGTCGTACTGCTTGTTTTAGTGTAAAGTGATTGACGTTAAATTTGTAGCTGGGAGGAATGTGATTATCTCTTGAAAGGGTCAAAGCCAAATTTGGTTTCCCTCAGGAGGAATCCTATAGGTATGATAATCAGGAATAAGCAGCTTCAAAGAGACAGTTACTGCTGGAATATTAAGCTATAAAGGCTTTGCCAGCCAGCTATCCAAGTAATTAATTTGCTAGGCATCAGCCTCGATAGCTCGGTAGGCTATCCCAATCCTAGCAAAGTTTTTCTGATGGGCATTCACCTCTGATATGTTCAGCAAGTCAAGTGAAATTATATATCGAGGCTGTGGTGGTGCTAAACCCATCATGTACAATACTACCATGGTGTTTAGGTACTTGCAGTATTGAGCACGATAGACAATTCTAGAAATAATGTAGTATTTAGTAGTAAGGTGTGGTAAAGGAAGTAAGAATTCTTAGCCTGTTTTTTGAAAATGAGCGGGAAAAGTGCTGAATCACCAACTCACAGTGCGAAATGACGACTGGAATTCCATCTGGCGTGGAAATTTTCAACCTTTGCTTTCAGGAAAGTTTTCACAGAATGCATGACAGTCCTCGGAACGGAAATATTGATATCCGGTAGTAGATACAGTATGAAACAGAAAACCTTGTGTTTTTAAATAACAAGCTAGAAAGAGGGTGGTAGTGTATAAAAGAAGGGTCTGATAGGGTCACCTTACGAAACAAAGACGGCTAACTTTGTAAGATGGGCCAGTAACAACTGTTTGCTTAGACATTCCATCAGTCTTCTTAGCCTGTTATTTAAGAAGACAAGAACACTGTTTATTTTTCCAAATTAAGTGCGTCTGTCTTCTTGGGATACTGAAGTTAGTTTCATGATAGTGTCAGTGGAGTGGTCTGAAATATAATATTTATCTTAAACATCGAAGCCAAAAAAAAAATCAGAGAACAGTTAAATTCTAACTATCGGATAAAACTTAGAGATAGATCAAGTAGAGAAAATGCTCCCTCTGGATCAGCATACCTTCTCTTCATAAATACGTAACCAGCTAGTAAGTTGAGAAACCAAAAAGTTTGCCGTTGCTTCCTTCTGCTTGCGGCTAGAAGGAGGTACGAGCAACTTTTCGCTTTTGCACTGGGAGGGGGATGGGGTTGCTTACCCTTACGGGGATTAAGCAGGAAAATGATCAGCTCAGTAACTGGTTCCTTGTTTTCTAATAATAAGATTTGCCTGAAGCTACATAAGAAAATCCGCTCTGCTATAGCTTATCGTATTTTTTCGCTGAGATGACATTGTTCCTCGTTAAAAGAATCTCGCTCACACCGGTTCGATCCCGGTCCCTGTCAAAGTTTTTCAAATCGGCATTCACCTCTGATTTGTTTAGCATGTCAAGTGAAATGTATATCGAGGATGTAGTGGTTCAGAACGAAGCTGAGTTTGACTGATAAAGGCTATACGTATCTTGTTGGATTTTTTTTCCAAGAGAAGGAATAAGGATTACTATTCGAGGGATTAGGATATCTGTAGGATATCTCTAATACAGATAATCCGTCCAATGCTATTTGTCGCTCATCCAACTCTCTATCGATTCCGCTTCAATGACTCACGTTCTTTCCACTCTAGAGGGAAAACAAAGAGGTCCTAAGTTCGAATCCCGGTAGCAGCAATTTTGTGCAGGTACATGGATGCCACACCAAATATGCATTTGGCTTCGGCCAGCAATCAATTTGTTTAATTAACATCTGTGCCTTCAGGCTGTAACCACCAATAGGTCGTCGTAGCAATAACAATAATTAGCGCAATGTACCTTTCAATGCATTACCTTAATAAATTAATAGATCCTGCATTCGTTTCATACCTACTATCTCAATTAGAGCAGTAGCATCTTCTCACGGTCTTACAAATTTTAATTGTAGGTAGGAATACGTGGAAGGTACACCTTCATTAATCTCTATATTTGGAATTTTAATTGGTAATCTAGATGTAGGTACTAGTAATTATACTTTTGCTATTAAGGCTGTAAATACAATGCTCTTTGTTGAGGTTCAAAGGCAAATTAGGCAAATTAAGAATTTGCCTAAGGATTCTATTGGATAATTTATTTTTTACTTTCTCGCATATTTGAAATTTTTGCGCTAAGAATAAATTTTAGATTTGTTTGCCATTTCGAACAACTTCAAACTCAGTGAATTAAAAATATAATACTTCCATGTCTATAGTTAGATATGCCAGCCAATGGCAACACGCTGTTCGTAAAAACTGTAGGGTCAACAAACAAAAATTGTATAACGGAAAACTTTTATTTGAAATTTGTCGGTAACTTGTGATGAAACCAATTTCAGCGCAGACCAGTCTCTGTCTCTATTATCCTGAGAAGACAGACACATTGTTTGTGAAATAAACAATGTTCTTGTCTTCTTAAATAACAGGCTAAGAAGAGGGTGCTAGTGTTCAAGAGAAGGGTTTGATAGGGTCACAAGACGGTTAACTTTGTAAGATGGGCCAGTAACAACTGTTTGCTTATACACTCTATCAGTCATCTTACCCTGTTATTTAACAAGCCAAGACCACTGTTTCTTTCTCAAATAAAGTGTATATCTTCTAAGGAAAAACTTGCGTCTGACCCTCTTACGTGGGGGGGTGGCGTTCTGCACCCGCACCTCGCTTCTTTCTTGTGGATTCGCGACAGACATGCAAGATGCGCAGCAACAAGTGCGAAGCGGTGCCCACTGCCCGCCGCACCCACAGCGCTGCCCGCCAGTTGCAGCGCGACGGTGCCGGTGAGTGTTGGCAGAACATCCTGCGAACGTGTGAACGCCTTCACGCGCGCGAACGCCGCGAACTTTTGACACCAATACTGAACAAACTATTCCTAACGTATTTGATGAAAATTTGGGTGCTGCTGTACTGTTGTGTGTGCTTAGGTAACGCAATGGAGTTTAATTAAGGTTGTAAACACAATACTCTTTGTTGACGATTTTTTATGTCACCTTTATGAAGAAACTATTGGGTATTTATTTTGTTGAGATATAAAATGCCTTTCAGTTTAGTTTCCAACGTTCGAAAGACAAAAATTTAATTTTAATTTTTGATTCCTCTGGATTTTTCTTCTGTAATATAATAAATTTTTAAAACGTCAGAAACCTATAGTTAGAGAAACGTTGATCGCCTATTGGTGGTTACAGCCCATTTCCTTGGCCCGAAGACACAGATGTTAATTAAACAAACTGATTGTTGGACGAAGCCAAATGAATATTTGGTGTGACATCCATGCTACCAACACAAAATTGCTGCTACCGGGATTCGAACCCGGACCTCAGTCGTGCGAGCCAAATGTTTTCCAAATTTGTGACAACTATTCTAATGCTACTTGTGTTTTCAGCCTTAACGTAAACAAAATATAATGTAGTGTAAATATTTTGATGTATCGTGTACGTGTATTTACCATTATCTCCCGATAACGCGCGTGCGGCTGATGGTGTGGATTGCACTGTTGCATCAGCAGTCACTTACCGGATTTCATTAATCCAATTGGGACATACCTGTGCTCAGCTTTCGATTTTTCGTGAACTACAGAACTGTGGAAGAGAAACAGAAACAACTTCTACGGTGGTGAAAAGGTAAGCTGATATATATAAGGATGTAGCAGCACTACCCCAGGCCTACAGTTTTAGGTGGGTTCCGAACCACCACAGCCTCGATATTAATGTAACTTTACATGCTGAACATATCAGACGTGAATGTTGAACAGAAAAACTTTGATAGGATCGGGATCGAACCGGTGTACTCCGACTGTCAGTGTTCTATCAAGACCACTTGGCTATCAAGGCTGCTACTGAATTAAGGGTCCGCTATACCTGACGGTGCATTTTTTGCCGCCCATAAGATTAACATTGCGAGCGGCGATTCATTTTCAAGGTTTACCCTTGGTTGGAAAGACACAAAATTTTGCCTGTACCTAGCCCTAACAATGTTCTAGGGAGTGTTGGAAGCAGATTTCCAAATTTCTCACTGGTTTTCGAGATACAGCACTTTTCTTGAGGTATGCGATGCTAGCATTTGCAAAACAGTTGCAATAAAAGAAACCAGTGAGAAATTGGGAAATCTGCTTCGAACGCTCCCTAGAACATTGTTAGGGCTAGATACAGGCAACATTTTGTGCTTTCCAACCAAGGGGAAACCTTGAAAATGAATCGCCGCTCGCAATGTTAATCTTATGGGCTGCAAAAAATGCATCGTCAGGTATAGCGTCCTCTTAAGATGTAAATGAGGTTTTAATTACTCTGCCTTCAGAAGTAGGTCCAATGTACGTACCTATATATACCTACCTATACATAGCAATTTTGTAGCAATATTTCTTTTCAATGATTTCCACAGTCCGGAGGTAAGTATAATAATTATTTACAGTGATTTAATATACCACAAGTTCCGGTTTTTTGTTTTCTTGGGTTTCTCCTCTTCCTAATTACAATTCTATGCTTAAGGCTTCGAGGTACAGTGCTGATATGTCTGAAATATAAAAGGTAGATACGTCTTTACGTCACACCGGTTCGATCCCGATCCTGTCAAAGTTTTTCAGATCGGCATTCACCTCTGATATGTTCAGCATGTGAAGGGAAATGTATATAGAGGCTGTGGTGGATCGGGACTCACCTAAAACTGTAGGTCCCCGTCGTGTACTATGGATGAGAAGCTGGTATTTGGTAGTGCTGCCAGCTGCGAACGATGGACAATTCTTGAAATGACCAAGTTGGCAGTATAATGTAGAATGGATCGTACTTACCTCGTGGGAACAGTGAACAGTTTCGCATTTGTTTAATTGTTTCTGTATTTAATTGGTTTTTACTGCTCCCAAGTGATTTTTTTCCTCTGATGTTCGAAGCACTACGGTACTTAAGTACTTAATTATGAAGTAACTTTATGTTCTTTTTATCTTGCATCAGTCTACTTTACAACCTTCTTCAGTTATGGTCTTTGTCAAAGTCAAAATTCGCAAGTATGCAATGGAATTTGGAGAATCTGCATATAAGCCGCAAATAGGAACTTCAAAGCGGTGATTTAGATACCTAAATTTGTTCCAAAAATCTTCCCCCTTGGTAGATGTAGGGGTTGCAAATTGAGTTGGGTAGGCTGTTAATAGCTGAGACAGTAGAGTAGCTGTGTCCTTGTCAGGCTTACGTCATGGCTGATGGAAAATGTTGTACTGCGGCAAAGTAGTTGTTACTACGGGCTCCTGCTACATTACAAAAACTGACAAACAAGACAATTTTCAAGAACCCATATTTCTCAACTGACCAGCTTTTAACACACTTTTCTATTATTTTCTTCTTCCATCCACGGATTTTCTAGTTTCTGGCACGTGTAGGTCTATGACGGGAAAGTTATGAAGGTCTATTCATACGGGAGACAACAATAAAACAAGAGATGATTGTGTTTTGCTAGTTTGGTAAGCTCATATGCTGACTGATGACTCACCACTTCTATTGTTCTGCCTGTTTCCCTCATTCCCTACCTATACCGTTCATTTTTGCTGAAACTTTTCTCTACTTAGCTTACCTACCATGTGTAAGCAATTATTCCGGCGCGCTCATTGTTTTCATGCTTTGTGGCTGTAGAGGTTCAGGATGAAACTCTAGGTCCCCACCAAACCATAGCTTGAACACATCCACACATCCAAGCAGGGATTGAGCTGAATAAATTCTCCCTGGGAGTGATGATGGCCATGGTGTGGAAAAACTGCAGAGGGATTGGTTTGTTCGGGAGTGATCAGCTATGTGATCGAGGGGGTAACCACTCCAGAGATTCCTTGGGATTCCACTGAGATTCCATAAAGATTTCCAAAGATTCCCAACGATATTCATATAGAAAGATGAACTCCGAAGGGGTAACCACTTCAAAAAATTCCAAGATTTCCTGAGTTTTCATAAAGATTTCGAATGATTCCCAACGAGATTCCCAACGAGTGGTTAACCCCTCGTATGTGATCATCACCACACGGATAAAGGTGGCTGGGGACAGTGCAATGCCTCTTATAGTGAGCAGTTACATTTTAGCACTGGCACGCCTGAAAGAAAGATGGATGTCCGAACTGCTGACGTATGTTTGAAGGCTGTAAGAACCGTAATGACCTCGATGAGTGCAGAATATATAGGTAAGCAGTAAGCACCGCAGTAAGCACTGGGCGCTTTGGCGGCAAATGCACATTATACTACACACATACACACGTATAAACAACTGAATCAGACGTGTCCGTCAGCAGCCCAGTTTCGCCTTCCGCCTGATTTACGTTTTTCCAAGGCGCTGAACAACGAAGTAAAGAGTACCTAAGAAAAAACTCGACTAGTAACCCATGGTCATCGGACACGATGGGGACCTACAGTTTTAGGTGGGTTCTGAACCACTTATTGACATGCAGGTACGACAACCGATGAGATTTATAGGGTGTTCCTCTACCTTAGAGTCTATACAGCTGCTGCTTTAACCTACAGAGCCTCCTTTAGAGTTAGACTTGCTGAAAAGTGTGATAATAAGACAAAAAAATACTCCTTTGATACAAAAAAGGACTGAAAGGTACGACACCTATTAATAAAAAATTCAAACTCAATAAAAAGGGAAAGTGAATATCTGAAAATGAGATTATTCGCTTGGCGTCCCCTTCAGAAAGGGAGCAGACAGAATATCCAAATCAACTTAAACTCGAAATGGAAATGAAGATACAGGTATATAGGTACATGCGTACCTGTTTTTTTTTTTTTCATAATTCAATCACTCGATCACAGTTTCACCTTTCCTTTTCAATGGTCTCCCTATACTTTTAATTTTACCTTTTACGATTTTTAAATTTTTAATTATTTTATTTTTTGGATAACTCAATTATGTCAGTATTTGGTGACCAACTATAGTATTAAAGGTGGATTTCACCAGCTCCTAAAGTCTACTATAGTGTCCCCTAAAAGTTCACTTTAACGTTATCCTCCCGGAAAAAAATATAGGTACCTTCCACCAGCTCCCTGATAGCACTCTTATTATAAAGTTAGCTATAGTGGACTTTTAACGGCAAGATAAAATTTTCTGCATCTTTTTCAGGAAGATAAGTTTCGAGACTTTTGGCCGCCCTGCATCCCACGAGGCCAAACATATAGCGATAAATCATTTGGCGGAAATCGATTTTCAATAATATCGATCGATTATCGATTAGCGATGGGTCCTCGCCCATACCTGTACCCCACAACAGTATAGGACATCTTCTGAGTAGGTCGTAGAGACCAAGTGGTCTTTACAAACTTTGTTATCGCGTTCGAGGCTTTGAACAGCCCTGACCTTTGACAAATCAACAAACAATGTTTGCATTTCGAATATCTAACTATGCATCTTGTCGCCAACAGTATTTATTGGGCTTAGGTACTTTTTTAAGTTTGTCACCTCGTACACATTGTTCCTAACAACTTTTGGCCACAATCGCTGCCGACAGTTGACTTTTCCCCCAGACGGTGAAGACTAGAGTCGCCATTAAAGCTGGGAAGGTCCAAAAAAGTCATCTTGCTTCGGACCTCTGTGCCCTCCATAGCCGAGAAGGTTATACTCTGTCGAGAATCATGGCGTAAGCATAGGTGTTATGTTTCAGCTTCGGCTTCGGCCAAACTCCTGTGGTGCTATGTTCACCTGGGCACTCACGTTCTTAAAATATAAATAAATAAACTATCTTTCAGTTCAAACGCGTGAGAAAGTCAAGTTTATTTTTTTATTTTTTTACTTTCTCGCCCGTATGTAATACATGGGCTGAGAAAGTTATGTCTTCGTGCAAAATTTCGATTTTGAGATTTTGGGTTTCCCATGATCCTGGAGGTCCCCCGAGTCCAAAAAAGTGGTTTTTAAAAAATGTCCGTCCGACGTACGTACGTACGTACGTACGTACGTACGTACGTACGTAGGCTTGTAACCCTATGTAATGTTGACATTCATATGAGCAATTTAACGTACAAGTTCAATCTCGACATTGTCGGGATTGTAATGGTGAGTTAAACATGGTGTCGAGATTCAGTGGACGTACATGAAGCTCCGGAAGGAGACTTTGAAATGAGTTAAAAAAATAGTTTTCAGTGCACTTTTTTCACGATTTCAGTGAAATTGCTCTCAAAATAAATAAAAGTTATTATCTACAGAGGATAAAGGTGATTGACTTGATATTAACGAATTTAGAACCACTAACTTCTTCATTTTTTGTCGTTTTCTCTTCAAATTCTTATTAAAAGGCTAGAATAATAGTTTTGTGACTGAAAATGCATAAATTTCACCAACTGGTCGAAGATCCTCAAGTAACTCATCGATGTGTAGGGTCTTCTGTACAGTTCCACTCTGGTGTTACCAGAAGTTTCCAGTTTTCAGACTTGACTAATTAGAGTCAGCAGAAAACCACTTTAGCGTGTTTTAAATTGGTTTTACAGCCAGTTGGAGCAGTAGTTAATATTTATTCGGGTAAAAATGAAATATTTTTGGAAGTCAGTAGGTCGAGACGTGACTTTGAATTTTCAAGCGCGGGCTTTTTTGTTGCGTCATGTCACTGCTACCATGCGACACTGCGGATTGGCGACACGGAATAGGAATTCTTTTATTTTTTAGCTCAAATTTATTTGACATAAACTTTACAAAAATCTAAATATAATGGTAGGTATATAAATAATGATAAAAAAATAATGATTACTTTAATAAATAAATAAATAAAAAGCAGAAAAACTGAATAAAGACCGTAAGGGTAAAACGGGCCGTGATTGGTCGTGACGTCACAGTTCAGATTGCTGTCGAGATTCAATGGATCTACATGAAGCTCCGGCAGGAAACTTGAAATTAGTTTTAAAAAAATAGTTTTCAGTGCCTTTTTTTCACGTTCAGTGGAATTGGTCTCAGAATGAATAAAAGTTATTATCTACAGAAGATAAAGGTGATTGACTTGATATTAACGGATTTAGAGCCGCTAACTTCTTCATTTTTGGTCGTTTTTTCTTCAAATTCTTATTAAAAGGCTAGAATAATAGTTTTGTGACTGAAAATGCATAAATTTTACCAACTGGTCGAAGATCCTCAAGTAACTCATCGATGTGTAGGGTCTTCTGTACAGTTTCACTCTTGTGTTAACAGAAGTTTCCAGTTTTCAGACTTGACTAATTAGAGTCAGCAGAAAACCACTTTAGCGTGTTTTGAATTGGTTTTACAGCCAGTTGGAGCAGTAGTTAATATTAATTCGGGTAAAAATGAAATATTTTTGGAAGTCAGTAGGTCGAGACGTGACTTTGAATTTTCGCGCGCGGGGATTTCTGCTACCACGACACCGCGGAATGGCGACACATGGACTAGGATTTATTTTTATTTTTTAGCTCAAACTTATTTGGTATAAACTTTACAAATAACTAAATATAATGGTATATAAATAATTATAAAAAAAATAATGGTTACTTAATATATAATTAAATAAAAAGCAGAAAAACTGAATGAAGACCATAATAAATGTAAAACGGGCCGTGATTGGTCGACACGTCACGGTCCAGGTTGCTGTCGAGATTCAATGGATCTACATGAAGCTCCGGCAGGAATCTTGCAATTAAATAAAAAGCAGAAAAACTGAAAGTAAAGTTGAGTGTCCAAGGTTAAGACCTTATCTACCTATCTACCTACCTATAATAAAATGATCTATTATTAAGTCTTTTGATGCGTTGCAATAAAGAAAGGACAGAAATTAGAGAATAGAAAACATTTTATTATATTACTCCCATCTTGACGAGGTAGAGTTAGGTCGTCCGACATCAACAAAAAACCGATCCAATTATTGATCTCCTTCAATCAAGTACCTATAGGTAGTTTACATCGCAAAACGATGCAGGATTTTTATAATTTTAAATTCATAACTATGCATTCTTTTTCTTTCTTCTTTCCGATACCAAGTCAACTGGTTAGGTTAGTTTACAAGAAATATTCGTAGCCTGCGGAAAAAGTATGAAACGACGCACACGAAGTGTTGGGCCTGATGTAATATTATTATCTTTATGTTTTCAAACCACTCACATAAGTAAAAAACTAATTTTTGTTCAGTTTTGAGTGCAAAAAAGATTCAATATCGAAAGACAACAAATTAGACCACCATATTGGATTTATAAGTTCACATGGCTGCGACATACTGGGTACCGCCTGTGCCTAGCTTACAGCTGTATTTAAAGTCGTGATTACTTCAATATACATACTAAGCCAGCTAAGTAGAGGTTTGTCGAGTTTACACGGACTTACATACTGTATGGTGTCGAGATTGCATGGGACTACCTATATACGTACGTACGTACGTACGTCAGTCTGTCGCGCAAATGGACGTCACACCGTTCGTCCGATTTTGCTCAAATTCGGTATGTAGGTACCTAATGTAAATATCTGGACATGTTTTTTGATAAATTTTGATAACTCAAAAATTGCGCCTGCTATGGTCCAAAAAAGGCAAAAAATCGTATTTTTTGACAGTTAAGAAGGGCTGGAAGCTACATATATCAAGTTGGAACCTTGAAAATTTGCGAAAGTGTTTTTGAATAGATGCTTTTAGGTCTTTTACAATCACTTGGAGGTGGGCCAATAACTTGGCCCAGTTTTGGCCCAAACGCGTTGGTCGTCACTCCGGTAGCACTATTCGATCGATTTCAATAAAAATTGGTAGGGAGGTGTACTTCAACCTAGTTTCATGTTTTACCGAACGAAATTTATCCAACATAATAATTATGGCCAATATTGGCATTATCGTAGGAAAATTTTCCAAAAATGGAAATCACGTTTTTGATTGGTTCAGACGGATTTGCAACAACCCTAATCGACAGATTTCCTTGAAAATTGGTGAAAGTGGTCTCAGATAGATGCGTCAAGGTCATTTTCAATAGATTTTCAATTACTTGAAAATTAAGGCCGTGACATGGAAAATAGAAAACACGTACATTGCGCGTCGAACGACACTCACTCCGGTAGCACTATTCGATCGATTTCAATAAAAATTGGTAGGGAGGTGTACTTTAACCTATTTTGATGTTTTACCGAACGAAATTTATCCAACATAATAATTATGGCCAATATTGGCATTATCGTAGGAAAATTTTCCAAAAATGGAATTCACGTTTTTGATTGGTTCAGACGGATTTGCAACAACCCTAATCGACAGATTTCCTTGAAAATTGGTGAAAGTGGTCTCAGATAGATGCTTCAAGGTCATTTTCAATTACTTGAAAATTAAGGCCGTGACATGGAAAATAGAAAACACGTACTTTGCGCGTCGAACGACACTTCACCATTTGACGGATATGTTTGAAATCCGGTGAGTAGGTGCCTAAAATTATTGTCCAGTGTATGGCAAAATATTTTTTAGAAAAAGTTAAAATTTTGGTCCAAAAAAAATAAATTACGTAAAAAAAAATCAAAATTTTCGATACCGCTGGCGTAAAAATTGCGAGAAAGTCTAGTGCGACCATTGTCGGACCCTTTATTTTAAAGAGAGAAGAGTTTTTCGATAAAACAAATATCCAGGCATCAGGTACAGTGACACATAAATCCACTGATACTTCAGCCCCACAACTCCAGATCTCCAGCTCCAGCTTTTCACATATTTCTTCTTTACTGTAGAGCACCTAACCCTCTTCTCCTGCCTCAAGTGCTCTTCGAACACCCTTTTCCTTCTTCGGTTTCCCCTGAAAAGAAGTAGGATTATTCTACCCAAGGACTCACGCAACTACAGGTACCTGCAGCCCATACCCATAACATTAAACAAACCTATTGTTGGCCGAAGCCAAATGAATATTTGGTGTGACATCCATGCTGCCAACACAAAATTGCTGCTACCGGGATTCGAACCCAGGACCTCAGTCGAGCGAGTCATGGCGTTTCCCCACAAGACAGTTTAGCGTAGGTCGTGAGACAGGCATTTGAATGGTTTACCACCTTCCTCCGTACCTATAGGCATGTGTACCACCTTGTTGACGTAAGTGTTCACTATACGGAACTGGATAACTCGACCGGCAATGGCCTTGGCTGCTCTAAAAGCTAAACATAGTGTGCTATTCGAACGAGAAATAAATGACTGCGAAGAGGACGCTATGTTTAGCTTTCACTGGAGAACGAATTCTTTCGAAAGATAGAAATGGTGGTGCAATTACCGTACTAATTACAGTATGCCGTAGTTCAGTAGACACAGTTATTGACACCTGTTGAGAAACAAATATAGAGGACTCATCTTCAGTGACGTAGCTAGTTGAGTAGTTGAGCTGTTAACAGGAGATGGGAGAGTTGACGTTCATTTATCCTCACCTGAACCAAAACAAAGCACTTTTTCTCATATCATAGAAATTGAAATTGAAATAAAAACCATAGGAAATCTATCGTCAGTATTTTTAAGAACAAACTGAAAGCAAAGCTCAAATCCTGTCATGGCAGAAATTTTTTCTTCAATGTTTTGTCAATAACATCCGTAGCGCTAACCTGCACATTAACTATTTGTTTACATTTTTTCCGACCATTTTTTGAGGACACTGTTAAGATATTTTAATGTTCTGAAATATAATATGTGTTCTTAACGTCAGAAATGTGTTGTGATTCTACAATCGAGTGATTTTGACCAATAAAATATTTGTCCAAAATTACTTCATAAAATGACAACATTGGCTGTTAACTTCGGACGTTAATTATATTTCAGAACATTTCAATATGTAATATTTCCTCATAAAGTATTCGGGATTTTTCCATAATTGGGCCGCGCCTTAGGTCCACAGCAGCCTGGCCATGAGCAGAGGTCCTTTACCGAAAGTCATAAGTATTACTAAAGGATTAGAGACTGTTCCTGTTGAGATAACGTAATCCTTAGCGATGAGCCGCCTCAAAATGCAAAACATCCAAGGTTGCTCATTCACAGAGATATAAAGCAAGCGGATCTAGTCCCGCCATGGCTAGACTTTTCCTGCTAAATGTTTCTATGGTCTGATGGGAACCGAACCTTCACCTGCTGGGGGGAAACACGACAGAGACCAAATCAATGTTTGTTTACGTTTTTTTTGCACATCCTGTTGAATATTTAAATGTTCTGAAATACAATAATATGTCTTTTTAACGTCACAATTTAACAGGCTGTGATAATTTAGGCCTTAAAAAAAAAAATTATATTTCAGAACATTTCAATATCCAATAGTTTCCTCATAAAGTGCGCAGAAATAAAGGGTCCGACAACAGTCGCACTTAACTTTCTCGTCCCTTATGAAATTCTAGTTTTTTATTTTTTGAGGTTTTTTGACATTTTTTGGCGGGCGTAATTTTCACTCAATCCAAAATTGGTTGAAAATGACCCCCGAGCATCTATCTGAGATCACTCACACCAAATCTCATGACTGTCATTTTATTACTGTACTCCCAAATATGTTCCGACCATTCAAAAACAATGTTTCTCATTCTCAACTCATTTTCAACACTTTTTTACCTTACTTACTGTAACTATCCGGTTTCGGGCGCCAGGCGTGTAGCCACGGTACTTCTGGTCGGCAGAGTACAAGGTCCAGGTAAAAGACAAATAGTGTCTCCGAAAATAATACCTATAACTAGTACCTATCTCAAATAGTTGGTTAATAAGGTCTCTCCTAGCTGGGGTCTAAAAATGGTAGTCCAGGAATGGCATTCCTGATGGTGGCACTCCAAGGTGATGATCCAAAAATCCGTAATTCCGGGAATGACCGTCCAGGAATGGCCGTCCGGGAATGTCCGTCCAAAACGCCCTTCCAGGAATGGCAGTCCAGGAATGTCAGTCCAAAATGGCCGTCCGGGAATGGCAGTACAAAATCAAGAGTCCCAAATCCGTAGGTATTTCAAAATATGTAGGTATAATCGCAGCTGTCGACAAACTCCCTAAAATAATATACAAGCCTCCTCAATACCAGATACAGATACACCGCATGTACTTGCCTACCTAATGTCTATATTACAATTCACAAGTAGGTACTTATAATTATCCATACCTTTATAAGGGGAGTTAATGTTTTCGCAAACCAAATATTTCAATCAATTTCAATCAGTTCCAATAAAATCCCATCAAATAGTCCAATAATATCTCAAAAATACTCAAAAAACCAGGAAAATACTCATCTGGTACAAAGCAGAAAATTTCCGTCTTCCAAACCGTGTGAAACCTGTCTTCCCAGGCCGCCATGTTGGCACTGTGATATTAACCCGCCAAAAAAGTTTTTCTGGCTCACGACAGTTGACGGAATTCAGTTTCTCCAGAATAAACGCCAGACACTTTTTCGACAAAAACGGCCGTAATTTTCAAGATAACAAAATTCTGTTCGACAAATGTTTAAGTTACGTAGTTTTATATAAACGTACCAAATTTCATGACAATCGGTCAATAAATGTGAATGGCGCCGAAACGATCGAACTTTGGTCCAAAACGGCCGTAATTTTCAACCAATTCAATTTTAGTTGCAAATGACCTCGAAGCATCTATTTTTCAACACACATACCAATTTTCAGTGTTATCAATTGAAAAGTGTACCGTCGGCGCTTGTCCGACTAACCAAAACACGATTTTTTAAATTATTTTGGCGGTTTCCTGGCAATAGCGGCCGCAATTTTTGACCAATCAAAAACTCCTGAAAAAGGCCCCTCGGCAGTGATTTTAGACAGGTCCATTCCAAATTTCATCAAAATCGGGTGAACGGTATAGACTCTAGAGCACTGCACGGACGGACGGACAGACTTTTTCCAGAGACCACTTTTTTGGACTCAGGGGACCCCCAGGATCATGAGAAACCCAAAATCTCAATTTCGAAATTTTGCACGAAAACAATACTTTCTCTCCATGTATGGAGAAAGTAAAAACGCAAACAAATAGCGAATGTATGTTCGGTCTAAAAATCTCAATGATTCTTACTTACAAGGTAATATATTATGATTTGATTTAATCGTCTAGAAATTGTATCGACAAGCAGTAAATTTCCCCTGAAGTTAATGCAAAACTGATGAGAAATTGATGCAATTTACTGCGTTCAAAATTACTTGCTTGATATACGTCATAAAATCAATTCAAAATTCGCGCCTGGTGGCATATCCGAAATTGATCCTTAGGCTCCATTCACAGGGTCACATTATTATTGATACAATATTTCTTGTATCAGTTTCATTCCTGTTTAAATTCCGCGTCTACGCAGTAGTGTTTGTTTACGATTTTCTCCAAATTTTATGAGGATACTATTGGATATTTAAATATTCTGAAATATAATATGTATTTTATTCGCAAAGTACTCGGGTTGTAAAATTACAACACAGCCGGCCGTTAAAAGACATATTATATTTCAGAACATTTAAATAATATGCAATAGTATCCTCATAATGCGTGCAGTAAAATTGTAAACAAATAGCGAATGTATGTTCGGTCTTAATCCTCTTTTTATTGAAAGAATATATGTGATTGTAAAGAGGGCCTTATGAAGCCGTTTATTTGTTCAGCTGTCCGCCAACAGGATTCGGGCTATATTTGCTGGCCTGACATAAAAAACAAGCTATACATTGCTCGCTCTATATGATTCATTAGTCAATTATTCAGAAACATTTTCATTTATGGTGATTTCCATTGGATCAGAGGTCAGAGAGAGGTTACAGAAGTTCAAATTAAACTTTGAAATTCATTGCTGTGTTTTTATTTATTAAAAAATTCTTGTTTTGTTAGAAATTGAAGGGTTTGTCAGGAGTTTACATGTTCTGATATACAGAACCTCATTGTTTACGTTTTTTTCTGCACACTTTATGAGGAAACGATTGGATATTTAAATGATCTGAAATATAATATGCCTTTTTAACGGCCGAAATTGACAGGCAGTTTTGTGATTTTACGACTGGTAAATTTTGTTGACAAAAATAACTCGATCGTAAAATCACCACACAGCCGTTAAAAAGTATATTATATTCCAGAATATTTAAATATCCAATAGTTTCCTCACATTAGTGTGCGGAGGAAACGCCAATAAATAGCGAATGTATGTTCGGTCTTAAACCTTCATTGTAATGCTATAGACAAGTAAACAAAGCCCAAATCTCATGGCGGCCTCGAAAAATTGTGTCATCTTTTTTTTACTACTCAGTAAAAACAACACCATTATTTTAAATTACTTTTCACATTAAGATGGAACCCATGAATGATTCCGACACTAACTGACTCCCATAAAAACTAACCCCCCAAAAAACAACCCCAAAAATATAAGAACAAAAAAAATTTAAGCACCCCATTCATTTCCTATACTTCCGCTATGTAAAACCCTTATAACTATGAAGTGGCTATTCTAGCTATACAATTACATAGTTGGTAACGTTTTTTCCTGCACATGTTGTGAGGATACTATCGGATATTTAAATGTTCTGAAATATAATACACTGAAATATAATATAACAATGTTCTAGGGAGTGTTCGAAGCAGATTTCCCAATTTCTCACTGGTTTCTTTTATTGCAACTGTTTTGCCAATGCAAGCATCGCATACTTCAAGAAAACTGCTGTATCTCGAAAACCAGTAAAAAAAATGGGAAATCTGCATCGAACACTCCCTAGAACATTGTTAGGGCTAGGTACAGGCAAAATTTTGTGTCTTTCCAACCAAGGGTAAACCTTGAAAATAAATCGCCGCTCGCAATGTTAATCTTGTGGGCGGCAAAAATGCATCGTCAGGTATAGTGGACCCTTAACAGGCTGTGTTGTGATTTCTGACGGTAAAAAGAAAAATCATTCTACTGCCACGTATGTGTAGACTCTTAAGATGGCCTTCTTTAGGGTAAACATCCTAAATTGTGAGGCATTTCGTTCACAGTCAGTACTGCGTTGCGTAATGTAATAAAAACGTCAACAGGCTTTCGAGGTGGAACCAAAACACGAGCAGCTTTCCTTAACGGTAAATAGACGGGCCACTCTCATCGCCTTTTCAGCTATTGGTTGCTAAAGGACACATTTCAATATTTTGCAGGTCTATTCTGGATCTGTTAACGCAAAGTTAACGACGAGGACGAGATAACGACGAAGTGGTGAAGTTTTAGCGCTTTAGGAGCTTAAGAGGACGCTATACCTGACGGTGCATTTTTTTTCCGCCCATAAGATTAACATTGCGAGCGGCGATTCATTTTCAAGGTTTACCCTTGGTTGGAAAGACACAAAATTTTGCCTGTACCTAGCCCTAACAATGTTCTATAGGGAGTGTTCGAAGCAGATTTCCCATTTGTTTACTGGTTTTCGAGATACAGCACTTTTCTTGAGGTATGCGATGCTAGCATTTGCAAAACAGTTGCAATAAAAGAAACCAGTGAGAAATTGGGAAATCTGCTTCGAACACTCCCTAGAACATTGTTAGGGCTAGGTACAGGCAAAATTTTGTGCCTTTCAAACCAAGGGTAAACCTTGAAAATGAATCGCCGCTCGCAATGTTAATCTTATGGGCGGCAAAAAATTCACCGTCAGGTATAGCGGACCCTTAACGCGGAATCAACGACCAAAGACCCGGAATACACCATTTATTCTGGATTTTTTTACTCAAAAGTGTTTATCTGTAAGTTAAACATAGTTGCTATTAGGGAAATAAAATTCCAACTGGAATTCACACAGCCAATGTGGCACCCAAGTTTAATTTACAGGTTAACACTTCTGGGTAAAACAATTCCAGAATAGCAAGACCCAGCCTTGCTGTATTTTAAAATCACATTTTTGAATGAATATTTTAGTGCCCTAACAGGGCACTGTATAACGAAAAACGAAAACCTCTCTATAACGAACTACAAACTATGAATCGCTTCGAAATCGATAGCGAACTCTCTTTATACGAGCAAATTAAATGTTGCAACTCTCTATAACGAACACCTCTCTCTAGCGATCGGACACTACGGTCTCTTGACACCCCCCTTTTCCAAAGTGCCGCCCTCTCTATACCGAATTTTCTTTATAACAAGTAAATTTACGTGGCTCCTTGCCTGTCTTCATATAGACAGAGGCTGAATAATAAATAAATAATTTAAGTCAGAACCTGGTTAGTCGAGTTTTCCCACAGCTGGTGGTGGCCAGGTACACCCAACCGAATTGGGCAAGACTCACGGGAAAAAATCTTAGCAAATCAGGACTAGATCCTGCACGGGTTCTTTTCTATCTTCCTACAAGAAAGTGCAATACATCTACGAGTCTTATTTCCGTTTTCTTGCAACAAATACGGAAGTCGAAGGTCGCAAATCCTGGAGCCCCCCTCCCCCTCTACCGAGGCTACCGGATATGGGTTTTTGGTTCTCGCGGGCTTTTCCTCCTGAATTCAAATTACCTACTTACATAAAATACCCCAGAAACACTTTCTTGAAAGAGGCAAGAAACTTTTTCTTGGAAAATAAAAAACAATAAGAACGTTTTATTCAGTACACGTATTACTTGAATTCCTTATTATATTTCCATAATAGAGTCGTTTTTGATTTTATCTATATTTCAGAACAAAAAATAATTCCCAAGGTTTTTGTATACAAATTCTCCCTAGAACATTGTTAGGGCTACGTACAGGCAAAATTTTGTGTCTTTCCAACCAAGGTTAAACCTTGAAAATGAATCACCGCTCGCAATGTTAATCTTATGGGCGGCAAAAAATGCATCGTCAGGTATAGCGTCCTCTTAACTTGGTGATTTTGAAGACGAGAATAATGGCCCGGGGGTATTCTCGTTCTCGTAACACCAACTTCTGTAATGTCATTTTTTGCACCCTTTGGTGTTAACTTCGATGCTACACTTGAATAGGCCCTGGAAAAACACATGAAGTAAAAATATTTCTGAAAAAATAAAATAAATAAATAAAATATGCGAGGTAGAAGGTTAAAAACACACACGAGAGGCAAGGGAAGGGTTTCCACAATAGCGCGTGAATTTGATTTTAAATTCAAAAAAACCTTAAGTGTTTTTTTCCGTGAGGAAAAGTCAAAAACATTTAGCAGGTTTTTATATTCCACTACCATCGTAAAATCATGAGGCATCCAGTGGCGGATCTTGTTGAATAAGTTTAATGCTTGTTCTGTTAGATGGAACCAACTTTAGCACAGACCTGTCTGTCTCTATTATCCTAAGAAGACAGACACTTTATTTGAGAAAGAAACAGTGTTCTTGTTTTCTTAAATAACAGGCTAAGAAGAGGGTGCTAGTGTATAAGAGTAGGTTCTGATAGGGTCACCTTACGAAAATAAGACGGTTTACTTTGTAAGATGGGCCAGTAACAACTGTTTGCTTATACATTCCATTAGTCTTCTTAGGCTGTTTTTTAAGAAGAAAAGAATACTGTTTCATTCATCTTCTTAGTATAATAGAGACAAGTCTGCGCTAAAATTTGTCCCATCATAGTGTTGCACGAATATTTCTTGACTTCACAAGGTCTTTCATAGAGACCATGGTTGGCAGTTCATATTTTATAAGAAGAAGAACTGCCAACTCCGTCAGTTGCAAGTGAACAAGTCGTTAGATAGGCAAAGAATAAAAAATTCATTAAAATGACTTTTGGTAACTTCACAGTGTTTGAATAACCAAACATCAACAAACGGACTCATTTCGGATCAATGGGTTTGTTGATGTTTGGTAATTCAAACACTGTGAAGTAACCAAAAGTCATTTTAATGCATTTTTGCTTACTTTATGTTCTTAAAAGAATTGACTAAGTACCGTACATGTTTTTATTTCAATAAGCAGGTTAGTTTCTATGATGACATGAGAAAAAGTGCTTTGTTTTGGTTCAGATATAAACATAGACAAACATCACCTGTCCCATTTGATCTTAATGCACATCACGAGCCGCCACTGGAGGATCCAGAGTGCTACAGAATGTTCTCGAGCTCTCAGTCATGATTTTTGTTTCCATTTTGTGACAAATCGTAACGTTTTTTACCACCTATGTCGCATTCATTTCCCTGTTTAGCACTTCACTTCGAAAGTAGGTTATGTTATTTTTATGCAAATGGAAGTAAAGTAGTTAATAAATCTGCAACTTCAACAGCCTAGTGGTCTATAGCTGCTCGTCTTCAATGGAACACCGGTTCAATCCCGATCGTATGAAAAATTTTCTAATTGGCATTCACCTCTGAAACTCATCTAAAACTGCAGGTCCCGTCGTGTGCTAACACGATGGGTGGGGAGCTGGTATTTGGTAGTGCAGACAGCTGAGCATGATGGATAATTCTTGAAATAGATTTTACTAAATTTATTTCTACAGTAGAAGTCCACCAGCCAACGGAGGGTGGAGGAGGATAATTCCGGAGGATAACGCTATAGTGAACTTTTAGAGGATACTAAAGTAGACTTCAGGAAGCTGCGAAATCCATCCTGACGCTAAAAAAACATACTATATTTCAGAAGAAAAAAAATTCCAACGGTTCTCCGAGAAAAGTTAAATTAAAAAACGTCAAAAAACAGCATTGAGAAAATAATTTTTCCATTTCGTTTTAAAAAGCTCGAAAAATGAAAACTGGAGGGTGGGGTGGAGGGGGGGGGGGGGGGCAGTAATGACCGGGCAACCGCTCGGCGCCGCACAAATTGTTTTCTTTCACTAATTTAATGATAAGTATTTAATTAAAAGTTGCATCTCCCCTAACTCAGAGGCTTGTTTACACATTAAATTTATATTTTTTAAACTGACACTTCCTCAGGGTAAACAAAACTAATGGAACTGTTTTAAATTGGAATCATTTACGGAACTGGATAACACTGGTATTAGCACGACCGGCAATGGCCGTGGCTGCTCGAAAAGCTAAACATAGTGTGCTATTCGAACGAGAAAAAGATGACTGCGGATAGGACACTATGTTTAGCTTTCACAATGGAACGAATCCCTTCGAAAGATAGAAATGGTGGTGCAATTACCGTAGTAGATACAGCCACTGTTGGATGAGGTCACCGCAATGGATGTCAAGCTTTACCAGATAGGTCTCGGTTAACTGAAGCCAAAGAAATATTTGGTGTGACCAACAAAAAATTGCTGCTACCGGGATTCGAACCCAGGACCTCAGTCGTGCGAGACCAGGGTGAGGTGGTGAGGTGAAAATTAATTATAAAATAATAAAGGTAAATGAATATAATGAATGCCACGTTTCAGGGAGGATGTGTCAAAACTAAATGAATTAATCAAATTACGTAGCTTTGGAAAAAGTCACTGATGCAAGAATCACGTGCTGCGTCCATTAACCAAATTAGCAATGGTAAAAAAAACTTTTGAAACAGCTGCCTTTGAATATTTAACATTATAGCCGTGGTGGGTATGGCTATCTTTTAAGGAGCACTGAGAGCCGGGTCACACCGGTTCGATCCCGATCCTACCAAAATTTTTCTGATCGGCATTCACCTCTGATATGTTCAGCATGCCACGTGCAATGTATATCGAGGCTGTGGTGATGGCTTCGCCACGCCTCTTCCCAATGGACGGCCAGCTTCAAAGATCTAATATAGGAGCTAATACGGTTCGCAAGTGTCTAATTCTTGCATGTAAGAGCAAGAACAAGGAAGGATTTTTGCTTGAAGAACAAGTAGAAGAACAAGAAATGGTATTTCATACTGCAACGTCTTTCTAATGTCTGAAAGAGCTTTCTAAACAACTTTTAGAAAGTTCTAAAGCATTTCTACTGTTAAATCTCTCTGAAGGTTGCGCGCAACTCGCTAGGAAGTTGGGAGGGGAACGACTGGAACGTAAGTGATATTGCAAGAATATTTAACAATATTTCGAACATTTCACTGGTTCTCCGATTCCACCACTTTAACTTTTAACTGTCTAGTTTCTAGCAAAAAATTCTTCTCGCTCTTCTTTATCTATACAAAATACCGACAACAAAATATTCAAGAATCAAAGACAAAAACTAATCAGGTCAGCACTGACTGGAACGTCCGGTGCTTACTTCCGGTGCAAGACTGGGAACATGTAACACAAATGTGATGATTATCACGAGGTGTCATCATAAGCCCAACATTAGACTAAACGTGATAAACAGTCACAGCTGTGTGTGCTGTTGGGACGACATCCAAACGAGTTTGAGTCACGATACTCCTTGCGCGTCCTTGTATATTGAATGAGTGCTAACTTCCAATAGGAAGTCGTGTTTTTCCCCAGCCGGTGAAGGCCAGGTACCCATCAGAAGGGAAAAACCCAGTAACTACAGTTTTAGGTGGGTTCCGAACCACCACAGCCTCGATATACATTTCACTTGACATGCTGAACATATCAGAGGTGAATGCCGATCCGAAAAGTTTTGATACGATCGAGATCGAACCTGTCCTGTATAAAAACAACCCTCTAGACCGCCGAGCTACCGGGACTCCTGCGGAGGGGGGTTACAATCATGGTATATAGGTTCCTATAAAATATAAGAAAGTCTCTATAAAACCTGATTGGTACCTATTGTGTGTCCGCGATTGGTTTGATTACAAGTGCTGAGTAGATACAACAGATTCTTCATAAGAATGAAGTGTGGTCATATATGGAACACGCCAGATTGAAAATCAGCGTCGGCTATTTCTTTGTTTACGTTTTATGTCAAGTGTAAAATTAGATAGCGATGGTTCGATGTTCGATGTTCGATCCCGACCCACCCAAAACTGTAGGTCCCCGTCGTGTATTTGGTAGTGCTGCCAGCTGAGCACGATGGATAATTCTTGCAATGATTGCTGGGCTTTTCCACCCACCTCTAGTAAGCTGCAAGATAGTAGCAAAGCTTCAGAGTCATTTAGAATATGACATATTGAAATGGCAGTGGTTATCTTCTGCTTGTCAAATTAGTGAGGCATCGTAGTGCCAGCTAATACGTTGCCTATAAAGATGTAAGTTGCAAAGTATTAATAATCAGCTCAGTATACTTCTTAAATGCGTCACAGCCCAACGAAAGTTATTAGCCCACCAACAGAAAATTGCTGCCATCGGGATTCGAACCCAGGACTTCGCCCTCTTCCCCTGAAAGCCACTGACCTTACACTGACAGTTCGCTGACTTATATGTCAGATAGAAATCGATAAGGATAGCATTCGTGTGATTGGGTAGGAACGACTTAAGATGGCGTCGTAAAGCCACCCTAGCTTATCATTAAAATATTTTTATTATCTGGCAGCCTTTCGCTGACTGCTGGCGTCAGCTTTGATGGATTGATTGAACACTTTATTGTGGTTGGAGCGAGCTCGTGTCACATAAAATCTTGTGAGATGTAACATACACCAGCGCATTGAGCTATCAAGCAAGAGGACTCGGGATCTATCCCCGGACTGATCGGACTTTTTTGGTGAATCTGCCTACCCTACTCTACTGCCTATATTGTATACTTGACTGTCTGGACTGATTGTTAAAAAATTATCCCCTTGGGTGGCACCCTCTATAACGAACACCTCTATATAACGAGCAAACGCTGTGGTCCCTTAACAAACCCCCACATCCACAACATCACCCTCTCTATAGCGAACTCTCTTCTCATGTTCCTTGACGGTAGAAATAGATTACTGTAAAGAGCAACCACAATCGCCTTTACGTTTTTTATGCACACATTATGAGGAAACTATTGGATATTTATACGTTCTAAAATATAATATTTCTTTTTAACGTCATAAATTATGAGGTTACGTTGTGATTTCACGATCGGTTAATTTTGGACAATTTTTGTTGACAAAAATCACTCGATCGAAAAATCACAACACAACCAAATAGAAATATTATATTTCAGAAAATTTAAATATCCCATAGTTTCCTCATAAAGTGTGCATAAAAATACGTAAACAAACCAGATTGTGAAGTCGCTCTTAACGAGAACCTAATGGGTAACCATTGTCGTTGCCGTACCCTTTATTTTATATGCTTCGTAAGCGAAGCTGCAGCAGCCCATTTGTCTTTCTCTATGATACATTGCTGCTGAATCATTCCTGCGGTAATAAGGGGGTCGTCCATCTAGACGCGCCGTCTACTACACGTTACCAGAAACTGCGGCGCAGTATGGCTAGTTTAACAAACTCCTTTGTTGTGTTATGGTTATTTGTTTTCTGAAGTGTGATTAGGATTTCTATCTGAACTTACTTTCTCGTATTTAAACAGTTATGTTACAACCTAGTTCCGGACAAAATTTGGTCATTAATATTGACACATTTCGATCGCTAATATAGGTACGAAATATCAATAGACAGTACGGAAAATTCACTCTGAAATTGGGAATATTCTACGTAAACAGTTCTATCATTCGTCTGTAGACTAAAGGACGTTTGACCAATAACTCGACGTTAGCCCAGGGCTAATATTTGAACTTGACATCCGTATAGATGTTTCCCTGGTAGGTCTTTGGCCTGGGGGGCCATTTACTAATGGAAACCCCCCCTTTCCCCACCCCAGGCACTCACTTTAAGCCGCCACCCCCCAACCCTTTGTCCCGCTCCTGAGTAGGTACTGAGCGAGAACTTGAGATTACACCAAGTTAACGCTCACAAAGGGCGCTATTTCGCGCCAAAATTATTTCGCCACCGCTGTTGGCTTGTTTCCGGGTCATGCATTTCAGTGGAAATGGGAAAGATGATTTCGGATCAGTGGGTTTGTTGATGTTTGGTAATTCAAACACTGTGAAGTAACCGAAAGACATTTTGAAGAATTTTTGCTTATTATTTGTTCTTAGAAGGATTGATTCAAAAAGGAGGTTAGTTTCGATGATGATATGAGAGAAAGTTCTTCGTTTTAGTTTAGGTGAACGTAAACTAACATCATATTCAAGATATTTCTATGATTCTAAAGTAGTTAAAATGCAATGCTATAGAAAATATTGGAGGGAAATATATTGGGAATGACCTATGTATGTACGTACGGGGGTAGACTAAAATAGCACCTGCTGCTGTTGCCACCACCCCCTCCCTTATTTACATAGTCGTTGCTGTGGGGGTGAGAACTTGATCAAACAAGAATTAGCCCCAACACTGCGCTATTTCGCAAACAGACTCAACACTGGAAACAACTGTGCCAGCTAGTCGACAGCGGACAGACAGTCTTTTCTTTAGAGGAACACCGGTTCCATCCAGATCCTATCAAAGTTTTTCCGATCGATCGGCATGCAGCTGTGGTGGTTCGGAACCCACCAAAAGCTGTAGGTCGCAACGTGTTGGGGAGCCGGTGTTTGGTAGTGACCACGATGGATAATTCTTAAAATAATTTCAAACTGCCGTTTGTTTACATTTTTTAATTCAAACTAAAGAAACTAAAAGTCGATTTTTTAATTTTGTATTCATATTTTGTTTTAAAGAGGAGTGACTAAGGATCTACGTAATTTTCGTGTTTAGAAACTGGTTATTTTATAAGATATCGTAAGAAAAAGATTTTTATTTATTTATTTATTTATTTATTTTTTAACGCGCGACGTTCAGAGAACATATGCGCCGATGAGTCGGTTTGTTAGATGTTTTTGGCCGAAGCCGAAGATGAAGTGGCCGAAGCCGAATAGGAGTGGGCCGAAGCCAATACATCCATGTCGGAAGCGGAAAATTTTTCCGTTCCGCCGGGATTCGAACCCGGACCTCTCAGGACACAAAGCGGACCCCTTGACCACTCGGCCACTGAGAGGCACTTTATTTTTATTTATGCCATCTGACATAGCTACTTCACAATTTTTTGAAGAAATCATTAGCCTTCTATATAAAAGTAAGTAACATTTAGGGAAATAATTTTCCATTCATACTTTGTACTTTGTTTCATGAAAAGTTTCAAAAAAATAACAAGATAGAAGCCGACACTTGAAGAATTAAAAGTTCAAGTTCAGCTGCTGAACAAGTTAAGATCATCAACAGTCAACCGCTAACTTTGCTCGTTAAACCGCTACAGGGGTAACGGGGTAACTGGGTCACCTCAACCTAAATCCTAACAAGTTACAGTACACAATGGGGACCTACAGTTTAAGTTCCAAACCACCACAGCCTCGATGCACATTTCCTTGAGATACCGAATGTATCAGAGTTAAAGAAAACCTTGACAGGATCAGGATCGAACCGGTGTGACCCGTCAATAATTCGCAATTACACCGTCTGGTTAGCATGCAGCAATATGTAAAGTAGGAATGGCATTCCTGGAGTGCCAGAGGGGCAAAATGGGTGGGCAGGAATGTTAGCAACGGTAACCACAAAGGATGATTTTCCTTTGATCTAGGAACGCTCATTCTTTGCCCACATCCCCTGTGAGAAAGTCTGCACCGTAGAGAAGCGGGCAAGCAAAAATTCAGAATATGTATTTCATTTCAAGGGGAAAACGTCTAATATACGTCTACGAGCAAAAAATGGAAAGGCTGCATGAATGGTATATGAATATTTTATGGCTTGTCCATGTTCGGTTCGAGAATGGAAGGTGTAGTCAATAAAAAACAGATATTTGCATCGTCCGAACACACTTCTGCGTTACACTGTTTTCAACATTATAGGAACTATGTGAATAGATGGCCTGGTAGTTCGGAACCCATTTCAACCTTTTTAGCCATCTAGACGCAAAAATGTACAGAACAACAAGGAATTTTGTTGTTGTTGATGTTTACGTACTTTAACTTCGTTGCTATGACGATTTGTCAATGGTACTGCTTCCACGGCCACTTGCTGCTCTATAAGCTAATCATAGTGGGTGAGGCACACAAGATCTCTGGTTGCCAAGACGATGTCATCCCCAGTTCAGTTCCAAATTATTCAACTTCGTATGCATATAGGTCTATCCCAATATAGGTCGTTGGCTGTAAGGCTATAGAACACATTCTTTCTTTTGCAGATAAGATCCAAGACCTTACCAACCGAGTCATGGGCAGAGGGCTATGAGTTCAAAATCCGAGTACCTACCCATTCGGCACCTGAATCAGCGATTGCGGGAAGTGCTGGGGGGCTACCTCGAGGACGGGGCCCCCCTGGTGGAGGCCCCTTCGCAGGAACCAGAGGACCTCCTAGAAAAGCCCTGCGTCACATTGCAGCCGCATGCGGAGGGACATTGCCCGCAGAAGGGCGACAGCGTCATCTGCTGGCCCCCCACACGGCCTGGCACCTACGCCTATGCACAATGCATGTCCGAGTTTCATGACATCAAGTACGACACTTCATGTAAGTTTCTAGTGGTTTCTAAGATGCCAAAATAACTTTTTTCCCTGAATGAGTGTAGGAAAGATACAGAAAGAAAAAGCGGGGAGAACTGTTGGTGTTGAAACTATCATTAGCGAACCACAATAAGATTTTCATTATCGTTAAAGAAAATAGGGTTAAGGGTTTGATGGGGTGACATAGCGATGGGTCACGGTCACTGCTGACTCTCCCACATTTCCAGGTTCTAATCCCCACTTATCGAAATTTTTCCGGGTGGTTCTCCCCCATGCACAGCCCTGATGTGTACCGGCTGGAGGAAAACTGGACTGTCGGGGGTGATGGTGACCAAATCATCCCCTTATGCTCACGAAAGGTGCCACCCTGGCCCTTCTAGCGCTGATCAGACTCCTCTATGTTCTGAAGTAGTGAGGCGGTGATATAACAGCGTCCCCGAGAGAGGTCACAATGGATGGCGTGATACGTCTTTGTCATTTTTTTCTCCCCAGTGTAATTTTCACTCCTCCCTCTAACTTTTCCCTACGGACTGTCACACAAAAGAAACAGTTAACAAACTAGGACTGGAAAGGAAGCCATTGTTTTTCCGCTTTTCTCACTATCAAAGGACTTTATTCTCGGTGAGAAGGCAGTGCTAAATAAGTGAGAAAAGACGGTATTTCTCCTATGGAAGGTACCGATTTGGTAGTAAAGGAACAGCAAGAGTTGCTGACTTCCCAACCCCCTTAAGATAGTAGACAGAATGCTCTTTGTTTGCGTTTTTTAATGACACTATTCTGAGGATGCTATTAAACATTTAATTCTTCTGAAATATAATGTCTTTTTAAAGTAATTTTACAATCTTACGAAAAATATAAATAATGCTCTTCATCCATGTTATAGTTTTGAAAGATCCGCTGGACTCATTTATTTGAACTAATGGTGGATTTAGCTAGTTGCGAACGGAACGCCCTTGGACGTTCCATTCTCATAACAACATAATGTGAACATAAAAACCAAGAGGAACTTTTGATCCACAAACTTACCTTGGTAACCTGGTAACAGTTTGTGTTTACTCATAATATTGAAAATTGGAATGATTCGAAATCTTTCAAAAATAGAGTTTAAGTATTTAGAAATGCTTCGGAGGGACGAGATGAAAGATATTTTTCTGCCTGAGTGGCCCTAGGAAGTTGAAAAGGGCTGATTTTCTTGGAAATCAATCCAGCTGTGGGTACTTCTCGTACAACACCGAACTATAGTACCTATAGGTATACCTACGCCAAATATTTTTTTGGTGATATATACCTACTTGGCAACTCACTGAGACCAAGTGACCGATGACGTCATATTTCACTGTTTGAGACCCCTATAGATGGCAGAGTGGTCCACTGCTATTGTACAGGGCTAAACTTAAAATAGCTCCACGTCAGCACACCTCGTTTTGTCGCGAATATTTCATATAGGTAACAGTTTACAAAAGTAGGTACCTACATGGCTCTGTTCGTGGGAAAATACTTAATACTAGTATTGAGAAATAGGTAGGTACACATTTTCGATTCCTCACAAGCAAAGGATAAGCATCAATTTAGGGTCCGGGACAATTGGGCGCCGCCGTTTTGGCGCCACCAGTTTGGCGCCGGCCGTTTTGGCGCCGACCGTTTTGGCGCCAGGACCATTCGGCGCCAAGACAATTGGGCGCCGTCCGATTTGGCGCCAGGACAACTGGGCGCTGTCCGATTTGGCGCCAGGACAATTCGGCGCCACAGGTTAATAGTAGCCAAAGGGAATTTAAATCAGTTGCTACTTTTTCGGCCTTCTGCAGGAAAAGTTCGCATCTCTTCCATTGGGGGGGGGGGGGGGGGGGAGGGGGGCATGATGCAAATAGAGGCACCTATTATTTTTACTTAACTCCTCATCCTTAATTGGGGTCTGCCTAGCGAGGTAGAACTTGGAGAAAATTCCCAAAACGATACGAATACTCGAGCAAGCGTAGCGAGCGAGAATAAAAGAACTCATCTCCATAAAATCTCCATATTTTTTTAAAGGAATTTTTAAGAATTTCTAATTTCACCAATTGTCGGAGGCCCCTCTTTCAGTCTTTGGGGGGGAACACTCCTAACATGCACTAACTTCCCCTCGTTTCATTGCCGTTTGCTGGAAATTGGGGATAAATAGCTGTGGCGCCCAAATGTCCCGGCGCCCAATTGGTCGGCGCCCAATTGTCCCGGCGCCAAATAGTCCTGGCGCCCAGTTGTCCGGCGCCAAATAGTCCTGGCGCCCAATCGGCCGGCGCCAAATCGGCCAGCGCCAAATCGGTGGCGCCAAACCGGCGGCGCCGAAACGTCCGGATCCCATCAATTTATGTTGTTCAGGTCCCAGTTCATTGAAATATGACGTCACTGGCTATACCGGCCACACGAAAGGGATAATTAAGTGGTACTGCGACGAATAGGTATGCAATGTCAGTTTTTAGGTATGTAATATCAAGAGGTGCAACTAATTATTTCTTTCTTCTTTCTTGGTGAAGGGGGCCAGTCATTTGAAATCCTCGATATCCTTCCTGTCGATGGTGCGGAGTCTGTAACAATAGAGACACACTATAGTAATTGAGGGTAGCAGTGTCCCAGCTGTTACGTTGTTGAAATAAGTTCTCCCTCCTACCTATTTGTAAGGAAGGAGCAGGTCCGTATCCAGAAAGCGGTCATGGGGGGTCATACTCTATATCTATCTTTGCTTCACGTTGGCAGTGATGTTAATAATTTTCCGCTCATGGGGGGGGGGGGGGGGGGGTTAACCCTAAACACCCCGTCGATACGGCTATGGGAAGGAGAGGTATACAGTACTTTTCTTTTGTCTCGGCATCAGTACCCAGAAGTGCGAGTTAGGAAATGTTTCTGTGCCGGGATCGGAACCGCTAGTGCGGCTTGCCAAACCAAACGCCTTATCCACTCAGCCAATGGATCCACTAACAATACCCTTTCCTAGATACTTACATCTCACCCAACTATAGGTATACACTCCTCCCTACCTTTGAAAGGGGGTGGGGGGAGGAAGTACGATACCGACCAACGTCGGTCCTCACCCTCACCCTTATCTATCAATTATTTTAAAATTACTTATCAACGTACCCAACTCAAATCTGGAACTGGAACTGATCCGCATAGCCACTGTTCGCTCCACTCCATTCTTCATTATGAAAGGCAGAGGCTGCGAAAACAATAAACATAACATATCAAAGAAATAATGGTAAAAATGCTAAACAGTTTCTACTACGATTTCCAAATTCTGTGATTTCCAACTTGGGTTTAACTTCATATTAGTAGTTCTTATCGTATTCACAAGTATAATGTACTCCTATTACTTTCACTTCGCTGAAATATTATAAAAAATAAATACAAAATACGAACCTGTTGATCCGGCCATTTTGTGAAAACACACAGTTTAGAAGGTAGTTGCAAACAGTTTGAAACTTTTTTGGTTTGCGCGGGGAATTTCTGTTATTTTTAAATTTTAATTTTCGTATTATTTCTTTATTACCCATTATTATTGGAACCTAATTATAATTTATATGTTAATTTATAATATAAAATTAATAATCGTATAAATTTTGGACATTCCACGACGTTCTACAAAAAAAAGTTGAATAATTTCAACTTCCTAATTTCAGAATTTTCGTTCCGTGTTTACAGGCAAAACAGCGCACAACAATGAAGCTGGATGTACAAGATATCACAAAAATGCACAGAAAGTAAAAATAAAAAAAATATCGGGCCGGAATGCCCGTATTTTTCAGACCAGGTTCAAAAATTCATGAGCGAAAAAATTGGAACCGGAATTCGTAGGAACGATGTGGCACCCATATTTAACTTAACAGCTCAACACTTGGGGTCGGAACGTTCACAGTTAGCTAAATCCACCATAACTGCTCCACTCCTTGATTGAGATGAAAGACATGATCGAGAAAGGCTGTCATCACAGCAAACCTTTGAACAATCAGTGCCTTTGTAGGCGGGCGTCAGTTCATTACCAACACGGAGAGCAATCTCTGTTCGGACGATAAAGTTAGACACCCTTCAGACGACGGATACCATGCTGTTTTAAGGGTCCGCTATACCTGACGGTGCATTTTTTGCCGCCCATAAGATTAACATTGCGAGCGGCGATTCATTTTCAAGGTTTACCCTTGGTTGGAAAGACACAAAATGTTGCCTGTACCTAGCCCTAACAATGTTCTAGGGAGTGTTCGAAGCAGATTTCCCAATTTCTCACTGGATTCTTTTATTGCAACTGTTTTGCAAATGCTAGCATCGCATACCTCAAGAAAAGTGCTGTATCTCGAAAACCAGTGCTCTTAATGATTTTTTTTTTAATTTTTTTTTTTTTTTTTTAAGAACCTGTTGGCAATTTTATGTCCGGTACTACAATATGTCATTTTTCACCTCAGAAACAAGTTTCTCTGGAAATTGGTTGTATCTACAGGGGAAATACTTCTACTGGTCAAGAGGGAAAAACAAGACTTGCACGGCTGAGGTCCTGGGTTCGAATCCCGGTAGCAGCAATTTGGTGTTGGCAGCATGGATGTCACACCAAATATTCTTTTGGCTTCGGCCAACAATCAATTTGTTTAATTAACATCTGTGCCTTCGGGGGGGTATGGGCTGTGTAACCACCAACAGATAAGCAAGTTAAAAGAAATCTGATTTCTGTAGTTTCCAGTCATAGAATAAAATACATAGGGGGTAAACGGCCTGGGAAGTTTTTATTTGAAAAGTCCGCAAACCAGCTGCCATCGTAAATCATTCATTTACAATCTCCATACATCATCCTCCCGTTCAAAATATTTCCGAAAGTTACCAGAACCTATAAATGCCAAAGGTTTCTCTCGTTTCAAAATAAACTGATTGGCAATTTGGACTAGGTTATGTCGAAAAAGAATTTTCAAATTTTATGCCTTCAACTCCTCGAGGAACAGTGATCGATCCTGATCTTACCAAAAGTTTTCCTGATCAGCACTGGGCTCGGAACCCACCTGGTTTCATAGCTGAGACAGTAGAGTAGCTGTGTCCTTGTCAGACTTTCATACATCGATATCTTTAAGTTGATGATTCCCACAGTTAGCTTACAGTGAGATAGGTAGCAGAAGATGCGGAGCTTAGCAGAAGTAGCCAAAGCTTACGTCACTTTCGGTATTTTCACCTCCTATATACAAACTTAAAATCCGGCCACTTTAGAGTGTAATAACTTTTTATTTAGTGGTCAGAATCTAAAATGCGATAATAGAGAAACTAAGTCAGTGATGAAACTAATAGTCCGATCATTTCCTGAGGTACTGATTTAACCCCATTCCCATATATTCCAATTCGCCGGGTTCTAATACTGTACAAATAAACCCATATTATTATAATATATCTTTTATATCAACCTCTATTCCCATTCCAACGTTTATTCCGTTTGAATTTAACGGTAGAATGCTTTCAAGCCGTGATTTCTTGCGATTCTCGATATTTCTCCGACTGCCGCAAATGATATCAAATTTTATTTGTTGGTGCGTACGTGCTGGTTTTCGATTTGTCCTGGCCAATATTATGCATGTCTAGGAATGATATTTTCTTGATTATACCAGTGTGGTATTTTCAGTATTCTATTGCTCATTGCAAAAAGTCAGCACTGCTCACTGGAATCTTTAACGTCTTTTCATCATACTTGTTTTCGTCAAAACGACTTATAATCTAATGCCAAAGAATGATATGTTTTTGTTTCAAAATGGACTTTTAACGGGAGGATAAAGTTTTCAGCTATACTTTATCAGGAAGTTAAATCTGTTAAATTTTTTTATAGGGTGAGAAGCTGTTGAAATCCACCCTAATAAATGTAACCAAACAAAACTTAAAAGCCACTTTTTAAACTATTTAACTTTGCCTCAAGTTTTGAGTCCAGCCCTTGCCAAGTTCTCCCTCTACCATTTGTTCTTTGAGCTTCCAATTCCACCGTCAACTTTTCTCGTCTCCTGAGGAAACTAATTCTGTTCTTTTTGTGAGGAAACTATTTCTGTACAAAGTTGAGAACAAATGTTGCCAGTGGGAGAGACAAACTTTCGGTCAAGATTTCATTCGACAGATCGCAAAACATTGTTCTGGGGTCCCCAGAGACGGCACATGTTGCCCGGTCTCTCGTCCGAAAAGTTTGCGGGTAGCTAGTTTGCGGGTTTCAGGTAGAGTTGTAGCCCTTTTTCGGTCGCCTTTTTGAATCCACATGACATGAACTAGAGGAAACCTCTTTAGCGTAGATCTACCCTATTCCTAAAGTCTACTTTAGTGTCCACTAAAAGTTCACTATAGCGTTACCCTCCCGAAAAGAAAAGCTGGTGCCTTTCACCATCCTGCCGATAGTGTCCTTATCATAAAGTTAGCTATAGTGGACAGTGGACTTTATACGTCAAGATAAATCAAGTACCTTGCGATTGCACTTGGTTCCTTGCAATATCATTAGTCATAAGCTGAAAGTATGATAACATAAATCAGATAACGCTATAGTGTACACTATAAAGTATTGAAATCGAGCCTTAGGCTGAATTTCACCACTTTCCGATAGTGTCTTTACGTTATCGTATGTTTAGCTTACGACAAGTGCGTTCGAAGAGAAACAACTGCAAGCGCAACGCATTTGTCGTAAGCTAAACATACGATAACGTGAATCCGTTCGTTAAATCCTCCCGTTAAAGACACTATCGGAAAGTGGTGAAATTCAGCCTAAGTCTAACAATAACAATATCATCCCCGTAAAAGGCGAGAATTGAAATAGAGTGAAATATATCGCAAGGCCGCCTTCACATAAATAAAGGGAAATGTGGAGAATCCTCGGAAGATATAGTGCAGAAATGCTAAGGAAATAAACTCAGCTGCACGGAATCCATAAAGAAACTCTGTCGCTATGGCCTAGACCTGCCCACTGTCCCGTGTCACCACTCACGACAGTTTTCAGTACGTCACGTAGACATATTGGCAGTAAACAGAGTGTGCTGTCGAGACATTTCGACTCCGTCATTAAAGCTGTCGGCACAATGCAGTTTTAATGTCCATTTTCTGAGCAAACTGTTGAATATTTATTTGGTCTTATAAATATGATATATGACTTTCTGACGACAGATTTTCATATTTCACGTGACTTTCCGGGTGAATTTTCTTCAATCCTGCGTCAACCATGCAAGCTCTGGGTACCTGGCTATCACCAGCTTTGGAAAAAGTCTACTATTTATATAGAAACGTTCTGTGATCGTCCAAAAAATCGATGAGTTTTCAATTTTCTCATGTCAGTTATTTCGTCAAAAAAACCTTTTCACCCCCCCCCCCCCCCTACATGAGTTTTGGTATGTTCGCAAACTATATCATGCGGGTACTCAAAATACTCGGGGAGATTTCCTCAGGGTAGTTATCTCGTCTAACAGTCTCTCCGAGCATCCCCGACCGAAAAACGGGGGGAAAAAAATATACGCCGGGTGGGGTATCAAAATACCGTTTGCCTTCCACTGCTTTGGTAGGGTGTGGTGGGAAAGTATTTGCGACCATTGTCATACCCCTTGTTTTTAATTCTAAATTTGTTTTTAAACTTCAGTTCCACCGAGAACGTAACATCATTAATTATCTGAAATGGATAGCACACATTGTGAACCCCCTTCCCCATGTTACCGTTGGTAGGGTAGCAATGATTTACATTGTAAAGTGGTACTGTGGCATCCGACACCCTTTGGGAATTCTCGAATGGACCAAATTGCTCCAAATGGATCGCTGACTGGATACATGTACCTGAATTATTCCCCTTTACAGGTCCTAATTTCATTTGCATCAATATCAAAAGCATTCATTGCAAATACTCCAAAATAGCGATCGATATAATCTATCTTACGGCTAGACAGACACAATGCTCTTTTTATTTCCGTTATTTGTGGTCAAGTGGGTGGGAGTGGTCAAGGGGTCCGCTTTGTGTCCTGAGAGGTCCGGGTTCGAATCCCGGCGGAACGGAAAAATTCTCCGCTTCCGACATGGATGTATTGGCTTCGGCCCACTCATATTCGGCTTCGTTCTCTGAACGTCGTGCGTAAAAAAAAAAAATTGCGTTATTTAAGGGCGTTTGTTTGTTATAGTTCTTTATCTGTACGTAAGGGGGTGATTTGGTCAGACTTCTTCCCCCAGCCGGTGAAGACCCACCACCCATCAGGGCTGGGACGGGACGAAAAATCTCCAAAAGTGTAAATTGGAACCCTGGTCCTCCAGCTTCACAGTTCAGTACCTAACCAGTCAGGACACGAGGTAAAAATTGTGTCCTTTTCCAATTCCATGTTCGCTACACAAACTCAAAGGAATGAAAGAGTTGTTCTGTTGTTCGTAATTAAACCCTGAAGGGAAATGATATTTCTGTTGATGCGTTGGCTGTAAACAGTAGAGGCTGCATAGCTGACGAGAATGAGGACGAGGCGCTAATGAGGAGGCAAACTGGGGGAGGGGGGTTAACCGGATACAGCTCTAGGTACTGCTGACTTATTCATAGCACCGGATGTTAGAGCTTCAACAAACAGCCTCAATAGCTGTGTAGTCTGGCTGCTTGTCTTGAGAGGAATACCGAGGGATTACCCAGTCCAGGAATCTCGTTGGGAATCTTACTGGGAATCTCAGGAAATCATTGGAAATATTAATGAAATCTCAGGGAATCTTGGAAATTTCTGGAGTAGTTAACCCTTCGGGGTGCATCTTTCCACGAATCTCGTTGAGAATCTCAGGAAATATTTGGAAATCTCAAGCAATTACTGGAGTGGTTACCCCCTCGAGGAATACTGACAACCGGTTGTTCCACCCTGATTCTATCAAGGTCCCTGTCGTGTATTAGCAACACGATGGGGGGGGGGGGGGGGGGAACTGGTATTTGGTAGTGCTGCCAGCTGAGCACTATGGATACTTGTAATGGTGTAATTTCTGCCCCCCCCCCCCCCCCCCCCCGCTGCTGAGGAGGAAGGGTGTAAACCGGATGTTAGCTACAACTGCTGACTCATTCATAGGCCTGAACAAGGGTAAGCAATTCAGAGGGGAACCATAATGATATTTTCGACATCATGAAAAGAAGGTTTTCTTTTTGTCATTTTTTACGCCACAGTTGATGAAATTTCCTGGTATTCTCGTTTGAAAACTTTGCAAGGTATTCTCCCCGTCTACCTTGCACTCCTAAGGGGATGGGAGAGACGGAGCCCTGTACAGATGGAATGTTTTTTGTTGACATTCTTTTCTAAGAAAGCTGTTGAATATTTTATGTTCTGAACTAAAAAATTATAAAACACATGAGCTGGCCGAAGACCAAATGAATATTTGGTGTGACATCCATGCTACCAACAGAAAATTGCCGCTACCGGGATTCAAACCCAGGACCTCACTATCTTATCCGCTAAATTGAGAAATCCCGGTCTTATACATATAAACTCGATTCCGGAAATTTAGATCAAGCCACGATTGACCTGCTTGTTATGCCCGCATCCATCGGCTGTCCCCAAATGTCATTAGTGCTGACTGATGATTGCTGACTAGTTGAGGGAGTGTCTGATAGATGGCGTTGTGACACGTTGGCCCCCATTATTGGTACTTTGCCCCCTCCCCCTCAAGCCGTTAGCGCCGGAAACAGGCCATCCTGGAACATCCGCTCGGGTTTTTCCTTTTCCGCCTCATCAACCCCCCCCCCCCCCCCCATTTGCTTTTATGGAGGTTGCGAGGCCAGGGGGGGGGGGCAGGCTTAAATGTATCTGGTCTCTGGTTAATGTTCCGCTATCGAACGGATACAACCTTGATCGCCATGCGAAGGAATTCACCTTTGGCTGGAATTTTTTGTTAGAAAAAAATCCGTTATAAGGAAGGAAATTTAGCTTTCGATGTAGTGTTGAAGTACGTAGACGATTTTCTGGGTGAACTGTTGTTCTGAAATATAAACAATACGTGGCCTTGCAATAGGTAGGTAAGTTTGTAATTTTATATAGGTAGATGTAGCATGGATGGCACCAAAAATGATCATTTGGCTACGTAGCCACTACCAAGATAGAAAGGGGAAAATCTTTAGCGGCGGGGATTCGAACCGCACGCCTTATCCACTCAGCCAATGTCCCTCCCAAAACCTACCATCTCCGAATTAAGTAACAGTAGGTATAATTCGGATTTATAAACACTTCGAAATTCTCCAAATGGCCCCCAAATTTCATGCTGTAAATCTTCTGGAAGGCATTCCGTTAGTTTTATTGTGTTTTCGTAAGGTTTATTACGGTAGTTAGAGCGACAGCAGTAGCTTGCCGGCGAATTTATACAGTTAAACTAAGCCCCCCCCCCCCCCCCCCCACCTCCCCCAACCTCCTAATCCCTTCTGAAGGAGCAGACAGCAGACAGCAAATCACGTTTCGAAAAACCCTCAGCAGTCCAAAAAATAGAGTCTGAATATTTATCCCTTTAACATTTTCTAGCATTGCTTTTTAAGCAGTCCAGAACCTTAGAAATTTCTTTAATATAATTTTCCTGTTGTATTTCGCCCATAAGAACCACACAAAAATAGCTAATATAGAAATTAGAATCACTTTTTACCCTCTTCAAAATTTTCCACCCCCGTTATTTTCACGATCGAGTGATATTCGTCAACAAAAAATTTGTCCGAAATTAATCGACCGCAAAATAATCACACAGCCTCTTAATTTCGGCCTTTACAAAGACGTATTATAATCATATTTCAGAACACCCAAAATTTTCCCCATCAAGTGTGCAGATAAAAATGTAAACAAACACGACTTCGTAGACGTCCTTAATGAATAACATTTGTATCCAAGATGGAGTCGCCTTGTAGGGGGGAGGGGGGGGGGGGAGAATTATCCCCCCAACAACGATCAATTCCCCAGCTTGATAAGATTTTAACACTTCCCCACTGTTGAGAACATCTGATTTTGTTGACTGACGATCTGTTAGGAGCTGCAAGTACTTGCGACACTATCTTCTGCTGAAGTTTCTTAACGACAATTTTACAAAGAAACTGTTCGGTAGTTCTTTGTTCTGAAATATAATATGTCTTTTTAACGTCAGAAATTAACTGGCTATGTTGTGATTAAATATCATATGATTTTTTGATTTTTATCAACAAAAAAAATTGTCCTGAATTACTCGATACATTTAGGCTGAATTTCACCACTATCTTATAGTATCCGATAGTGTCTCCTATAACGAGAGGATTTATCGAACGGATTTACGTTATCGTATGTTTAGCTTACGACAAGTGCCTTGCGCTTGCACTTGTTTCTCGCGGCGATCAAAATTGTCGTAAGCAAAACATACGATAACGTCAATCCGTTCGTTAAATCCTCTCGTTATGAGACACTATCGGATACTATATGAAAGTGGTGAAATTCAGCCTTAAACATCCAACAGTCTCCTCAAAAACTGGTCAGTCGGAAGTAACGTAAACAAATAACAATTTTTAATTCGACCCCCCAAAACAGAACATACATATTGTACTCTGGTGATTTTTTTTCCCTCATTATTCAAGTTAGGAAAGACAAATCCAATTTTGAGCACCGAAAACAGCACCTGAAAACGAACAAATATAGAATGAAGTGACAAAATCCTGTTAGGTGCTTCATAATGACTGTACATTATACAGAGGCAACCATGCATGCTGATAAAGGATAATACATTCAAACATTTCCATGCTACAAGCGGAGATGACTGGAAAATCCATTGAGACTAGTTCCAATCAGTTCCATCTCCTATTGACTTGTTAGCCATTGTTCAATTGAATAGTCATCTAAAACGAAAGTCAGAATGGAATTATTCATTCAGAGTGATATATGAGCGTCGTTATGCTTCGATGAGCTTTATGAATATTCTTTCACTATATTTCAGATGATTAGTTCTTTCAGAATGTTCAGGTTCAGAGTGTTTTATATTTCTCACGTTCGATCCCTATCCTATAAAAGTTTTTACTTTCTCGCTAGCCATTTATGGCGAGAAAGTATTGTTTTCGTGCAAAATTTCGAAATTGAGATTTTGGGTTTCCCATGATCCTGGGGGTCCCCTGAGTCCAAAAATGTGGTTTCTGGAAAAAGTCTGTCCGTCCGTCAGTCCGTCCGTCAGTCCGTCCGTCAGTTCGTGCAGTGCTCTAGTGCCTATACCGTTCATCAGATTTTGATGAAATTTGGTATGGACCTGTCTAAAACCACTGCCGAGGGGCATTTTCAAGGATTTTTTGATTGGTCAAAAATTGCGGCCGCTATTGTCAAAAAAGCGCCAAAATAATTTAAAAAAATCGTGTTTTTGGTGACGGCGACGGTACACTTTTCAATCTATAACACTGAAAACTGGTAAATGTGTTGACAAATAGATGCTTCGACGTCATTTGCAACTAAAATTGAATTGGTTGAAAATTACGGCCGTTCTGGACTAAAGTTCGGTCGTTACAGAGAGACTACTGTGCCTATATGGGTTAATGCTGACACCATCCATAAGTATAAATACACAAATACCAAGTGAAATGTATATCGAGGCTGTGGTGGTTCAGAACCCACCTAAAACTGTACTAACTCCCTCTGTAATATAGGGGGGGGGGGGGGGGGGGCAAAAGGTCGCAACTCAACTGGTTTCAGAGTTAAAACAGAATATTTGAGTTTTGTCAGGCACCCCCGGCTGCTGCTATCGATCACTGTGCCCTTTGACTTTGAATAACAACTTTCTTCTCATCTCGGTATTTCACTTTCACTACCAATCAAAAGGACGACAAGCCTAGCAACTAGACCATTTCAAGAATTATCCATCGTGCTCATACGAGGACCTACAGTTTTAGGTGGGTTCCGAACCACCACAGCCTCGATATACATTTCACTTGAGATTCTGACCATATCAGAGGTGAATGCCGATCAGAAAAACTTTGCTAGGATCGGGATCGAACCGGTGTGACTCAGTGTTCCTCCAAAGACAACCCTCTAGTCACTTGGCTGACGTGGCTGCTGGCAGTGAAACTCAAATATTAAGCTATGAGTTCACCAGGGAACTGTAGTTGAGTTGCGACCTTTTGACCCCTCCGTCAGCTACAAAATATTCTATTAATTCGTTATATGGCTCATTTTGAAACGGGGAAATTTGGATTCTACGTATTTTGGACAGTTAACAGTATTTACATGAATATTTTATATACCTACATTATATTTTGACGTTGAATAGGCGTCCCTACTCTGCCAGCTACCGTAAATATAGATGTCCAAAAAATTAATTTTTTATAAAAAAGAAGTATTGTGATTGTAAACGAATGATTTTCCTCAATAACTCCCTTGTTATGGAAGTAAATGCTACCCAAATTGGTAGACCTCTTAATTATAGGATATCAAATGTGTATGTAAATTTTCAGCAATATCTGGCCAATGGCCTTCGAGATAATCGCTTACTTAGTAAAAATTGAGTGTTTTCTTTCATGCTTTGACGTAGTTATGCCCCACTAAGCGTCTCATAGTAATTTCAAACCCTGGCTCTAGCAATTGACCCCCTTCAGTCCCTACTGCATCTTTCCCCCATTTTCAAAACATTTTAATAGCAGAGGTGAACGTGAATATGTCCTCAACGGAAAATTGTGAAGCTATTCAACTAAACGTGTCAGCAGCAGAAGGGGATACCGCTGACCATTGTTTTGCTGAGCTCTTGGTGCCACTGCAAATTCCGCACCTCTATGCAGTTTCACTTGTATTTCCAACCGCAATGGAATTAATGCGAAATGGGATAGGTGATTTAAGTTCGCCTGAACCTGTTCCCGAGTCCTTATCCACTGAACCGCTTTGTTTCTCTACGATATTGTTGCAGTTACTGGATTCTCGACTGATCATAAATAAGGTGTTCATTTACCAGCACGTGGCTCCTTTTTGAGCTGGGCCACTTCAGGATGGCCAGTACCATACAGTTCCGAAGCAAACAAACGGTACGGTTTTGCGACAGTTTGCGACACTCCTTCACTCAAGGGGTTAACCACTCGTTGGGAATCTCGTTGGGAATCATTGGAAATCTTTATGAAATATCAGGGAATCTTGGAATTTTTTTTGGAGTGGTTAACCCTTCGGGGTTCATCTTTCTATGAATATCGTTGGGAATCTTTTTGCAATCTCAAGGAATCTCTGCAGGTGTCCCTTTCTCGAACGTCAGAAAACACACTCAAGTAACTCATTCAAAATTTATTGTAAGAAGAACTGTTCTTCATATATTGCATCATGGCATGTCGTATCTTCTTACAATAATTTTTGAATGTGTTACTAGAGTGGGTTTTCTGGCGTTCGAGAACGGGAATACACCTGCTGGAGTGGTTACCCCCACGCCTTCACTTGAGCGACAATGGCCGTGCACATCAAACTTGATTTTGGGGGTGTTGTTGGAACGGACGCACAGCAAATGATTTCCAACAATCTACGTCAAATGAGCCGTAAACAATAAACAGCGCAGCGGGTGATTTATCTGAGATTGACTCGGTGTTTCAGCTGTTTTGTTGTTCTGTTGTTCCCGATCCCCCGCCGTTACCGCCATTAATTGATACTATTAAAAAAACAACGGCTTCTAATATACACACCAGGCCTAGAGCCATTCCAGCGGGATTTTCCGTCCGATTCCATTTCCAATGGTTTCAAAGCTTTTTCTAACTCCATTTCGAGTTCCAAACATTTCAGACGATTGAATTCGTTCACTATTAGGATGTTTTTCGCAACTCGAAGAGCTTTTTATGGAGCTTCGTGAGTTGTATGCGTACCTATGCAAGCAACTTTCACTTTTAAGTGCCTTGCTTTTTTTTTCTGGGGAAAAATATGAAAGAACTGGGGTTACTGAGGGAAAATCCGAACGTGTGTATGGTAATAATGAAATGTAACATGAAAGTACTTGACTCATTTTTTCAGCAAACCGTAAACAACTTAATGAAGTGGGAACTTAGCGCTTCGTTTTGGATCTTAGCAGAATTCACTGAATCCTTGAAGCTAGTGAGAAAGCCAACATTGAAAAATGAGTATCTATACGTAATCTTTAGGCAAAGATAACTGCAAATAATATAGTTCCGCTATCCCTTACATATTTCGGAATCGCACTATACAACGTATTTACAATGGTAAAGTATATTTAGAACATTAACGCAAGATGGGAGTGGCTGCTTTCGTGAAAGACCTTAAGGCTATAAGCTGATTGAACTCTGGCTAATTAATTCATTCATTGATCAGGGGTGGGGGAGGCAATGACTTGTCACGCGAAACCCACCCTCGCCACGACATATAATTAACCACCCCTACAGCGCCACAGCGCTACTCTGTTGACTCTACAAGCTACTATGATAGCTTCACTGCTCATTTAGCGCTGTTGTCCTTATCATCGTCATCAGCACTTCCGGGTATGGCAATGCGGTAAATAAATCAACAGATAGATCATATTGACACACTATATATTAATACTATTACCTTGCCTTAGGTACGTGGTACGTTCTTCTTTTACAGAACTTAAGTACGTGGACTCGAAGGGGTCAGTAAAATTTGATCTGAGACAGGGAACGGTGGGGAAACTACCCTCTCCAGGTATGCTTCCTCCCCTTACTTCAAAAGTAAGGCCATGGCCAGACTCAGGTATATCTTACAGGCGATATAACGCAGAATCGTATTTTAAGTTAGTATTAAAAGGGCATGTATGCCTTCCCTTTTGTACTGTATGTACTGTGGAGTCTGGACAACTCAATAGGGTGACCAATGGGAGAGCAGGTACAAGTACACATATAGCACGAACGGGACCTACAGTTTTAGAAGGGTTCCAAACCACCACAGCCTCGATATCCATTTCACTGAACATATCGGAGGTGAATGCCGTTCAGAAAAACTTTGGCAGGATCGGGATCGAACCGGTGTGGCCAGGCTCAGTTCTCCTCAAAAGACCTCCACCAGACCACACGACTACACAGTCAGTCAGAACTCGGAGCGGCTCTACACATACTTCAAAGAAGTCAAGAAGTTTTGATGAACTGCTGTTTATTTAACATTACATTCTAGCTTTAGGCGTTCCGTATAGAATTGTCTGGAAATAAAAACGTTTCTCGCTTGTTTGAAGAGCTTCAGCGGAGATGGGAGTAAAGCTTGCCTAAATATTCATATATTCTCGCAATTTGCTGGAAGAGCTAAATTATTCCTATAGCATTTGAATAACGGTCACAGTGCCGTCCTCTCTCGTCTCAAAGTCTTCACAGTCTTACTTTCTAAATATATACCTTGATAAAGACTTAAGGGTGAAAAAAACGTGGTACAAGAATGATTTTTTACAGCCCATACCCTTGGCCGGAAGGCATAGATGTTTAAAACTGATTGGTGTGACATCCATGCTACCAACAGAAAATTGCTGCTACCGGGATTCGAACCCAGGACCTCAGTCGTGCGAGTCTGGGGATGAAGAACGAGACGAGAAATAGAAGCAAGAACTCAAGGATAGAGAGAGACAGAGACACCCTTATTTGAGGTATCAATTGCGAAGGAGCAAACAACAAACAGTGAGCAATACGAGAACTTTGGTTAGCAAGTCAGAGACTAAAACCAAGTTCGAGGCGAACTTCCGCGGAGGGCACCACCTCTCCAGCAAACCTCGGCTTTGCAACTTCCCTCCTGGCTATGTTCCATGAAGTAACCAGCTTCCAGTAGCGTCAGCTACTTCCTCTGTATTTTCTCCTGCTGTGTTTTTGTTGTTGAACTATTAAATAACCCAGTAGGGAAAAACAAGTAGCTCAGGAAATGATTGGATTGTGTAGTCAGATGTCTTTTGTTTCTATATTACCGCAGGAGGTGACAATACCGAAAGTGACGTAAGCTTTGGCTACTTCTGCTAACCTCCGCATCTTCTGCTACCTATCTCACTGTAAGCTAACTGTAGGAACCATCAACTAAAGATATCGATATCGATATATCAAAGTCTGACAAGGACACAGCTACTCCACTGTCTCAACTATGAAACCGGAAATCAAAATTTTCAACCCTCTATGTCTACGAAGGCCGAAGGGAGAAGACCTCGGGAACAGATTTAAGTTCCTACAACACCGCTTAGAAATCCTATATTGCAGGAGAGACTGTAGTATACACTTACAGAAGTGGCGAAATATACCATAAAACGAAAAGCACGAGCCGCCACTGGGCCTCGTTTTTCCGCTTCGGGGCTTAGCAGAAGTAAATGGAGCGAATACAGGCCAGCCATGAATTCAAGTTAAGTATTTGGCAAAGCAAACGGAGGATTATCTCTGCAATTATCAGATTTACACTTGGGCTTCTTATTAAGGAAGTTTTTAAAGAACTGTACGTGGGCCTAGGATCAAGTCACCATTTGTCAAGATTTTTCCTGGAGAATCTGGCCTCCACCGGCTGGGGGAAAACTCAACTGTCGGGCGTGATTCTGACCAAATGACCCCCTTGTGTACCGAGCTCACGAAAGGTGCCACCCTTGTCTCCCTCTACGCCCTGCCCCCTCCTATCGGGTTTTCAGTTTAAGACTGAATATACATTCGCTATTTGTAACAGTTTTTACTTTCTCGCTAGCCATATATGGCGAGAAAGTATTGTTTTCGTGCAAAATTTCGAAATTGAGATTTTTGGTTTCCCATGATCCTGGGGGTACCCTGAGTCCAAAAAAGTGGTTTCTGGAAAAAGTCTGTCCGTCCGTCAGTCAGTCCGTCAGTCCGTGCAGTGCTCTAGCGCCTATACCGTTCATCCGATTTTTATGAAATTTGGTATTGACCTGTCTAAAATCACTCCCGAGGGGCATTTTCAAGGATTTTTTGATTGGTCAAAAATTGCGGCCGCTATTGTCAAAAAACCACCAAAATAATTCAAAAATCGTGTTTTTGGTTAGTCTGACAAGCGCCGACGGTACACTTTTCAATCTATAACACTGAAAATTGGTATGTGAGTTGACAAATAGATGCTTCGAGGTCATTTTCAACTAAAATTGAATTGGTTGAAAATTACGGCCGTTCTGGACCAAAGTTCGACCGTTTCGGCGCCATTCACATTTATCGACAGATTGTCATGAAATTTGGTACGTTTATGTAGAACTACGTAACTTAAACAACTGTCGAACAGAATTTTGTTTTCTTCAAAATTACGGCCGTTTTTGTCGAAAAAGTGTTGAAAATGAGTCGAGAATGAGAAACCGTGTTTTTGAATGGTCGGAACACATTTGGGACTACAGTAATAAAATGATCGGTATGAGATTCGGTGTGACTGATCTCAGATATATGCTCGTGGGTCTTTTTCAACCGATTTTGGATTGAGTAAAAATTACGCCCGCAAAAAAATTTCAAAAAAATCTCAAAAAAAAAAAAAAAAACATATGAGGCGAGAAAGTTAAGTGCGACTGTTGTCGGACCCTTTATTTCTGCACACTTTATGAGGCCACAATTGGATATTTAAATGTTCTGAAATATAATATGTCTCGATCTCTCGATCAAGTCAACAAAAAATTTGTCCGAAATGAACCTATCGTAAAATCGTAATTTCAGCCGCTAAAGAGAGATATTATATTTCAGAACATTTAAATATCCAATAGTGTCCTCATAAAGTGCGCAGAAAAAACAAATAGCGAATGCATGATCGGCCTTATAGGTGTTTCGAGACGGGAAAATAATTTTTAATCCGTAAAGGGGATAAAAATGTAGAGGATTGAGTTGGCGATAGCGTTGCAAGCACTGCGGGACGTAATCATCATTCTTTTGATCTATTCTTCTCAAAATTGCTTCGTAACCGGTTTTGAGTTTTCTTTGGAAAAAGGAGCGCCTCACTCAATTCTCTCTCTAACTCTACCCAGAATCCCATTAACGGGAGCTTTGTATTTAAATTCGACTTTAAGGCTTTGCTGCACCTGATAAAGCATTTCGGCCACCCGCAATAACATTGTGACCAAAGAATTGTTTTTAATTATTTTTAGTCCCATTTTCGTTGACGGTATATTGGGTGGAATTGTTTTCCTCAGTAACTCCCTTGTTTTGGAAGTTACCGTAACAAAAATCGGTAGACCGTCTAACTATAGGAGCCAACATGTCTACCTAAAATTTCAGCCATTTGGGGGCAATCAGCTCTGAGATAATTATTCCTTAAAAACGAAAATTTCGCGCAAATTTGAACATCTCATCGTAACTCGTAAACAGGTTTCAAGTCCGGGCGACGCTATACCCTGTAGGTGCCCTAATAAAACAGGGTTCACATGATCGCACCACCCTAAATGCCGTCTTATACTATTTCAGGTTGAAGACGGAGAGTTTTTGGTAGGTAGGTATATATTGCATGGTACCAGTCGGCAATTTCCACACGGAAGGGAAATTGGAACTTCCTCGCTATTGGCGGGGACATTTCACTTCCCTTGATTGGGGAGACTCGAAAAAGCACCTCAGTGGTTTTCTGGCAGTGATTTCTTCTTCGGCATAGCCAACTTTCTTAAGGGAAACCACACGAAAATGTTAAGGAATAGTCTGGAATGTGGAGAATCTGTATATCGGCCGCAAAGAGGAACTTCAAAGGGCTGATGAAGAAACCAAATTTGTTCCAAAAGTCTTCCCCCTTCATAGCGGTTGCAAATTTTGACTTCCGGTTTCATAAAGCTGAGAATGTAGAGTAGCTGTGTGCTTGTCAGGCTTACGTCATGGCTGCGGCAAAGTGGTTGTGGTAACACAGGATTTTGCTATACAATACAAAAACTATTAACGAGAGAAGTTTCAAGAATATAGGTACATATCAGCTGCAACGTCGTACCTCAACTGGTCAATAACATTTAACCCCCAACCGCCCGGCGCGCGGCGCCCCAACCAACCAAAAATCCGACCACTTCACAGTGCAATTACTTTTTATTCTGTGATTAGAATCCGATAATTTAGAAACTAAGTCAGCCGAGGGGGTAACCACTCCAGAGATTCCTTGAGATTCCCTGAGATTCCATAAAGATTTCCAAAGATTCCCAACGATATTCATAAAAAGATGAACCCCGAAGGGGTAACCACTCCAAAAAATTCCAAGATTCCCTGAGATTTCATAAAGATTTGCAATGATTCCCAACGAGTGGTTAACCCCTCAAAGTCAGCCATCATACTAGAAAATCCAAGGATTGCCAGAGTGATTTTTCGTCGTGTGTTTGTACTTTGGCAGGATAAAAAATTGTTATAATTTTACGATTTTCTGACAAATTCATTTCTTATATTTCAGATAACGCGTCGAAGTTTTGTTTCGGTAACGGGACATGGGAACTGCACGCAAACTACGACAATTGTACACCCCTGTACATCGAACCAGAGCTCGGCAACGACACTACCCACCTTACGTCCACACTGTACTACATAGGCTACTCACTGTCTCTCGTGGCTCTTCTTGTGGCTATGTGGGTCTTCCTCTACTTCAAGTAAGTGTGATTAGCGTAGATAAGAGCCACTTCACAGTGGTCTAGTGGGAAAACACTGGCATCGTACGACTGAGGTCCTGGGTTCGAATCCCGGTAGCAGCAATTTTCTGTTGGTAGCAGGGATGTCATATTGAAATATTCATTTGACTATCTGTGCCTTGCAATAAGGCAACTATAGTTCACTATAGTGTAAACCTCCCGATAAGAAAAGTTGGTGCCTTTCACCGTCCTGCCGATAGCGCCCTTATCGCTAACATTAGTTAGCTGACTATTAACGGCAAGATAAAGTTTCCGGCTACCCTTAGCTTGAAATTAGATCAGCTACCTACTCCAGTTCCTGTTAACTTGCTTTTATCCCTTGAGCTCTCGATATCCATCTAGAAATAACCTGGGGAACGGAAATAAGGCTATTGATGCCGTTAAAAGCTTCCTTTTTTCTGTCCAGAGGAAACCTTTTGTACCTTTTTTAATTGAAAACTCTTCAATCGGAACCTTGTTTTCTTTTCCAAAGTGCACCGGTAATAATTTATTTAAGACTTCCACTTCATCGTTGTAATTTTTCAGACAGGTTTCAATTGCCGCAACTTCTGGTTAGGTTAGGGTTGAAAAAGTTTCAATTGAAGTCTAGCCTGTCCAGCAACTAGACCATTTCAAGAATCATCCACCGTGGTTGGCTGTAATGAATCATATCATTACTAATGATATAAAAAGCTATTGCACTCTAAAGTGACCGGATTTTAGGTTGGTATAGGACGTGAAAATACCGAAAGTGACGTAAGCTTTGGCTACTTCTGCTCAGCTCGACATCTTCTGCCACCTATCTCACTGTAAGCTAACTGTAGGAACCATCAACTAAAGATATCGATATATCAAAGTCTGACAAGGACACAGCTACACTACTGTCTCAACTATGAAACCGGAAATCAAAATTTTCAACCGGCCATCTCTCCGAAGGAAGAAGACCTTTGGAACAAAAATTTAGAGAGGCTGTTGAAATAAAGCAGGTACATAAACTAGGTTAATGCAGTTAGAGTGGGTGCTGGAGATGGAGGAGCATCTCCAGGACTTCAATCCTAGATTGGACAATAATTCTCGCTGACGAGAGCAAAGTCGCGTTTTTATCGCTACTGACCTCCCCCCTCCCCTGTTTTTACGATCCACTCCAACCGTACTTCTTCAGTTTCAGTAAAATGTGCCCAAATTGACATTGCCAAGCCAACAGCACAACCGTTTTTTACTAAATACACTCTGAACACTCAAAGTTACGTCACTCTCGGTAGCGAGCGACTTTTCTTTGACAAAACCTCTCTATAACGAGATAGAATAGCAATGCTCTTTCCCTTACAACTAAACGAGGCCATTCATATCATGTCATGTCATAGAGATATTGAAATAAAATTATAGCAATCCTTAGTCAATTCTTTTTAGACCGAAAAAATTCATTAAATTGCTTTTGGTTACTGGGTTACTTCAAAATGTTTTAATTAGCGAACATCAACAAACTCACTACAGAAAAAATCTCGCCAACCCCTGTTTTTTCGACCCCCTGCACCCATAAAAGGTGGGATCAAAAAACGTTACTTAAAAAAGTTGTAGGTGATACTGTTAGATGATTCAGGAAAGAAAAAAAAATTTATTATTTTCATTATTAAGGGAGTTGTTGTGAAAAAACGATTTTTCGAAAAACCCTCCCACTTGCCACCCCCTTCGTCCGATTTCTCCAGATAATGAGTCTAGCCTAGATTGTAGGCCCTTATATTTTATTGATTAGTCAAAACCAAAAATTTTGCACAAATACGGATTGTACAGTGATCACAAGAAAGTGAATTATTGTATATGTAAACTTTTGAGGTGATGGTAGTTTTGGGATCCAGGGGTCATGAAACGAACGACTGTGAAGAAATTTTTGAAAAGTGAGACTACTGGTACGACTACAACAGGTCAGATTCGGAATCAAGCTAAAACCAAACTCTTGTTTGTAGACATTTGGTTTTTATTTCAAACACTATAAAGTAGCCAAAAGTGATATTAATGAACTTTTAGTTACTTTGAGTTCTTAAAAGAATGGATTAAGGATTTACAGTATTATTATTTCAATAAGGCGACTTTCTGTGGAACCGTGAGGAAAAGTGCTTCGTGTTGGTTCAGGAGAACATAAATAAATGTCACTACTCCCATGTCACCTTAACTTTCTTGTAGCTATCTCGTGCAGTGGAATAACAGAGACGAGACTCAAACAAAGAGTAATAAAACATAATAAGGACATAAAAGGACAAAATGAGTGACACAGAAAAATTCTGCTGACCTCATTGAGTTGCATTATGGGTCTGCCATTTCGTTCTGCTACCGAAATGGATATAAAGATGCTTCAAGCACTGACTCTCTATACTTCTTTCCTTTATTTCAAATTTCCTGAGCCAGATGCTTGATGCCAGAAACTATGTTTTGTTTATAGGCTCAAGTAATCGACCATTTTTTGAGGACCCTGTTGGATATTTAAATGTTCTGAAATATAATATGTCTTTTTAACGACCGAAATTAACAAGCTGTGTTGTGATTTTTGCCAGTAAAAAAATTGTCCAAGATACCTTGATTGTAAAATAATAACATCATCAGTTAATTTCAGACTTTAAAAAGACATATTATATTTCAGATTATTCAAATATCAACAGTGTCCTCAAAAAATGGGGAAAACAAACATAAACAAACAGAACTTATCGAGGGGTTAACCACACTGTGGGAATCTCGTTGGGAATCATTGGAAAACTGTATGAAATCTCAGGGAATCCTGGAATTTTTTTGGAGTGGTTACCCCTTCGGGGTTCATCTTTTTATGAATATCGTTTGGAATCTTTGGAAATCTTTGCGGAATCTCAAGGAATCTCTTGAGTGGTTACCCCCTCGGAACTTATGCATCAAAAATAAATCGCAAAAGTTTTCGCAGAAAAGAGTCATTAAATAAGTTAAAGAAACAGCACTGTTTCTTCAGTGATTAATAGGAAGGTTCAGTATTATCTCCAACAACCAATTTCCGGGAAGGAAGCTGAAGGGAGACTTCTCACTTGTTTGAAAATTTCCATTTTCCCCTAGTTTTCTTTTTGCTTCCGACCTACTCGTATATTATTTCCCCAGGGATTTTAGATTTTTCTCAGTCAAGAAATTTTCCCTTATGGACTCAAAAGATTTTTTTATCGAGAAGCGAAAGCGAAACTGCTGAAAATATATCAGGTCTAGAATTACCTGTTCCTTTTCAAGTTTGTAAATTTATCCCCACCCGATAGAGTAGCGTTAAAAGTCCACTAACTAACGATAAGATAAGGGCGTTATCGACAGGATGCTGGAGGTGTATTCCCTTTCTCGAACGCCAGCAAACCCACCCAACTAACACCTTCAAAATTTATTGTAAGAAGATAAGGCACGCCATGATGCAATATACGGGGAACAGTACTTCTTACAATAAATTTTGAAGGTGTTAGTTGGGTGGGTTTGCTGGCGTTCGAGAAAGGGAATACACCTCCTGAAAGGCTATAGAGGATAACTCTATAGTGAACTTTTGCTATAGACAGCTTGGGGACATACAAACTAGCGACATCTACACGTGATATGTATGATACTGAGGAGACAGGCCCATCACTATGGTTACTGTATACAGCCACAAGTTTGAAAGACAAAAAAAATGCCTCGCCTCGCTTTTGCTGTCAGAGACATAGAAAAGACTGGAATGTATCCTTTCACAAGTGAGTAACTTCAAGTAAACTTGATAAGATAATGAGATAAGCAGTCTATTGTAATATAGGTCGTTGGGTCTGATATATCTCTGAAATAACCACTGGGTTAGATAAGTGGCCATAAATAACTTAACCCCCCCCCCCCTATCCTTAAGTGAACTTAGATGAATGAAAATGTCAGCTTGATCAATGCGAGGAAGAGAGTGAGTAACAGCGGCTAAGTATCTTACGATTAATTTAGTAGTAATCCAGCGGACAATCTAAACTTTAGTGCCTCTCAGTGGCCGAGTGATCAAGGGGTCAGCTTTGTGTCCTGAGAGGTCCGGGTTCGAATCCCGGCGGAACGGAAAAATTTTCCGCTTCCGACATGGATGTATTGGCTTCGGCCCACTCCTAAACTGGCTTCGGCCCACTCATATTCGGCTTCAGCCACTTCATCTTCGACTTCGGCCAAAAACATCTAACAAACCAACTCATCGGCGCATATATGTTCTCTGAACGTCGCGCGTTAAAAAAATCTAAACTTTACAGATTCTCATCAAATTTCGGAAATCATTTAACAAATATATGGGTAATTGAAATGAAAACTATATTTTCTTGGCTAGCGAGAAAGTTAAAAATAGTCCGTGTCAAAGTTTTAAGAAGTGTCCCTGACTTTCCAGCCGAACAAAGAACAAATTCTCGTTTCTCCCTTGTGACCCCACACCGTCTTCCAATCTCGGTTTCTGGTTTAATCGGTTTTCCACCGGTTAGGAGATTTTCCTCATAAAACCACCGAACCGTTACGTTATTTATATGATTTATTACGAGCGGAAAAGTGGACTGAGCGCACAGAGCCTCAGCCTGAAGCCTGAAGGGACTATGTTGACGTATCTAAAACTGATTTCTCAAGGGAGCTAGAGTACACATCCGACTTATCCTAAAAAACATACCGGAATCATAAAGATAACATCAAACTTTTTAATCTTCTTAGGAAACACCAGCCCTGGGAAAACAGTTTCTCCAAAAATCATCTTTAGATATTTCAAGAAATTTTATTCTCTTTTGAAACTATTTCGGATCATCCTAAACATTTTCCGGATAACCTATATTATTTTTTACTTTCTCGTATACGAGAGAAGTATGTGGGAAAAATCGAAGACTAACTTCAGGTCTGCATCGGCAAACTATACTTTGAACGGAACCTACACAAATTTTGATTAGGCGATGGTTTGGGCCAAAACTGACCCACCTCAATAGGAAATAGTGTTCTGAAATCTTGGAAAACAGTTCTTAACTGTACGGCCATAATCATCTTAAGGATTTTTTTTTGAAACTGTAGCTACTTGTAGCTAAAGACATAAATTTTCGCAGCCCATGTAATACATCCGGGCGAGAAAGTACAAACCCAAAGGTTATCGAAAGAAAAATCTGGCCTCAATAACCAAGTATGCGTGCAAATTCGCATTTACAATCTAGCTAAAGGCCGAAGCTTTTATGCTAATATGTAGGTTATGTGCCTATGTATACTATAGTATAGAGGAAGGAAGTAGAGAGAGAGCTCTCAAGCTTACAAAAGCCAGGTCAGCTTCATACATACAGCCTATATTACAGCATATACGAGACATACATAGAGCATAGAGCACTTGAAATATAATTAATTCTCACACTTTCCGTGGCGTCCTGTACATATAAAGGAATAATTAGCGTTTCCGTGCATGCTTTCACCACGGCACCTTTCATCCTTCACTATCACGCAAATGTGAAAGTTACGCAACGTAGTTTCCAGCCATAGAAATGGAGAAATTGGAAATAAAGGGCCCGACAGGGGTCACACATGACCTTCCCGTCTATAACTACGTTCTGAAAATTTGAAAAAAAAAAAAAAAAAAAAAAAAACATATTTTAGTGTGTAACCGGCCCTAATTTTGGAGTAATCCTAAAATGGTTCAACATAGTTCTAGAGCATGTATCCGAGAACATTTTCACCAATTGTCAATGCTATCCGTCGATTAGATTAGTCCCCAGACCAAACGTCTCTCACAAGGTTATTTTTATGTAGTAAGTAAGTAATGTGACCTGGGACATTATGGTGAGGGCAGACTGACCTGTAGCAGAGTAAGCAGCTTAGCAACAGTCTTAATGAGATCCATCCCTAATCCCGCCTGCCCCATCCAAATCCCTTGTGTAATCCAAAGACAAGTCTGTGGCAAGGATTTCCACCCCCTCTCCTCCCGATCCCCTTCATCCCCATGGTCATTACTCCCACCCTTACTAAATTATCATAGCACCTCGGACACTCGCTTCAATGAGATCATCACATGGAAGTTCAAGTACAAGCTGGAAGTGATAGTCGAACTTTAAAAAGACTATTACTTCGGGAAGATAAAACTAACTCTAACTTTATCTGCACAGTAAGGAATTGGCGAAAGCTATTCTAAAGCAGTAAATAAAATCCACTCTCTCTTGATTTTTAGTCCCAATTTCGTAGAGTGGGACTGTTTTGAAGGCAAGACGAAAAGTTTGGGAGGAATTGTTTCCCTCAGTAACTCCCTTGCTATGGAAGTTACCGTTACAAAAATCGGGAGACAGCCTAATTATAGAAGCCAACATGTCTATATAAATTTTCAGCGATGTGGGGGCAATCAGCTCCGAGATAATTACTTCCTTAAAAACGAAAATTTCGTACAAATTTGGACACACATCGTTAAGCGGCTTCCGCACGGTGTTACCACCCTAAAGGCCGTCTTACACTATTTCTGGTAGAAGACGGAGAGTTTTTGGTCGGTATACAATTTGTTGCATGGTACCAGCAGGCAATTTCTCGGAAGAAGGAAGTTGGGACTTCCTCGCTGTTGGCGGGGACATTTTATATAAATTAATTGTCAATTTGAACTTGAATATTTTGACTTGAGAAGTAAGCAGAGTTCCTTCAAAATAAATTGGAATCGCAGCTGTTACTTTTTGAAACGTTCGTTATTTCCTCTGTCTTTCTTTTCAATTTCACACTAACCTAACCTAACTATTTCTCATTTAGGCTGGATTTCACCACTTTAACGTGAAGACTATCGTGTACACGATAGCGCTATCGTATCGGTAAAAAATGTATACGGCTTTCACCATGCCCCGTTACCGTTTCGTTAGCTTTCGAGTGGATTTTCCGTGCGTTAGCGAAAACGATAATTTTCATACCTGCGACTCATTTGGTGTAGTCTAATGTAGTCTAATCAACATTTTAACTTCTTCCTCCGAAAAAATAGGGGGGTTTTCACGTTTATTTCCACTTTTAGATTGAAATTGTTGAAATAAATTTGACGTAAACAAAGCAGGCGAATTCTATTGACACAACAAAACTTAACGAGAGGATGTCTGCTTTTTCGAATCGATAGCTATTCGAACGTTAAAAGGCACTATCGTGAGGTGGTGCAATTCAGCCTTAGCTGTTTACAGAAAATCTATTCCGTACTGTACCTAGTACAGTCATTGCACCACCATTACATATTTCGAAGGAAATCGTTCTCCAGTGAAAGCTAAACATAGTGTCCTATTCGCAGTCTTTTGTTTTTCGTTCTAATAGCACACTATGTTTAGCTTGTAGAGCAGCCAGCCAATACAAGCCAAGGTACTGCTTTTTCTACCAACTCAGCACGAACAGACGGCAATCTGTTAATAAAATCTTTCCAGCAGCTTAGAATAGAACCTGGCTTTGAAGGCTTGAGAGACCTATCCAAACCAAATTCAAAGGACTGTCACATGAGGGACAGCCACTGTTAGTATAGACTAAAGGGTCGTTTGCGGCTGGATCAACCTTTCCAAACTCCAGTCGAAACACAAACAGTCGGGGTGACCGCTCCCCTATTCGGAGAAAAGTCACGTATTGTCCGGAGCAACTTTGGAGACTCGCTGACCTGCGATTGGAGCACTTCAACCAGGGCTGGACAAATAGACGGAGAGTGGGTGACACTAGTCCCCCGCACTTTCCCACATGGGCCATCACAATTACTCTTCTCCCCATACCAAGACAAAAATAGGTCAGCAATTTTCAACTTCCTTTCTAAATTTTCTGAAGTGTCTCCTAAAAGTACACGATAGCGTTATCCTGCCGATATCGCAGTTTTATCATAACGGTAGCTAGTGAACTTTTAACGGAAAGATTCGGCTACTTTATCAGGATAATAAATTTACTAACTTTATCTACACGATAAGAAACTGGCGAAACCCACCCTCTATCTTATCGCTAACTGGTAAATTATAATTTCAAACATTAAAGATCAGGTGTTTCCTACAAATTACAAATTTTGCCCACCCCTGATGACATTTTGAATTGCGGTTACTGTTATTCCTTGATAGAAATTAATGGCCTTATCACACGGTACTTAACAAGGGTTAAGTTAAATAAACTAGCAGTATCCAAGGAAGACAGACACATCATTGAGAAAGCAACAGTGTTCTTGTCTTCTTAAATAACAGACTAAGAAGAAGGTGCGTGTGTACGAGAAGAGAAGGGTCTGATAGGGTCACCTTACGAAAAAAAGACGGTTATCTTTGTAAGATGGGCCAGTAACAACTGTTTTCTTATCCACTACATCAGTCTTCTAAGCCTGTTATTAAGAAGACAAGAACACAGTTTCGTTTCTAAGGATTATAGAGACAGATAGACAAGCCTGGGCTGATGTTGGTTCGACCATAGCTTTAACAGCGCTTTAACAATTAATTCCAGGATTAGAATACCTCATTCATTTTTAACTTGTTAAACTTAACCACAGTTAATTATCTGGTGTAGTAAGGGCAAGGGCTTAAGGGTTAAAAGCACAGACAGCTTCTCATTTTAATCTAGGTAGCGAAATCACTGAGCCAGCATTTTCCTTTGTGGGCGCGACGTTTAATCAGAATCGGCGATAAGGTTCTGCTTTTGAATGGGTCTATTGTCAAGTTATGAAGCAACCAGACTTACCCAGCCCTGGTGGATACATGGGAAAATACTAGACATTCTGCAGTGATTCTGACTATAACACCCCCTTGTGTACAGAGGCCTGTATCTAAAGCTTAGCCATAGCCATAGTCGCAACATAGCCAGTTAATTTTGGGCATTAATAAGAATAAGACATATTATATATCAGAACTCTTAAATATTCAATAGTCTCCTCATAAAATGTGCAGAAAAAACGTAAACAAACACGACTGCGTAGACGCCCTTAAGTCCAATTCCGTTTCAGATTTCGTATTGAAATAAAAACTGAACTTACAAAATTAATTTTTTTTAAGCAAAAGAATGAACAGCAAAAGTTAAAAGTTGAATTGAAGTGAAAAAAATTTAATAACTCAACTTTCAGGGGGAAAAATCATCGTTTGCGTTTTTACAAAGAGAGTTTTGGAAGGTTTCATTAAACTTCACAGTGGAATAAAATTTTATAATTTATCTGGTCGAAAGATTTTTTTCTGATTTTTTGTGTTTACTTACGCAAGGCTTCAGTATTGTTATTTCAGCTTTAATCTATAGACACAGTATACTCTCTCTATAACGACTGACAAGGGAACATTTAAAATTGCTCGCTATAGAGAGTCGCTATAGAGAGACCTTGCTATAAAGAGAGTTCGCTATAGAGTGAGCCGCTATAGAGAGTCGCTATAGAGAGTCACTATAGAGAGTCGCTATAGAGAGACCTTGCTATAAAGAGAGTTCGCTATAGCGTGAGCCGCTATAGAGAGTTCGCTATAGAGAGGGTTATAGAGTGTGTCAGGGGTTGGGGCACAAGCCCCCACAACTAGATCATTCCAAGGATTATCCATTGTTACATGACGGGGACCTACAGTTTAAGTTTCGAACCACCACAGCCTTGATCTCGATATTCTTTACCCTTGACATGCTGAACATATCAGAGGTGAATGCCGTTCAGAAAAATATTCACAGGACCGGGATCGAACCGGTGTGACTCGGTTCCTCTAAAGATTGTTGAGTCACCACTAGGCTGCCATCGAGGGGTTAACCACTCGTTGGGAATCTCGTTGGGAATCATTGGAAATCTTTATGAAATCTCAGGGAATCTTGGAATTTTTTGGAGTGGTTACCCCTTCAGGGTTCATCTTTCTATGAATATCGTTGAGAATCTTTGGAAAGCTTTACGGAATCTCAGTGGAATCTCTGGAGTGGTTACCCCCTCGGCTGCCATTAAAGCCATGTCACCACGGCAATGTATCACTAAAATGGCGGAATGAAAAATGACTGGGAGGCGGTGAAGAGGATGAAGCGGCTTCTTGTTGCTGGCAAATAGATCGGAAATGCACACAGCGCTAATGTTAAATGTAGCGAGAAATATGCTTGTCTGATGTGCCGTCTGCTGTCTGTCCGGGCTTTTAACCTCCATTAACAGTCTAGCGCCACGACTCCACCAAGTCACGGCAGATTAGGATCAAAAACAGAAGTGGCAACAGAATCGTGGAAACTGTCTTAAGACACTTGGATATTTAAATGTAACACTAGTAAACCTTCATAGAAACAGATTTTTACCTCCTGGATATCTATTTTGGAGGTAATGTGTTGTAATTTCACTGCGCCTGCAAAATCATGATTATATAATTTGATAGTGGGTGTACACGTATGATTTTTCCATTATTTCTTAGGCTGAATTTCACCACTTTCCGAAAGTGTCTATAACGAGAGGATTTAACGAACGGATTTACGTTATAGTATGTTTAGCTTACGACAAGTGCGATCGCAGAGGAACAAGTGCAAGCGCAAGGCATTTGTCGTAAGCTAAACATACGATAACTCAAATCCGTTCGTTCAATCCTCTCGTAAAAAGACATAATCTACAACCAATGAGGAAACTATTGGCTGTATTATTGGATATTTAAATGTTCTGAAATATAATATGCCTTTTAAACGTCATAAATTATGATTTCACGATCGTTTAATTTTGGACATTACTGTTGACAAAGTCACTCGATCGTGAAATCACAACATAGCATCATAATTTATGACGTTAAAAAGACGTAATACTCCAGAACATTTAAGTATCCAATAGTTTCCTCATAAAGTGTGCAGAAAAAACGCAAAGAAGGTATTTTTCTTGAAAAAAATCCAATCGGGTGTAATTCCAGAGAAAAAAAATTGTGTACGCCGGGATTCGAACTCTGACCTCTCAGGGCACGAGTCGGACTCCTTGGCCACTCAGCCACTGAGAGAAAGTAACTAATCTGTGTATTTCTATTTGTTTCAGAGACTTACGATGTCTTCGGAACACGATTCACACTAATCTCATGTCCACATTCGTGATGACCAACTTTATGTGGATCATTACCAACATTTGGCAGGTGAGTTTGCGGATTAAGCCAATATGGGAGAGGTGCTATTAATTTATATATGCACATACACCGAAACTAGAAAAACTGAAAATTTGAGATCCAAATAGTTAGCAGGGATAAAACGTTTATTTATTTATTCATTTGCCTTTTATAAACCGTGCCAACCGCTTACGGCTGGCCGCCCTGAACCCCGACAAACGAAGACAGTAGAATCGAATGGCGAGCGAAGCGAGCGTAAGGAAAATTTTATCAAAACAGCTAGGAAAATATGACTTCTTGTTTTAAATCTAACACAGGAGCCTTCGGGCCCACAGGCCCCGGCCCTCTCCGGGCCCCCCGGGCCCGGGGCGGACCCCCCCCCCCCCCCCCCCCCCCGCCTTCCTCCCAAATTACGCTACAGACGTGAACATAAACAAATAGTACTTACCTCTCCCACGTCGCCTTAACTTCTGACCTAATTTATCTAGAAAGGCTAAAAAATTTAAAGTCAGTGGTGTGTTAAACCTGATCATTATCAGTAACTCAGTTGAAACGGTAGCTTCAGAAGTTGAGAATTTGCAGTGCTCTGTACTTAACTCGGAAAACTTTAGAGTTGCGAAGAAAAACTTGGCCGCCTCTTGAGTCTAAGCAGTTCGCTTCGCTACAGGAATATTTAATCTTACTTTGAAAGACGGGTAACTTCTCCCTACTTCATATCGCCTCCCAGCAAATAGACCATTTCAAGAATTATCCATCTTGCTCAGCACTACCATATACCAAATACCCTTGTCAGACGATTTTGGACGGCTCCTGCAGTTAGCTTACAGTGAGATAGGTAGCAGAAGATGCGGAGCTTAGCAGAAGTAGCCAAAGCTTACGTCACTTTCGGTATATTAACGTCCCAAACGAACCTTAAGTCCGGTCACTTTAGAGTTTAGAGCGTAATAGCTCTTTGTTTAGTGGTCAGAATATATAATATAAAAACTAAGTCAGGAGACTGCATAATCCAATCATTCCCAATTAAAGAAAATGACTGTTGGCAAGTGACATCCATGCATGCTTCCAACAGAAAATTTCTGGCACCGCTGGATTCGAACCCAGGACCTCAGTCGTGCGACTCTAGTGTTTCCCCACCACCATTCTCCTTATTTTCCTTAGCCTGCAATGGAAAGTTTCACATGGCCAGTTAAGAGTAAATAAACGGCTGTTAATAACAGCTTTGTTGGGTGTAAAATTTATGAATATTTATGGAGGTTTGTTTTTCACTGGCGCTGTTCAAAACATCATCACTACATTTATCTCGATCAGACCGAGCCGAGCTCCAATCAACACTAATTAACTAATCTATAACGGCTTTCCAGACCTTAAGACGGAATTTACATTTGCTATTTGTTTACGTTTTTTCCGAACATTTTTTGATGACACTGTTGGATATTTAAATGTTTTCTGCAAGGAAATGAATTGGCCGCAGGCCTCCAAGCAACATCTATAGCTAACATTGATTTAAAAATCTCGAATATTTTCCGGAAAAACCTGGGAAGCACTATACCTGCCCTGTGACCCGATACGAGGGTGAATAAAGAGAGAAAAATGTAAAATGTGGAGGGAGATTCGAAAAATATTGTGCGCGTTGGGCTGAAAATTCACGGTCTGGGGAGTCTGGGGGCTTTTCAGAGTTTCAAGTCTGTTATTTCCTCATCGCCCGCCGAGTGGCGTGTTGCCCATAGCCAGTCTGTTATGCGCCAGTGTTATAAGTATGCAAGAAAAAAATTAATTCCGGAACACCGTGGTCTAGTGAGAAAAAGCCTGACTTGCGTGACTGAGGTCCTGGGTTCGAATCCCGGTAGCAGTCATGTGATGATGAATTTATTCAGCTCAATCCCTGGTGTCTGTTGTATAGCCATGGGGAGCACTCCCGAGAGGAATTAGTTATGTGGTCAAGCTATGGTTATGATAGGGACCTACAGTTTAAGCCGAGCAGGTATCAGCCCAAACCCCTGTATACTACCCTGCTGTTTTCTTCATTGCCTTCAATTCATTCCAGTGATAATCAAGGGTGAAGTCAAAAAAATCGAACTCCAATTTTTTCTCTTATCAACCAAAACTTTTGTTATTGTCAAAAAGTTCGAAATACAGAAACTAGCGAGATGCCAAACCTAAGTTGAAATGAAGTTAAAATTCCCGATAAATGAATATATTATTCTTGGTTAGATGGCTGATAACAAAGATGGAAAATTGGGAAAACTCGGATGTCTGGGAAAGTTTGCCCGCTCGAAGGGTTGGAGAAAAGTTCGTGTGATTTTCACCGCCTTGTCCCGAGCGGAATAACAATTACTTGGAAAACTCTATTTTTTTCACCCCGTTACCTATGTTACAATGAATTCTATACGACGTGCCCTAACTACGTGTTTGGAATTTTTCTCGAACCTTTGTTTTACCTGCGTTTGGAAGCAAGAGGCCCGGAATCTAGTCCCGATCTGTCGAAATTTTTTCTGGTGAGTACCAGGCCTTCACCAGCTGGCGGCAAACTCGACTGACAAGTGTCATTATGGCCAAATTAGCTCCTTATGTACATAGGAGAGACATTATTGTACTCGTCATTATTAACGACTATTGAGCTTCCCAAAAAATATATCTACAGTTCACTTTATGCTTTTTTATCGAGCGGATAAGGCTATCGTGAACACCCTTTGAAGCGAATTCCTAACCAATAAACAAATGCAACTATGAGTAGTTAATTAAGGGTGTTTGTATCCGTGATGACGTCACAGCATGGGGGATACAATGCCACAGGCACACGTGACCACTCCAACTAATGACGTCACTAATTCCTACCACCAACCAATTACAGCTCGACACCGACACCTAACACTTCAAACTGCCCTTACCTGACATGACGGTGCATTTTTTGCCGCCCATAAGATTAACATTGCGAGCGGCGATTCATTTTAAAGGTTTACCCTTGGTTGGAAAGACACAAAATTTTGCCTGTACCTAGCCCTAACAATGTTCTAGGGAGTGTTGGAAGCAGATTTCCCATTTTTTTTACTGGTTTTCGAGATACAGCACTTTTCTTGAGGTATGCGATGCTAGCATTTGCAAAACAGTTGCAATAAAAGAAACCAGTGAGAAATTGGGAAATCTGCTTCGAACACTCCCTAGAACATTGTTAGGGCTAGGTACAGGCAAAATTTTGTGTCTTTCCAACCAAGGGTAAACCTTGAAAATGAATCGTCGCTCGCAATGTTAATCTTATGGGCGGCAAAAAATGCATCGTCAGGTATAGCGTCCTCTTAATGAACAACTGGAGAGGTGATATTAACTTATTAACCGATCGTAAAATCATAACACAGCCTGTTTCGGCTGTTAAAAAGACATTATATTTCAGAACATTTAAATTTCCAATAGTTTCCTCATAAAGTGTACAGAAAAACCGTAAACAAACATGTTCGGTGATGTGTATACAATAGTGTTCAGCAGATTACTCAGTAGTTTATTACTACTCTTTTGTTTTTAATGACGTCATTAAAATATTAAAGGAACAAACGTAGAGCGTAGATTTGTTGTTTACGCTCAATCCACCGTAGAAAGGAAAAGTTTGAAGCAAGTGACGAAGTTCAAGTTGGTTGAATCGAGGAATGGAACAGAGGCCGTGTTGACTCAGTTGTTTGAAGGAAGAAGACGGGGACGGGGCAGAAAGAACAAAGAACAACTCCAGTTTCACTCCACGGAAACTCTATTACAAACTTAATTGTTAATTTCACAGAGATTCCATTAAGATTGTACGGATAAAGAATTAGAAGCTTGGATTAGGGAGATCTGTCATTCTCTCCGCCACTGTCTAATCCTCGCCAAACTAAATTACAGAGAATCCGAAAATACCCAGTTAAGGTGGATGCAAAGTCACCTAGTGGGGTACAGGGTCACCTTTCGTGAGCTCTGTACATAAGGGGGTGATTTGGTCAGAATCACGACCAACAGTCGAGTTTTCCCCTAGCCGGTAGCAATCAGGCTTGGGAAAAATTCTCTAGAAAACTTTCGCCAAGTCAGGACTCGATTCTGGGTCCTCTAGTTGCATGGTATCGAGTTTGCAGGATCTGTATATCAGCCGCTATTAAGGACTTCTAAGCGGTGTTGTAGAACCCGAAATTTGCTCCAAAGGTATTCTCCCTTCGTAGATATAGCGGGTTGAAAATTTTGATTTCGGTTTCTTAGTTGAGACAGGAGAGTAGCTGTGTCCTTGTCAGACTTTGATATTATATCGATATCTTTAGTTGATGGTTCCTATACAGTTACAGTTAGCTTACAGTGAGATAGGTAGCAGAAGATGCGGAGCTTAGCAGAAGTAGCCAAAGCTTACGTCACTTTCGGTGTTTTGTAATATGTAATTCTGTTATTTTTGGTTGCAGGATTCCCCTCAGTCAGATTTGCCTTCGTGCGCGATTCTCATTCTTCTTCTTCACTATTTCCACATAACGACGTTCTTCTGGATGTTCGTGGAAGGACTGTACCTTTACATTCTCGTTGTTGAGACGTTTCACAGACAGAACATCAAGACTCTCGTGTACGTCGCCATAGGATGGGGTAAGTTATTTACTCTTAAAACCGAACATGCATTTGCTATTTGTTTACGTTTTTTCTACACACTTTATGAGGATACTATTGGATAATTAAGAGTACTGAAATATAATATGTCTTTTTAACGACCGAAAGGAACAGGCTTTGTGGTGATTTGACGATCGAGTGATTTTTGTCAACAAAAAATTTGTCTGAGAGAACATTTAAATATCCAATATTTTCCCCATGAAGTGTGCAGAAAAACGTAAACAACTAGCGAATGTATGTTAGGACTTCAGGCTAATCAATGACTATGGCATCAAAAGCAGTAGCACAGCTCAGGCTTTGGCAGGAAAAGCACACGGTGAAGCTTGTAAGTTGGTAAGTTTGTATGTAATACCACAGACTTCTGGCCACAGGGCGGAGGGGAACTTAGAACTTACTTGTAAGTCGGCAGCTGTTGTACAATATACGTACTCCCCTACAACTTGAGAACTAAGTTCTGCCGCAACTCCACAAGTCACTACCACACCACCGTTTGATTGATCCTCCCCTCCGTCTCCATCTATACAACATTTGCAGAGGGTGAATTTACCCACCCTGGTGGCTACCAGACTGGGGGAAAACTCGACTGTAGGGCGTGATTCTGACCAAATCACCCCCTTGTGTACAGAGCTCACGAAACCTGCCACCCTGTATCCCACTACGCCCTGGTCATAGGCGTAGCAAGGGGGGGTCTGGGGGGGGGGGGCTAAGCCCTCAGGTGAGGAGAAGGTTTAGCCCCCCCCCCCCATGTGAAAAGAGACATAAGAAATTGCCGTTTCAAACAGTATTGTGTTTTTACTTTACCTGTATACGGAGTATACGTAAGGTAAAGTATTGTATTCGTGCGGGCCAATTTTCGGCAAACCTCAACTTTGAACCGTCATTGCTCCCAGACCTCAAAAGCGATTGGAACTTGCATATACATTTCGGAAACGTCCATGCCTTCGGAATATGAAAACCAACTCACTTTTGTCATCCGACGAAAAGTTTGCCCCCAGGAATTTTTAGAAGAGGTCAGGTACGCCGTGTCAGTACGTATGTATGTAGCTATGTATGTATGTAGCTATGTATGTATGTATGTATGTATGTATGTGGCATTGACCTGGACGGCACACTTTTCAACCGATTTTCTTCAAAATCGGTAGTGACCTTTCTAAAATTGGAAGAAATAAAAATCCAGAAGCCCAGTTTCCCCCCTTTAAAATTAAGGGGGGTTACCCCCCTAAAACACCCCCAAAAAGTAGAAAAAAAATATTTGCTCAAAATCGGCTCTAACGATTTCGATCAAATTTTAGACAATTATAGAACAAATAATTACGAATCCAATGATACCACCCACTACCCCCGCATAACTCCCTGGCCGCTAAAAAAGGGGGGGAAGTCCCCCCTGGACCTGTAAAAGGGCGAAATCAGTGGATTCAGTTTTTTGTGGTATATGAGTAGTTCTGGATATGACACGTGACAACGGCCATACTCGTTACAAATGGTATATGGCTTATCTCGAGCCTCCCCCCCCCCAGGGGGGGGGGGGGGCAATTTTGAGTGACTTTTAAAGTGCGGCTTATGGGGTCTCAAACTGTTCGGGCGAACGTTTTGAAGCAAGTTTTTGTATCAAAAAGTTTTTCTGAACGTATCCAAGCACCCCACCCCCTAAGGGGGGTAGATTTGAGTGGTTTGCGAAATATGGGTTGTGGGGGCTCAAAATGATCGGGAGATCGTTCTGAGGCAATTTATATGGTCAAAATGATTTTTCGCCGCACCCCCCCCCCCCCTATGGGGGGAGTTTTGGATACTTTCCAAAGTACATTGTATGGGGTATCAAAATGCTCAGGGAAACGTTCTGAGACAATTTATTTTGTCGAAACGTTTTTCCGAGCTTCCCCATCCACCCCACCTCCTTTTAGGGGGTAGTTTTGTGTGGTTGCCGAAGTATGTCGTGTGGGGTCTCTAAGTACTCGGGAGAACATTCTGGGACCATTCCTTTCGTCAAAAAGTTTTTCCGTCTTTAATCATTTAACCAAGGGTTTATTTCTAGGAATCACGCAAATAAGCAGGTAAAGTTTTGTCCGACCGTGTCGTACCGCTTGTTAGTCTTTAACTATTAGATAAATTGTAAAAATGCACCAAAAATATGTTCAGCTTATGGCAAATGTGAAACCACCGTAGTGTTAGGTCCAGGATAGTGTCCACCTAATCCTATGGTTAGGGTTCTTTTAACTTAACTCAATAGAGGTTAAACTAAACGCATGTTTGGTAGATACATATTCAGGGTATATACTACAGCGTCTCCTAAGAATTAACGAACAGATTTATGACAAGTGCAATCGCCCTACAGTATATACTATATGTAAAGTATACGTTAATAAGTGGTAAAACCACCCCTTATACAATATATCTTACCATTCAACTGAACTGGTGAAGCCACCCTCAGTCGGGGGTGAAATGGTGGGTTTGGTAAATAGTGTGGGCGATACAATTCGAGTTCATCTCGAAAACCAAAAGCTACCCCCTCCCTCCACCCCAGGCACATGGGGCCGGACGTCCGTCCTATTTCTCATTTATCATAGCGACTGTTCTCCGTTAATTTCACCCCCTGCTAAAGCTCGAAAGCTGCTGTGCAGATGTACCATATACAGGGTGGTCCCGACCACCCGTGTACATAGCTTTTCTACGGAACCAAGCGTGAGATTGAGAAGAGGTAAAATTTTTCATGAAGTATAACCACTGGTTACATATATTACATGCCGAGCGGTCAAGGGGTCCGCTCTGTGTCCTGAGAGTTCCGTGTTCGAATCCCCACTTACCATTAGTGTTCACTTGGTTGTGGCAAGTCTTGAGCAGAACGTTTTAAGAAAAATCTGACGTCACTGGATTGTGTTTTCCAGAAAGCGCCATTTGGGAACAATCCAGTGACGTCACAGACCCATAAACGACAGGATACTTAGGTACAGGTACAGCCCATACCCCAAAGACACAGATGTTAATTAAACAAACTTATTGCGGCATAAGCCAAATGAATATTTGGTGTGACATCCATGCTGCCAACACAAAATTGCTGCTACCGGGATTCGAACCCAGGACCTCAGCCGTGCGAGTCTAGTGTTAACTGGATATATTCTGATCGTGTTATAATCAGGTTTAAGCAGCTATGTATACTTAACCTTTGGTTAGCAGCTAGGGAGGACTCGGGAGGAACTAATGTATAAGCACTATCACAGAGCACTATATTCCTCCCATAGATTAGTGAGCAATCCAAAATCAATTAAACCCCAAATCTGCTTTAACTTGGTGGTGGTTTAACGAGGATTAAGTAATCAGGAGGTTGTTAAGAGGTTATTATTTGATTACTTTCTGTTGGTTGGTAGCATGGATGTCACAACAAATATTCATTTGACTTCGGCCAACAGTCAGTTTGTTTGATTAACATCTGTGCCTTCGGGCCAAGGGTATGGGCTGTAACCACCAATAATTGACAAAAAACCTTGTCTTTATACGACGATAGAAATTCTGACGACTAAAAATCAAATTGTAAAATTGAAAAACGTAGACAACTTGACCTGGGAGTCTCTGTATGCTATTTGAAAAGACTCGTCCCCTAAAGTGACTATTGTGATTTTGTAGCGGGATAGACGATATGTAGTTTTGCTGATGATTTTTGAAGTGGACCGTTGTCAGGTGTTTAGAACCAGATACGTAGCTATATGACATCACAATGACACCGTGTTACAATATTTCCCTGAATCAGCAGTCCCCCCTGTTAGAGAGATCAGCAGTCCCCCCTGTTAGAGAGATCGCATTTCAGACATTTACACCGTTGCCTCTTCGTTTTTACTTTCTCGCCCGTATGTAATACATGGGCTGAGAAAGTTATGTTATCGTGCGAAATTTCGATTTTGAGATTTTCACTGCAAAAGGCGTTTCAGAGGTCCTGATTGGTTAAGACGGATTTGCAACAACCCTAATCGACAGATTTCGTGAAAGTGGTCTCAGATAGATGCTTCAAGGGCATTTTCAATAGATTTTCATTTACTTAAAAATTAAGACGGTGACATGCAAAATAGAAAACATATACTTTGCGCGTCGAACGACACTTCACTGTTTGACGGATATGTTTGAAATTCGGTATGCAGGTGCCTATAAGTATCGCCCATTGTGAGGCAAAATACTTTTTAGAAAAAGTTGAAATTCTGACAATTATTCACGTAAAAAAAAAAAATCAAATTTTCGATAAAAATTGCGAGAAAGTCAAGTGCGACCATTGTCGAACCCTTTATTTGCAAGGTGACCACGGCACACCGGTTCGATCCCAATCCTACCAAAAAGTATTCGGCATTCACCTCTGATATATTCAGAAAGTGAAATGTGTATCGAGGCTGTGGTAGTTCGGAACCCACCTAGAACTGTAGATCACCATTTGAAGAAATTGGAAGGAGAAAGATCAACAAACAGCATTGGTGGACCTTCTTACGTGGCAAAACTTGAGCTATTGCATCTATTGTTAGCACCTCGACATGTTGACCTGTTCTCTAGATCAATGCACTGTGTTTGGCCTTGTTGGGGGTCAAAAAAGGTCAGCAGAAAGGTCAGTCGAGAGCAAACAACGAACATGAAGCATTGCTGAATGTTTGGGGGAAACCTGATAAGCCCCCCAGCCCCCCCCCCCCCATATTTCATGTCCTAGGGGCAGCTGCCTCTGTACACAAAGGGGTGATTTGGTTGCAATAAACAGTCGAGTTTTCCCCGAGCCGATAAAGGCAAGGTATCCATCAGGGCTGGGTAGGGCAAGAATCACCGAGAAAAATTTTGCCAGCGTGGGATTCGATCCCGAGTCCTCTTGTTTCCTAGCCTTTGCTTCCGTTTTAACTATTCAACGTTTACTGTTGCAGGGGTGCCGTTGGTGATCATCGTGATTTGGGGGTTAACTCGAGCTTTAGCACCAGATCGCGTGGAAGATGTAAGTACCAGTTATCCATTATACACCAATACTAAGGGTGGATTCCTAAAGTCGACTAGAGTGTCCTAGGTCGTGTTCAAAGCAGATTTCCCAATTTCTCACTGGTTTCTTTTATTGCAACTGTTTTGCAAATTCTAGCATCGCATACCTCAAAAAAAGTGCTGTATCTCGAAAACCAGTAAAATAAAGGGTCCGACAATGGTCGCACTAGACTTTCTCGCAATTTTTACGCCAGCGGTATCGAAAATTTTGATTTTTTTTTTACGTAATTTATTTTTTTTGGACAAAAATTTTAACTTTTTCTAAAAAATATTTTGCCATACACTGGACAATAATTTTAGGCACCTACTCACCGGATTTCAGACATATCCGTCAAATGGTGAAGTGTCGTTCGACGCGCAAAGTACGTGTTTTCTATTTTCCATGTCACGGCCTTAATTTTCAAGTAATTGAAAATCTATTGAAAATGACCTTGAAGCATCTATCTGAGACCACTTTCACCAATTTTCAAGGAAATCTGTCGATTAGGGTTGTTGCAAATCCGTCTTCGACTCAAAATAATAGAGATCACACCGACAGCAATAAGATCAAGTTCTCAAAGACGTAACAGCAGCAACTCCAGCGAGAACCGACAGTTCAAACCAACTTTGACGCCGTTTTCGAGTTTGGGTTTCTTTGAACGAAAACTTGGCGACAAGTTGGATATCCGATCGCTTGTTATCAATAAATTACAAGCTTTCCGTAGCCTATTCTGAACTTTTCGACATTCATTTGTTGATGAGTTCTAGCGTCACTGTGACGTAGGAAAGTTGACGTTCTGATGTTCTGAGGAAACTGAAACATCAGAAATGCACCCTAAGCCTTAAGGGTCCGCTTAACCTGACGATGCATTTTTTGCCGCCCATAAGATTAACATTGCGAGCGGCGAATCATTTTCAAGGTTTACCCTTGGTTGGAGTTGGAAAGACACAAACTTTTGCCTATACCTCGCCCTAACAATGTTGTAGGTCGTGATCGAAGCAGATTTCCCAATTTTTTACTGATACAGCACTTTTCCCCTTAAAAGATTGATGTAAGTATGCGATGCAAGCATTTGCAATAAAAGAAACCAGTGAGAAAATGGGAAATCTGCTTCGATGACGACCTACAACATTGGTAGGGCTAGGTACAGGCAAAATTTTGTGTCTTTCCAACCAAGGGTAAACCTTGAAATTGAATCGCCGCTCGCAATGTTAATCTTATGGGCGGCAAAAAATGCATCGTCAGGTTAAGCGAAGCGGACCCTTAAGAACAGCCTGAGTTTGAATTTATATAGAGCAAGAAGCTTTTAGTCGGCTCGCTGAGAGTGTAATTGCATGTGACCTCGCAACAGTCGCATTACTTTTCAAGTTTAATGTTTGAATGGGGGGAAGTACCTCGTACTATTATACGACGGGCTTAGTCTGAGGTACTTGCTCGAGTGTCATTAAGCGGCAAATTGTCAAGTCAGTGCCAGACTTTTTATGAGGGAAAGTATCTTCAGCGGAACACTGGGTCACATCAAGTTTTTCTCATCGTCATTCACCTCTGTTATGTTCAGCATGTCAAGTGGTATTGAGGCTGTGGTGGTTCAGAACCCACCTAAAACTGTAGGTCCCCGTAATGTACTATCTCAATGGGTGGGGAGCTGGTATTAGGTAGTGCTGCCAGCTGAGCACGATGGATAAATAAAAAATAAAGGGTCCGACAATGGTCGCACTAGACTTTCTCGCAATTTTTACGCCAGCGGTATCGAAAATTTTGATTTTTTTTTACGTAATTTATTTTTTTTGGACCAAAATTTTAACTTTTTCTAAAAAATACTTTGCCATACGTGGACAATAATTTTAGGCACCTACTCACCGGATTTCAAACATATCCGTCAAATGGTGAAGTGTCGTTCGACGCGCAAAGTACGTGTTTTCTATTTTCCATGTCACGGCCTTAATTTTCAAGTAATTGAAAATCTATTGAAAAGGACCTTGAAGCATCTATCTGAGACCACTTTCACCAATTTTCAAGGAAATCTGTCTGTCTGAACCAATCAAAAACGTGATTTCAATTTTTGGAAAATTTTCCTACGATAATGCCAATATTGGCCATAATTATTATGTTGGATAAATTTCGTTCGGTAAAACATGAAACTAGGTTAAAGTACACCTCCCTACCAATTTTAATTGAAATCGATCGAATAGTGCTACCGGAGTGAGTGTCGTTCGACGCGCAAAGTACGTGTTTTCTATTTTCCATGTCACGGCCTTAAGGGCCACCATACATTCTCGACGAACTCCGCCAAAACCACTGTGCGAAAGTAAATATTCGACAAAAGTAATGTTTACATTTTAGTACCACCGGAGACTGGTAATTGCAATATCGTATCGGTTGTGTCTACTCTAAAAGCTAAACATAGTGTGCTATTTGAACGCGAAACGAACGAGTGAAAGTAGGACACTATGTTTAGCTTTTACAGGAGAAAAAGTAGAGAAATGGTGTTGCAATTACGAACTTCCGTAAGTGAAATAAAAATTGTCAACATGTAACATGGCGGCGGTAAATATTACAAACATTTATCAAGCTTTTCTACTAAATGTGACGATAAAATCATACTGTTTTAATCCGAAACGTTACAAAAAAATATTTCGCGTGAGGTAGTGTTGTGTTTTCGCGATCTGTCAAAAAAACATGTGGACTGGTAGTTGACTGTTTAAAATCGCTCCTGTGGGCTTATTACTCCATTTCATGCAAAAATACAACACTACCTCACGACAAAGAGTCTCAGGTTTACATCCCCCTATAAACACTTTTCACTCGCCCTGTAACTTCGGAGTAGGGCTTGAAGTACGTAGCATTGCGAACCAAATGGGTGTATTTCCCCTTAATTTTCAAGTAATTGAAAATCTATTGAAAATGACGTTGAAGCATCTATCTGAGACCACTTTCACCAATTTTCAAGGAAATCTGTCGATTAGGGTTGTTGCAAATCCGTCTGAACCAATCAAAAACGTGATTTCCATTTTTGGAAAATTTTCCTACGATAATGCCAATATTGGCCATAATTATTATGTTGGATAAATTTCGTACGGTAAAACATGAAACTAGGTTAAAGTACACCTCCCTACCAATTTTTATTGAAATCGATCGAATAGTGCTACCAGAGTGACGACCAACGCGTTTGGGCCAAAACTGGGCCAAGTTATTGGCCCACCTCCAAGTGATTGTAAAAGACCTAAAAGCATCTATTCAAAATCACTTTCGCAAATTTTCAAGGTTCCAACTTGATATACGTAGCTTCCAGCCCTTCTTAACTGTCAAAAAACACGATTTTTTGCCTTTTTTTGACCATAGCAGGCGCAATTTTTGAGTTATCAAAATTTATCAAAAAACATGTCCAGATATTTACATTAGGTACCTACATACCGAATTTGAGCAAAATCGGACGAACGGTGTGACGTCCAGTTGCGCGACAGACTGACGTACGTACGTAACGTACGTACGTACGTACGTACGTCGGACGGACATTTTTTAAAAACCACTTTTTTGGACTCGGGGGACCTCCAGGATCATGGGAAACCCAAAATCTCAAAATTGAAATTTTGCACGAAGACATAACTTTCTCAGCCCATGTATTACATACGGGCGAGAAAGTAAAAAAAATGGGAAATCTGCTTCGAACACTCCCTAAAACCTTGTTAGGGCTAGGTACAGACAAAATTTTGTGTCTTTCCAACCAAGAGTAAACCTTGAAAATGAATCGCCGCTCGCAATGTTAATCTTATGGGCGGCAAAAAATGCACCGTCAGGTATAGCGGACCCTTAAGAAATGGTGAAATCTGGCGACACTTATACGTGAAATACGTGTATACCCACTTTCAAATTACATAATCACGTTTTCACAGGCGCAGCAAATTTTACGTAGAGATTTTCAAAGTACTGGTTGGATGTATTATATTTCAGTCAAATAAATTCGCCAGTAATAAAACGTCAACGAAGAGCATTGTGTAGCTTGAAGTAGTCGCTAGACAAACAAAATCAGTTCTAGCAGTGTCTAGAAGAGGTAAGGTGTACCTGCCACGTGTTGATCTAGTCTGATTAGAAATACACCCCCCCCCCCCCCCCACCCCACCCTATTCAAACTGTGTCTCATCTTCGGTTTCTCTCAGTCCAAGATGGCGGCGATTCTTTTGTTTTGAAGCAGTGCTAGATAAAAAGCTGAGCACTCTTCACCCTTCTAACTCAGAATCACGCGTGGAGAGACGTAAGGGCTCTTCCATACAGGGAACTACTTCAAACATAAAACTTGCCCTACCTGATGGCTAACTGGCCTTGGAAAAACTCGACTCTCGGGCTGACCATATTACCCCACTTATTTTTTGGAGCAAGAAGTCACAATGATCTGAAAGAGTTTAGCAAACGACAATTGACATTTGTGTAGTCTATCCACCCCTGGATATGAATGACGTCACTCTCATCCAAGACTGAGGAGGACTATAGATACTTTCCCTAGTACCTACTTCTGGATTTTCACGGGATCAGTTTCACAGTTCTCTAATTTCGTAAGCAAGGAAACTAAATCTCCACGGGAAATTGCTTTGAAGATTAATTTGTGAATACAGTTTAGAAACTCGCTACTTTATACTCACAATTTCGCCCCCACAGTTCCTTTCCTCTTAATCATTTAAAGTATGTTTATTTCATTCCAAATTTATGCCTAAGTACCTACCACATTATTTCTCGAGTTATCATAAAACTAACGGATTATCCGGCAACCCTACTTATACTGTTAAGACCGAACATACGTTTTTTCTGCCACTTTATGAGGAAACTATTGGATATTTAAATGCTCTGAAATATAATAATATCTTTTTAACGGCCGAAATTAACAGACTGTGATGATTTTACGATCGAGTGATTTTTGCCAACAAGGCCGTTAAAAGATAGATTATATTTCAGAACATTTCAATATCCAGTAGTTTCCTCATAAAGTGCGCAGAAAAAACGTAAACAAACACAGCTACTTAGACACCATTTTAGTTTTCGTCAAAGTTTTCTGGATATCGCTGAAAAAATAATATTACTTGTTAACGGCCACCATACATTCTCGACGAACTCCGCCAAAACCACTGTGCGAAAGTAAATATTCGACAAAACTAATGTTTACATTTTAGTACAACCGGAGACTGGTAATCGAAATATCGTATTGATTGTGTCTACTCTAAAAGCTAAACATAGTGTGCTATTTGAACGCGAAACGAACGAGTAAAAGTAGGACATTATGTTTAGCTTTTACAGGAGAAAAGTAGAGAAATGCTGTTGAAATTACCCACTTCCGTAAGTGAAATAAAAATTGCCAAAATGCAACATGGCTACGGTAAATAGTACAAACATTTATCAAGCTTTTCTACTAAATGTAACGATAAAAAACATTTTTTAGTCCGAAAATTTTCAAAAAAATATTCCGCATGAGGTAGTGTTGTGTTTTCGCGATCTGTCAAAAAAACATGTGGACTGGTAGTTGACTGTTTAAAATCGCTCCTGTGGGCTTATTACTCCATTTCATGCAAAAATACAACACTACCTCACGACAAAGAGTCTCAGGTTTACATCCCCCTATAAACACTTTCCACTCGCCCTGTAACTTCGGAGTAGGGCTTGAAGTACTTAGCATTGCGAACCAAGTACATGTAGTCGAAAATAGCGAATGTATATTCAGCCTTAAATAAACACGCAAGAGGCTGGGAGGATAAAAAATTTCTGAAAAAGAGGCCTACAAAAATAGAAATTTTGACGGCTGTCGGGAATTTCTTTACCTTGTGATTATTATTTTATTGTTTTACTGGAGAGTCAGGTAATTTATTATTTAAAACTCACTTTTGTGAGAAGGGGCAACGTCAACAAAACTAAAACAAAGAAGAAACAAAAGTGGAAGTCATATATTCTTACTTTTTCATTTTTTCATTATAATGGTGTGAACGCTTTGTTGAGCATAACACCAGAGGAGTTTGGCCGAAGCCGAAGTATAGGAGGGGCCGAAGCCGAAGTATAGGGGGGGGGGGCGAAGCTATAACATCCATGCCGTGGAAGTGGAAGCAGTTGGATGTTATAATGAAGCATGAGTGCAGACTTTTAAAACTAGACTTAGAGCGAGAAAGTGAAATGCGACTGTTGTCAAACACCCCCGAAACAGACGGAAGCAATTGTATTTACCTCAGGAGGTATTAACGTCTGAGTTTCTGCAACATTTCATCAACAATACAATATAGAGATGGAATGCCTTGGGTTGTTGTTTTATAATAACGCTAGAATAGTAATGAATCACTATTCTCGTTCTCTCGCTATACGAATTATCAAGTCCCTTTTCCCTGCATACAGAGTAATTTGCTGTGCTGACTAGGCACTGTTCTACTTTCCCCTATAGACAGAAAATAACATATTGACAATAGTTTTTCAGATGGCATTCCTATCGAAGCGATGGTGGTTTCGAATCCACCTAAAACTGTAGGTCCCCATCGAGGATTCGAACTTCCCCATCCCAGTAATGCAGAGGTGTCAAGGATAAAGATTATAAGCCAAACTCATTTTTTATCAAATTTGTTCTACATTTTTCCCTAATCTGTTTTCGAAATTTTCGCAATAAATTCTCGTCACGATCTTGTAATTTCGAACGTAAAGTCTAAAGCCCTTATCACCCTATCATGTTTTTTCTGGACACTCTATGCGAACACTACCGGATATATAAATACATACAATGTCGAGGGGGTAACCACTCCAGAGATTCCATAAAGATTTCCAAAGATTCCAAACGACATTCATAGAAAGATGAACCCCGAAGGGGTAACCACTCCAAAAAAATTCCAAGATTCCCTGAGATTTCATAAAGATTTCCAATGATTCCCAACGAGTGGTTAACCCCTCGTACAATGTCTTTATAACTGCCGAAATTAACAGGCTGTGTAGTGATTTTACGATCGAGTGATTGTTGTCAACAACAAAATTTGTCCGAAATTAACTGATCGTAACATTACTATACACAGCCTGTCAATTTTGGCCGTTAAAATACACAATATATATCAGAACAATTAAATATCCAATAGTATCCTCGTATAATGTTCAAAAAAAATGTAAACAAACCCGATTTCGTCCCATGTGTAAGGAGGGCTTTACGGTTTTGATATTTGACAGGACTCGCTCTAAAGCTTCGTAGTCTTTTCTTTCCAAATGATCACGGCCGCAAATGGGAATCATTTTTCAAACCCTTGTGGGGCCGCCACCGCACTGCCGCACCCATTTTTCAGGGGATTTTAATGAAATCAGCGAAAAACCATCCACAAATCTTGCTTTTCAGCTGAGGTGATGGGCTCGGCCCGGGCCGAATAGACGGAGCTTTTCTTTCGGCCCGGCCCGTGCTGAAACTAGTACACCATTTCCGCCCCTGAGCCAAACGTTGGTTACATTCTCTGACTAAGCCCCCGATTACACCTTACAATTTCCAATCCTAATATGATCATAAAAAAATATGATCAAGAAAAATTGTAAGGTGTAAAGTGAATTGAGTCAGTTATGATACAATTTGCATCGGCCGGTACAAATTGTATCATAACTGCTGCGACTACCTTCCTCTATGCTGCGATGTGTTTGTTGTTGTTGGGTTAGTCCGTTGAAAATGGCGGCTGAGGTAAAGTGGAATGGAAATGACCCGTATATTAATAGAAAATGTGGAGGAGTACGAATTTCTATATAGCGATACATTTAAAGAATATAGCAGAAAAAGGGCCATAAAAATCTACGGAATTTTATTTTTTTACCATGTCAAGTTAGCATCACTGCTAAATATGATCATATTTTCATTGTGAAGTGTATTGCAGTTTTTCTAAAATTTTATGATACTAAAAAAATAGGATCATATAATAATATGACCATATATTTTTTGTAAGGTGTAATCGGGCCCTTATGCAGTTTATGTAATAAATAATAAAAATATGGAGACCGCCTGCAGATTCACGATTATGTAATTTTGTAGTTGGAGTGCAGCTTGGAGAAACCATCTTTACGCAATAGATTTTTAATATGTACAACCTTTTTATTGAACCTTATATTTCAGGTCGCGCCAGAAAGGAATTGTCACTGGATGAATGCGACAGTGTACGATTGGATATTCAAGGTCCCCATACTCACCGTTATGGCCCTCAACTCCATATTTCTCGTCATGATTATGTGGGTAAGTAGAAAAGGGGTTCTTAAAGTCTACCTTAGTGTCTCCTAAAAGTTCACTATAGCGCTATCCTCCCAGTTGACGCCTTTCACCGTCCTACCGATAATCTAGAATTCGAAATTTGGCATGAAAACAATACTTTCATCGGAAATCTTTATGAAATCTCGGAAATTTCTGGAGTAAGTAACCCTTCGGGGTGCATCTTTCCACGAATCTCGTTGAGAGTCTCAGGAAATCTTCATGCGATCTCTGGAGTGGTTAACCCCTCACAAAACCTTTTCAGTGCTGCTATGATATGCAGTAAGCTATCCATCTCCATATTCATAAAAAGGACGAAGACTCAGCGGGGAATCAAAAACTCATTAAATAATCACATCAAAATGCATAACGCTCATATCCTCATTCGAATCTCTCAACCGCGAATTCCAAATCTTCTCAATCCGCCTGCATCCTTCACCTTTGCCCCCCCCCCCCCCCCCCTCCTCTATTTTCACCCCCACGGAATAGGCGGGAAGGAAGCTCGGGAGCTTCGATATAGTTCCATGTTAGTGCAGTCAAGCAAATTCTAAGCCCAAGTAAGATATTTCAGAATTTCTTATCCAAGACACAATTTTTTTATTTTATAAAAATGTCTTCTCTGTCTTGCCACCTGGCAATAGAAGGAACAGGACCCCGGATTTAGTCCCGACATATCATTATTTTTCTTGAAGGCCCGGGTAGGTACCTAGGCTGGCCCTTCAAGGACTGTAGACATAGCACTCCCTGTACACAGTTTGTTTACGTTTTTTCTGCACATTTTACTATTGGATATTTATATGTTCTGAAATATAATATGTCTTTTTAACGGCCGAAATTAACAATCGAGTGATTTTTGTGTAGGTGCTGATCACAAAGCTTCGGTCAGCAAATAACGCGGAGACTCAGCAGTACATGAAAGCTGCGAAAGCGCTGATGGTCCTCATTCCTCTACTAGGCATTACATACATACTCTTCATTGTATCTTTCAAAGATGGCTCTATCTTCGCCAAGGTGTTCTACTGCTTACGGGCCTTCATGCTGTCCTCACAAGTAAGTATTATATTTAAAAAATACTCCCCGAGTATTTTGAGTACCCACATGACATATTTTGCGGACCTTCAACAACTGGGTTCGACTCCCGGCGTTCGGAATATTTTCAGCAGGTGTATTCCCTTTCTCGAACGCCAGCAAACCCACCCAACTAACACCTTCAAAATTTATTGTAAGAAGAACTGTTCCCCGTATATTGCATCATGGCGTGCCTTATCTTCTTAGCGGGACTGTATATGGGTGTAGTGGCTTCGGCCAAACTCCCACCAGGCGCTCACGCCTGAAAAAGAAAATATCGAACCACCGTGGTGGAGAACATTCATTGTTGAAAGTGAAAATAATGTAATTGGATTAAATAGAGAAGATAGAGAAGATAGCGGAGAATTAAAGCAAAAGAAAATAGGAAAAGAAAATAATTCGGAGATAAAATAGTCAGGTTTTGGAGTATGGACCTAATAACAGTAAAAACCCTCAGGGAGTGCGAAAAGAAACTCTAGTCCGTTTCGATGAACCCTTCTCTAATAAAGTGTCAGACAACGGTCGCATTTCACTTTCTCGCAACACCCTATACTGTTACCCAATATAAGGGTGAATCTCACCAGTGTCTGCTATAGGTACTTAGTGCCCCTAAAAGTTCACTACAGCGTTATCCTCCCGAAAAAAAAAGTTGGTGCTACTTTGCTAAAATCTCGGTACGAAAGTAAACTTTCTCGCCATAGTGGCTAGCGAGAAAGTAAAAACAATTGTTCCAATTCACTTCAGTGCGAAACTGGATCCATTCCTTTTGCTTTTTTTCGTCAAAGAGAATATCCAGGGGTGAAAGGGTGAAAATTTCACTCGCAGTGAACCTGAGCTCTTTGTTATATAGTGACTCCTTAAGCATCAGCAGCGTATTACCATAGACGTGCCTTGTCTCGTCATAAGTGCTCCTTTGAGTTTTTACTTGCTAACTAGTGAAAGTGTTAATTTCCTATTGACGTAGGTATAAGGTCGTAGGTAATGCTTGCGACGAAAATGAGTTTAGAAAGGTCCTAACAGAGGCGTAGGTAGGTAAGGGGGAGGAGGGGTACGGGGGTACCTACTTCCGAAAAAGAAGCAAACTACCTTACACCATCCCGCCGATAACGCCCTTATCTTCCCGTTAGTGAGAGGATCAATTATCCAGTCGTTAGCGTTCTAAAATTAACTTTTCCCTTTAATGATCGAACCGTTCCTTGGCAGACCGTGACTCAATTTGTAACCCTCTGCTTATAGCGAAAACATTTCTGGCTTGAGAAATATGAGGACTACAGTCAGGTCAGGAGACTCTAGTCGCCCATCAAGTAGAGAAGGGAAAATTACTTAGCTACAACAAAAAAGGATCGCTTTAACAATGAATGAACCTTTCATCCTGATAGAGCCTGCTTTGGAAGTCCTTTGAACCTTTCCGTGTGAGAAAATCAGCAGCAGCACCATGTAACTCCCACAGGTGCCAACAGCAGAACCCTTTTACAAAAGGCTGGGGGAAGGCTGTGGGGAACTACCCTTTCCGGGGGAGGATGACGGAATAATCCTACCCTGTACTCTTCCTTACGAGCCTTCGGATAGGTAGCTACTGGCAAATTCATCCAAATTTCAGCAAAGCCTTACCTCTGCCTCTTTGCATTGCCCCCGGTGGTATATGCTGATCCTCCTCTGTTGGTGATTTCACTTCACAGGATCGGGATCAGACCCGAGTGGATCCGAATTGGTTAACCCAAGACTCCCAGAAGACTCATAAGAAAAACTGGAAAATTTATTTCAATTCCGCACGTTCTCTAGAAAACTCGAAATTCTTCTTTGACTTCATCACATTCTATAGCTAGAAAATAAATATCAGGAAGCAGAAAAGGTTGCAAAGGAACCTTTTGGTCAGGTGAAGGGGAAAACCTTCCAACACACTCTGCCTTCGAGCCCTAACCCGATCAACCCTTGGCAACATGCTGACGTATGTTGACATATCTCCTAACGTGATATTTTTGAATAGACTTCCCCCCTTGCCCTAGGGGTTTCTTTCCCCCCTTTTTTTCTGACCCTTGAATAGGGGGGTTCGAAATGGGATCTGTCCCCAAGGAAGCCGACTACTGCCGTGACGCTCCAACCCCCTAGGACTCAGTAGGACACAGGGTGGCTCTGGACACAAGGGGATGATTTGGTCACTAGCACGCTCCACAGTCGAGTATTCCCCTGGCCGGCGCCGGCGAAGCCAAGTATCCTCTCCTGATCGATTCAGTCTGAAAGGCCTGTGTGTTTCTCTTGTTTGCAGGGTCTTCTGGTAGCTTTCTTCTTCTGTTTCTTGAACAGTGAAGTTCAGAACACTATCCGTCACCGCATGGAGTCTTGGCGCACTGCAAGGTCGCTTGGAGGTCGCCGATACACCATCAGCAGGGACTGGTCCCCGCGCTCACGCACAGAAAGCATCAGGTAAGCATGCAGATACACCATCAGCAGGGACTGGTCCCCGCGCTCACGCACAGAAAGCATCAGGTAAGCATGCAGGTACACCATCAGCAGGGACTGGTCCCCGTGCTCACGCACAGAAAGCATCAGGTAAGCATGCAGGTACACCATCAGCAGGGACTGGTCCCCGTGCTCACGCACAGAAAGCATCAGGTAAGCATGCAGATACACCATCAGCAGGGACTGGTCCCCGCGCTCACGCACAGAAAGCATCAGGTAAGCATGCAGATACACCATCAGCAGGGACTGGTCCCCGCGCTCACGCACAGAAAGCATCAGGTAAGCAAGCCCAAGGGGACCTACAGTTTTAGGTTGGTTCTGAACCACCATAGCCTCTCAAGAAACAGCTTGGTCACTGAGAGACACGAAATTGAATCTAGAAAATGTTAATCGAAAAAAGTTTTCTCCAATAAGTCGGACTGAAAAAAAGAAAAATATTCGTCCTTTGTAGTAAAGCATGGCGAGAAGAGATAAAGAAGCGTTACGGTAACAATGTTCTCCCTGCAGAGCGTGATAAAGAAGCGGTAAAGTAACTAGTTTCCCATTTTCCCATTTCTTTTCCTTTGGCGGCCGCCGTTGCCTCATTAGTTATTCCTCAGTCTTTCGAAGCTTTAAAAGATCTAGAACTTCTTCTCCAATTGGATAGCTCGGTAGAAAACCGTTCAATAAAATCACCTATTCAGAGTGATTTCGCAGATCAGTTTATTTACATTTTTTAATGAGATTTCTTCGAGAGAAATTCTTTTTTCTGAAATATAATGTGTTTATTACTGCCTACATCTACACATATATGAGGGAGGATTTTACCACTCGCTAAAGTCTGCTATAGTGTCCCCTAAAATTTCACTATAGCGTTATCCCCCCGAAAAGAAAATTGGCTGGCTTTTACCGTCCTGGTTTTTTCTGCACATTTCATGACAATACAATTGGATACTGAAATATTCTGAACTATAATGTGTCTTTTTAACGGCCTGTAAAATTTCGGCCGCTAAAAGGACATAGTATGTATTAAATATCCAATAGTTTCCTCATAATATGTGGAGAAATAACATAACTATGCACTATCTATAATACAAAATAACTTCGGGGGTAGTACGGAATCATGGCCATTTTGATTCCTCCATTGTTAAACCGGAAGTAGGAGTGCTTTTGGTGAACGGTGAGCTATCTCCACCCTGCTACAAAGGAATGCAATTTCCGTAAACTCTCTCTCTCTCTCTGTCTCGCTCTCTTTATCTCACTCCTTCTCTCCACTCCCACTCCCTTTAAGAAACAAAACCAGGATCTTCGACTCAAAATAATAGAGATCACACCGACAGCAATAAGATCAAGTTCTCAAAGACGTAACAGCAGCAACTCCAGCGAGAACCGACAGTTCAAACCAACTTTGACGCCGTTTTCGAGTTTGGGTTTCTTTGAACGAAAACTTGACGACAAGTTGGATATCCGATCGCTTGTTATCAATAAATTACAAGCTTTCCGTAGCCTATTCTGAACTTTTCGACATTCATTTGTTGATGAGTTCTAGCGTCACTGTGACGTAGGAAAGTTGACGTTCTGATGTTCTGAGGAAACTGAAACATCAGAAATGCACCCTAAGCCTTAAGGGTCTGCTTAACCTGACGATGCATTTTTTGCCGCCCATAAGAGTAACATTGCGAGCGGCGATTCATTTTCAAGGTTTACCCTTGGTTGGAGTTGGAAAGACACAAAATTTTGCCCATACCTCGCCCTAACAATGTTGTAGGTCGTGATCGAAGCAGATTTTTTACTGGTTTTCGAGATACAGCACTTTTCCCCTTAAAAAATTGATATCAAGTATGCGATGCAAGCATTTGCAATAAAAGAAACCAGTGATAAATTGGGAAATCTGCTTCGATGACGACCTACAACATTGGTAGGGCTAGGTACAGGCAAAATTTTGTGTCTTTCCAACCAAGGGTAAACCTTGAAATTGAATCGCCGCTCGCAATGTTAATCTTATGGGCGGCAAAAAATGCATCGTCAGGTTAAGCGGAGCGGACCCTTAAGAACAGCCTGAGTTTGAATTTATATAGAGCAAGAAGCTTTTAGTCGGCTCGCAGAGAGTGTAATTGCATGTGACCTCGCAACAGTCGCATTACTTTTCAAGTTTAATGTTTGAATGGGGGGAAGTACCTCGTACTATTATACGACGGGCTTAGTCTGAGATACTTGCTCGAGTGTCATTAAGCGGCAAATTGTCAAGTCAGTGCCAGACTTTTATGACGGAAAGTATCTTTAGCGGAACACTGGGTCACATCAAGTTTTTCTCCTCGGCATTCACCTCTGTTATGTTCAGCATGTCAAGTGGTATTGAGGCTGTGGTGGTTCAGAACCCGCCTAAAACTGTAGGTCCCCGTAATGTACTATCACAATGGGTGGGAAGCTGGTATTAGGTAGTGCTGCCAGCTGAGCACGATGGATAAATAAAAAATAATAGCGACCAAATCATCCCCTTGTATACAGTGGTCACGAAATATGCCACCCTGTAGGTATCCTACAATAGGCCCTGGCCCTTGAAAGGCTGAAGCGTTTAGGTATAGTAGGTACCGCCATCCTGACCTGCCTGGCCCGAGGACATTCTGTATTGTTCACTGTTCACAGAATGCCCTCAGGCCAGGCAGGTCAGGGTGGCGATACTATAGTCAAACACAGCGGTTATGTTTGCAGTAACATCTTGAAAATTGTCAACTTCTAGAAACATTTGGCATTATTAAGGTAATCACTATTTGTTTAAGTTTTTTCTGCCGTTAAAAAAACATTTTATATTTCAGAACATTAAAATATCCAACAGCATCCTCATAAAATCTGCAGGAAAAACGTAAACGAACACGACTGCGTAGACTGTAACCCTTTAAGTAATTGTTGCGTAATCGCAAATGTTCCTTTCGATAACAGAGCACAAAATTAAAACACTGAAAAAATGATCTTACCTTGAGGAAGGGCGGTAGGTAGGTACCTACGTTCACGTTGACGTAGCAGCAAGGGGTGGCGCTCCTGCAAGATGTTAGTTATCCTTAAATTGCCACAGTAAGCACTGGATTATCACTTAACTTTTACTGACAATAACTACTTCTTATTGGTAAAGAAACACCTGTCACAATCGCCGATAACGAGAATAATCCTCAATGTCCGCGCGCCGAAACGAGACTGAATTACCACCAGCAAATGGGGTACTCATAAGTGGCAGCAAAACTGACCACAGCAAAACCCCGCCAAATATAAATGGCGGGAAATTCAAATTTTAAATGTTTGTTTTAGGTTGTACAGTCAGCCTACCATAACTCCATACCGGAAACGAGAGTCGTGCTCAAGTGAAGTGACGACGACTACCACAGTGGGTTTCAACACCCAGAATTCCCTTATCACTCCAGCAATTCGAATCTCCAACGGGTCTGCAAGCAGCCAAAAACTCACTACACCTTTCCTCGCTGTCTCTGCGGAGAACGAGGTTTAGGTATGCCAAAGGTACGCGCCAAACAAGGAAGAGGAACCAGTTCCTCCCGAAAATAAAAGGCGGTGCGTTATTCACTGCCGTTTACTAATTAATTATGATCACAAAAAATATATATATTTTAGCAAAGTACAAATCTTTTTAAAAAGAGAAAACACCGTATTTTTTCCCACGTAAATCAGCCTATCGTGGCAGCAGTGGTTTCCGCCTTGAAAAAATCAAGATGGCGGCCAAATAGTGTAAACAACATGTCAGCTGTAAACATAATAATTTCTCCTTCTTCCTTTTACTATTTTACACCAAAATGATAATTGTAAGTTGTTGTATATCATGTTTAAGGTATTTTAGTAGTGTTTTCAAGTTTAAATAAGGGTGGGGTTCTCAGTACTTATGCCTTTTTATTCATTATTAGAAGGGAAGCCTGACCCCATTCAAAAGTTTTCACCAGCTTTCCCAAAAAGAAAAGTTGTTGCCATTCACCATCCTGCTCATATAATGTTAGCTAGCCGCCTTTTAACGGCTAGATAAAATTTTTTGCTGCTAGCTATCACTGTTAACCTCGCTGCTAGACCACTAGTTAACGTTTAACGTTAAGATAAGGGCGCTAATCGGCTGGACTGTGAAAGGCTCCAATAACGTTATAGTGAATTTTAGACAATGTCTTCAGAAATGTGCCAGTAACAAAGGTCAACAGCTAACATTGTATCTAAGTTATAACTGTTTTCAGCCGCTCACAGACAAAACCATGGAGTCCAAGATGGGAACGGCGGCCATGCCAATAGTGCTGGATCAGCAGGACGGCCAAGACCCCCCTGCCGGGACGGGGGGTCAGCAGGGACCCCAGGGGGGTGCAATGGACCCCTCCCTACTTCTGATGGCCTCCATGCAGGACTACAGCGCCATGTGCAAGCGGCCTAACAAACACAGTGATAGTGTGAAACCCAGTGAACGCAGCAATTGGTTAATTTTGCCGAAAGAAAAGACAGAATCGCTCGTATTGGCTGAGAGGGCATCGGTTCATATTGCCAAACCACCAACCCACACATATTTCATTAAAGTAAGCGACCAATCACACCCTCGGGTACACTTTTTGCCTGCTGACACGAAAGTTTTAACGAATAGCGTCTTGTCATTGCCTGGCAATTCGAACTATATAGGCATATATGTATTGTCGAAGGAACGAATTAATGGCTGCCACCTTCGGAAGAGCTCGGGGTAGCTCGGGTTTTCGCCAGCCTTTCATTGACTACGCAGCACTGTCCACTGCAGCATGAAGGGGAACTGCTACCTGAATGCCTCCCTTCAAAGTGGCCATTAATTGGTTCCGTCGACAATAAATGACTTAGGTTGGCAATTGTTCTGGAAAATGAATAAGGGTGGATTTCAGCTGTTCCTGGAGTCTACTATAGCGTTATCTTCTCAGCTGGAACTGGTGAAACCCACCCTTAAGACATCCTGTCTTACATTTGCTATTTGTTTACGTTTTTCCTGACAATTTTTTGAGGACACTGTTGTATACTTAAATGTTCTGAAATATAATGTGTCTTTTTAGCGTCAGAAATTAACTGGTTATGTATAATCACAATATAGCCAATTAATTTCGGACATTAAAAAGACATATTATATTCCAGAACATTTAAATTTCCAACGGTTCCAAAATAAAACAAACACGATTGTGTGGTAACACTTAAGGTAAATGGGGGGCCTCGTTGCGGAAAGAAGAGGACTCGCCGTAAGAAGCAAGTGGTTTGCTTCACCTGCAGTTTCTGCCCCCTCATGACCCTCAACAGGGAAATGATGGCTTTGCATGGGGAGAGAGACGGCGCTTGCGCGGCAGACTGCGTCCGCCTGCGCTGCCCGGGCTGCCCGAACGTCTTCTTCTCTACAGTCTCTCTCAGGTATTATCGCATACTGTATTTAGTACGGTTATTGTACCACCATTTCTAAATTTCCAAGGTGTTCGTTCTCGAGTTTAAGCTAAACATAGTGTCCTATTCGCAGTCATTTGTATTTCGTGCTAGTAACACACCATGTTTAGTTTTTCGAGCTGCCACGGCCATTGGCGGTCGTGCAGTTGGGACGCTAAAGAACATTTTTTGTTTCAAATTAATTAAATGTCCAAAAGTTTCCTCAAAAAATAGAAATGGTAAACTACTTTTTAACTTATCTATTAATCGATTTAATTTGTTCTTGAAGGGTTCACCTGGCCCACGACCACAACATGGTCAGCAAGGATGTGAAGAGGATTTTGCAGAACCTGCCGAGAGTGACAGTTACCCCTGATCTCAAATCGTCGTGTGTGTACAACTCGTCCCAGCCTTCAGTTACAGGTGAAATAGTGGAAATGTATTGTGTAATGCGTAATATAGGGTCCGTAGGGGTCTCAAGTTCCCTCCTCTGTACTACTCGCCCCTACCGCCCGGGCCCGTCACATATACTATCTAGGTTAGGGTAGGTAGAGGTAAATTGACACCAGGGTCAACATCTATGATCTCAAGTCCTAATGTATGTACAACTCGTCCCATCCTCCCCTCACAGGTAAATATACCGTAGGGTAGGTCCACTGGGACCACTGGTTTTCTGACTTCTTGCCGATCCACTGTTACTTAATTCCACATTTTTTATGCATTAGACGAAGGGGCGTTCGAGGAGCGTTCGAGCTGTGCGAACGTGAAACGTCCTACAACGCTACTGGAGACGTATCTGGATGACATTGGTGACAAGAGTCACCCCACACTTTCCCAGACTGGTCAGGACCTACTGGAAAACACATTCAAGTAAGTCAGTCTTCGAACAGTTGTAACGATGGGGACCTAGGTGGGTTCCGAACCACCACTGTACTGAACATATCAGAAGTGAGTGCCGGTTAGAAAAACTTTAAGGTGGGATCGACATCGAACCTTAGTGAGCCTATCGAGGCTGTTCGTTCCTACCCTTAATGAAGAGACTATTAAGATATCTTGTGATATTTGCAGCTTTACCGCCCCTGTGAGTGAGCAGCTTCCTTCTATCCAACCGGAGAATCCACCCCCTGCTTCTGGATTGGATAAGGAACACCTTCTGGAAGAATCCACGCAGATAATGGATAACATGGATACCAACACTCAGCTGGAGAGGGCACCGTCTATAGAGCATCAACTGCTCATTCCCACACCGCAAGTGGTAATCTTCTGAAATATAATATGACTCTTTAACATCCGAAATTAACTGGCTGGTCGATTACTTTTGGACAAATTTTTTATTGACAAAATGGACACTATGTCTTTTACTGAAGAACAAATACTATCGAACGATAAAAATGGAAGTCATAAAACAGTATGCCATAGTCATAGTCACAACAATTGTTTATATATCACATGTGCCTATTGGTTATTTTTATGTTTTCAGAGATGTGAGGAGCTGGAGGGAGGTGGGAGGGAGGGGGTGGCAAAAGAGGGGGAGACGGATCATCCCCATAATCATTTCCTCACCATCACCAATGTGTTTCCTAATGAGGTCAGTGCCGAAATCATATAGGGTGGTTTACACAGGCACCGTGGTGTAGTGGGCAAACACTAGACTCATACGACTGAGGTCCTGGGTTTGAATCCCGGTAGCAGCAATTTTCTGTTGGCAGCATGGATGTCACACCAAGTATTCATTTGGCTTCGGCCAACAGTCAGTTTGACTAAGTAACATCTGTGCCTTCGGGCCAAGGGCTGTAACCACCAACAGGTTGGTGGCGAATGATTATTTAATATTTCGCCTCAAAGTAATTGAGTTTGAAGCTGGGTGTATAAGAAATCTAATTAAGGCAATTCAATCCAATTATCCTTCCCGCGTTCGATTCCAAACCCTAACCGATAATTACATTTTTCAACTTTCAAAAATTACCGCTGAAAATCTTGCCGTAATTAGATTACCAAATACCTGCTCCCAACCCAAGTTCACGATGAGGACCTACAGTTTTAAGTCGATTCTGAATCACCACAGCCTCGATATACATTTCACGGGACATGCTGAACATATCAGAGGTGAATGCCGATTAGAAAATTTTTGATAGGGTCTGGATCGAACCGTGGTGACCCTGCTCTCAGTGTCGACCATCTAGACCACTCGGCCATCGAGGCTTTGCGTTGGTTGGAGGCCTACTTGAACATCCTCTGTCCTATTTCAGGAGACGTACAGTGAGGAGCCATTGGAAGAGTATGTCTACATAGACGGAGAGATGTCAGTTGTTCGTCTGGACGACAAACATGGCGTCGAGCAGTTTGAGTTCGTGTCGTGTGAAGAGAAGGTGCACTCAGTGCACACTGAAGTGCACTCGGTGCACACTGAGGTACAGTCAGTGCACATAGACCGCACTGTCTCTGCCCAGACTGCACCCAGCGTCACGGACGACAAAGCGAACGTAAAGAAAATCGGCTGTGGTTACAGGTGAGAAGCTAGAATAAGCACCCAAGCTTGTTAAGAAATATATGTCTTTTTAACGTTAGATACCAGTTTACTGTATGTTGTGACTTATACGTAAACAAACAAGACTGCGTAGAATATACATTCGCTATTTTCGACTACATGTACTTGGTTCGCAATGCTAAGTACTTCAAGCCCTACTCCGAAGTTACAGGGCGAGTGGAAAGTGTTTATAGGGGGATGTAAACCTGAGACTCTTTGTCGTGAGGTAGTGTTGTATTTTTGCATGAAATGGAGTAATAAGCCCACAGGAGCGATTTTAAACAGTCAACTACCAGTCCACATGTTTTTTGACAGATCGCGAAAACACAACACTACCTCACGCGAAATATTTTTTTGTAACGATTCGGACTAAAACAGTATGATTTTATCGTCACATTTAGTAGAAAAGCTTGATAAATGTTTGTACTATTTACCGTAGCCATGTTGCATTTTGGCAATTTTTATTTCACTTACGGAAGTGGGTAATTTCAACAGCATTTCTCTACTTTTCTCCTGTAAAAGCTAAACATAGTGTCCTACTTTTACTCGTTCGTTTCACGTTCAAATAGCACACTATGTTTAGCTTTTAGAGTAGACACAATCCATACGATATTGCAATTACCAGTCTCCGGTTGTACTCATATGTAAACATTAGTTTTGTCGAATATTTACTTTCGCACAGTGGTTTTGGCGGAGTTCGTCGAGAATGTATGGTGGCCGTTAAGAAGTTTTGAAATTCACCCTCCTAAACCGTTGTTGTTCTGATGATTTCGTTTGTTTCTCATTGTACAGGTGTGATATTAACGGCTGCAAATTCCGCATGCAGAGCGAGGACAATATCAAATACCACAGAAGGTGCCATGAGGGACAACTCTACAATTGTCCTGAGTGCTGCAAAGACTGTCCCAACTGGGTGTCCCTCAGCAGTCACCTTTGGCAGGTACAACCCATGCTTAGCGTATGTAGAACGAGAAATATTCAACCATGTCAGTGATATTTTCTGTCATCAGTGTGTGGTGACCCTTAAGCCGACACATTCCTGTATCCGGTTGGTGTAACCATTTTTTTAGACAACGATTCTGGTGCCACGTCTTTTTTCACCGTTTGTATTGTTCTAGAAACACAAAATCGATATGGAGCTGTTCCAATGCGACTTGTGCCCTTACCGCACTCCCAGCTACAGCAGACTGACAAGCATACACAGAGGCATACATGGAACCTCACGACCTTTTCTCTGCGACTCCTGCGGGAAAGGCTTCAAAACCGTCAAACAAATGAGAAACCATAAGGTAACATTCAGTTGTTTAATCGAGTATCGATACTCGTTCGATGGTAATCGTTCGATAGTATTCGTTCTCCAGTAAAAGCTATGGCTCTAAATCAGACTTCGAATGGGACACTATGTTTAGCTTTCGCTGGAGAAGAATACTATCCAGTTCCTACAAATGGTGGTGCAATAACCGTACTCAAAAGTCACTAAACATAACGGTTGTATCTTATATTTCAGATGATTCATAAAGCTAAAATGGTGCGTGCGAGCTGCAGTCTGGACTGCGCCGTCTGCGGTCGGTCATTTGTAAACAAACGCTCCCTCGAGCAGCACGTGAGAAACCTTCACAGCAAGCTCAAGCCCTACCTCTGTAGCACGTGCGGCTACGCCACTGCGGCTAAGCACTCGCTAGTCGTACATATCCGGAAACACACTGGTAAGATATTTCTTCTGAAATATAATATCCTTAGTCAAGTCTTTTGAGAACATAAAGTAAGAAAAATTCATTGAAATGACTTTTGGTTACTTCACAGTGTTTGAATTACCAAACATCAACAAACCCACTGATCCAAAATGTGGAGTCTGTTGATGTTTGGTAATTCAGACATTGTAAAGTAACCGAAAGTCATTTTAATGAATTTTTGCGTACTTTGTGTTCTTAAAAGATTTGACTGAGGATTATGTATGTTTTTATGTCAATAAGGAGGTTAGTTTCTATGATAACGTGAGAAAAAGTGGTTTGTTTTGGTTCAGGTAAACATAAATAAAAATCACCTCTCCCATGTCGTGTTAATGTTTTGTGTTTTAGGCGAGAAGCCACACCAGTGCGATAAATGTGGTTACCAAACAGCGGACCACAATGCGTTAAGGCGACACCGTATGAAGCACAGCGGAGAGGCAAACTACAAATGTTCTCATTGTCCTTATACCTGTATACAGGCCTCGTCATTCAAGATACACCTCAAGCAAAAACACCCAGGTACGGCACCGTGGTCTAGTGGGAAAACGCTAGACTTGCACGAGTGAGGTCCTGGGTTCGAATCCTGGTAGCAGCAATTTTCTGTTGGTAGCATGGATTTCACACCAAATATTCATTTGGGTTCGGCTGACATCAGTTTGCTTACTTAACATCTGTGCCTTCCTGTTTCTTAACCTTAAGAGGACGCTATACCTGACGATGCATTTTTTGCCGCCCATAAGATTAACATTGCGAGCGGCGATTCATTTTCAATGTTTACCCTTGGTTGGAAAGACACAAAATTTTGCCTGTACCTAGCCCTAACAATGTTCTAAGGAGTGTTCGAAGCAGATTTGCCAATTTCTCACTGGTTTCTTTTATTGCAACTGTTTTGCAAATGCTAGCATCGCATACCTCAAGAAAAGTGCTGTATCTCGAAAATCAGTAAAAAAAATGGGAAATCTGCTTCGAACACTCCCTAGAACATTGTTAGGGCTAGGTACAGGCAAAATTTTGTGTCTTTCCAACCAAGGGTAAACCTTGAAAATGAATCGCCGCTCACAACGTTAATCTTATGGGCGGCAATAAATGCACCGTCAGGTATAGCGGACCCTTAACCTTAACCTAAAATTGATGTTGGCAGGACTGGAGCAGGAGCTGATTTTTAGTTGTCAGCATTGCGCCTTTGAGACGCTGCAGCGGGGGAAATACCTGGCACACGTGGCTCAGCACACAGGGGCTGCTGACCCTTTGGCGTACTACCCTGTACCTACAGCCCCTATCAGCGTGGTGGACCTCAGCAGTGCTCACTCCCTTCTACAGGTTCGTACCACCATGTTTAAGACGGTATTTACATTTGCTGTTTGTTTACATTTTTTAGGACACTATTGATCCTGAAGTTGCAAAGTTGCAAGTTCGAACGGCGGCGGGCGGAAATTTTTCTTCTTAGAATTCCCTTTTTTCATGGGTCACACAGGTTATCTTGCATTTGTTTCGTTGTATCCTATACTGAATATAATATCTTATCTTTTTGTTTCTAGGATGGTTACTTTGAAGTGGACGAAATAGCTGGAACAAACCTTGAGCAGGGGGAACAGTAGGCCACCTTGAGAATCCAGGATCCTTAAGCTCTGCTTCAGGGCGTCAGGCCAAGTCACTTTGCACAGGTGGTGACTAATCAAGTCATCATTATTTCTTACAGTAAGTAAAATAATCATTCACACACACTGCTCCTTGTTGATTTATTGATTTTTACTTTCTCGCTAGCCATATATGGCGAGAAAGTATTGTTTCCGTTCAAAATATCAGCAAAAAGTCCGTTCGTACGTTACCACCTCCACAGCCTACACCGTTCACCCGATTTTGATGAAATTTGGTATGCATCTCTCTAAAATCACAGCCGAGGTGCGTTTTCAATGCATTTTTGATTGGTCAAAAATTCGCAAAAATAATTCAAAATTCGAACTTCTCGGCCATCAGGTTCGTTTAATCATTCAATTATTTCTCTGTTGCAGTCTCCAATTCGGGGTGACCACAGACAAGTGAAGAAACCACTGAAGAAGTGTCCAAAATTATTATTGTTATTTGCACTAATGCTTCCTGCGAGTGCTATCGATTTACACTCAGTGCAGTTGCACTGGTTTGGTGTAAGCCATACTCTGCTCAGTTCAGACTGATTGTAGCTGATGCATTGTGCTGAATAGAAAACTGAACTGCCCACCCTTGTCCACAACTGTCCCTTGTAAGGCGGGTTTCACCAGTTTCTTACCGTGGAGATAAAGTTATATATTATTATCCCGATAAAGTAGCCGAAGACTTTATCTTGCCGTTAAAAGCCCACTAGCTAACGTTATGATAAGTGCGCTATCGGCAGGATGTTGAAAGGCACCAACATAACTTTTCGGGAGGATAATGCTATAGTGAACCTTTATGGGACACTAAAGTAGACTTTAGGAGCTGGTGAAATCCACCGTTATTCGCAATGGACTTGTCTATTTTGCTGTCTTAGCTAAAATATCGTAATAATTAGATATTTATTTATTTGAGAGTAATAGAAGTACGTAAATGTTCGGTACTTGGTATCGTGGTCACAATTTCGGTTGCTAAGGCTTTCAAATTTATCTCCTGATAACTTATCTTCCCGTTAGAAGTACACTAGCAAAGAGCGTTATCGGCAGGATGGTGAAAGGCACCGTTTCTTTTCGGGAGGATTACGCTATAGTGAACTTATAGGGGACACTATAGCAGACTTTAGCAACTCCAATAATTGAATTTTTCTATTTTGCTATATCATAGCTTAATTATTGTAAGTAAATGATATTTTTTTATTTGAAATACTATCTATACGTGTGGTAACTGGTATTAAGTTTACCACAAACGGTTGTACCTGTTCGGGTATAAACCTGGCATAAAAGCTGAAGTATGTGGGCGCTGAGAGGGGAACGTTTGCAGGTCTGCACCGCAATGCATTTCAGCTTCCTGTTGTGCCCGCACACTGTCAGGTTTACCGGAGAGCTGTTGGGGCTCCGCGGCATTCGCCTCTCCCGCCCAGACCTCAGTGTTCGGTTAGGTGTTAACGCCAAAGTATTTTGAATGTTCCAAGTCCTAAATAGTTTCTAGATTTGTACTCATGTATGTCTTGTGTCTCCATAAAGAAATGTTTCGTTTTTTGGTGAAAGTTACCAATACAGGGTTTGTTGAGACCTTAATGTACTTTCTCTTATTTTCCTGTTTAACTTATGAAGCTTTGTGTTTGTTTACACTTTTTGCTGTTCCATTAATACTGCTCTGTCTTGTAAAAAAAAATTGTAGCTCCAGAGTCGGTAGTTTTGAGGGTTCTTCTGGTCGAGTGGTAGTTCTACCTGATGATCTGCTCCTGGTCGAGTGATAGTTCTGACTCATCTTCTCCTGGTCGAGTGATAGTTCTGACTCATCTTCTCCTGGTCGAGTGATAGTTCTGACTCATCTTCTCCTGGTCGAGTGATAGTTCTGACTCATCTTCTCCTGGTCGAGTGATAATTCTGACTTGTTTTGTCCTTCCCCTCACTTCTCCTGAATGAGTGGCAACTACTCATCTTCTGCTGATCTTCTCCTAGTCGATCGATAGCTCCGACTGGTCATAGCCTCCGAAACACCCCGATAAAGTCGAGCTTGCTGTTAAGCTGACGGAGATTCTGAAGAGTCCACTGGGTGTTCACAGGGTGGGGGAGGAGGAATGGGGTGGGGGTGGTGTGCGTTCCACGGTCCGGCCCTGGCCCGATCACTGAAAAAGAAATACCAAGAAGACCGAGGACTTGCTGAGATTTGGTCGGTGACACCAGTGCATGCCCTTCTAGGCCTGAAGGTAGTTGCTTACCGATTAAGCAGGGTCCTTCGTACAGATGGAGGTAATCCAGGAATGCAGGTTCGTTATTGAAGTAACAGAAAAGGAGAGCATCGGTTGGGCCAGCAGCAGGGTGACCCAGATTAAAGTCCTGCACAAATTCCAGCTCCAGGAACTTTACGGAGTAGGGCGAAATCCACCAGCTCCGGTCAACTTCCACCCCTTTCACTGGCATACCTGTAAAATAGAGCAAAATACCCCATGTACACAGACAGCCTCAATATCCTTAAACTGTAGGTCCCCATCGTACGTACCTGTGGCTGCCTGTAGAAGCCATTCCAGCAGTCCAGACCCGCAGCCAATGCTGACGACTCTCTGAGCTCCCAGCTGTCGAACGCAGTCACACAAAAACTGTAGGTCCTCCTCGCTAGGCCAAACCCAGGGCAAGAGCTTGTTGCGGTTGTGCTTAGTCAGCACAGATTTCCAGTCACCTGAACAACATTAAGGCTGTGTGTAAGTCACCGAGAAGTGTCCGGTAGAGGTTGGAATATAATAATTTAAGTACGAGAAAAGTTAGTATTTCTCCCACCTCAGTGCAAAGAAATACCGGACAGTTTCAATTTCTCAAACAGCATAGTGTGTACCTATGCAGCCGTAAAACAGAAAATAAAACCAGTTTTTTGTGTGACTTGTTTCTACCTTTAGCGACCAGTTCCACAATTTCTTCTTCAGAACTTCCGTCTAAAGCCGGATAGACCTCAGCCATATTGGTGACGTCGCCGCAGATTTTGTCACATATATCTTGGAATGTTACGATAATCTACCGCTGAGCGGAACGGTAGAGACTGAATACACTACAGAACACATAGAATACACTAGAAACACATTGAGAGGTGACACTACTGCAGAGCACTGCTGAGGAACACTATATTGGGAATGCAAAACGACAGCAAAAGTAAACTGTTTAGGTTCACAGTTTTGGAGATTGTTGGCTCTATAATAATTCTTCAGAAAATTTTCAAGGGCTGGAGCTTCCACAGGTGGACGACAGCACTGGGCAGTGGACACACACTGTCGTTACGACGAGAGATGATGGAACACTACTGTAGATATAGGCGACAGTACTGGGCACACACTGTCGTTACGACACTACTGGGAAGACACCGCAGGAATGAGGGGGCACTACAGGGCACTGAGCTGTCTTTATGACGAATGCCGGCTGCGAACTCGATCGTGAGCGAGGTCAGCACTTTGGCGCCAGAGCTTACCGTCAAACGTCACTACATCGCACAGACAAACGTCACTACCTACCTTCACATTTCCTGTCCAAACTAGGGGCGTATGCAGGACTGCATTGCTCTTAGATAATTTCGTTAAGTATAGGTGAGGCTATTGATGGGTACTTAGCCTCCACCGGCTAGGGGAAAACTGGAATGTCTGGCGTGGTTCTGATCCAATAACCACCTTGTGTGGCACAAAAGTTGTGAAAACAAATACGTGTACACCCACTTTCAAATTACATAATCATGATTTTGCAGGCGTAGAGAAATGTAGATTGAGACTGGTAGTTCGGAACCCACTAAAACTGTAGGTCCCCGTCGTGTACTAACACGATGGGCGGGGAGCTGGTATTTGGTAGTGCTGCCAGCTGAGCACGATGGATTATTCTTGAAATGGTCTCGTGTCAGGTAGCTGAGCTTTTCCTCCCCACACCTCTATACTGTGTCTTGGAACGAAGTTTCTGGATGTGGTCCTTATAGATATATAGGTACGAACTAGCTCCCAAAATTATTTCGTTATTTCCGTTCAACACTTGCCAAGATTCCCACTAGAACCAGATAGACCACACGCAATACGTCACATCACATTATAGAACATGTCGTTGTCTATCAGTTGTCACCAATAACACGCTACCCGATAGTAGAAGAATGAAGAGACAAGCCCAGCAACTATAGTCCAAGTCAGGCTAGGAGCGTACCGATTACTCATAATTTCTTCCAAATCTAGGGCTGATCAGAACTTCTTCTTGGTCAGGGAAATATCTGCTCAGGGTCGGATTGGCATTTTTAGCGTATGGTAGGATATGGAACCCAAATCCGGATCGGGGTCAACTGAAAATCTTCAAAAAATTATGAAAAATCGGTACGCTCCCAGCCTGACTTGGACTATAGACCCTTTCAAGAACGAGGCTGTTGCATGCTATCCAATTTGGAGAATCTGTCTATCAGCCGCGATGAAGGACGTCTAAACGGTGTTGTACAACCCTAAATTTGCTCCAAAGGTCTTCTTCCTTCGTAGATATAGCGGCTTGAAAATTTTGATTTCCGGTTTCATAGTTGAGACAGTAGAGTAGCTGTGTCCTATTCAGGCTTTGATGTATCTATATCTTTTGTTGATGGATCCTACAGTTAGCTTGCAGTGAGATATAGATAGCAGAAGATGCGGAGCTTAGCAGAAGTAGCCAAAGCTTACGTCACTTTTGGTATTTTCACCTCCTATACCAACCTAAAATCCGGCCACTTAAGAGTGTAATAACTTTTTATTTAGTGGTCAGAATCTAAAATCCGATAATATAGAAAGTAAGTCAGCCATCAGACTACATACTTTTTATTTAGTCAGACTACATTGTAAATCAGGAAAATTTCGACAGGATCGGGATCGAACCGGAAAACACATACCAAAAATATTTAAAAATTAAAATTTATATTTTTGTCATTGTAAAATACAAACCAGCCGACATTTCGAAAGGGTACCATCAACAATGTACCTGACGAACCTTCTCGTTGCTCTCTAGTACCAAGCAGGTACTACACATATCAATTTACAATCAATTCATAAAAATAGCCAATTTGCATAGAAATTCTACACCAATTTGAATCGGACGTTCCATTCAAACAAACGTGGACACCAACCACTCTATATCACAAGATTTCACATTAAAATCACTATAAGGGCTGCTAATATTATGATATCTCCATTGACTCCGGTATGCGCACCGCCATCTTGTCGCAATTATCGATCGATAATATCGAAAGTTGGTTTCCATGGTAACCACTGTGTGTTTGTTTACTGAACAAAATGGCCGCTAATAGTGGTGCACCTACCACTATCAATAGAGATAACGGAGCTAATATGTGACTGAGAACCAGAATTTACATATTTTGAGGGTAGTAACGGTTGTTTTAATTCAACAATTGAATTGTTTGATTAATATGGTCCCTTTTCGTGACCTAAATGATTGCAATTTTTTGCCCAATATTTAACAATGTTGTTTTTTGACGAAATGTGTCGTTAAAAAACGTCAACCAACACCACTGTCCTCTACATTCTTAAGACCAAGACCTTTTAACTTATAAATATAGAAATAGAACGGAGCGTATAATATAGTATTCTTATAGGAAGATGTTGTGCTTATCAGTAAAAATTAAAAATTGGTGAAAACCATAAGAAACTTCGATGTAGCAACGTGATACAACAATTGTTCGAGCAAATATTCAGTGTGATACAACGGCCGATAACTTTAACACTAAAGCTGGATTTCACCACTTATAGAGTAGACAGTGGTGATTCCAATTTATATGCTTGGTGTACTCATACAATTTATCTTACTGTTAAATTATACTGGTGAAATTGACCCTTAATACCTTACTGCACGAAATAAAAAACATGTCAACAATGAAGTGTTAACTAGTTAAACTAACCCGAGGTTTGAATCTCTAACAGTTATCCCAAACTTTATCGGGCCCATGAACTACGTAAGTATAGATTTGTACTTCTGTGTATCCCACATGTTTTTTCGAATAAAAAGGGTAGATAGGTATATGCTGTAGGCAAAGTTTCAGAAACAAAGTTCAGAAACATCAGAAACAGAAACATCAAGACACTGATGGATACTTAAGGGTCCGCTATACCTGACGATGCATTTTTTGCCGCCCATAAGATTAACATTGCGAGTGGCGATTCATTTTCAAGGTTTACCCTTGGTTGGAAAGACACAAAGTTTTGCCTGTACCTAGCCCTAACAATGTTCTAGGGAGTGTTCGAAGCAGATTTCCCAATTTCTCACTGGTTTCTGTTATTGCAACTGTTTTGCAAATGCTAGCATCGCATACCTCAAGAAAAGTGCTGTATCTCGAAAACCAGTAAAAAAAAATGAGAAACCTGCTTCGAACACTCACTAGAACATTGTTAGGGCTAGGTACAGGCAAAATTTTGTGTCTTTCAAACCAAGGGTAAACCTTGAAAATGAATCGCCGCTCGCAATGTTAATCTTATGGGCGGCAAGAAATGCATCGTCAGGTATAGCGTCCTCTTAAATGTTCTGAAATATAGTATGCCTTTTTAACGTCAGAAATTAACTGGCTATGTTGTGATATTACGATCGAGTAATTTTCGACAAATTTGTTATTGACAAAAATCACTCCATCCTAAATGGCAACAGCCAGTTAATTTCTAGACATTACATTTCAGAACAATCAAACATCATTGCGTCTATAGTTTGGGCATGCCACTATTATATTTAACTTATGATGGGATCTTAGGGATGCTCCATTCCACTTTACCGAAAAAAGGTCTTGATCGCATAACACACACCGCATAGACATTTCTACCAACACTACCTTTCCCCCACTAATTATATACCAAAAATAGACAATTTACAATTGGTGTAAGACTGTAAGAGTGAAGATACAACTCTGTTCGTTGACGTTTTTTTACTGAGACGGTTGGATTTACATGTTCTGAACTATAATAAACTAGTTTCTGCCGTTAAAAAGGCGCAAAAACGTCAGCAAACAGCACTGTGCCTTAATTTTGTAGTTTTAGGCAGTGTGCAGCAAAATTTTGACATGACACATTACTTTCTGGTGTCAGAAGAAAAAATTTCGAAAAAATATTCTGGACAAAACAATAATGGAGCAGTTAACACGGCAACGGGTTTTTAAATATTTTTCCTCTCCTAAGTTAAGTATGGATAATTTTAAAATAAACGGCAAGTTAAAAAGTTATTACCGAACAGCCAAGGAAAAAATCGTGCTTACAAGAGTGGCATCAAAAATTGTTTTTTTTTTTTCGTTCTGAAATATAATATACAGGTACATCCTCCGGTATTTTAAGATGACATCTAAGTAAAAAGTTTTATGTATTTTCATTCGAAGTATAAGTAATAGGTCACCACACTATAGGTTTTTTTAAAGCCATCCATATTATATTTGAGATATTTTTTTTCCGTCTGAAATATAATATATATGTCAAAAATATCTAATAAAAACCAGAACAAAAAAATTTCAATAGCTTCACTGTCGAGTGCGGAGACGCTGAGAAAAAAAAATCACGTTTTTTTAGCCTTGAAAAATATATTATATTACAGAACAAAAAATACGCAACAGTTAGAAAAAAACTGTTCTAGTGCCACTTGTGTTTTTACTCTTAAACTACGTGTTGGTGAACATTCTTACTCAAACTTGGTTCCACTCAAAGATACGAAACGGGAAGACTTTTCTTAAAGTGGCGGTGGGTTCTTTCCAGGTAACTTGATAGCCTTTCTATAGCTTCAACATAGCCCAGTTTATCACCCAACGCCCCATTACAATACCATGCTCCACAGCCAGCCAGTCGGGCGTTAGACTGGGCCAAACCATGGGGACATTTTCCATGAAAAAGAAAATAGGAAAAGCTTATTTATCCTAAGTATAATTGGTAAAACTGAAATTTAAAAATTAACTTAGCTAACTACAAGTTAAAATTATATCTACAAAATAATATTACTAATTCGGTTCGACCGATTGAGGTATCAGTGTATCTAAACCAATTTAACCGTCAGTTAGTACTAACCTCCGGTTAACATCGTAGTGTGCGTTCCCCGAACACTCACAGTTACCAAAATCACATTGGGGCACTTTCGAAAACTGATAAATTATTATCTAAAAGCTCATGTGTCTACTATAGGGTTGACCACCCAAATTTGGAAAGAAATATTAGGGAAATAAGTGAAACCTAACTAATAACAATTCGTTTCAAGAAAATAGAAAAATATTGACACCTTAATGGTGACTTCTGACAAGCACCAACCAACGCACCACCTTCCCCAACTATCTCTTCTTTACTAAGGAGTCTATTAAGACCGAAGACAAAATGCTGTTTGTTTACACTTCTTTCTCAGGAAACTGTTGGATTTTTTTTTTGTTCTGAAATATAATGTACAGTTTCATTAGGAAAGAACGTAAACAAACAGCACTGTGTATACAATCCTAATGCAATCGGTTTATCTTTACTCGACTTTCTTTTATTCTGAAATATAATGTATCACCCCAAAAACTAGTGTAACAGATTGTGATTTTGAGCCTTAAAAATGACATATTATATTTCAGAATATTATACTAATAAAAATAAACAAATCGCACAGTGTGACCCAAAAACTGGAATGTTTAACACAGAAAACGCAAATATCTATACCAAACAAAAAAATCGCAAAAAAGTTGTAAAAATGATGAGGCACTTTTTATTTCCTGTCTACAGTGCAGTTCATTTGCACTCGTGTAGTGGCATCTCAAATAAAAACCGAAGTGTGAAGTGCTCTGAAATATAGTATACAATTTAACACCAGACCTACGATAAGTCATGATATACTTCAGGACAAGAATATATTCATACGGTTCCGTAGAAAGATGTTATTGACTAATAAAGTAACGCAAGGAACGTAAAAACATCAAAATTATGATAGAACAGTTTTAACAATGTAAGAAAAAAATTATTTGGAAAAATAAATAAATATTTTACTTTACTCATTCTCTTCTACGCATTGAAAATATCAAAGAGGAAACTGCAATAGGAGAAGGTAAACCAGAGCCTAGTCATACCGACTCTCTGGTCAGTAGGCATCGACAAAGGGACTATTCCAAACAATCCCTCGGTAGCTTTTGATTTTTTTCCTCTGAAATATAATATCAACGTACGTTCGCCACCAAACATCTTTGTGTATTTCCAACAATTTTTTTGAGCAAATGATCTGAAAAATAACTTTTTAAACAACTCAGAAAATTTAAACACAAAAAAAATGGTCGGAAAAAACAAAAACAAACAGAAAAATAATATACTATATTCCAGAACAATTTTCTGGAAGTAAAAAAAACAATCTGGTGCCACTTTCTTTATTAATACCGTTAAAACTGAACCTTAAGAGGCCGAATCGAACCATACATTACAAAGAACACAATCTGCAATGAGAATTTGACTGTACACACTCGATAGCAATTTCAATACAACAAAATTATCAAATATATTTTTTCTCTTTTTTTTAGACTAATAGCTAGTAACAACAACGCCGTGTCATAGGTACATCCAGTTTATAACAATGGTGCCAGTTAAGGCTATGCTGTACCTGACGGTGCATTTCTCCCACCCATAAGCTTAATACTGCGACCGCCGAATTATTTTCAGATAATATCGAAAGTTTGGTTTCCATGGTAACCGCTGTGAGCGTTGCACTGGATTTTTGTTCAAGATGACCGGTAATGGCGGTTTTTTCAACCAATGAAAAAAATTAAAAATAATTCACCGCTCGCAATGTTAACCTTATGGCTGTCTGAAATGCATCACCAGGTATAGAAAAAAGCCTTAAATTATTTAATTAAACACTCATTTTTAGGCACTTCCCACTGAGTTATAGTATAACCAAAAAACAATAGTAGGTACAGTATAACGTAGCAACAAATAATACATCTCAAAAAATAGATATTTCCAACTAAAGCTGTGTGATGAAGTATTGTACATAGAACAGACGTAAAAAAATCAGTTATTGGATTGTTCTAAAATAAAATGATGCAATAAGTAGGTTTTTTTTTGTTCTGACATATAACATACTGAAATCTTATATTTCAGAACAAAAAATGTGATAACTGGGGCATATTTATTTAACCAATGGGAAGGCCTATAGGTTGGAGACACGATACCTGAGTTTGGCATTAAGGTGCAAAAACCAATGTAGACTTTTTAAAATCCCACTTCTGTCAATAACATCTTTCCAAGGGAACCGTTGATTTTTTTAAAATTCTTGAGTATAATATATTCTTTTTTCTTCTTATTTGTTCGGACAATTTTTTGAGGACACTGTTTTTTTAAAGTCAGAAATTAACTGGCCATGTTGTGATTTTACGATCGAGTATTTTTGGTTCGTAAAATCACAACATAGCCAGTTACTTTCTGACATTATAAAGACATATTATATTTCAGAACATAATGCAAAAAAAATATACTATATTTCAGAAGAAAAAAATTTCATGGAAAGATGTCACTAAAAAAATCTACTCTCTAGTGCCACGTTTTTTTTTCAACCTTAAAAATCCTCTTATCTAAAATTATACCATAGAAAAGGCTCGATGTTTTTTACCCGTATTTAGATACCTCAAAAAGGCGGTGAGTAAAATTTAAAAATCGGCTTGATGCACCTTAATATCAAACCCAAGCCAAACCTTTCTTTGTACTAAATCAAAAGGCAACTTATTTCCCTTTTTTATACATTTAGTGAAAAAAGGACTCTGCCATTTTTTGACCACCCATTGCGATAGGCTAAGAAGACTCGGGGAACTGTTACAACTAGACGAAGGGGTGAGTCTTCTTATCAAGCCATCTTCACAATAAATAAATTAATAAATTATACACAGGCTTAATATAAATGGCATTGGTCGCACCTACTAACGCGAAATTGGTAACTCTTCATTTTGGACCAAGAGGCCGGAGGGGGAGGGGTGGTGGGGGGGCAGAGTCGCAGTTTGGGGGGGGGGGGGGCGGGTGTCGCCACTGCCGCTACTCCTCATGATCCATCTGGAACAAAATCCAAAAAATATAACGGCAACACAAGTTCAAACACAACGCTACAACCAATTTGTACATTGTGCCTAACTACTTAGGCTGGATTTCACCACTTTAACGTGAAGACTATCGTGTACACGATAGCGCTATCGTATCGGTAAAAAATGTTAACGGCTTTCACCATGCACCGTTACCGTTTCGTTAGCTTTCGAGTGGATTTTCCGAAAACGATAATTTTCATACCTGCGACTCATTTGGTGTAGTCTAATGTAGTCTGATCAACATTTTAACTTCTTTCTCCGAAAAAATAGGGGTTTTTTCACGTTTATTTCCACTTTTAGATTGAAATTGTAAATTGTTGAAATAAATTTGACGTAAACAAAGCAGGCGAATTCTATTGACACAACAAAACCTAACGAGAGGATGTCTGCTTTTTCGAATCGATAGCTATTCGAACGTTAAAAGGCACTATCGTGAGGTGGTGAAATTCAGTCTTAGGACGGAATATCAATTTGCTATTTGTTTACGTTTTTCAGACCATTTTTTGAGGACGCTGTTGGATGTTTATGTTCTTAAATATAATATGTATTTTTAACGCCCGAAATTAACTGGCTGTGTTGTGATTTTACGATCGAGTGATTTCCCATCAATGCTTAGCGATCTATCTATGTACTTGTCTATCTCCAAATCAGACTTGCTGGGGACCTACAGTTTAAGGTAGTACTTACATGAGAATTTATTCAACTCACGCTGAATTTCACCACATCACTATAGTGCCTCCTAACGATCGAATAGCTATCGAATCGTTAAAGTAACCGCAAAACTTATCATATCGTTAGGTTTGTCGTGTCACTAGAATTCGTCTGCTTTGTTTACGTCAAATTTTTTTCAAGTTAAAAATGGAAAATAAACGTGAGAGACACACTAATTTTTCGGAGATATGTATTAAATTGTAGGGGGTATTAGACAACAATCCCTGCCGCTTTCGAACCCAAATGATTTGAAAGTATGAAAGTTATCGTTATTGATAACGCATGGATTATCCACTCGAAAGCTAACGGTAAGATAACGGTGCATGGTGAAAGCCGTCAACTTTTTTTTAGCGATAGGATAGCGCTATAGTGTACACGATATTCTACAGTCTACACTACACGATAAAGTGGTGAAATCCAGCCTAAGTCCTTGGTATGAGTTCTATAGCCAGGAACTAACTATCTCTGCAGGTGTATTCCCTTTCTCGAACGCCAGCAAACCCACCCAACTAACACCTTCAAAATTATTGTAAGAAGAACTGTTCTCCGTATATTGCATCATGGCGTGCCTTATCTTCTTGCTGGCGTTCGAGAAAGGGAATAGACCTACTGGTAATGGTTATCATTGTTATCAATTATCCACGGCAGACTTTGCTGGGGACCTACAGTTTAAGGTAGTGCTTACGTGAGCGTGGGGCGGGGGGCGCAGCAGCGTGCGCTATTTGCTGGGGACCTACAGTTTGAGGTAGTGCTTACGTGAGCGTGGGGCGGGGGGCGCAGCAGCGTGCGCTATTTGCGCTTCGCATGCAGCATCTCCATGAGGAGAGTCTGTGTAGGAGCTCCCCCAGAGCAATGCTTGTGGTACAGGTGGTCTTCCCCTCTGCTGGCCATCGCATGGATCTCAGGCATCACCTGCTGCAGCTTCGTGAACTTGTCCTGGAACCACAAAACATCATACAGGGGTGAGGCGAATGCCGCGGAGCGTTTACCTCTACGTGGGGGGTGTAGACCGCAAAGGTTCGCCCTTCAACGTTCGTGTATTTCATGTCAGATCTAGTTTCACCATACAGCTAAAGACAGCTATGACAAGCTAGGGGTGGGTCTGGCTTTCTAGGGGTTGCTGTGAACAGCTACAGGTAGCTGTGACTATCTAATGGAGGCCACATACTAGCAAACTGACATCCCGGACGTATCGTTAGCTAGCGAGGAATGGCAGTTTTTTGTGCATGGGTTCCCTTCATCCCTGAGTTGCCATTCCACGATACATCGTATGTGGCCATCTTAAGGGTAGCAGTAGCTAGCTAGGGGTAGTACTGTACCCTGTCAAAAATGTATACGAGTGCAGGCAGTTAGCGGACCCTTAATGCTGACAGCTATACAGGTAGCTAAGGGACTAGCTAAGGGTAGTATCGTACCTGTACATGAGGGTAGGCAGTTAGACAGTAGTCCAGTAGCGCATGGAGAACCTGTTCGTGTCCTTCCTGCACGTGCTTTCTGTTTGAGATCCCTCGCACGTCTGAAAACAAACGATAGCAATCAAAGATGGCTGCCGGAACACTGGTTCGATCCCGACCCTATCGAAGTTTTTCCGATCGACTTTCATCGTCGGTGGGATTTAAGTAGTGCTGGCAGCTGAGCACGATGGATACTTCTAGGGCTTGTCTCCTTCCTGTCCTACTACGTACCAGGATTAAGGAGAAGAAGGAACTTGACGCAGATGTAGTCACTGACGTCAAACTTGAGGTCCATGAGTTTGTGCGTGAGGTCCTCAAAGTGATCCGCGAGGGTAGGCACCCCGAGTAGCCCTAGGCACAGCAGGTCGAATTTCTGCCCGTTGGACAAGGTCGTTTCGTCCGGGAGGTTACGGTGCATTCTCTGGTGGAGATGGTCCAGGACCAGCATGTCTGACCACGAGTGCTGGAGAAGCTTCATCTGGTCATCCACCTGCAGAAGATAAGACAAGGTCCATTAAGGTTATGTTCTGTTTGACGATGCATTTCCGTTGGAGAGACTCCATGGTTGCTAGGACTTACTATCTTACCTTACCTACTATCATACCTAATATCTATGTGATATCTAGCTGATGTCTACCTACCTAATATCTATGTGACATCTCGCGGATGTCTACCTAATATCCATGGCGGATTCGGGAGTTGGCGGACGGTGGCCTTGACAAGCGATGGCTCATTGAGTCCCCTCAACCAGGAAGATAGAGGCCAGACTTTGCCAAGGCCACCAGGGCTATAGTTCCTCAAAGCAGAGCAAGCCTATCTCAAGACGCGTCCCCATTACATCAGCAGTAAGCTACGAACAAGACGATGGGCACCTGACCTCAGGCTCAGAGATTTAGGAAAACAGGGGATCAGGGAAAATCCTTAGGGACATAAGAGAACGAAACAATGAATCTTCCAAGAACGCTAATCCGTCGAAAGAAAAAAAAATAAATTGCAAATTTGCCGGATCAATGAACAGAAGAGATAAGCAGCCGCAGAGCTAACAAGATTCCCGTTGTCTTCGAGACTCCAAATGTAAATTTTCTCCTCTGCTGTCAAGGTTAAGACATTTCCAAACAACAAGCCAGCCTTGACATCGTAAATAAATCGTGCCAAGCTAAAAGTGTGGGGATTTGTTAAAAGGATTTTATTTTGGCGCCGGTTGAGCCTTGATAATTACGTTATATTGGAAGGACATCAAAACATTTAAGGCTGCGCTTTAGTTGTTGCTCTGCTCTTAACATAGCTACGCAGCAAGAGGACCAGGGATCTAGTCCTGACATGTACAGATTTTTTCTAGTGAATGGTACCAAGCCACTAGACAGTCGGGCGAGGTCACGCAATAAGCTCTGGGAAATTTCGAAATTTTCCAAAAGAGGGAAAAAATTTTAAAATACACCGAGGCTGTTTGCATAGCCTGAAATCCTGGCTATCGGATGAGTGAAATCAATGTGGCAGCAAGTCAACAGAATCAATGTGAATCTTGTGAGTAGTGCTGGCCTTGATGCGGAAGTGTGTGCTGCGTCATACGGGGCATTGTGATAGCAGACCGCTAGGGGCCTCTGTCTTACGCGCTACCACACAGTATCAACTACAACTCACATCAGATAGGCAACTACGCACAAGTCCCACACTATGATGGAACCAACCTTAGCGCAGACCTATCTATCTGTCTCTATTATCCTAAGAAGACAGACAATTTGTTTGAGAAAGAAGCAGTGTTCTTGTCTTCTTAAATAACAGACTAAGAAGAGAGACCTAGTGTATAAGAGAAGGGTCTGGTAGGGTCACCTTACGAAAAACAGACGTTTACCATCGTAAGATTTCGATCCAAAGGACCAACTTTTTCGGGGTAGCACAGCCCTATAGATATTGAGGCTGCGGATTTGGGTTTTGAGAGCAAGACTAAACAACAAAGACACGGGCCAACTGGAATTTGGAAACATCAACAAACTTTCAGCGTCTGCAGGAACAACACCTGTTGCTGTTGCAAGTTCACCCCAACTAGAAAAGACTTTCGAAGCCATTTTAAGGCGGTTGCAATGAGATGAAAGGTGAATGAGATGAAATGAGAGGCTTGAAAATACAATTGTGTTTGTTTACGTTTTTTACTGTACAGTTTATGAGGATACTATTGGATATTTAAATATTCAACAGGGTGTGTTTGTTGACAAAAATCACTCGATCCAAAAAACATAACACAGCCTGTTAATTTCGGTCGTTAAAAAGACATCCGAGTAGTTTCAAAGAGTGGAGAAAAAACGTAATCAAATAGCGAATGTATATGTTCGGCCTTAAGAGAGACTTTCAAACACCCTTAAGGAACACAAGATGTGGCAGTATGAGAGGCGGAAGTGTGGCTGGCAGTGCTTAGCAGCCAAATTGGCGCTGATGCATGTAATGGGCGAACAAAGGAAGACTGGACTAGTTAGACGTACACAGTACATGTAGTACAACGTACAGACCACTATTTCAAACATTCACAACCCACCTAAAACTGTAGGTCCTCGTCGTATACTAACGCGACGGGTGTGGAGCTGGTGTTTGGTAGTGCTGCCAGCTGAACACGATGGATAATTTTAGTGGAAAAAAAAATTCGAACCCGTCTCTAGTGCCCTGTCTGGGAAATCATGTCTGTAGGCTACAGACAACCCAAAACCAAGGTAAGTAAACACAAACACTGACGTCATAGCTTTCGCCGGGGGGGCGAAAAATAAAAACCAGTGAGGCAACTTTGGGAAAAGCGCAGGGAGGTAAGGGACTTTCCAACAAAAATGGCTGCAATGGAAAAGTTAACCGAGGAATTAACGTCTTATTACAATAGATACAAAACCAGGGTTATCTGAACAAGTTAACCAATTCAGGAGTTATTCTTAGTTAACTGGGATTAGTTCTCAATTTGAAGAAATTCGGTTGCTCAGGAAATGATTGGATGATAGCTGACTTGCTACCTATCTCACTGTAAGCTAACTGTAGGAACCACCAAAGTATAGCAAAGTCTGACAAGGACACAGCTACTCTACTGTCCCAACTATGAAACCGAAAATCAAAATTTTCAACCCGCTATATCTACGATGGGAGAAGACCTTTGGAACAAATTTAGGGTTCTACAACACCGCTTGGAAGTCCTTTATCGCGGCTGATGTACACATTCTCCAAATTCGATACCATGCAAAAGGCTCATTTAACAACATCAGCGGGGTTTCTTGGGGAGAACTTGACTGTCGGGGGTCACCCCCTTGTGTACAGAGCTCTCGAAAGGTGCCACCCAGTATCCCATATCCCACAGACAGTCTAAGCGTAATGGGTCTTAGACAAAGACAGATACGGCAAGTGAACAGACGAGCAAACGCAATATGCACCACGTGACGGGGTAATTAGTGCCGACAAAAAACATTACCACATTAATCTATGGTGCTATTTGTCAGCCTCAGGTCCCTAACGCCTGGTTAACCTCAAGATAGCCCATCCAAATTATACAACCACATACCACATAAACTATTTAGGGAGGTTTGCACCAGCTCCTTACCGTGCAGACACAGTTACTAACTTCCCGATAAAGTAGCCGAAAACTATATCTAGCATGATAAGGGCGCTATCGGATAGTGAAAACTGAACAGTACCAACTTATCTTTTAGGGAGGATAACGCTAAAGTGAACTTTTAGGAGACACTATAGTACACTTTAGCAACTGGTAAAATCCCTTGGACACCCCTATCATTCTCTCTATAACGAACTCTCTTTATAATGAGGGACTTTACATGATCCCATCACAGTTTACGGGTATACCAAAAAGATGGTGACGGAGCTAAAAGATATCCAGAAGGAGAAACAGCGTGCAGCGTATACCTGGTGGTTCCAAGCCACCTTAAACTGTAGGTCCCCAAGGTCTGTCTGGGAGGGATCCCAATGGCTGGCTATACAACACATACCAGGGATTGAGCTGATTCAAATCTCCCAGGGAGTGATGATGGCCATGCTGTGAAAAACTGCAGAGGGATTGGTTTGTTCGGGAGTGATCAGCTGTGTGATCATCCCCACACGGGATGGTACAATACATCTGCTGCCACTAGGGCACCTATACAAGATGCTGTGTATAGTGGCATGTGGTAGTTCGGGCTCAGCGTGTGGTGGCATGCGAAGTGGCATAGGGTGGCAACTGGCAATCGATGCCCAGCTGAGTGGAAGTAGGTCGTTGCCAGGTAACCAGGGCAACCAGGCAAATTCAAGTGCTTTGGGGCAGCGCAAGGTCACATCAGACACGCACTGACTCAACCTATTAAGAAAAGTTTTCCATTGGAGTGAATCGATGACCAGAATCATGTACCAATAAGTCAAGGAACAGGAACAAATCTCTAACAGTTGGGATTGAATTCTATGACCAAACCAACATCAGCTCAGACTCAGGCGTGTCTATCTGCCTCTACACTCAGAAAAATGTCCCGTAGATTTAACGTGAACTTCCTGTTAAACTGGAGCTTACTAGAATGCCCCCTTACAGTAAACGACCACATTCCAGTAAACGGTGCAGTTAAAGTAAGTGAGTCGAAAAAGAAGATTCCATTTAATTTTCAGTCACTTAAACGAAGTGGAGGGCTTCAGTAACAACTGTCAAGTGATGACGTCACGACAATTGTGACATCATCAATTTGTATAGTTACCTTTATTGTCGGGAAGGCATTTACTGAAAATGAATATTTATTTGAAGTGACGGAACCCAGACATTTCCATGAACGGTGCATAAAATTAAAGGAAATGGAGTGCATCCATTAAGCGTAAATGAACCCAATCAAACCCTGCTATTAGATGAGTAGTGTAAGTAGATTCGCACAGTAAACTTAAGTGGATGTTTCACAAGGCTTCAGCGAAACATTTCCTAATATTGGAGGACACCTTTAGGGATAGCGTACTGTCCAGTAATACTCGTACCTATCCATTTACTATTAGGGTACCTATCCACTACCTAGTATGGTACCTGTCCACTACCTAGTATGGTACCTATCCACTACCTAGTATGGTACCAATCCATTACCCCTACATGGGAAGGTCGTTTAAAGTAACCTACAGCAATCCGGTTACTGCAAGTGTCGCAATAGGGTGCTGCAGGCACCCCCTCCAGGCTAGGGGGCTCCCTCCACAGGGGAAGCAACCCCAATAGCCCTCCTTAGCCATAGGGATGGTACCTGCACGACCCCGATGTAGACATGGCAGCCACATAGCAGTAACATTGCTGGAGGCTACCAATAACCTCTGGAAAAAGTATACAGTTATGTCTCCAGTCCAGTGAAACAGTATATTGCAAAAACACTGTGAGTGCGGTACGCAGGATATGGTACAGTGACAAAATACTGACACCCAAAACCGTGACCGACAGTTTATAGATGACGCAGAAGAAGCTGAAGAGTCGTCACGCTGGGGAGATGGGTAAATCGGTGGAGGCCTTTCTGTCATAAGCGGTAGGTACAGCAGCCCCGCCAAAGAACATCCTTGTTCACCACCTGAGAGAAAAACAAACAAAACAAAAACATTAATAAAATGCTGATAATAAATAGCCGATATGTAGGGGTAACATTATGCACGGTCATGGAAATGGAGGGATGTAAATATGCTTAGAATAAATACCATACATTGTGGTTTGATGGCTGGTCCAGTAACCCACTTTTGTTCCACTTGAAGGATGTTCCTCAACTAAATGTACCTACATAACTATTTTCAGTAGAAACTATTCAAAATTTCTTCTGCGATATAATGCCTTTCTAACGCCAGAACGTAAGGTGTACAATAGTACTTTTACTATGAGATAATTTTTGCCAGATTTTATTTTTATGGCGTTAAAAAGACATAGACAACAAGACATTTCAGAACAAATCAACTTACCATTGAGCTCCTGATGGAGGTGTTCACATCCAGACGAAGTCAGTACATCCAGTACAGATATCTCGGCCATTCTCAGTGTCTCCTTCGCTATCACTGTACGCGGGCAATTGATGAGACCCGAAGTTTTTTTTTAGTATTGGCTGGACTTTCATTTACACCACAACAAAAATAACTGTAGGTAAGTATAACAAGTTCACATAACCGCGGAAAGTGGCACTGGAAGCAACAGAACACATTACCCACCCACGGACGTTGACACTTTAAACTGTACTGACGCGAAGGATGGATTTAGGCGTGTGACGCAACGCCAGTAACAGCGCCCTTAGCGGGGCGTCTGCAACTATTCCATTTACCTTAACCGCCTATGTCCACTTGCTTTAAATGGAATAGGGTGAACATTTAAATGAAATGAGCCCCTCCAATAATGTCCACTAAAAGTAATTGGAGTCCGTAAAAGTAAATGGATTTTCCGGGTTTTCCCATTGTCTCTTTTAATTTAAATAGAATTTTGACGTCATGATTGACACTTGCTATGGCACGCAATTTCCTGTTTCATCCACGCGCAAACTAAAGGGTGTCCTTCTCACCATTTTTTAGGGTAGTTATGTGTAAAGGGTAAAACGTTCACTCGAAAACTTCGTCTTCTGCTCTACCTTTGTTTAAAAACCAAATTTCTCCGCTGTATGGGCTCAAAATAAACAAAACCAGACAATAAGCACCACAGGTACGCCATACGTTCCTCCTCTCAGTGATATATCTCGGTGTCGGCTGTGTATGAATCTTCTAAATGCAATTTTCAGAAAAATTTCACTGTCTTTTGTCATTTTTTTCGTCTACAATGATTTTCCCCCTCCAACACATTGCATAAACTCCGAATAGACCATAAAACACTACAGACGGTTCTCCTTGCAAACCGTTTTCCGTTCCAACCTAACATTCTAAAAAATCCCGTGTCACTTCTGTCCAAGTTGACTCCCTTCGTCCCCCGGACAGTGGACCACGAAAACTCCTGTTCTCCATGTCGCACATATTTATAGTAAAATTGACATTGTGGCCTTGTTTGAACATATTTTTGAGAAAAACAAACACCAATCAACTCATAAAAATTAGATGAATGCGCCTTTAGGGGTGAAAACTTGATCAAATTCCAAATTACTAACTTTCACTTAAGGTCACAGTGGTGAAGATTTTATAAAATTCAAATTTAGCGCCAAAAAATTGCAGGTCACGTGGTTTTTTATTGGATGTACCATTTAATTTAAGTTGAAGCCTCCAATTAGAAGCTCGTGACGTCATGGATCAAAAAAAAATTCAGGTCACGTGGTTTTTTTTATTGGAAATATCATTTAAGTCAAGTAGAAGCGTCTTTTGATGCTGGTGACGTCATGGAGGCGAGATAAAACCGACGTCACGTATATTTTTTATTGGATGCTTCACTTAAGAGAAGTGACTGACTCCATTTACATCTACCTGGATAATATACATTGTGACGTCACATCATTGTTAATTTAACCTAAGTGACAAACTCCACTATGAGGAACGGTAGGGTGCTCCACTTAGTGATAGGGAACCAAAGTTCCAGTAAAAGAAAAGTAAAAATCTATTTAGGGGCCACGTGACCTAAAAGTTCCACTTAACAGAAACGGAGTGTGCCTTAAATGGAGAGTGCATCCTTACTAAAAATGAGCGCTCCATTTCCACTTATTGGCCAAAAATTAAATGAGCTGATTTTGGCCTCCATTAACCAATTATTTTTCTCAGTGTATTATCCTAAGAAGACAGACACTTTGTTTGAGAAAGAAACAGTGTTCTTGTCTTTTTAAATAACAGGCTAAGAAGAGGGTGCTAGTGTATAAGAGAAGGGTCTGATAGGGTCACCTTACGAAAAAAAAAGGCGGTTAACTCTGTAAGATTGCCCAGTAACACTCCGTCAGTCTTCTTAGCCTGTTATTAAGAAGACAAGAACACTGTTCATTTCTCAAATAAAGTGTCTGTCTTCTTAGGACAATAGAGACGGATAGACAGGTCTGCAATGAAGTTGGATTCATTATGGGTCCTCTTTTTGCACAGAAAAATTTGTGAAGGTAGACCCAATGCCATCAGTTCAGTTTCAACAGAAAAAAATAGACAAGTCGAGGTTAGAACCTAGGTTTGCTCGTTTCGTCCGGCCCACTGACTCAGTAAAAAGGTTTTTCTCATGGAATCCTTAAAAAATATGTATTGGACAGCGGTCTATCATCCATCTAAGAGTCAGCGCAGGCGGGAAGGGGCAACAGCAGCGTCAGGAATTTAGGTCGTTGCCTAGCAACGGAACCTTCCCCCCCCCCCCCTCCACGCCCTTGTGCCCTCTCATTTTCTGAGCATTCCCCAGACACCAAGCAAGAAAAAATCAGAACGAAGGACGAACAATTTCACAGCCAACTAAATAAATTGGATTTAATATCTCTGGGGGAAAACAAGAAAACTACGGCAAGGGCTACAAGGTTAAGGTTCTTGGCGTCAGGTTTAATTTCGTATTTGTACTATCATGGGATATCGGCGAGAAGAAAAGAACAGTACTCTCTCTCTATAACGAAAGTCAAGGCACCATGAAGACTGTGCTCCCTAAATAGAGAGTTGCCGACAGAAGGGTTTCAAATAATGAGTCAGGGCTTTTTATTCTCGTTATAGAGAGGCTCGCTTGGTACAATTAAGGGTCCGCTATACCTGACGGTGCAATTTTTGCCGCCCATAAGATTAACATTGCGAGCGGCGATTCATTTTTAAGGTTTACCCTTGGCTGGAAAGACACAAAATTTTGCCTGTACCTAGCCCTAACAATGTTCTAGGGAGTGTTCGAAGCAGATTTCCCAATTTCTCACTGGTTTCTTTTATTGCAAATGCTAGCATTGCATACCTCAAGAAAAGTGCTGTATCTCGAAAACCAGTAAAAAAATGGGAAATCTGCTTCGAACACCTTGAAAATGAATCGCCGCTCGCAATGTTAATCTTATGGGCGGCAAAAAATGCACCGTCAGGTATAGCGGACCCTTAAGGGATTTCAGAGAGAAGGACAGTGTTGTCTCTCTCTATAGCGACCGTCAAGACACAATGAAAAATATGCTCGCTACAGAGAGGGATGAAACTAATTATAGAACCCTCTATAAGGGCCAGGGCCAAGTGGGATAAAGGGTGGCAGCTTTCGTGAGCTCTGTACACAAGGGGGTGATTTGGTCAGAATCACGCCCTACAGTCGAGTTTTCCCCCAGCCCAGGTCCTCTTGTATCACGCTATCAAAATTCAGTAATCAGCTGATGGACGTAACCTCAGCAACAGGGACAAGCAATGGTCTGCTGAGCCGCAGCTCTGCCGGCAACCACAACGATGGCTGCCGGTCGCCATGGAAACCGAATCCGAGTGACGCCAAGTCGGCAGCGCCAGGGCTGCTATGTCCTCCGCCTCCCCAAAACACAATGTTCACACTGGAGTTACTGGTAACTGCACGAACACCAATGGCTGTGGCTGCTCTAAAAGCTAAACATATACTGTGCTAATACAATGACTGCGAATAGGACACTATGTTTAGCTTCACTGGAGAACGAATTCCTTCAAAAAATAGAAATGATGGAGCAGTTACCGTACTAAATTCAGTATGCCATAGTTACAAGGAGAAACCCTTGAAAATTTATTTGTTCTGAAATATAATGGGTCTGTAAGGTTTTGATCCAGCTGACGACTTTTCTGTCACCTTTTAGGGCATAAGGTTAACATTGCGAGTTTCTCCAACCAACGAAAAACATTAAAAATAATATAAAAATGGTAGAAATTCAAATGAATATTTGGCGTGACATCTAAGCTAACAAAAAAAAAAAAAAAAAAAAAAAAAAAAAAAAAAAATCTAGCACCGGGATTTGAACCCAGGACCTCAGTCGTGCGGGTCTAGTGTTTCCCCACTAGACCGCAGGTAAAAACAAACTCATCAACAAAATCAGCATAAGACCTTGCTCTAGAAAATTGTGTTGAAAGGGAAATGAGTGACGGGGGGGTTCGGGTTGCCCCAAACACACCACGGGGTGCTCACCCAAAAACGAAAACAAACTCCCTTTGAAAGTGAATGGGACAAAAAAAATGTGGCTAAAAAGTGAAAACAATCGAGAACACGGACCGTGGGACACAACACGAAATAGGACAAGGTCACTACGCAAGCGCACAACACGACTCAGGTAGATACGGCCAATCAGGGCCAATTATCTGCCTGGCCAAAATGGAAATAGGCCAAATGCGAACTACAATGATTTGGTCAGGGAAAAATCTCAACACGTCGGGATTGGATCGTGGGTTCTCGAGATAAATCTGTGACTCTTTCCCGATTTGAAAGCGCTCGAATAACGCTGAGTTATCGCCAACTGGTGCGAGCAACAGACAAGGGGGCAACATACGTTACGTTAAATTGAGTGTAATAATGTAGAAATATCTTATCAAAGCTTGGCCACCATAAAGAGCCCCGTCCATCTATAGCTGCGCCACGCCATTTTTGATAAAGTTTTTTTTAGCTCTGTAATTATTAGTCTTAAGTATCATCAGTGTCATGTCCATATCTTTCTAACATCTCCCTGCGACGAGATTTTTTTCAATCCCCCCCCCTCTAGGATAACCTAATCCGCCACTGATCTAGGTACAAGGTACAGGCTTGGCAAGTGAGAAAACCAGTCATTTCTCTACCCACACAGAGTTAGGTACCAGGTATGTGTAAGGCCTCAGTCACACTGTAATAATATTGTAGATTAAATATTTTATCTTTTATCAATAAAAATTGATTACGGGCGAACTGACAAAAACTATATTAATTTTTTGAATTGTCAGAAAAATATAATTATCAGAAAAGTTGATCCAAAAAAAAATATGACCGTGTGTACGGAGCTTAAGGTGAGGTACCTCTCCAGCTATTAGATGGATAGCTCCCATTAGATGAAGTAGAGAAGGGATAGCCTTCACCTATATACCCGCCATCCGAGACCACAAATAATGGTACCCGCTGTACCTAATATACCTATTCCAGCCAACAGAAACACCTCAGATGGGAACCAACGGAATTTAGTCACAACAAAGGGTGCGACCACGGTCACATTTGACTTTCTTGCATTCAGATGGTACCAAACTTAGCTAAAATCGGTCAAACGGGGTAGTAAAACCAATTTTTTTTGGTATTTTTTTTGGACACATTTAATTAAGTTTTTTTTTAAATTTAGGCCACTTGGTACCACCTACATGAATGAATGATCGGTCATTCTGTAGCTGGATGACTGTTCTACCTAAAATATGATTATCAGGGGTAAAAGCTTCGAATCCCCACTTGTCTGGATTTTTTTAGTCCCTTTAACATCAGTAATTTGAGATGCATTTCTTACGCCATTCTGGGGTTATTAAAAATTTCAAAATAGCCACTCTGTAGCCAATTGACTAACATATCGAATCATTATGGATTTTTCAAAATTCCTCGAAAAAGTCATCATTAAGAACGGCTCGTACCAAATTTCATCAAAATCGGGTAAGGGAAGGGTAGGACGGACGAAGAGAGGTTTTCCAAAAACTACTTTTTTCGACTCAGGGCACCATGGCAACGAATACAACACTTACTCGCCATATTGGCTGCGACAGCTAATTTCTACCGTTATAAAGGCAAATTATACTTCAGAACATTTAAATGTCCAACAGTGGCCTCAAAAAATTGCCAGAAAAAACGTAAACAAACAGCAAATGTATATTCCGATTTAACTCACTCTTCGTATGTTTTTTAACAATAAGACATCAAGCAGTGCTAAGACAATAAACAACTCAACTAACTAGCCACAGAGATTAATAGTAGAGACTTCCCATAGGAATGTCACCAATATAGAGCAACATTCAGCCATAAAACATGAGATAAAAATAAAATGGCACTCACAAAAATTGTGAAAGAGCGTTGAAAAAGACGCCGACTGTTTGAAATGATTCGTCAAATTGTCAATGGGTTGGGGCAAGTGTTGACGGCTTTCGTGGGGATGACAATAGACAACAAACTCAAGAATAGGGACAATGGGGGCAATTGAGACACCCGAGACATCCCCACGGGTCCAAACATGACCCACATTCCCTTTCGTTATCATTTGCATTTCAAAAACCGTCAAAAACAGGTTTAATTTCAACGTAAAACCCTGAATTTTTTCTTTCAAGAATTCTTTTTTTGGCCGTCAAGGTCTCAAGTCTCTCCTTGATACCTGACGACGCATTCTAAGAGCTCGTCCACATTATATCAACAAGCCCAACTTACAAGGTTGTCAATAGTGACACTGGTACGCGCCAACGTGAATCGCCTTTAGAGCAAAATTGGGCTCGCGATGTGTTGTTATTAATGCGGACGAGCCCTAAGGTAACGGCAACATATATTTGATGTTCTGTATTATTTGTATGTTCTGAAATATAATATGTCTTTTTAACGACCGAAATTAACAGGCTGTGATTTTACGATAGAGTGATATTTGCCAACAAAAAATTTGCATCGATCGTAAAATCACAACACAGCCTGTTAATTTCTTACGTTAAAAAGACATATTATATTTCAGTACATTTAAACATTCAATAGTGTCTGACACTGACTTTAGCGAAAACCTCTGTATAGCGAGCAAACCTCTCGACAAACCTACGAAGTCACTTTACATGGTCCTTTGACAATGTGTCTCAGAAAATTGATGATATACCTGAAGCAGGTTGGGCTACCCCTCGGGTGAAGGGTAACACGGTAACAGGGAAGTTCAGCTCAACAGGTAACCTCGGCAGGTTTTGTGTCTACAAGTAAGGTACGTATACCTACGGAGTGTCGCAGTGCCTCGCGGTGCTGCACGCTCTTTATCGTATTAGCCACAGGCACGAGTACCTATACAGCTTTAGAAGGGTCAGTGCATAGTGGAATACAGGGTGCCACCTTTCGTGACCTCCACAGTCGACTTTTCCCCCAGCTGGTGAAGAAAAGAAAGCAAGTAACAGACTTACCTTTAAATCTTTGAAGAACACAGAGTTTCTCGCCCAGTCGACTTGCGAAAATAGGTTTTGGTCTAACACTTTACACATGAGTTCAAAAAGGTCCACTTCACATTGATTATAAGTCTGGTTTTGGAGAAGATTAAAAAGACTGTTCTGCCACTCCCGATCGTCCAACGTACTGACAAACTCCCGAATCATCGGGGAAATTTTGGTGCATGAGGCGGACTGGGCGGATTGTGCGGCGGAGTTGTGGGCGAGCCCGCCCTCGAAATGGAACGGTTTTGGAGAGGGCGAAGGGGTGGTGGAGTTGGCCGCCCCCCACAGCTTGTGCTCTGTTTGGCCCATGGCGGCGTGGGCGGGAGAACCGCCCAACACGTGCAGGGCGGATGGCTGGGACGGTTGCGACGAGGGTAGTAGGCTCGCCACGGTGATGGGGCTGGGGGAGCTGTCAGGACTCGACGTTAGACTCGAAACCTGAAATAAAATGGAAACACTTGGAGGAAAGTTGCCGATGTTGTGGTGGTTCGGAACCCACCTGAGACTATAAGACGATGGGTGGGGAGCTGGTATTTGGTAGTGCTGCCAGCTGAGCACGATGGAGACAAGCCAAAGTAAGTATTCTCAGTCAGCAGTAAGTAGGGAAAATTTTGAGCGTCCAGGATTCGAACCTGGCTTCCTACACAAGACACCTTACCCACCACTGTGCCTCACTTAAGAACGTCATCAATCTAGCCGCGCTGTTGTCTTCCTACCATGGAGCAGGATAGGGAACGCGGTGCAGCAGCTTTCCATCCTTCTCCATGATGGACGGTCTCATTCGAAAGATATTCGCTTACCTGGGGAATCTGAATTTCTTGCTTGATGGAGTGTAGATTGCTGAAATGTGTTGATGACTGGTAGGCGAAAGGTACGGGGGTGTCAGCGAGGGCGTGCCCCCGCAACGTCTGCACGGCGATCTGCCGCTGCCGCATCATTTGAAGCTTTCGCGCCCGGTCTCTTTTGTACATCGGTCCGAATTTATTCCTACCTCCTCTCATTCGGTCCGCTCTCACCGCTAAAAAAATTAAAAAGAAAAATATTAGATAAGGGTGCTTATACAGCCCATACCCTTGGCCCGGAGGCACATATATGTTAATTAAACAAACTGATTGTTGGCCGAAGCCAAATGAATATTTGGTGTGACATCCATGCTACCAACACAAAATTGCTGCTATTGAGATTCGAACCCAGGGCCTCCAGGATGGCTACCGATATTTTTGACTACTTTAACAATACCAGAACAAGAAGAAATATTTGAAAAGGTTGAAAACGGAGAAGTTGGTGAAGGTCAGCACATATTGCTGAGCGCTCAACGGAAATGGAGCTGAGGACCTCCCCCAGCCCTCCGAGGGGGACCTTTCACGAAGAAACCCGATCCTTGCCGAGGATTCCCGACCGCCGCAACCCAACCGCTGATGGCCAATCAACGACCTTCACAACGGCCAAGGGCGTTAGCACCCCCCTCCCTAAACAACAGGGAGGGTTGTCATTAAAGGAACACTGAGAGGTTCCATCCCGATCTGAATGTATTCTGAGGGTGTGGGAGTTCGGAAGACACCGAGGGGGTAACCACTCCAGAGATTCCTTGAGATTCCACTAAGATTCCATAAATATTTCCAAAGATTCCCAACGATATTCATAGAAAGATGAACCCCGAAGGGGTAACCACTCCAAAAAATTCCAAGATTCCCTGAGATTTCATAAAGATTTCCAATGATCCCCAACGAGATTCCCAACGAGTGGTTAACCCCTCGGAAGACACCTAAAACTTTAGGTCTTTATCGTGTAGTCACATCATAGGTTGGGAGCTGGTATATTTGGTAGGGGTAGTCTTCTCCCTTCCTAGATCCAGCGGGTTCAAAATTTTGATTTCCGGATTCATAGTTGAGACAGTACAGTAGCTGTGTCCTTGCCAGACCTTGATATATCGATATCTTCAGTTGATGGTTCCTACAGTTAGCTTACAGTGAGATAGGCAGCAGAAGATGCGGAGCTTAGCAGAAGTAGCCAAAGCTTACGTCACTTTCGGTATTTTCACCTCCTATACCAACCTAAAATCCAGCCACTGTTTTATTTAGTGGTCAGAATCTAAAATCCGATAATATAAAGAAACGAAGTCAGCCAACAGACTACGTAATCCAATCATTTCCTGAGCTACTGATTTTTCGCGACTGTATGGAAATGAGTTAGCATTGGGAAGCTATAGACCCAAGGTTAGACCCTGAGAAACGCCAAGGGCAGAACACCATCATGGTTACGTATTTCTTCAGCACTTCCGTCAGCAGCTGTCACCCTCGCTAGATTGATGACATAAGAACAACAGACCATCTGGCCGGAAGGCCTTCATCAAAAATCGACTGTCGGGAGTGATTCCGACTAAAACACCCCCTTGTGTACAGAGGATATAATGTATCAATGAAAAATACGATTCCTTTTATGACTTATCGAGAGCAAAAATGCGGTGATAAGCTATCTGAGGCGCTACGTCTATGACACGATTGGCTAAAAACAAATATGTTGCTGTGATTTCTATTTCATTATCTGCTATCGTCAACACTTCGTCACACAGTCAGGCTTAAATTATTGCGTAGGGAAACTAAAAATCTGGATATTTAAATGTTCTGAAATATAATATGTCTTTTAAGGACATTTTGTTGGGATTATAACAAATTTTTTATGAAAAAAATCACGCTATCGTAAAATCACAACATGGCCTGTTAATTTTGACCGTTAAAAAGACATATTATATTTCAGAACATTTAAACATCCAATAGTTTCCTCATAAAGTGTGAAGAAAAAACCTTCTCCAGGATTTAAGAAGCAAATAATTTTTCAAAAAAAAAAAAAAAAAAAAATGAAATAAAAACATGAGAAACAAAAGATTCGTGATTCTTGTGTTTTCAGCCTTAAGATAGATGTTAGATAATAGTTGTGGGTAATGTGCAGAGTAGCAGTAGGAAAAGTCGGTCAGTGCTATCAAGAACAGGTCAAGGTCACCTCAATCGGTTTAGGAAAGCATTGCATCAGAGGCAGCCCGCCGGGCCTAATGCTAAAACAATGCCCGCACAATGGCGACAATAGCGCCGTGGCGACAATGCCCTGTCGCAACACTGCGACGCCTCCCATCGCTACCGAAACTCATCCTGTTTGTTTCCGACCACTCTGTTGGAGATTTAGATGTTCTGAAATATAATTTGTCTTTTTAACGGCCGAAATTAACATACTGTGCGGTGATTTAACGATTGGTATAATTCAGACATTTTTTTTGTTGACAAAAATCACTCGATCGTAAAATTACATTTCAGAACATATAAATATCCAATACTTTCCTCAAGAAAGGTGCAGAAAAAATGATTTCCCCCAATTTCTCAATGACTTTTTCGAATTCCGACATGTTAGATATATAGGTATATGTTGTCTCTTTATAACGACAATCCCTGTAATGAAAACCTCTCTATAACGATCAAATTCTACGGTACCTTAACACACCTAGGACTAGTTCTGAAATCTTTCTACAGCGAACGCAAATTTAGATCGTCTCATGACATTCGTTATAGAGAGAGAGTAAAGTACATGGCAATTCCTCAAAAAAGGGATGAAAAAATTAACAAATAGGCCTGTGCGTATTTTATAAAAAATAGGAACGCCCCTCGTACCAAAAAGATACGGCTGAAGAGAGATTATAGTTAAACTAGACGATGCATGAAGAAGGGGAGGACACAACGGACGGTTAACTTGAAAAACGCAGTTAAAATAGTTTATACGATATGGAGAGGCTCGAAAAAAACCGCCAGTTAAAACTACTCACGTGTGACATTATGGAGGACACTATAACTCTCCACACACCTCTAACCGAGATTAAGGGGAAGATCAAGTGAGTTTGTTTAAAATTAACTGGGTGTGAAATAACAGTCTCGTTTGTTGACATTTGTTAATGGCAAATTATGGGTTTGGGTTTATTGGAGGTTTAGTAGTCCTGAAGTATAATTTGTCTTTTAACGGCCGAAATTAACAGGCTGTGTTGTGATTTTCGGTTAATTTTGGACACATTTTTTTTGTTGATAAAAATCACACGACCGTAAAAGCCCAACATAGCCGGTTAATTTCGGCGTTAAAAAGACATATTACATTTCAGAACATATAAGTATTCAATTGTTTCCTCACAAAGAGTGCGGAAATAACGTAAACACATGGCGAATGTATGTTCGGTCTTAACCAGAGTTTTTGTTTCAACATATTTGACTAGCCTCTTAATACAGTCAAAACAACCGAGGCACCACATGGAGGGCATAACAACAAGTGTGCCGAGAGGCTCGAGAGCCTTGAGAAGGTCATTCTCTCACTCCTTCACCCTGTTTTCCTTCCCTACCCCATTAAAACTTAAGGCGACATGGGAAAGGTGATATTAATTAATGTTCACCTGAACAATAACAAACAACTTTTTCTCATAATTTGGTAATGATACCATGAGATGAAGTGTTTTGTTTTTGGTTATGATGAACATAAATAGACCTTTCCCATGTCTGCTTAAGGATACATGTACCCCGCTGATGTTAGTGCGAGGTAGCTACAACCGATTGCAATGCAATACGCCGGTAAACACCTACTTATTTTTTTCTCCCATCTCAGGTCAACTGGAAATGACCTTCATCGGTCGACTGGCGCTGTTTTTGCAAAGATCGCACGGTTGTTGAACAACTCAAGGCCACTATTTACCACCCGGCACCAGCTAAAACCACTCTAGAAGCTCACAAAAACGCAAAACGCAAAAATCCGATGAAGCGTATCAGTTCAACTACAAAAAAAATCGCTCCAAAAAATTATATGAATAAAAGAAAAATCACAACACACATTATATTTCAGATGAAATAAATATCCAAAACTTCCCTCAGCGAAGTGGTATCACCACTTCTTTAAAATATACTATAGTTTCTCCTATCGAACAGGGTGCAATTCCACTATAGTATACTTCAAGAAGGGAAGTTATCCACCCTTAGGTCAACAGCCTCCGGTTTGGGGTGTAGAATACTGCGATGGCTACAGCAATTATCACGCGTCAGTTCTTCAGACATTTCAACCTGAGCTGCATACTAACAGCCAAAATTATCCCCACTGCCTCTGACCAGGCATTTCAAATATGCCACAATTAAGGCCGAACATACATTCGCTATTTGTTTACGTTTTACCTGCACACTTTATGAGGAAACTATTGGATGTTCTGAAATATAATATGTCTTTTTAACGGCCGAAATTAACACATTGTGTTGTATTATACTTGAGAACATTGAAATATCCAATATAGTATCCTCTTCGAGACCGGCGGACATCCGCAAATAACCAGACCGGTACCGATGACGGCCATGGTGCAGCGTGCGTCCTTGAGGAGAAAGTGAAAGCAGTGCCATAACCTTGGCGAAAATGGCATGGCGCAGTTTGTTATATAACCAACGCCGCCACTTCGCATCGGAACCATGCCAAGGCCTTCCTGACTCTTCCAAGGTCTCGCCAACGCCAGCCCAAGGACGCTGGGATGCAGTCTTCCGCCAATTTCAAGGTCAAACCGGTGGTTAACAAACTAACTGGAGGAGCTGTTGGATATTTATTTGTTCTGAAATACAATGTGACGTTTTAACGCCAGGGCTGGGGGATGATTACGTCAGAAGTCAAAACCACCCTATGGTAAGACCAACGAATTGGAGACTAGGTAAAATCTCATTCTATAAAGTCGAAGAAGACATACACTTTGTTTGAGAAAGAAACAGTTTTCTGGCCTTCTAAGAATTTAAATAATAAACAGGCTAGAGTTTTTAGAACACAGAAGAATTGCATATTTGTCAATCAAAGTGTCTGTCTTCTTATATAGCACCTGAAGGGAAGGTACCCACCAGGGTATAGGCTGGGTCCTCCTGCTTCATAGCTCAGCGGCTCCTTCTCTATAGCGAGCAACTTTACAAGGTGCCTTTACGTTCGCTATAGCGAGGGACGTTACTGGATTTTCAATCCTTTGCATGAACTTATCCGATATACGACTCCCGTACGTGCAAGGAGGCTTTCAGTGATTGAAGCAGTCAGGACTGGAGATTACATTCCCCGATAGCAAATCCATTTAGTGTTTTATAATGGGAAACCTGCACCGGCCAAATCAACAATCCCGATAGCCCAGTGGTCTAGATGGCTGCCTTTAGAACAGGGTCACACCGGTTCGATCCCGATCCTGACAAAGTTTTTCAGATCGGCATTCACCTCTGATATGTTCAGCATGTCAAGTGAAATGTATATCGAGGCTGTGGTGGTTCGGAACCCACCTAAAACTGTAGATCTCCATGATGATAGCACGGAGCAAGTTAAAATTTAAACCTGGAATGGCGGGCTTGGAATGGCAACTGAGGGATGGCGTGTACCCACAACAAAACTGCCATCCAGGGATGCCAAGTATGCCAACTCACCAGAACGGGCGTCCAGGACGCACAAAGAAACCATGAGAAGCAGTCAGAATTGTCCATCAAACATCTCCAACTCTCTATTTTCATAATACAAGAAATTACCCGAACCAAAACAACTTCCCAGCTCCTAAAATAGTCAAAAGGCAGTGCAAGGTAAGCCAAACATGGTCGAAGGCTCGAGGGGCATTGAGATGCACCAATGGTATGCCCCTCTCGCCCATGTAATCAAAGGTGGTTACGCAAGGTTTCAGTTGGAAAAAAGTGGTCTAAACAATACGTTCGAAGCCAGGGCCCGTGACGAAATTGGAGGGACCAGGGGCCAGCTGACGAGTGGTCTTTTTCAAGAAAGTTGTTATCTGATGCGTGCCTTTCAGTAGTCGAGTTGTTCGGAGGCCTGACTCACGTTCTGGGAGGTTTCGGTTCGAATCCCGGCCTAGCACGATGGGGACCTACAGTTTTCGTCTGGTTTCGAACCACCACAGCCTCGATATACTTTTCATTTCAGACGCTGAACATAACAGAGGTGGATGCCGATGAAAAAACTTTGATAGGATCGGGATTGGAACCTCTGAAGATCAGAAGAAAATGACAGAGAGGTATAGAAGGCACGTGGAGGAATCCAAACTGGCAAGTCATGGGAGCAGGTATTCAGGCTTTCTATGCTGTCCCACGGGCACAGCAGCGGCCGGAGACTCTGGAGTTGCAGGCTCCAGTACCTCCAGTATACCTAGACCGTCACTTTCCCTGGCCTTGAACAATTTACGTAATGCCAGAGCTGGCCGTGTTGGGCCATCGGTAGCACGTGGCTGCCTGGGAATCAGGTAAAGGCCAAGCCAGCACCATCACCAATACATCTCATCTGGTCAGAATCACTCCCGACAGTCAAGTTTTCCCCCAGCCGGTAAAAGCAAACACCATGCCAGCTCCGTCACCACTAAACCTTCCAAGGTCTAGAAGGGTGCCCTTCGTGAGCTCTGTACACAAGGGGATGATTTAGGCAGAATCACACCCGACAGTCGGGTCTTCATAGCTTGATTCTATATTGTCCTGTAAACTGTGCAGAATCAAGGCAGACATTATAAGAAAGAAGACGAAACTTAAGCATCCATAGCAATTGCTCTATCTTCCATGGGTGACCCTCAAAGTAACGTCCTGTTTCCTGGTACGTATCAATCTCCCAGCACTGAAATTTTTTCCTGCTATTTTTACTTTTTTGACGAATGTCATTAGTTTTATATTGCATGATTTAGAACGTTTGGTACCATCAATACGAATTCTGATATAGCCATTTTGTAGCTAAGTGATTGCACGATTTCAGTACCAGTGACAAAGTTCGAATCCTAACGCGTCAGAAAAAGAAAGAAAGAAGAGATGAAACAGCAGGCTGGGTATGAATAAAGGAGAAGTAGGGCGCACGCGCAGTGAAAGCTCCATCTCATCATCTCAATAATCTCCTCAACATCAGTACCAGCACACCGCCCATAAGCCAAGATAGCCATCGCATTCAAATATACCTCGTTACGGCGCGTACTCATTACCAAATCCATCACATCACAAGCCCAGCAACTAGACCGTTCAAAAATTATCCGAGGGGTTAACCACTCGTTGGGAATCATTGGAAATCTTTATAAAATCTCAGGGAATTTTTTGGAGTGGTTACCCCTTCGGGGTTCATCTTTCTATGGATATCGTTGGGAATCTTTATGGAATCTCAAGGAATCTCTGGAGTGGTTACCCCCTCGGAATTATCCAACGTGTTGAGCACTACCAAATAGCAGCTCCCCGCACATATCGTGTTATTACGCGATGGAGACCTACAGTTTTAGGTTGGTTCCGAACATATCAGAGGTGAATGCCGACCAGAAAAACTTTGATAGAATGGGGATGGATCCTGTGTGCTGTGTGATCCAGCTTTATCCCCAAACTCTTTCGCAACTATTGGAAAAATAACTCTTCCTCATTCCCATGGAGATATTGCTAATCGATTATTGATTGAACCCGCATGACAATCATTCCTTTAAATTTTCGAATATTCTCACGATTCTGAGAAAAAGTTTGGATATTTGTTTGATGTGAGATTAATGTATTTACCCTGAAAAACTTTATCCTGCTAACTCCACTAACTAACGTTACGATAAGGGCGCTATCGGCAGGATGGTGAAAGGCACCAACTTTTCTTTTCTGGAGGATCACGATACAGTCAACTTTTAGGAGACACTAGTAGACTTTAGGAACTGGTGAATTCCACCCTTAATTTATATTTGGGACGAATGCATCACCATCTGTTGCAAAGCCTTAAGAGGACGCTATACCTGACGATGCATTTTTTGCCGCCCATAAGATTAACATTGCGAGCGGCGATTCATTTTCAAGGTTTACCCTTGGTTGGAAAGTCACAAAATTTTGCCTGTACCTAGCCCTAACAATGTTCTAGGGAGTGTTCGAAGCAGATTTCCCAATTTCTCACTGGTTTCTTTTATTGCAACTGTTTTGCAAATGCTAGCATCGCATACCTCAAGAAAAGTGCTGTATCTCACAGGTACAGGCAAAATTTTGTGTCTTTCCAACCAAGGGTAAACCTTGAAAATGAATCGCCGCTCGCAATGTTAATCTTATGGGCGGCAAAAAATGCACTGTCAGGTATAGCGGACCTTGCTTATTTTATGTTCTTAAAAAAATGGTCTAAGTACGTTTCATGTTGTTATTGCAATGAGGAGGTTAGTTTCGATCACCCTGGGGATGTCCCCTTGCCTGCAAAAGCTGGTTCCGCACCTGGCCGACATTTGCAGCAGGGCCGGCTTGACCTAAATGACGGCACTGCGCAATATTCGCGAAGTTAACTACCATGCCATCCCACAAGCCTCGATACCCGAGTGGTCTACGTGGGTGCCATTAGAGGAACATTGCACCGGTTCGATCCCAACCCTAATCGAAGTTTTTCCGATCAGTATTCACCTGATATGTTCAGCGTTTCAAGGAAAATGTATATCGAGGCTGTGGAGGCTCAGAACCCACCTAAAACTGTAGGTCCCCGTCGTGTACTAACACGATGGGTGGGGAGCTGGTATTTGGTAGTGCTGCCAGCAGAGCACGATGGATAATTCTTGAAATGGGCTTGTCCCAGGGAAATAGAGTTAAGCTCAAGTTCAATGCGGATGCACCCAAGCCATAGCGAGTTGTTGTCAGAGATGAATACTGTTTGCCCAACAATAATCCACTTGCACAACACCATTCACCACCATTACCATTACACACATACATACAGCCACTTAGTGTGGCTGAGCCAAGCAAAGCTTTACCTATCTATAATTATTCCAAAAATTAACTACACTTTAGAAACTGGTGACATTCACCTTTTGTCAACCATAGTTTCCGTTAAAAAGAAGTATTATATTTCGTGCAAACCGCCCTATAGCGAGCAAATTAGTTCCTTGACCGTCGTTATAGAGAGAGAGAGAGACTTGTATACTATATTCCAGAACGAAAAGAAGCAACATTTTCCAACGACATCCTTGAGAAACGAAAACAAATTGTTTTGAACAGTCAATTTAGGAAACTAAATGAGAAAATGGAATTAGCATTAGGGACGGCAACTGTCAGGATCAGAAAGACCGTAACCGTCTCTCCGAATTTGAATATTAGGTAATTCATTCATTGGTCTAGTCTGAATGAATAAGTCGGCTGCCAACGGTCTGCGCATTAAGGCATAATCAAGTGATCAGCACAATGACATCGATCCATTGATTAATCAATGATTAATCAACAATAATCGAGTCCCCCGCGTTCGATCCATAGCCAGGACCGTCACACAAACAATAAGGCCGAACATACATACATTTGTTTACGTTTTTTCTGGACTCTGGACTCTGGAACTATTGGATATCTAAATGTTCTGAAATATAACATGTCTTTTGAACGGCCGTGGTGCGTGGTGATTTTACGATGGAGTGTTTTTTGTCAAAAAAACGTAAACAAACACATTCTACTATAGAACATTTAAATATCCAACCATTTCCTCAAAATATTGATTCTGCTGCCTCTGTACCCAAGGGCTGATTTGGTTGCTATCACGCCCAAGATTCAAGTTTTACATTGGAAAAAAAAAATTCGACAAGTCAGGAGGAGATCCTGGGTTCTTTTCGTCCACAGCCCTGCCACTCCAGTTCAAAACAAGGACAGAAGACTAGAGGGACCCCAGACGGTGCGCCATGGTGGTTGGATGCAGACAGTGAGTCAGAAAGACAGAGGAGTTGCATCAGTGGTGACATAACGCAGTCAGGATTCAGGATCGCGGATGGGAAGGTCGGGGTCGGAAGTGGCGGCGAAAGTGAAAGTTGGCGAGCCTGGCTGTCCTTTTCAAGGACGACCCAGCCATTTCTTCTGCCAAGGTCGCAGTCGTAACTGCAGAAAGTGCAAGTGGATCTGCCAGTCTACGGAGAAGAGCTGTCCGTCCGAGGACGCGCGTTTGTTGACGGAAACTAGTACTGACGCCCTGCGATCTTGTTCTTGCAATGCGGAAAAATCAGTACTTCAGGAAATTATTGGATTATGTAGTCTGATGGCTGACTTAGTTTCTATATTATTGCATTTTAGTTTCTGACCACTAAATAAAAAGTTATTACACTCTAAAGTGGCCGGGGGCTACCTCTGCTACCAAATCTCACTGCAATAACGATCAAGGACACAGCTACTCTACTGTCTCAACTATGAAACCGGAAATCAAAATTTTCAACCCGCGATATCTACGAAGGGAGAAGACCTTTGGAGCAAATTTAGGGTTCTACAACACCGCTTACAAGTCCTTTATCGCTGCTGATATACACATTCTCCATGTTCGATACCATGCAACAGCCTCATATCACATCTGGCACATCACCCACAGCCCTAGTAGTGCCAGGGGGGGCCATTTGGTCAGAATCACGCCCAACAGTCGAGTTTTCCCCCAGCCGGTGGAGGCCAGAAGCCCACCAGAGCTGTGTAGCCCCAGGGCCCGTCCAAATTCACCAGAAAACTTCCGGCACGACTGGGCTAGAACCTGCAATCTCTCGTTCAACACTTACCGGAATCTCCACATTTTTCGAACGAGTACCACTGCTCCACACTCTCCACAGTATTGTACGCTTACCTAAAACAAAACAACATAAATTAATTTCGTAATAAGCAGGCAATATCCATATCCTTAAGATTAAAATAACTACAACGTTTAACTGGGGAATTTCTGGTTAAACTAACTGACATTTAACTGAGGAAATTCAGAAACAATTGTTAATGTTTACTTTTATTATACCCACAATGACCCAATCTCAAAATAACAGTTTCTTTTTTAAGACAACTTAAATCGTAAAAGCTAGCAATTGTCTCTGATGTTACATTTTTAGCGAGAACTGACCAATTCGTCATAAGATAGTAAGATGTGCCTCCTGGGGCCGAGTGGTCAAGGGGTCCGCTTTGTGTCCTGAGAGGTCCGGGTTCGAATCCCGGTGGAACGGAAAAATTTTCCGCTTCCGACATGGATGTATTGGCTTCGGCCCACTACTAAACTGGCTTCGGCCCACTCATATTCGGCTTCGGCCACTTCATCTTCGGCTTCGGCCAAAAACACCTAATAAACCAACTCATCGGCGCATCTGTTCTCTGAACGTAGCGCGTTAAAAAAAAAAAAATAAAGGGTCCGACAACAGTCGCACTTAACTTTCTCGCCCAGAATGATTTTTTTTTTTTGGGTTTTTTGAGATTTTTTTGCGGGCGTAATTTTTAAGCAATCGGAAATCGGTTGAAAATGACCCACGAGCATCTATCTGAGATCACTCATACCAAATCTCACGTCTTTCATTTTATTACTGTAGTCCCAAATGCGTTCCGACCATTCAAAAACGTGGTTTCTCATTCTCAACTCATTTTCGACACTTTTTTGACTACAACGGCCGTAATTTTGAAGATAACAAAATTCTGTTCGACAAATGTTTAAGTTACATGGTTCTACACAAATTTACCAAATTTCATGACAATCGGTCAATAAATGTGAATGGCGCCGAAACGATCGAACTTTGGTCCAGAACGGCCGTAATTTTCAACCAATTCAATTTTAGTTGAAAATGACCTCGAAGCATCTATTTGTCAACACACATACCAATTTTCAGTGTTATAGATTGAAAAGTGTACCGTCGGCGCTTGTCTAAGTAACCAAAAACACGATTTTTGAATTATTTTGGCGGTTTTTTGACAATAGCGGCCGCAATTTTTGACCAATCAAAAAATCCTTGAAAATGTGTCTCGGCAGTGATTTTAGACAGGTCCACACCAAATTTCATCAAAATCGGATGAACGGTATAGGCGCTAGAGCACTGCACGGACTGACTGACGGACTGACAGACGGACTGACGGACGGACAGACTTTTTCCAGAAACCACTTTTTTGGACTCAGGGGACCCCCAGGATCATGGGAAACCCAAAATCTCAATTTCGAAATTTTGCACGAAAACAATACTTTCTCGCCATATATGGCTAGCGAGAAAGTAAAAAGATAGTTTGGTTGTTTTCCAAAATAGAGCGCATGAAGGAGTGGACTGTTTTGAGTAGATTTATTGAAAAATATCAAGAGAACGAAAAACTTAGATTATTATCAAAGTAAAATCGAGACAAATGAGGCGCGCCAGTGACAATTTTCCTAACAAATTTACATGGGAAAGTTCGAAATTTTCCTTGTACCAGCTGTTCAATCCACTTCCCTCGTATTTTTAGTTTTTGAATACATGAAAGTTGCAGGGACCAAAAATACCGTCTACGTTTTTTCCGACCATTTTTGGAGACACTGATGGATATTTACTTAGGGTGCGTCCCACCATGCCCAGTTAAAATTAAACTGGAGATTTACCATGTTAAATTTAACTTTTAAGTTAAAACATGGTAAATCTCCAGTTTAATTTTAACTGGGCATGGTGGGACGCACCCTTAGATGTTCCGAAATACAATGTCTTTTTAACGTGGGAAATTAAAATCACAACAAAGCCAGTTACTTTCGGCCGTTAAAAAGACATATTACAATTCAGAACATTTAAATATTCATCAGTGTCCTCAAAAAATTGTAAAAAAAATGTAAACAAAAAGCAAATGTATATTCCGTCTTACGTTCCATTTTTGTTAAATATACAGAAATTCCAGGGATGGCAGGTCTGGAATACCCGCCATTCCGTCCCCCCATTCCAGGGATGCCATTCCATTATAAAGAAAGTAAGCGTGCTACTACGGTGATCTCATCAGCAAAAACTCGCCACCCCTGAGTTGCCATTCCACCCCCTCATCCCAGGACGCATGGTACGTGGCCAGGCTTTATACAGGGAGTAAGCGTACTACGATGATGAAAAATGTACGAAATGTTAAGGAGAGTCGAGTGTCAATGTCGAAAGAATCAAGATGAATGTAGAGGACTGCTCGCTGATGGTAATGATGATGACAGCTCCATACCTAGCTAGCTTTACTCAACGCTGCGTTACAAATCCAGGTACTCACACACCCTTAAGAAAACCCACCTCCCTACTACTCCAACATCACAACACCCATCTTCTTATAGCGTATCCACACAAGCCCAAGTCGAAACCCTAAAAAGAATAAGTTTGACCGATGGTTTTCAATGGGCGTAAATATTCAACTTAAGTTGGGATTCGCTATGACCACATAGCGACGTTGCCAATTTTAACAAAACCAACCGTGCTATCAAAGTTAAATCTGTGCATTTTTCAACGATAAGTGAAGTAGTATGGCGGTTGAACAGCCGGGCCACACCACCGGTTCGATCGCGAACCTATCCAAATTTTTCTGATCGGCATTCACCAATGGTTTGTTCAGCATGTCAAGTGAAACGTATCGAGGGGGACGGGATCCCACTTAAGGGTCCGCTATACCTGACGGTGCATTTTTTGCCGCCCATAAGATTAACATTGCGAGCGGCGACTCATTTTCAAGGTTTACCCTTGGTTGGAAAGACACAAAATTTTGCCTGTACCTAGCCCTAACAATGTTCTAGGGAGTGTTCGAAGCAGATTTCCTAATTTCTCACTGGTTTCTTTTATTGCAACTGTTTTGGAAATGCTAGCATCGCATACCTCAAGAAAAGTGCTGAATCTCGAAAACCAGTAAAATAAATGGGAAATCTGCTTCGAACACTCCCTAGAACATTGTTAGGGCTAGGTACAGGCAAAATTTTGTGCCTTTCCAACCAAGGGTAAACCTTGAAAATGAATCGCCGCTCGCAATGGGCGGCAAAAAATGCACCGTCAGGTATAGCGGACCCTTAAACTGCAGATCCCCATCGTCTGTAAACTTGCATCCCCGGACGCATCGTTAGTAAGGAGGGATGGCAGTTTCTGTGGTACCCGTCATCCCCGAATTGCCATTCCAGCCCCCTCATGCCAGGACGCACGTGTGTGACCAGCTTAAGACTTCCCAAGTTATTCTCGTATGTGCGGTACGCCCAAGAATTCCTTCCAACCGGCTCACCCCCGCCCGAGGGCTCGTCCTTGGTCTCCGTTCATCCACGTGAGAACTGGCTGATTTTAGCAAAGGCTGGAAGGTACCTAGCCGTGGTACTGGTATTGTAGCCGCACAGACAGGTAGCCCAAGGCTCTGCGGGAACTAGGGCGAGGTCACCAGCGTGCTCAGCGAAGAGCTACGACCAACTGGCAACGCAGCAGTCATTACCAGAGCTAGCGGACGGACAACCGCCAAATACTGCCGAAATATTCATGTGTTTACGCAAAGTTAAACTACGGATTTTTAATAAGACATCTTATATTTCAGAACATATCCAACAGTTTTCTCTTAAAATGATCAGGAAAATTCCGGAATATGTCCAACTGTTTCTTTTAGTGCTATTGGTCGAACATTAGACGCCTCATTGGATTCCCCAATTTGAAGTCAAAGGGTGACCGCCTCCAGCCCTCCAATAGGGGGTTGCGTGCTCTGTGATTGGTCAGTCCCAAACAACTGGATAACCAGAGCAAGGTTCCACCCTCGGTGGGGGACTAAAAAGATATCATATTTCAGAAAAAATAAAATTTATACCAAGAATCAGATCCTCCCACGTATGAAACTCTACCCAGCTTTCTATGCCGCCTTCTTTGAAACGAGAAAGTGAAAATAGCCGGGACAGTTCTGGTTGTATACTGAGGACGTAATAAAATAACGTAACTGTTTTCGTATCTGATTGACAGATCGGTAGCCGGCACACACCTCCACATCCAGCAACGTACGAGGACCTACCTGTAGGTACTGCATTTGGGCTTGGCTCAGGCACAGATCGTTCCCTATCATATATACAGTGAAATAACCAACTGTGTCTATCACTGGCCGAGCGGTCATGAGGTCCAACAAGTGTTCGGCCAACTGCTATTCGGCTTCGGCCAAACATCTAGCTACGTACGAGGACCTACCCGAAGGTACGAGGACCAACCAGGACCTGGCCCAGGCACAACAGGTTTATCCCAATCATATACAATGGAATAACCAACTCCAGCCTAGGATAATCATTATTATATGGACCGGGAACTAATCGGGGACACGTCAATCAAATAAATAATCAGGGTAAAAGATAGGAGAAAAAATGCTCAGCTGGCAGCACTACCAAATACCAGCTCCCCGTCCATCGTGTACGATGTGGACCTACAGTTTTAGGAGGGTTCTGACCCACCACCGGTATCAGTGTTCCTCTAAAGACCGGGTACTACTTTTGCGCGGCACGGGGTGCTTGGCAACACTAGTAGCTAAGAAAGGGGCGGAAAGAGCCACAGGTGGGCACAAAAACGGAAAAGGAGCAAAGTTCAAACCGGAAACGGGTGGAAAAGGTCACCGAAACACTTGCTATTTAGAAATTATACTTCGCCGAACTTCCTTCTTTTGTAAAACGAAATCCTACAGACACAGGTTCTACTACCACCTTGGGGATTTTTTTTTCCGGACGATATGTTAAGAGGACGCTATACCTGACGGTGCATTTTTGCCGCCCATAAGATTAACATTGCGAGCGGCGATTCATTTTCAAGGTTTACCCTTGGTTGGAAAGACACAAAATTTTGCCTGTACCTAGCCCTAACAATGTTCTAGGCAGTGTTCGAAGCAGATTTCCCAATTTCTCACTGGTTTCTTTTATTGCAACTGTTTTGCAAATGCTAGCATCGCATACCTCAAGAAAAGTGCTGTATCTCGAAAACCATGCAGTAAAAAAAATGGGAAATCTGCTTCAAACACTCCCTAGAACATTGTTAGGGCTAGGTACAGGCAAAATTTTGTGTCTTTCCAACCAAGGGTAAACCTTGAAAATAAATCGCCGCTCGCAATGTTAATCTTATGGGCGGCAAAAAATGCACCGTTAGGTATAGCGGACCCTTAATATATGTTCAGAACCCACCTAAAACTATCAGGAACACGATGGGTGGGGAGCTGGTATTTGGTAGTGATGCCAGCCGAGCACGATGGATAATTCTTGAAATGGTCTAGCTGCTGGGCTTGTCCCCCTAGTAACAGCATCTAGCTGCTGGGCTTGTCCCCCTAGTAACAGCATCTATTTATGGCTTACCTGTACCTACTTCTAGGCTGGTGCAACGGTCTAATTATAGTAAGTTGCAGGATGCAGCCGTAGGTTCATTCAAACAGGCATGCTTCAAGCCTTAGATAGGTCACGGCACACCTACAGACGCCTGCGCCGCATTAACATCAAATGGGAGAGGTTATGTTGAACCAAAACAAAGCACTTTTTCTCATGTTATCATAGAAACTAACCTCCTTATTGCAATAAAAACATTGTAAATCCTTAGCCAATTCTTTTATGAACATATAGTAAGCAAAAATTCATTAAAAAGACTTTTGGTTACTTCACAGTGGGTGAACAAAAACAACATCACCTCTTCAAAAACGTCAACACTCAGCATTTTGTCAACAGTCTGAAGCCTAAAACAACTGTAAAAATGTCTCAGCAGTTTCCCACATGATTTTCTGTAGTCTGCTGCTGTTTACGAACACACGTCATGAACGTATGACTCATTTGTTGAGACTTGCGACAGAAATTCAATACTAGATGACTTCAGCAGAAATAGGATGCGCAGGCGCTGATCCTGACCAGCAACCAAGAAAACCTGACCAACAAGTCAAATAATAAAAGAGCATGAAAAACACTATTGGCATCGAAAAGCCGCTTTGTTGCCGTGGTGGCTATTCACCACCAGTTCCTTACGTCACAGATAAAGTTAGTAAATTTATCTTGCCGTTAAAAGTCCACTAGGTAACGTTATGATAGAGCGCTATCGGCAGGATGGTGAAAGCCAGCAACTTTTCCGGAGGACAACGCTCTAGTGCACTTTTAGGACATTTAAGGCTCCATTATTCGACAATTCCTTATTCTGGAATATGATATAGAGAATTTTTACCAGAAAAATCTCTTGTTCAAGAACCCCCTACACCAAATACAATAAAATCAATAAGAATTTTGAATTGGTAGCTAGCTAATGACTTGGATTTCCAGAAAATGTCTTCTGGACCACCCTGAGAGCCTCCGGATGGATCCAGTAATTACCAAGAAGTAAGAAGTACAATCATTTGAACAGACACTGCAGCCATCCATGCACAACACACAAAATTTTCCTAGGAAAACCACTCACCAATAGGCACGTCGGCGTTTTCAGATGGAATTGATCGACCGTTAAAATGTTAATCGCCGTGAAGAATTCTCCAGAGTGTTGCCACCAACACTCCAGATAATGTCTGGGAGGAGCTCTGTACACAAGGGGGTTACTTGGTCTGAATCACGCCAGGCAGTCGAGTTTTCCCAAGGCTGGGCAAGATTCACCAAGAAAAATCTCGAGAAAACGGGGCTGTCCAGGAATGGAGGTGCTGGAATGGCGGGTACCCACAAAAAACTGCAAAATCTCCCACTAATGTTATACGTCCAGGGATGCCAACTCTCCAGAACGCCCGTCCAGGACGCAAAGCATGTGGCCACCTTCAGAAAAATGCTGAACACTGATTAGAAAAACTTTGACAAGATCGGGATGGAACCTGTGTGGCCAGTATTCCTCTAAACATAACCATCGAAACCACTCGGCTATGTAGATGGACCTAAGGTACCTGTATTTTCGAGGTGGGAAATGCAGTAGAAAGAGGACAATCTCACACAGTCAGATGCACATAATGAATGTTAATAGAGGACGTGCGGGGATTCCAAGCCTTGCCGGCCGCAGACATCCTGCCTGGGTGCAGAGGTACTACCTGTACCTGCTTATTAGTTAACCCTCGGTTACCTGTCTATCCAACACCACAGTGCTGCACTTGTACGGCGTCTTCAGGGTAAAAACAGTGGCACTAGAAACGTGTTTATTTCCTGAGGAAACTGCCTATTTGCTCTGAAATATAAATTTCGAGTTAAGGATCCCTCATATCCGGAAAAGCTGTTTTTTGAAAAATATATCCGTCTTTCCTTTCTCCAGCGCCAACCCCTCAAATTTTTCACAAATTAGGGTCGAAAAAAAATTCTGTCACCTCAGGCTTTGAACCTTTGCAGATGGAAACCTTGAGTCAAAGAACGTGAGAAAAACTCAGAATTTTGGGCAAGAATCCTGGATACGGCCGTGCGGCGCATCGGACCGGAATGTGTTTGTGTTGTATCCATGCAGAGGCGCACTGTTCCACGCGATGGCACTCGGGCAGCCGAAAAGAAAACAATGCGCGGGGCATGGGACCGTTCTCACGCACGTGGCACCGCCGCACCACACACCAACAGGAAGGGTAGCACAGTGCCCGAGCGGACAAGAGGTTCCAATCCTGGCAGCCAGGAATTTTCTGTGTCACACAACATAGATGCGTATGGGCCCTTAGCTTGATGATAAAAATTGGGATAAGTTGTAGCTGGGGCTGGGGAGCGTGTAGCACGAAAGCAAGATCCAACTACCAAAGCTTGTGACACTTACCACAGCATAGACCAAGCCTGACATAAGTTGGGAAAAGTATCACAACCAGTGGTACAAACGGCGCATTTCTTAGAATTCACAACGAAATAGGACCTGACGCCATGCAAGAAATAGCTGTGAACTAATCTAAAGTCACGAACCGAACAAAAAGCCAGAAAAATATTCAACTCGGGAGCTGGCAACTAAGAGGTTCGCGTTTGTCCTTGTGAGTCCTGCCCGGCCCTGACTTTCACCGGCCGGGGGAAAACTCAACCAGATCTGCTCAAATAAATAGTGGCACCCACTCGGCCCTAATCCATAAAATGAAAACATAGCCAGACAAAGACATACTATATCTCAGAACATTGCAATATCCAACAGTTTCCTCAAAAAATAGGAAAGAAAATCATTTTGTTACTATGTGCTTCACAATTGTGTCCTGACTCAATACCGAATATAGGGAAAACATACAGCTGGACAGTTGTCGGGTTTCGAACTTGGAACTAGGTTAGGTTAAGTTACGCGTCAGCTATAACTGACCTACTCATTATTTTTAGACACGACGCCACTGCACATTTTAGAGCTCTTTTGAGGTAAAAGTAGTTCATTGAAAAACTGCAATTATTTCCTCTGAACTATAATATGGTTTTGAAAAATGTGGAATGTAGCATTAAATTCTAACTCCCAGAACTATACTGCTGGCACTCTCTATAACGAGCCTTGACAAGCCCCGACTCATAGTCGTTATAGAGAGAGACGTGGAAAGGGACTATTGTGATGGCAAGCGGAAAAGTTTGGGAGGAATTGTTTTGCTCAGTAACTCCCTTGTTATGGAAGTTACAATTACAAAAATCGGTAAACCGTCTATTTATAGGAGCCATCATGTCTATATAAAATTTCAGCGATGTGGGGGGCAATCACTTCCGAGATAAAAACGAAAATTTCGTACACAATTTTTGGTCTAAAGAGAACGGGAATGCCACTCCCTGGTGTTAGTGAGATTTTAGTCAGTGAATCAGGTAGTACCTTATGTAGCTATGGCAGGTTGGGCAGGCTAAAGTCCAAGTTAGGAGCTAGCTAGTATTGGAACCTGAATAGGTACCTGTCTCCCAGACTGTGTGTACTTATTACTTTGTCACTGTGGGCCTCAAACTGCGTCATACTCCTCGAACTATGTTCTATTGTAACCCATACAAGTCCTTATGACCGAACATACATTCGCTATTTGTTTACGTTTTTTCTGAATATGTATTTTTAATTTCGGCTATAACATGCCTTATACTTCAGAACATTTAAATACCCAATATCATACTCATCCTCACACAAGATGGTAATTAAACAAGCTGATTGTTGGCCGAAGCCAAATGAATATTTGGTGTGACATCCATGCGACCAACAGAAAATTGCTGCTACCGGGATTCGAACCCAGGATCTCAGTCGTGCGAGTCTAGTGTTTTCCGACTAGACCAGGGTGAGCAAATCGGCAACAGCGCGAATGAAAACGAAAGTCCATACCATTATATTATTTGGTAATACAACACATAATTTGGGTTAGTTTTCCGTTCTATAAGCTAAACATAAGTGACTCATCGCGAAATATCAGTCCCATCAACTTCTCATAAGATGAAAGTACTCTCTGCTAAGCTAAACGTAGACCAATCAAACTTTCATAGTGTGTGGACCTGAAATTTTCAGGATTACCAATAGCGTGGTTGGTACCTTGACAGTTTACTAGTGAACAATAAGAACGCATTAGTGTTATGTAGGTTGGATATTTACCTGTTCTGAAATATAATATGTCTTTTTTAAAGTTCGAAAGTAGAGGAACATGGAGTGATTTTTTCCACTAAATTCAGACTAATTTCATCGTATTAGAACAAGCTAGGGACATGCTGAACATAACAGAGGTGAATTCCGATGAAAAAACTTGGTTAGGATCGGGATTGAACCGGCGTGCCCCCGGCTCCCAAAGTCATCCACCTATACCACTGAGCTATCGACGTTGTTAGCGGCGCATCAACTATTTTCCTATTTAAGGGTCCACTATACCTGACGGTGCATTTTTTGCCGCCCATAAGATTAACATTGAGAGCGGCGATTCATTTTCAAGGTTTACCCTTGGTTGGAAAGACACAAAATTTTGCCTGTATCTAGCCCTAACAATGTTCTAGGGAGTGTTCGAAGCAGATTTCCCATTATTTTTACTGGTTTTCGAGATACAGCACTTTTCTTGAGGTATGCGATGCTAGCATTTGCAAAACAGTAGCAATAAAAGAAACCAGTGAGAAATTGGGAAATCTGCTTCGAAAACTCCCTAGAACATTGTTAGGGCTAGGTACAGGCAAAATTTTGTGTCTTTCCAACCCAGGGTAAACCTTGAAAATGAATCGCCGCTCTCAATGTTAATCTTATGGGCGGCAAAAAATGCACCGTCAGGTATAGCGTCCTCTTAAGGTTTTCCCATACCTCAAAGTTAACCAATACTGCGAAATAGATATTATTCACCTTGCAATAGCTCACAAATTAATTAATGATCGAAACAGGGACCTTGACTGGTTCTATATATAAAAGGGGTACCTGGCACCTGAGGCACCTGCCCATCCTTGGAACATAAGTTGACACTACGGAAAACATGGCTAACACAAGGGTTGCAAAAGCTAGGTGCTAAAAATAAAGCGGTCAAATGTGTCGACACTAGTGCGTGAGCGACACTCAGGTACAGTGTCGCAACTTTGCAGCCATAGTCACTACAGGGCACAAAGAGAATACGTACAACATTGGTGGATAAGTGCGACCACCTTAAACTGTAGGTCCCCATTAATGTCTGTCTGGGAGTGCTCCCCATGGCTAGACAACACACACTAGGGAGTGATGATGGCCAAAATGTGGAAAAACTGCAGATTTGTTCGGGAGTGATCAGCTATATGTGGCTGGGGACGGTAATACATCTTATAGCGAGCTTGTGCCATGGCCATGGCTATATAAAAACCTTTCTACCATTTTAATTTGCTTATAGCGAGCGCAAAGAAAAACCGTAGCGACCAGGTACGTGTGAGCTGATACAAAGATAAGAAATACTATGCCTGCAAAGGTACCAGCGGTACCAGTTTGCTTACGTCGGCAAAGAATTAGATTTTGACCTTTAAGGGCGTCTACGCAGTCGTGTTTGTTTACGTTTTTTTCTGCACAGTAAATTTTTTTGACAAAAATCACTCGATCGTAAAATCACAACAAAGCCAGTTAATTTCGGCCGTTAAAAAGACATATTATATTTCAGAACATCCAACAGTTTCTTCATAGGTACTATGTGCGGAAAAAATGTATATACAAACAGAGAATGTATGTTGGGTCTTAACGAGTAGGTACCTTACAAATATTTCCGTACTAGGACCACCCATATCCCAAAGAAAAATGTCGGAAATGTTTCGTAACGTCTGAGTTCCAGAAAAGGAGTCACATCGTGTGGTGACATTTCACCTATAGGTCGGCAAAGTCGTGACTGGCGTATAAATATCTAAACAATCTAACAGTCATTTAAACAAAATGGCTCTATTCACAAATGGCCCGCTAAATGCGGCTTTAGAGTGCTTGATAAAAACATTACGTCAAATTACCACTATTACGGTGGATTTCGCCAGTCTACTTAACGACAAGATAAACTGTATATATATTTCCAGACTTATGAATACCTTATCGCAAGGTTTAAAGGACGGCGTTCCCAAAAAGTTGACTTGCAAAACGCTAAAGTGGACATTAGCAGCTTGTTGCGTTTCATGCCCGACAGACGAGTTTTCACAAAGTCAGGCACCCATCAGATTCACCAAAAAAAATATCGCCAAGTCTGCGTTAGATCCTGGTTTCCCTTGCTTCGTAGCTTACGGCTTACGGCCCACAACTACGGGTACCTGTATAGTACCTAACTACTGCGCCGCCGGCTGGCTTCCAAGGTCATCGTCAGAACTGCACTACCTGCCTACCGTCGAGGACCTATAACTCCGACTCCAGAGCGTGCAGGAACCAGTACCAAGGTCTTCAGCGAATCACGGCTCCGGAGGACTCAAAACCAGGAACGGTGCAACGGACACACCTCTGGTGGTCATGGCTGCAGACAAGGGTGGGTTTAAACAGGCCCTTAACGTGCAGATAAAGATAGGAAATTTAACTTCCCGATAAAGCTGCTGAAAACTTTATCTTTAAAAGTCTACAAGGTAACACTGAGGGCGCTATCGGCAGGATGGTGAAAGGCACCAACTTTTCTTCTTCGCGAGGATAACGCTATAGTGAACTTTTAGGGGACACTAAAGTAGACATTAGCAACTGGTGATATCCACTCTAAGAAACGTCACGAGGAAACTTTTGGATTGGTGTTGTGATTTAATGATCGGTTAATTTCGGACAAATTTTTTGTTGACAAAAATCACTCGATCGTAAAATTGCAACATAGCCTGCTAATTTCGGCCGTTAAAAAACACATTATACTTCAGAACATTTAAATATCCAATAATTTCCTCTTAAAATGCGCAGAAAAAAACGTAAACAAATATAGCGAACGTAGGATCGGTCTTAAGGAAGAATAAAGGCACAGGTACAGCCAATCAACTAAGCCGAACCAGGAACCGCAAGGTTCCAATGGCAAGGCCATTGGTTTGTCTGGAACGATCTCTTAGTCTTCCAGTCCTTCCAGGGGGATTATTCCCGGTCCGTTTAACGCTTAAGATACATATAGACTGCCCTAAGAACAATGATAGCAAAATTTGTTCCACGGAAGATTAAGCAAGTAATCTGCTCCTTCAAAGGAAAGAAAGAAGGAAGGAAAGATTTGAAAGATAATCTGATAAGCTGGCGCTATTAAAACCTGTTTAAAGGATTACAAAAATATTAATAATAGTAAAGACATTTTTAGTTGGAGGCTTAAGCTGCCGGGCTTACGTCATTTCGATCAAATATGTAACCAATAAAAAAATGTAGCAGGGAAAATGACATTAGCTATTTGTTTACGTTTTTTTAAGGACGCTTTCGGATACTTAAATGTTCTGAAATATAATATGTATTTTTAACGTCCGAAATTAACTGGCTATGTTGTAATTTTATAATTGAGTAATTTTGGACAGCATAGACAGTTAATTCTTGACGTAAAATACACGTATTATATATTCCAGATCATGCCGAACTATACAAAACCTAGCTGCAGGAAATATTGCTGATGGGTATTAGGTAGACATGTTAAAAACGCCTAGTCGTGACTATGTGAGGTGACTGAACTGTATACTGAAACTAGGTTAACTATAGTTTCAGAATGAAAAATTGAATCACAAAGAAGAGCAGTATACATAAAGCTGTAACGGTCGATTTCACAAGTTGCAAAAGTCTCCTAAAACTCGCTAAACCCTTTTATAGAACATAGAAACCCCTTCTTCTTGTTCTAAACAAAAAATAATTTTGGGAAACCCTGTGTCTTCTGAGAACAATGGATCTCCTGTACTCATCCAATAAGAGTAGAGTGGAGTATACAAACAGCACTGTGTGCTCTTCAGGCTCACAAACAAAATAAATCAAATTAAAACAAAATTTCGCAACTGCGGAACAAGAACAAGACATGGAACAGTGCCATGGAACAAAATAAAAATCAGTGACGTTGAATGTAACAAGACAGGGCTTTTGCATTAAACAGCAGGGCTCGACCCCATTACATGCTGCTCATCTTATAACCTTGGCCCAAATACGGGCGGCCCTTCGTATAGCTGATATTGACCTGATTCTGACTACGATTAGAATTAGACCACGCGATATCTGACGGGCAAACAACTGATAACCAAAACCAAAGTCAGCTAACGGTCTTTCCCCAAGGCTGCCCCACTTCCGATGCCGGCTGAGGGCCGGTGGGTTACATTTCATCAGAATCACGGCCGACAGTCAAATTTTCCCCAGGCCAAGTACCATAATAATAATAATAATAATAATAATAATAATAATAATAATAATAATAATGTATTTAAAGTCAAACACAAAAACTACATGTAATAGTGCTGACTTACTAAAACTACAGACTAGGAACTACTACTACCACTAAAGTAACCTAGGTACCTAGAAAGTCAACTACAGTTTAGATTGTTCCTGTTTGTTAGTTCACGACAGGGACCTACAGTTTTAGGTGGGTCCCAGACCACCACAGCGTCAATAAACACCGAGGGGTTAACCACTCGTTGGGAATCATAGGAAATCTTTATGGGATCTCAAGGAATCGTGAAATGTTTTGGAGTGGTTACCCCTTCTGGGTTCATCTTTCTATGAATATAGTTGGGAATCTTTGGAAATCTTTATGAAATCTCAAGGAATCTCTGGAGTGGTTACCCCTTCACTTGACATGCTGAACATATCAGAGGTGAACACCAATCTGAAAAATTTTTGCAATGACCGGGGTCGAACCGGTGTGACCTGCTGGCTCCTCGGCCACTTGGCTATCTGGCAGTTTGGCATAACACGGCAGCTGTAGGTATATAAAAAGCTCATTAATGTACCCGGTAATTAGCTATTCCTCAGTTAGCGTGTGAAAACGGATGTGAAGTCCGATGAGCAGCAAGCCGGTTACCAAGTACAAGTTCACTTATGAAGACCGAAGATACATTCGCTATTTGTTTACGTTTTTTCTACACATTTTATCAGGAAACTGCTGGATAGTACCTATACATTCTGAAATATAGTATGTCTTTTTAACGGCCAAAATTAGCAGGCTATGGCTGAATTTCACCACTTTCCGATAGTGTCTTTTAACAACAACAACAACAAGAGGATTTAACGAACGGATTTAAGTTATAGTATGTTTAGCTTACGACAATTGCCTTGCGCTTGCACTTGTTTCTCTGCGATTGCACTTGTCGTAAGCTAAACATACGATAACATAAATCCGTTCGTTAAATCCTCTCGTTATAGACACTATCGGAAAGTGGTGAAATTCAGCCTATGTGTGGTGATTTTACGATCGAGTGATTTTTGTCAACAAAACATATTATACTTCAGAACATTTAAATATCCAACAGTGTCCTCATGAACTGTAAAGTAAAAACGTAAACAAACACGACAACAAAGTGTTCGTTACTAAAAGGGTAAAAAACATCATATTTCAGAACAAATCAATATCCAACATTAAAACAACTCAACAAACAGCCTTCTGTGAACAAGCTCGAAACCGAACAGTACAGAATAATTTTGGAATTTTATAGCACCGGTAGTATACGAAAGTGACCCTTGTTTACGTTTTAAAGTGTTTGTAAACAAATCTCAGCCAAGGAGAAGCTCACTGGCTAATGAAAACCGAAGCCGTTTAAACATCATGCAACTAATTCCAGTGCAACACGCAATGCACTACGGATGCACCGATTAAACGTTCTAATGTGCGTTATAATACTACAGGCGAGATCACTAAAAACACCTCCACCAGTGCAAAAGTACATGTGATTAAAAAACAGGCAACCATGCATGCAACTCACACTAAGACTCATTTTCACAGACCCTGATCATATATGTGATCACGTTTGGATATTTAAATGTTCTGAAATATAATATTTGTATTTTTAACGGTTGAAATTAACAGGCTGTGTTGTGATTTTCTCGCATGAAAAAACCATTGTCGAAAAATTTCTCGATCGTAAAATCATAAGACAGCCAGTAAATTTCGGATTTTAAAAAGACATACTATAGTTCAGAGCAAATAAATTTCCTGTTATTTCCTCGGAAAAGTACCACTCGCACTGAATACTCAATCTTAACGGAAACAACACGTCTATTCCACATCTACTCGAGATCGAATCTAAATTTCAACGGGCGTGACATAATATAGTGAAGACGTAAACAGAGTATGAGGAAGAAGTTGGACTTGGCCTTGCAGTACATGTGCTACATGGTAGAATAGCTCTATAGGAAACAGCCAAGTCAAAAACACTAGTACGAAAATAGCATCGCAATATTTCGCATTCTCCCAAGGTCGCAGAAAAAACACACACACACAGCATCCAACAGATTCAATTGCACTGGACGAGAATTATCCATCGTGCTCAGCGGGCAGCCGAACCAAAGCTCCCACCAGTACACAACGAGGACCTACAGTTTTAGGTGAGTTCCGAACCACCACAGCCTCGATATACATACATTCGCTATTTGTTTCCGTTTTTCTGCACACTTTATGAAGACACTATTGGATTTTTAAATGTTCTGAAATATAATATGAATTTTTAACGTCACAAATTAACTGACTGTTGTGATTATTTGTTGACAAAAATCACTCGATGGTAATATTACAATACAGCCTGTTAATTTCGGCCGTTAAAAAGACATATTATATTTGTATGAAGAAGAATGAAGAATGGCCATCAGAAAAATTTCGATAGGATCGGGATTGAACCTGCTCTCGGTGCACCTCTGATGGTAACCATCTGGTTTCTAATAAACCACTCGGGCCATGAGTAAGACAGAAAACAAGGAACAGTATTTGATGACTGGCAGAATACAAGGCCAGCGGTTGGAGGAAACTATTTCGGCAAAGACGTTCAGACTATATTTACCAACAAGAAACCAATGTTTGCGCAAATCATTCTCTAACAACATTTTTTCGCCAATTTTTCTTGTTGTCTTAGCTGCTTTGCACTAGAGGCATTTGTTCCATCGACATGGGCCTACCCAACCCTGGTGGGTGCCTGCTCTTCACCGGCTGGGGGAAACCTCGACTGCTGGTCGTGATTCTGACTGAATTACACCCTTGTGTAGAGGTCTCCAACTAGGCCCAGGAGGTGTATTCCCTTTCTCGAACGCCAGCAAACCCACTCAACTAACACCTTCAAAATTTATTGTAAGAAGAACTGTTCTCTATACATTGCATCATGGCGTGCCTTATCTTCTTACAATAAATTTTGAAGGTGTTAGTTGGGTGGGTTTGCTGGCGTTCGAGAAAGGGAATAGACCTACTGGCCCCACCGCGTTATCATTCAGGGTCACCAACGATCCGTCATAAAATCATCTCTATCATCTCACTACAATACCGTATAGCTGCCATTCATTCACAAAAAATACATTCCCACATGTACGTCACAAGAAATAGAAAAAACGACTCGGTCGAATTTTACTTTCTCGTCTGTGTCAAAAAAATTAATAAAAGTTGTGGGAAAGTCAAGTACGACCATTGTCGTACCTTCTTCCACCCACAGAAATGAGGTCTTTGCAAGCTTCATTGTTAACCTACAGAGTGAAAAAAAAGTTATTTTCGCTCTGGGGCAAGCCAGGCACAAAAGACTAGGCTAGACGTGATAGCATCAGCACCTACATCTCCCTTATCAGCTTATCAGCTGTACCTACACAGGCACAGGCACCGCTAAACTAGGTCACACTCAACACTGCAGCAAACCGTTAACTGCAATACAGCTACAACTGCGACAGAGACGTGCAAAAATTGGCCCACGCTGTTTGTTTACGTTTATTTTCCACTCTTCATGAGGTAAGTATTGGATAAGGAAATGTTCTGAAATATAATATGTCTTTTAAAAGGCCAAAATTAACAGGCAGTGTTGTGATATCGCGATCGAGTCATTTTTGTCAACAAAAACTTAGCCCGAAATTAAGAGGACGCTATACCTGACGATGCATTTTTTGCCGCCCATAAGATTAACATTGCGAGCGGCGATTCATTTTCAAGGTTTACCCTTGGTTGGAAAGACACAAAATTTTGCCTGTACCTACCTAGCCCTAACAATGTTCTAGGGAGTGTTCGAAGCAGATTTCCCAATTTTTCACTGGTTTCTTTTATTGCAACTGTTTTGCAAATGCTAGCATCGCATACCTCAAGAAAAGTGCTGTATCTCGAAAACCAGTAAAAAATGGGAAATCTGCTTCGAACATTCCCTAGAACATTGTTAGGGCTAGGTACAGGCAAAATTTTGTGTCTTTCCAACCAAGGGTAAACCTTGAAAATGAATCGCCGCTCTCAATGTTAATCTTATGGGTGGCAAAAAATGCACCGTCAGGTATAGCGGACCCTTAACCGATCGTAAAATCACAACACAGCACAATAGCTAATGTACTCGTATGTTCGGTCTTAAAAAGCATTGCTAGAAAATATTGGAGGGAAATCTATTGTCATTTGTCTATATACTCCAACTCCTGGACTAAATTCCCACGATTGTCACCTAATGTCGAGGTATTACCGAATGTATGTCGTACAATTTAGCAAGTAGTCGGTTACGTATGCCCAGTGTTATACACCAAAATCCCAGTATAGTATTAACTAATTGGCCCCCCGGGCCACAACCACTTATGTTCAATTCATTATTCAAGATTTCGATCGGTATGTCACCAGGTTCTTGTAATCGAACGATTATTTTTCGTCTCGTTAAGACCGAACAGACATATTCTGTTAATTTCGGCCGTTAAAAATACATATTATATTTCAGAACATTTCAATATTCAATAGTATCCTCAGACCCTTAATCCAAAGGCACAGATTTTAATTAAATAAACTGTTGGCCGAAGCCAAATGCATATTTGGTGCGACATCCATGCTACCAACAAAAAATTGCTGCTACCGGGATTCGAACCCAGGACCTTAAGTTTTTCAGATCCATAACTTACACACTGCACTACCTACCAGTTAAATAACTATACTTTCCGGCAACAGTGTCCCTTCCATGCGAATATCCAATCTCACTGGCAGAAATCCCAATCAGTTGGAAAATAAAGTTGCACAATGGATGAATCCCAGGAATTTCAATTAGGGTGGAAATAACTGTCATAGCCAGGGGGTGGGGGTGCAGTATCTGAAAAGCTGACTCCAAAATAACCCCTATAACTGACCCTACGCATTGTACACCAGCACAATCATGTTTATCTTATAATCAAACATGAATTTGGGGGTGAGTTCCGATGAATCCATAAAAATTAAGGGCGTAGTATACCCTCTGACGTCACATTTATCATTTTAAAATTTACGTTTAGGGCGACTGTTGTTCATGTTCTGAGGAAACTGCTGGACATTTCTACGTTTAGAAATATAACATGACCCTTTTTAACGTCTGAAATTTAGAGAGGTCTAGTTTTATGCAGTAAATAGAGAAATGATTGATACGGGGGTAGACACTCCTCTTAAGGGTAAATTCAATAAAAGCAGCCCGCATGTCTATGTTGGGTGAGTCATAGCCGAATCTGCTGCCTATTATTCGAAACAGGTACTAGTCTTATCATACCCACAGCTTACAATACGTACTAATGTATATCTATTGTACATACGTTACGCATTCTGTTCCTACGTGCCTATTGTAATTTCGCACACCTTAAGACGGAATATACATTTGCTTACGTTTTTTCTGCACACTATATGGATATTTAAATGTTCTGGAACATAATAAATATGTCTTTTTAACGGCCGAACAGGCTGTGTTGCGATTTTACGATGGAGTGATTTTTATGAAATAACAACACAGCCTGCAAAAAATTCACATTATATTTCAGAACATCTCAGTTTCCTCAAAAAATGGTCGAGAGTTTTCCTTCACCGGTTAGGAGAAAACTCGACTGTCAGGCGTGATTCTGACGAAATCACCCTCTTGTGTATATAAAAATGTGCTGAGGTACTTTAGGCGCAAATTTCACGGTTCTATAGGTAGAGGTAGCGTGAGCACGCACAGTTGGTTTTTAGCACATACTGTGCACAGGTAGCTATTGCAAAATAAGGTGCGCAAAACCTGGCTAGCTTGCTCTGTGCTCTTTAGATCAGGTTGCGACAGTCCATCCCACAGCCGCTATGGCCCAAATATTCCTAAACCTTGCGCCTACACTGCTTGTCAATTTTTTGCTACACATGGACAGACAAATACTATAATTTTTTTTTTTTTACAGAAAAAATTTATATGATATATTTTCGGTCTCTCTCTATAATGAGTATGACCGCCAAGGGACCGTACTGTTCGCTCGTTATACAGAGGTATTCGTTATAGAGAGTGACAATTTTAACCAATTTTGTTGACTTTAACCTAAAGTGACCTTTAAGCCAGTGAAACTGACGAGAAAATTGTTCTAATTTTTTCCAAACAATTCTAGGTACAGTCTAGGTCAGACTTTTTCAGCTATTTGAGGAGCAGCACCTAACTTAGAGGGGTAATAAATTAAACAGTTAATTTAATTACTCCGTTTATAGCCAACAGAGCTTGAGAATTATTCGTTTTTGTCCCTTTTTACCCCCCCCCCCCCTTTTGCTGCAGTTTTAAATTTTATTTCGCAACCTCTAAATCACAATGACTGTTTATTATGAGCTCAGCTTAGTTCCCACAATAAAACCACCGTCGCCATATTTAATTAACCGCATGTTTTTTTTTAGAATTTACAACTGCGGTATTTGTGTTCTTGTGGAGTAGTCGGTAACGAGTTGGACCCACTCCTCTGAGGTCCTGGGTTCGAATCCTGGCACCTCAGATTTTTTTTGGGTTAAAATAGGGTTGTGTTTGTACACAGCGGTGTTCTAAAGTATGGAGCTGGATGTATAAGAAAAATCAATTTAAAAAAAGTGTAGTAAATTTTTTTGAGGCTGACTACAGACTACACAGAAAAAATTTGGAAGGACTTACCTTCTAGTTTCATGCCGACGTCGAGGCACTTTTGGAAGCGGCAGTAGGGGCATCGTTTCCTCTGTGTCTTGTCTATGTGGCAGCTGCGGTCGGCAACACATGTATACACCTTCTTGTTTTGGACCGTCCGTTTGAAGAAGCCTTTGCAAGACTCGCAGGTGAGCAGGCCGTAATGATAGCCCGAGACTTTGTCGCCGCACACCGGGCACAACTCTTCAATCCCGAATTTGGTGTCCGGAATGTCCCCTGAACGAACGAGGGGTGTGTTTTGCGGGCTCTGGTAGCCACCCTGCATCTCCATCCCACCTGAGGAAGAGTAAAAACACAGCCCCGAATCAAGATTACTTCCGTCATACTCCTGCATGTTGTTGCTATTGTTGTTGTTATTGTTGTTTATGTTGTTAATGACGGAGTAGTTGGGGGTGTACATGGGGGGCGGCGGCATGTCGCCCGAGGCCCCCGTGCCTCCCGCGCTCCCCGAGCTCCCGTTGGGAGACATGTTGAAGGGCGGCATGTTGAGGGAGACTAACGAGTGGTCCATTTCGACAAGCATCGGTCACTATCCAGGGTGGAGGGGCCCAAAACCTCCCCTTTTTCAACACGAAAAAAGGGGAGGAAACAAATTGGGGGGGAAGCCAAACCGATGAGCACAGCACTCGGGGGGTCAGGGGAGTATCCAGAAAGGGGCAACGGCGACGGCGGCACTGCACTGCACTGGGACACACTAGCACACGCAGCACGGCTACGGACGGACGACGGACATGTACACTCGAGCACAGACCACTGCCAACTGAGCGCCAGTGCAATAAGTGAAAGTAAACTGACCCACTTTGACTCCTTCAAAATAAGGTCTATGTTAGCCCGAAAAATATGACTCGTACACTCCTGGACATGGGTTGCCCTACCCGTCTACACACTGCAACGAGCCTTCTTTTTAGGAATTACGTGTACAAAATTTATAAAACGATTGTGTTTTATGAACTACTCCATAATACTACGAAAATCAAATAAGCATAAAGAGCCTTAGCCAACGCAAGTTGGGACTGTCCTTAACAAAACCTGCTCCGCCGTAAGCTAACCACAGGTTGGAGTCCACTCATCCAGACCCATTCCTGCCAACACAATTTAAAACTGAGAAACACTTTCGCTTTCAAACGCAGCCCTCTCTTCTTAGGATGCTATCAAGAAAGAATGTAAGAAAACCTGTTTATCGTCCGTGAAGCGCCACTGTGGAAACCATCACAGGCCGTCATACGCCTATTCAGCAGTCTCAATGTAAGAAGAGACGGTAGAACGGGGTACAACAATGAGAGGATGCGGTATCTAAGCGCTGGCGCTAGGCTAGGGAGGGGAGATGTTGAAAGACTCGGTAGGGGAATGTCCCACTGACCTAGTTAACCGAACGCGGCGCCCAAATGATGGTTTTCGGGTTCGGAAAATGCGAGGGAGGCCTGTGCTTAGCAAATAAGCGAGGGCGCCAGCTTAGGCTGCGGAAGCTATCCCGCCAGCAAATGCGTTCGGGCAGGTTGTGATTTTGGGAGTTATCACGGGTTACATATGGCGGAATGGCTATCTAAACAGCCTATGACAAACATCACCCGCTTATTAGACGATCCGCCAAGGTCAGGTCAAGCCTCGACCATTATTTCCACAGATTCATCGCCCAGAACGCTATAACCACACAAAAAATTCTAACCCTAAACTAAAGCTGGCCAAACACGATGCGTCCAGGAATGGCAAGTCAGGGATGGCGGGTACCCACACAAAAACCGCCATCCCCACCACACTCCAGGAATGCCAACTCACGAGGAAGCCCGCCCAAAACGCACTGTATGTGGTCACCAGGGTCTGGAGAAGAGGTTGCAGAATTCTACGGTTGGAATTTTCAAAGATCGGGCAAGTTTTTTGGGTACCTTCACACTTTTCCCAAATTTTCGGGAACCTTCCTGTCGACCCCCCAAAAACGTGACTTAAGGGTCCGCTATACCTGACGATGCATTTTCAAGGTTTACCCTTGGTTGGAAAGACACAAAATTTTGCCCGTACCTAGCCCTAACAAGGTTCTAGGTCGTGTTTGAAGCAGATTTCCCATTTTTTTACTGGTTTTCGAGATACAGCACTTTTCTTGAGGTATGCGATGCTAGCATTTGCAAAACAGTTGCAATAAAAGATACCAGTGAGAAATTGGGAAATTTGCTTCGAACACTCCCTAGAACATTGTTAGGGCTAGGTACAGGCAAAATTTTTTGTCTTTCCAACCAAGGGTAAACCGTAAACCTTGAAAATGAATCGCCGCTCGCAATGTTAATCTTATGGGCGCCAAAAAATGCACCGTCAGGTATAGCGGACCCTTAAGTTTCAACAACTGAACATGACAAATAAGAGGTGAATACGTACGTATACGCAACCTTACGCAATCCGCACAGGCAATAAGTCAATTGACTCTGTTCGGGGCCAACAATACTAACTACTCCGCATTGTCCCACGAGGATCCCTATTATACCAGTCATGTTACTGTCAAGTAAGCTAGAGCCGAGATGGTTGTCTTTACAGGAACACTGAGGGTTTGATCCCGATCCTATCGAAGACGGTAGTGGCTCGGAACCCGCCTAAAACTGTAGGTCCCCATCGCGTACTAACACGGTGCATGGGACTAGTACCTCATGCTTCCATGCTCAGAGCATCTACAATACAACTTGAGAGTAAGGAAGTCGATATCAACAACAGGAACATAGTAAACAAACGAGGACCACTACATTAGATTATCTGATAATCTGATTAGGTGCCACCAAACAAGTCATAAAAGCTCCTGCATAGATATATCTACACAAGACATCTATACGACATCTACGATACCTATAATCCCACAATCCAATGCTTCAGTCATACTTTTTCAGACATAACTCACTGTCACAGCTAGACGAACACCTAAATTGGCATCAGCATTCGCAAAACCTTCGGTCTGAACTCGCTTCTGTTTGTTTTACTCAAAGAATAATTTGTAACTCGTGTTCTCCGTACATCGCACGCATCACTTACTTTGCCTACTTTCATTCAATTCTAAGTTACGGAATACTTTTCTGGGGAGGTGTCAAACAGAATATTGAGCCAATTTTAAAAATTCAAAAGAGATGCATAAGAATCATGGCTAAAGTGCCACCGCGTACTTCTTGCAGGTCACTTTTTCAGAAATTCTCTATTCTCCCTGCTCCTTGTGTTTTCATTTATCAGGTATTATTATTTGTTCGCGAACACCCAGAGCACTTCCCTCTTAATTCAAACTTTCACTCTTATAAAACTCGGTCGTGTTCAAATATACATGTAGGCAAATTTGCTACCTCCCTTCGTTTGAACAGTCCTCCGATTTTAGGTGTTCGTCTATATAACGCTCTCCCGGTTGAAATTAAATCTGAAGAAAGTTTAACGATATTTAAAAAATTGCTAAAATCATATTTACTTGAAAATGTTTTTTATAGTTTAGAGGAATTTCTAAATTTGTAATTTAACTGGACAACCAGGCGTTTTATACTCTAGTTCCACCTATTTTTGGTGGGGCAAGGTCAACAAAACGTAATTTAAAAAAAAAAAAAAAAAAAAAAAAAAAAAAAAAAAAAAAAAAAAAAAAAAAAAAAAAATCTCACTGTAATAAGATGGCCCGGGATCTATTCCCAAGAGGCCCAAATTTTTCTTGGAGGAAAACTCCATAAAAATAATATAAATAAATATCAAGAGGATCGGTAACCGGGCAAACTTATTGTCACAGTTCCCATGGCAACTAACGAAGTCCATTCATGGATTTAATGTTTGCGCAAGAGCGAGCGTTGTAAATGGCACACAGGCACACAGGATGAAGCATATTGAGTGTCGTGTGGGGCCACCCTACCTACAACAGGTTCAGGTACACTCAGAGGAAACAGGTGCTTTGCTCATCCCCCGATAAAACCAATCACCTTTACTGAACCTGGCCAGCGGCAGATTAAGGGTCCGCTATACCTGACGGTGCATTTTTTGCCGCCCTTAAGATTAACATTGCGAGCGGCGATTCATTTTCAAGGTTTACCCTTGGTTGGAAAGACACAAAATTTTGCCTGTACCTAGCCCTAACAATGTTCTAGGGAGTGTTCGAATCAGATTTCCCAATTTCTCACTGGTTTCTTTTATTGCAACTGTTTTGCAAATGCTAGCATCGCATACCTCAAGAAAAGTGCTGTATCTCGAAAACCAGTAAAAAAATGGGATGTCTGCTTCGAACACTCCTAGAACATTGTTAGGGTTAGGTACATGCAAAATCTTGTGTCTTTCCAACCAAGGGTAAACCTTGAAAATGAATCGCCGCTGTCAATGTTAATCTTATGGGCGGCAAAAAATGCACCGTCAGGTATAGCGGACCCTTAAGGCCGAAGTCAGTTTAGGAGTGGGCCGAAGCCAATACATCCATGTCGGAAGCGGAAAATTTTCCATTCCGCCGGGATTCGAACCCGGACCTCTTAGGACACAAAGCGGACCCCTTGATGACCACTCTGCCACTAAGGGGCACTTCACACTCTTCACAACCTGTTAATTTCGCCCGTTAATTTCAGAACATATATCCAATAGTTTCCTCATAAAGTGGGCAGAAAAAACGTAAACAAATAGCGAACGTATGTTCGGCCTTAATACGACTGGCTGGTACTGCGCCGTAGTTCAACGTTATTGCCGGGTCAAGCAAATAGGACCATTAGCACAGACAGGAAGGGCAGTTACAACACAGGGGGCAGCAGGACGCCACTGCAGGCCAGAACTGCATACTGTATACGAGGAAAGCCCCATGACGGGCACCTACAGTTTTAGGTGGGTCTGAACCACCACAGCCTTGACATACATTTCACTTGAGCATGTCAGAGGTGAATACCGATCAGAAAAAGTTTGATGGGGTTGGGATCGAACATGTGTAAACCGGCTCTTAAGACGGGCAATGCAGTGTGCACCACACTGGTGCAGTGGTGCACCAGCAGAAGTCGTGCCAACCTTCCGGATGCTTGGCATGAGAAGTTTGTTTATTTATACATGAGCGTCGTATGTTTTGTGACCAAGTGACCGTGCTGGCAGAGCTACTGCTCCGGCCTCTTCCCAATACTTTCCCCTCCAATATTGTCTAGCATAGAAATCTAATTTTTTTAAATTAATATTTGGTTTTAGGGGGAAAAAATACGGTTTGAAGATGACTGCTCAGCATTTTCATTGGTATCTGTGCATGGTAGGTCGCCCTTAACAGCCATACAAAAATAGCGAAAATAGAAATTTGAATAACTTTTTACCCTTCCTAAATTTTAACATCCTCCTGTTGTTGCTGCGTGGGCAGAGGAGGAAAACCTTTTATACCTATATACAGTCGATAAAATACATATATTATCAATAAATATTGTATCAAGGAAAATGTTAACCATCTACAGATTTGTATAGATGTACCAGAGCCAATAGCAAAAGGCTACATTCTCAAAGAGCTTCCCACAATAACTGTCTAGAATCCAAATGGACTTGAAAATTGCGAGAAAGTCAAGTGCAACCATTGTCAGACGTTTTATTATGTTTACATGGAGATGACAAGTGTTGAAGGGATTAGTACACAGCATCAAAGTGGTTATGTTATAAGTTATAAGCATCCAAAAAGAAGTAGAAGAATAATGGCTGCATACAGAACACATGCGCTATCGAAATCTATAATGAAGCTATGAAGCAGTTCTGTTTGAGTGTTTTCCTGACGATTGCCTGTCCTTCTATGGCTGGGGAAAAACTCGACTGTTACTATGGATGATGTGACATTTTAGCAGAGTGTAGCAGCGCCACCATAAACCCAACAAAATACATTATGTGCTATTCACGACCCCGATACGGCTCTTTCTAAAACGTCCCATTTTGAGCGTGGCTAAATTTGCCAACAGTGTTCCGCTGTTATACAGGTTTTATAGCTCTCGTGAAGATAAAAACCCAAATGGGTAATGGGATTTTGTACAGGCATGTGTACGTCCAGTGGCGGCCCTAGCATTTTCAGTTTGGGCAAAATAGGGGGCAGTGAAGACCGAACATACATTCGCTATTTGTTTACGTTTTTTCGGCACACTTTACGAGGAAACTATCGGATATTTTAATATTCTGAAATATAATATGTCTTTTTAACGGCCAAAATTAACAGGCTGTGTTGTGATATTACGATCGAGTGATTTTTGTCACCAAAAAATTTGTCCGAAATTAACCGATCGTAAAATCACAACACAGCCTGTTAATTTCGGCCGTTACAAAGGGATATTATATTTCAGAACATTTAATGTATCACCTAAAAAGCCTCACTTATTCAGAACAATCAGAACATACCGATATCTCTGCCAGAAAATTAGCTACCACCATATCGGAGCAATCGGAAAATCTGATTGCTCGTGGTTTTTCGGGCGCTAAATTACCCAAAAAACCACAGCACAAGCCGCCACTGATGTATTACAATAAGGTTCAGGCACATAAAGGCTGGGGAGAGAAAGTGGGTGCGTGGAGGATCAAAGGCACCGCCCGCCCATCCCGGTCAAAATATTTTACTGCCCCCGGCCCTTGTCAAGGATTGACGGATGACTCATAAATCCTCAGATCAATAGACTAACCGCCATCAAACTGTGTCAGGGACACTAGACAAGACCCTCCGCCATTTTTGTGAAAACAAATAAAACCATTAGAGCCTATCCGCGTTTGTTTTTGATGGCATTGATTTTTTTTTTTTTTTTTTTTTTTTTTTTTTTTTTTTTTTTTAAACGCGCGACGTTCAGAGAACAAATGCGCCGATGAGTTAGTTTATTAGATGTTTTTGGCCGAAGCCGAAGAAGAAGTGGCCGAAGCCAGTTTAGTAGTGGGCCGAAGCCAATACATCCATGTCGGAAGCGGAAAATTTTTCCGTTCCGCCGGGATTCGAACCCGGACCTCTCAGGACACAAAGCGGACCCCTTGACCACTCGGCCACTGAGAGGCACTGATATTTTTTTTTCGACACCAGTTGCAAATCAAGTTAGTAAATCCATCTTCCCGATAAAGTAGCCGAAAAGTTTATCTTGCCGTTAAAAGTCCAATAGCCAACGCTATCGGGAGGATGGTGAAATGCACCAACATAACTTTTCGGTGAGGGGGGGGGGGGATAACTCTATAGTGAACTTTTAGGGGACACTATAGTAGACCTTAGCCACTGGCGAAATCCATTCCAATTCAGTTAGCAACCTACCTTAGTTATTGAGAAAATACTATTGGACATATAAACGTTCTGAAATATAATATGTCTTTTTAACAACCGAAATTAACAGGCTCTGTGGTGATTTTACAATCGGTTGTTTTCGGACCAATATTTTGTTGACAAAAATCACTCGATCGCAAAATTGCAACACTAAAGACATATTATATTTCAGAATATGTAAATATACAAAGATCAGTCTGGACAGATATAAAGAGACGATAAAAGATGTTTATGTATAGGTGCCATCAACGGTAGCTTGTCTCATCGTTAATTTAGACGAGCTAAAGCGCAGGCTCCGCCTGCTCTTCACCTCGCCACTGCGTGGGGCTAGACACCTCGGCCTTCGGCCTCGTGTTTTCTTCTGATTTTCAACGGTGGAGGAGTCCGTCCATCTAACCGTGGCGCACCGCACCCCTAGACATTACCGAACAAACGGCGGTAGAACCGCACTTAACTTCCTTGCCCTTGCCCCGTATCAAATTTGCGTTTTTTGTGTGATTTTTTTAATGATTTGGTTTTATTCATAACGGGGTTATTTTTATGCAATCCAAAATCGGTTGAAAATTCCCTAAGACCATCTATCTTTAGCTCATAACCAATCTCATGCCTGTCATCAATCTATTGTTGTAGTGGCAAGTGCGTTCAGACCATAAAAAAACGTGGACTATCATTTGGAAACATTTTTTGAGAAAAACAGCCGTAATTTCCAAAATAGTGAAATTCTGTTCAACAAATGTTGGTAACGTTGTGTTACAGAAACGCAGCAAATTTTGTGGCAATCCGTCAATAAATGGGACTGGCGCCAAATCGATCGAAATTTGATCAAAGACGGCCGTAATTTTCAACTGTTTGAAATTTTATATCAACGAACCCTCAAGCATCTATTTGCCAACACACTTAAGTATCAGTTTTCAATGTTATAGATTGAGAACTGTGCTTTCGGCGCTTGTCTGACTAAACAAAAACACGAATTTTGAATTATTTTTGCTAGGTTTTGGGCATTCTCTCTCTATAACGAATATTCCGTAACAAAACTCATTTTTCTATGACGAAAACTTTCTATTTTTTTTTTGGAATTGGATTTTTTTTAAACATCAAGTTTTGCCTAAATTTTTAGAGGTTTATTTCTGAATTGACAAAACCTCTACCATTTAATTTGCCTAATAGCCCACATTATGCTGAAAACAAACCGCTTCTCACCTTTAAAATCGGACAAATAATTAAAGTGTAGTCCTATGATTGTTTTCGTAAATCTCCGTATGGAGTCTATTTTTTGGAATTAGGTTTTTTTTTAATCATCAAGTTTTGTCTAAATTTTTCGAGATTCATTTCTAAATTGACAAAAATCCAACAGTCCCGTCATTTGCCTAATAGCCCACATTATGCTGAAAACAAACCACTTTTCACCTTTAAAATCGGGCAAATAATTGAAGTGGTATGATTTCTATTTTTTTTTTCTGGAATTGGATTTTTTTAAACATCAAGTTTTGCCTAAATTTTTAGAGGTTCATTTCTGAATTGACAAAACCTCTACCTTTAAATTTGCCTAATAGCCCACATTATGCTGAAAACAAACCACTTCTCACCTTTAAAATCGGACAAATAATTAAAGTGTAGTCCTATGATTGTTTTCGTAAATCTCCGTATGGAGTCTATTTTTTGGAATTAGTTTTTTTTAATCATCAAGTTTTGTCTAAATTTTTAGAGATTCATTTCTAAATTGACAAAAATCCAACAGTCCCGTCATTTGCCTAATAGCCCACATTATGCTGAAAACAAACCACTTTTCACCTTTAAAATCGGGCAAATAATTAAAGTGGTATGATTTTTTTCCTAAACCACTGTATGGAGTCTAGGGGTTTTGAATTTTGGCGGCAACCCGCCAGTCGTGGCAGTAGACGGATGGTCGGACATCCGGCTAGTGTGTCAGAATCAAAACATGACAGTTTTTTGCCGTTTTCTTATCCTAAAATATTTTTTTACGTGATATTTCATTATAGTTTCTACATGTGTTGCATATCAAACTTTAGCTAATTTAATGGCATCCATTAATTTGTCATTCTTTTTCTTCCTTCTTTCGAATCCGATTTTTTAATGCAGTTTCTGTAGCACTTTTTGTGGGATTTTTGACCAATACTTGTCTTTGAACGAAAAAAAAACTGATACATCTTCACATTTGGCAACTAAAATTTGGTTCACCTGAAAGCCCATTTCATTCTGAATAAAACCAGTATAGAAAGGTACAATGTCACTGACTCTACCTATGTTTAAAATGTGAAACTAAAGAGGAAGAAAACCCAAGATTTTTTCATGGCTAATTTTCCTCACCCAAAAAGACCCTTAAAAACTTAAATGGAAACGTTTTCTTTATATTCGTCTTGTAGCACATCTCATGGGGAGTAAAATGAACCATTTAGAACACGTCTAGCGTCAAAGGTAAAAAATCGCCCCACTAAAAACCGACAGTACTACACTACCCCTTTTTCTTACAGTGCGTCCGCTTATGGGAATCGTACACTAAACCACTGGTCTGCCGCACTCTAACCTGACATAGGGACAGCTCCTAAAGCGCGACCCGTCCATATTTTGAGGGCGAGACAATTTTAATATATAGACGAGCTAAAGCGCAGGCTCCGCCTGCTCTTCACCTCGCCACTGCGTGGGGCTAGACACCTGGGACTTCGGTCTCATGGTTTGTTTTGATTTTCTATAAAGGTCGTCCATTTAGCCGCGGCGCGCTGTGGCTAGATGGACGCCCTCTAATCATTTATTAAACGAACGGCGTTAGAGCAAATTTACCTCACCATACCTACCTACTTCCTAGTAAAAAAAAAAAAAAAAAAAAAGGTCCTACAATATTCGCAATTAACTTTCTCACCCACTATCAAATTTTCGTTCTTTTTTTGTTATTTTATTAAGATTCAGTTTGCAAAATGCGTTCCGAGTTCCGACCATTCAAAAACGTGGTTTCTCATTTGGAGCAATTTTTTTAAAAAGAACGGCCATATAGGTAATTACGAAATTCTACTCTACAAATTTTTAAGTACCTACCTAACGTTGTTTTAAACAAAAGTAACTAAATTTCAGAATAATCCTTCAGTAACTGGGATTGGAGCCAAATCGATCGAAATTCAGTCAAAGACTGCTGTAATTTTCTACTAATTGTACTTTCATTCCAAAAAACCCTCAAAGATCTATTTGCCAACATACTTATCAATTCCTACAATGTTATTGAACTGAGATCTCGGCGCTTGCCCGACTAATCAAAAGCACGTATTTTTGAATTATTCTTAAGTAATTTTCTACCCATCGAAAAATACTTTAAACTTAAAAGGATCCCTCGGCCATGATCTTAGACGGGTGCACATCAAATTTCATCGAAAATGGATCATCAAAATACTTATAAGTATAGAGGCTGTGTCTTTGTTAAAGAGAATATTCGTTATAGAGAGTTTGTTACATGTGAAAGTGAATGTTCGTTAGATTGTTGTGGATTATAAAAGGGGGGTGTTCGTTATAGAGAGACACCTCGTTATAGAGAGAGTGTTGTAGATTATAAAGTGGGGGTGTTCGTTATAGATTGTTCGTTATAGAGAGAATGTTGTAGATTATAAAGTGGTAATGTTCGTTATAGAGAGGGACCTCGTTATAGAGACAATGTTGTAGATTATAAAGTGGGGGTGTTTGTTATAGAGAGGGACCTCATTATAGAGAGAATGTTGTAGATTATAAAGTGGGGGTGTTCGTTTTAGAGAGACACCTCGTTATAGAGAGAGTGTTGTAGATTATAAAGTGGGGGTGTTCGTTATAGAGAGACACCTGGTTATAGATTATAAAGTGGTAATGTTCGTTATAGAGAGGGACCTCGTTATAGAGACAATGTTGTAGATTATAAAGTGGGGGTGTTTGTTATAGAGAGGGACCTCATTATAGAGAGAATGTTGTAGATTATAAAGTGGGGGTGTTCGTTTTAGAGAGACACCTCGTTATAGAGAGAGTGTTGTAGATTATAAAGTGGGGGTGTTCGTTATAGAGAGACACCTGGTTATAGAGAGTGTTGTATAGAGGGAGAGTTGTAGATTATAAAGTGGGGGTGTTCGCTATAGAGAGGTACCTCGTTATAGAGAGAGTGTTGCAGATTATAAAGTGGTAATGTTCGTTATAGAGAGGGACCTCGTTATTAAGGGAGAGTTGTAGATTATAAAGTGGGAATGTTCGTTATAGAGAGGGACCTCGTTATAGAGAGTGTTGTAGATTATAAAGTGTGAGTGTTCGTTATAGATTGTTCGTAATAGAGAGGGACCTCGTTATAAAGAGAATGTTGTAGATTATAAAGTGGGGGTGTTCGCTATAGAGAGGTACCTCGTTATAGAGAGAGTGTTTTAGATTATAAAGTGGTAATGTTCGTTATAGAGAGGGACCTCGTTATTAAGGGAGAATTGTAGATTATAAAGTTAGAATGTTCGTTATAAAGAGGGACCTCGTTATAGAGAGTGTTGTAGATTATAAAATGGGAGTGTTCGTTAGGTATAGAGAGGGACCTCGTTATAGAGAGTGTTGTAGATTATAAAATGGGAGTGTTCGTTATAGAGAGGGACCTCGTTATAGAGAGAATAATGTAGATTATAAAGTGGGGTGTTCGTTATAGAGAGACATCTCGTTATAGAGAGAGTGTTGTAGATTATAAAGTGGGGGTGTTCGTTATAGATTGTTCGTTTTAGAGAGGGACCTCGTTATAGAGAGAATGTTGTAGATTATAAAGTGGGGGTGTTCGTTATAGAGAGGAACCTCGTTATAGAGAGAGTGTTATAGATTATAAAGTGGGGGTGTTAAAAAGAAAAAAATGAAATAATGTAAAAAAAGAAATTACACCAGTATTCGATCCCTGACCCCCCGCACGATAGGCTACTGTTGAAACCACTGTACCAATGGCTCACAGCTAATTTCGGAAGCCACAGTTCCATATAACCAATAGGCTACGTTTTTGGAATTCTTTATCTCATCTGTAACAAACTCAATTTTCTATGACGAATATTCTCTGTAATGAACACTCTGTCTATATAAAAATTTTCTAACTTTTTCTTTGAGATAGGATTTTATTAACTTTGTCTATATTTTGAGAAGTTCATTTTCAAATTGACAAAAATTTGATAGTCCTTTCTTTAGCAGTTTTACCACTATATCATCCTAAAAGCCCATTTTATTGTGAAAACAAATCACTTTTCACCATTCAATTCGGACAAATGGTTGAGCCACTCTGACTTTTTCCTCGATGCTCTGTACTGGTTCTGGCAGTTGCCATTTGATTTTGAATTTTGGCGGGCAAATTTTAGTCGTGGCACCAGCACGGCAGCGGCCTTGACAATGGAGCATCGTCAGGACGCGTCCAGATCAAGACCGATTTTTTGCCTTTTTATATTTTCTTAAAATATTTTTTACGCGATATATCTGTATAGTTTCTACATGTGTTGCATATCAAACTGTAGCTAAATTAATGGCATCCATTAATATGCCATTATTTTTCTTTCATCCTTTGAATCCAAAGAATTACGATAGTTTTTGTGCCGTATTTTCTGTGTTTTTTGACCCATAATCGCCTTTGAAGTCAATAAAATTTGATATTTCTTCAGAATTAGGAGGTCAGATTTGGTTTTTCTGAAAGCCCGCTTCATTCTGATTAAAAAGAGTATAGAAAACTATAATATTATTGCTTTTGGCGGTGTCTAAATTGTGAAAGTAGACATGCCTAAAACCCAAAAAATTTTCATGGCTAATCTTCCTCACCCCAAAAGTCCCTTATAATCTTTGATTTAAACGTTTTCTTTATAAGCGCATTGTAGCGCATTTCATGAGGAAGAAAATGAGCTATTTAGATCACGTGTAGCCCCAAAGGTAAAAAATCGCCCCACTAAAAGCCAAAACCCTACACTACCCCATTTTCTTACAGTGCGGCAACTCATTCCTTATGCATGGCCGTAAACGGTTTCGCAGGTTTTAGCCGAACTATAACTTGACAATGGAAATCTCTGTAGTGGCGAAAATAACCCCTGTTGCGGGCGAGACGATTTTAATATAGTGGGATTATGATCAAACAAGCGGTACGACACGGTCGGACAAAACTTTACCTGCTTATTTGTGTGATTCCTAAAAATAAACCCTTGGTTAAATGATTGGAGACGGAAAAACTTTTTGACGAAAGGAATGGCCCCAGAATGTTCCCCCGAGTACTTAGAGACCCCACACGACGTACTATGGCAACCACCCAAAACTACCCCCTAAAACGAGGTGAGGTGGTTGGGAAAGCTCGGAAAAACTTTTTGACAAAATAAATTGCCTCAGAACGTTTCCCCGAGCATTTTGATACCCCATACAACGTACTTTGGAAAGTTACCAAAACTCCCCCCATAAGGGGGGGGGGGGGGGTGGCGAAAAAACATTTTGACCAAATATATTGCCTCAGAACGATCTCCCGATCATTTTGAGCCCACACAACCCATATTTCACAAACCACTCAAATCTACCCCCCTTAGGGGGTGGGGTGCTTGGATACGTTCAGAAAAACTTTTTGATACAAAAAATTGCTTCACAACGTTCCCCTGAACAGTTTGAGACCCCATAAGCCGCACTTTAAAACTCACTCAAAATTGCCCCCCTCCCTGGGGGGGGGGGAGGGGGAGGCTCGAAATAAGATATATACCGTTTGTGACGAGTATGGCCATTGTCACGTGTCATATCCAGAACTACTCATATACCACAAACAACTGAATCCACTGATTTCACCCTTTTACAGGTTCAGGGGGGACTTCCCCCCTTCCAGGGAGTTATGCGGGGGTAGTGGGTGGTATCATTGGATTCGTAATTACTTGTTCTATAATAGTCCAAAATTTGATCAAAATCGTTAGAGCCGATTTTGAGCAAATATTTTTTTTCTACCTTTTGGGGGAGTTTTGGGGGGGTAACCCCCCTTAATTTTAAAGGGGGGAAACTGAACTTCCGGATTCTGATTTCTTCCAATTTTAGAAAGGTCACTACCGATTTTGAAGAAAATCGGTTGAAAAGTGCGCCGTCCAGGTCAATGCCACATACATAGCTAGCTAGCTAGCTAGCTAGCTAGCTAGCTAGCTACATACATACATACATACGTACTGACACGGAGTACCTGACCTCTTCTAAAAATTCCTGTGGGCAAACTTTTCGTCGGAGGAAAAAAGTGAGATGGTTTTCATATTCCGAAGGAATGGACGTTTCCAAAATGTATATGCAAGTTTCAATCGCTTTTGAGGTCTGGGAGCAATGACGGTTCAAAGTTGAGGTTTGCCGAAAATTGGCCCGCACGAATACAATACTTTACCTTACGTATACTCCGTATACAGGTAAAGTAAAAATGGGAAATAGGTCCTTGAGCATAGAAAGTAAATAAAAAAAGGGTCAAAAAATAGTTCCAACAGTAAACAGAGCGGACCGGACGTGATAAAACAAAAAAAAAATCCCCCAATGAAAAGGAGAAGCTATCAAAAGGATGGAAGGCTGTGATTGAGAAACGCAAGGTGCGTGTGAGCACGCAAACGTGAGTACGGTCTGTGACAACCACCACAGGTTAACCACACATGGGAGAAGTGATACGTATTGTTCACCTAATCCATACAATTTCGTCCTTATTGAAATAAAAAGCATGCAAATTCTTATCTTTTTGTTTGTTTACGTTTTTTCTGCACATTTCATGAGTCATGAGGATACTTTTGACTTATGAGATGAGGATACCTGAAATATAATATGTCTTTTTAACGCCAAAATTAACTGCCTCTGTTGGTATTCTACGTTCGGTTAATTTCAGACAAATTTTTGTTGACAAAAATCACTCCATCGTAAAATTACAACACGGCCTGTTAATTTCGTCCGTTAAAAAGACACATTATATTTCAGAACATAGTTTCCTCATAAAGTCTGCAGAAAAAACGTAAACAAATCTATGTTCGGTCTTAAATAAGGATGCTAATTAATAAACCTACCACCCAATAAAACTACCACCTACCCCATGTCCGCCTATTTCATTCGTACACAGTCTAGCACCACATGTGACAGGCTCCACAACCTTGTATACGTCACATGTGACAGGCTCCACAACCTTGTATACGTCACAGGTGCATTTTCAAGGGGGTGAGGGAGGTACGGCCTTGCCTAACTAGGGCAAGGCCCCACCCACCCCCTATAACCGCAATACTGAGCTTACGGGCCTCCCCTAGTTCCCACAGGCTCAAAGCGTACCTGGCCACCTGGCGGATGAATCTGAAAACGTCATCCGGACCCTTATGGGGAAAGTACTGGAGAGAGGGAAAGCCTCAAGGCCTAGTCTGGCCGTATCTTTGGTTTTTTATTAAGGTTCCCCTTCATCTGATGATGCATTTCTGGCACAAATAGCGAGCGGAGGAACTCTGAATTTCGCCTAGACGTATAGCCTTGGTAGTGCTCCAAGCAATGTCAACGCAGATTTCCCGATTTCCCAGTAGTTTCCGAGATCTTACACTTTTTCCCCTTTGGGAAATGCATCATCAGCTGAGGCATAGGCTTAATTTGATACAAAAGAGGCGGAGTTTTTTTTTTTTCTATTTTCAAGATGTTTCGTGTGATCGTGATGGGGGGCTTTCTTTTGTGGTAATTAGGATTTGGTTCGTTCCAACCACAACCTCTTTCCTGTCCATCACTATACACGGTAGTGTGATTAAATTAGTGCTTCTAGCTCAATTAAAGGTCTCACAACGGTCGCACTTGACTTTCTCGCACTATGAATAAACCAAACATTACCAAAATCGGTAAAAGGTAAAAAAAATTAACGCATTTTCTAACGTTCTACCAATCACATGAGTACCATTGATACGGTTCAAATCCCCACGTGCGTGAGATTTTTTTTAATTTTTTTTTTTTGAACAAACAAAAATACATATTATAGTTCAGAACAAATAAATATACAACCGTCTCACAGTCTATTTATACAGTCAAAATGTTTACCGGGAAAACGAAATACGACCGCACTACTATTATATGTCAAAGTACCGAAAGGCAGAGGAAATGAACAAGATGGAATGATAATACAGTGAGAACATCAGATAACTGACAACTCACACCTACAGACGTGATTTTCTGATTTAATCAGGGTATTATTTAAAATGTCTATTCCTCATTCCCTTGAATCAATAACAGATGGTTAAAGTGGGCAATCAACCTTTCACGCATTATATCCTTGAGGGACGCTGGAGAGATAGTTTACCAACGCTTTCTATCCCTCCCTCTCTATAGCAAGAAGCACATCATTGATCGTTATAAAGAGGACTACGGACACTGTATACAAACAGGTACTATCGACACCATATACACCGCCTTCTATATTTGGCGCAGTTTCACAAAGTCGACGCAACTGTGTCCTCTGCCTTCTATACTCCGGCGTTTTCACCACTCACTCGTTCACTTGTCATATAAACATAAACAATAACCTAACCTAACCTGTTCAATTTTCAATGTGAATAGAGCTCCGTTGCGACAATATGGTATGGCGACAATTGCGACAATATGGCGTTGCAATTTCCGTATACAACAGTACTATCAGCCTCCCACAAAAAAAATTATACAAAAAAAGACTATTTTTCTATGAATTCTGATTTAAAATTTTGTTTTCTATGAGTCTAGGTATCGGTTTATACCTTGAGCCAAGGTCCACAGACACAAAGGTACGAAGAGTCGTGTGACACAATAGCCAGAGTCGTAGAAAGTGAATCTGCAGACAATACTGACAGCAGGCTTCACACAGGGGCACACCCTGTCTCCTATACGCCTCATTTCATTTTCACCCGGCATTTCATTACGCTCCTCACGCCTCCATCACACACGTAACCACCAGCTCCCCACCATCGCGTTAGCACACGACGGGGACCTACAGTTTTAGCTCGGTTCGAAACCACAGAAACTTGACATGATTTATCAGAGGTGAATGCCGATGAGAAAAAATTTGGTAGGATCGGGATCGAACCGGTGTGTTGCTCCTAGTCTATATAGTCCTAGTCCTAGTCTATATAGACCACTCGTCTATGACTTCTTAGTACGTAATCCATATATGTACCTATACACTCAATGTAACACAGACTCTGACTCAACAAGTGCTAAAAGACATAAAATTAGTAAGAAGTGTGAAAATTCTGGAGTTCCTCAGTCATTCCTCTATTTCAGAATGAAGCCGAGTACAGACCTATGTAGTCTAGAGCTATATGTAGTCAAGAGGGCTGAGGAGGTCCAGGGACAACCTGAACAAGTCGGGGGAAGATCCAGGGGCAGCTCAGGGGGTGGAATTGGGGCTGTAGTGGGGGGAGGGGGTAAGTAGGACACGGGGCTGCGGCGGCCGGCACAGACCTCGTGCACTTGAACTATTTGTTCGCGACCTATTTCTCACCAACAGCAAACAGCGGCGGCTCTGACGCCAAGCCTCGGGGGCTAAAAATAGACACGACGCCACTGCCACTGCCGCGAATGTTATTTCCGCACTACTCAAGAAGAATTATCCATCGCGTTCAGCTGGCAGCACTACCAAATACCAGCTCCCCACCCACGACAGGGACCTACAGTTTTAGGTGGGTTCCGAAACAACTCCAGCCTCGATATAGATTTCACTTGACATGCTGAACATATCATTTGACAGGATCGGGGGTAACGAGGCGTCAAAATAATTTTTCAACCGTAAAATGCTCTTCCAAAGAAACTATCGTATAATAGACAGTTTAGTATAGTGATTGCGGCACGTGCTGTCGACCAATCAGACGGGCTGGTGCGCGGCAGGCAGGCGTCTCATTGGCTGAATGACTAACGGCGGGAGGCACATTTTGGCGCGCGTTTTGAATTCATAGAGACAGGAGACGGGCCAGTGCTGAGTCCTGTGCCAAAATCTTTAACCCAAATCATCAAATGCTCCCGAAATGCCCAAATTACTTATAGAGAGTCAAAAGATTATCGTAAGTTGTCGGAAATTATGGTCGTCCTATTTATTTTTCCTTATGGATGGCCGAGTGGTTCTATCGATTATTGTCTGTAGAGGAGCAGCGGTTCGATCCCGATCCTATAAAAGTTTTTCTGATCGGCATTCACCTCTGATATGTTCAGCATGTCACGAGACATGTATGTCGAGGCTGTGGTGGTTTGGAACCCATCTAAAACTGTAGGTCCCCATCAGGTACCACCACGATTGGTGGGGAGCTGGTATTTGGTAGTGCTGCCAGCTGAGCACGATGGATAATTCTTGAAGTGGTCTAGTTGCTGGGCTTGTCCCCTTAGGAGCAATCTTGAAGCACGTGACAGGTACCACAAGTTGTGATGTGAAGCATGATCAGCCTAAGGGAACTCCCGTAATGAATCACACGTGTCCAGACCCAGCAACACCACAATACGTAACATTTTCGTGTTATTCCATTACTAAACACTAATTACTTAAAATAAATAAGTGAAATACATAATTGGGGTATAAGATATCGAAATAGCTTCAAGACAGAATATTCTTTTTAAACTAAAATATAATACGCCTTTTAAACGTCACGCAGTTCCATAAGTTGTGATGGTGGCAAAGGGTGGCAGGATAATGAAAGACACAAACATTTCTTATCGGGAGGATAACGCTATAGTGAACTTTTAGAGGACACCAAAGTAGACTTAAGCAACTTGTGAAATCCACCTTATTGTTATAGAATGAAAGAAATAGGAACGGGATTCGTTGTTCTGGTTTTTGCATCGTTAAGTGTGAGTTATGTTGGGTGTTTTTGGGGGGCTAGTAGGTGATTCCCGCCCACTGCTACCGCCCATAACATTAGGAATATCATTGTGTGTTCCGTATTAGAATACGATTGTGTGTTCGCGGATTGGTTTTCTCACCTTTATACGTTGACGCCCTCAAAGCATGGAACACTTTCACTTTTGTTCTCCTCCTGACCAGTCCTTACCTATTGTGCCCCGAACATACATTCTATTTATTTACGTTTTTTCTGCACACTTTATGAGGAAAATATTGGATATTTAAATGTTCTGAAATATAATAAGTCTTTTTAACGGCTGTGAGGTGAGATTTTTTCCTGGTGAATCTGGCCTCCACCGGCTGGGGGAAAACTGGACTGTCGGGCGTGATTCTGATCAAATCACCCCCTTGTATACAGAGGTGTACTAGGCCCTTAGAGTTTTCTACGTAGGTGTTCATGTTATTTGAATACGTGCATGAGAAACCAAGAAAGGTACTCCCGAGACGAGGCTTGGTGCTTGGTCTGTTGCTTAATCCATGCCGACCTCTGACCCTCCCAGGTTCGCTATGGCTGCGAGTATAGTGAGCCGAACCTTTGTACCTCAGTAGGTATATACAATACCTAGCGTCATAGCGCTATCCCCTTAGGCGTATACCCAACATCTGGATGATTAAGATAGCAGATACAACGCTGGTTTGTTGATATTACTTAATGGCGGGTCTCGGTGGTACACCCGGTGTAACCTGACAAACCCTGACTGATTTCCAAACCCTCTCTATAGCGAGAAAATTTATATAGTCCCTAAACAGCCGTTATAGAGAGACGGTATTTCGGAATAAAAAATTCGACCGTTGTCAGTGCTAACAATGTCTGGTATCCCGTTGTTTCTTTTTCAGTTTTCAGTTTGGTTTTAGATAAGATTGCATTGGATTTCACCAGATTGCAGTGTAACTACCAGACAAATATGACGATAGGGAAGTCCCTCTGCGTCACCCCTGGAATACACATATAACAATCACGGATATGGAAACTGTTTTCACCCACTTCAGGGTGTTTCCGGTTTCCGAGAGTGAAATTAACTCATTACGTCCTAGTTTTAGGTGGGTTTCGAACCACCACAGCCTTGATATACATTTCACATAACATGCTGAACATATCAGAAAAAGTTTGACTGGATCGGGATCGAACCGGTGTGACCCGGCTCTCAGTGTTCCTCTAAAGATAGATGATTCGACATTTGCCATGAGTGGGTTAGCGCCGTAATAGACCTACGTGACGACTGTTTGGCATCACCCGCTTTGCCTTGACCGAAAACCAGCAGGGAACCCGCCGCCAACCGCAAATCTGCAACACACGCCAGACTGCCTGTAATTGCTCATTCCGCGAAAAGTTCGACCAATCTTCGGTATTTACTCCGTCTATTGAGGGCCTACGTACCTGTTGGTGCTGACAGCCCATACCCTTGCCCCAAAGGTACCGATGTCAGTTAAAGAAAAACTGATTGTTGGCCGAAGCCAGATGAATATTTGGTGCATGTGACATCCATGCTACCAACAGAAAATTGCTGCTACCGGGATTCGAACCCAGGACCTCAGCCGTGCGAGCCAAATGTTTCCCCACTAGACCGCTTTCCAGAGAGAACTCTGTGAACAAGGGGATGATCTGGTCTCTGGTTTTCCCTCGGCTGGTTGGAAATTTGACTGCACCTCAAAATAGCTCTGTACCTAAGCCATGGTTCGGGCAGTCAACCATCTGGGCAGGTACCTGAGCACCTACGTCGATAGTCCGGCATTAGCGCGAGTCTCCGGCACTCCGGCACGGCATTACGTTATTTTCTAGCCCGGCAAGTGGCCTTGACATGGTTGCGGCGGCGCTGGAGCGGTGCGCGGCGCGGTAGGTACATAGGTAGGTATAGGTAGATGTGAACAGGCGTTAGTGTTACCGCCAGGAGGCGCCACCAGCAGGCGTGACAGGCACCAAACCTACACGTAAAATATGCCAACAGAGCTCGAATTTTCTGATTATTTTTTTGGCGTTTTTTTTTTTTTTTTTTTTGAGATAACCGCGGTACTTTTGAAGATATCCGAAAAATATTATAGATGCCATTGGAGAACGATTTTACACACCTACACACTTAAGGGTCCGCTATACCTGACGGTGTATTTTTTGCCGCCCATAAGATTAACATTGCGAGCGGCGATTCATTTTCAAGGTTTACCCTTGGTTGGAAAGACACAAAGTTTTGCCTGTACCTAGCCCTAACAATGTTCTAGGGAGTGTTCGAAGCAGATTTCCCATTTTTTTACTGGTTTTCGAGATACAGCACTTTTCTTGAGGTATGCGATGCTAGCATTTGCAAAACAGTTGCAATAAAAGAAACCAGTAAGAAATTGGGAAATCTGCTTCGAACACTCCCTAGAACATTGTTAAGGCTAGGTACAGGCAAAGTTTTGTGTCTTTCCAACCAAGGGTAAACCTCTAAAATGAATCGCCGCTCGCAATGTTAATCTCATGGGCGGCAAAAAATGCACCGCCAGGTATAGCGTCCTCTTAATCCGAAGCTCATCTGAAGTACAGTATAGGAATTACTGAAGAAAAGTTATCACGAAAACACGAAATTTTGAAAGTAAAAATTTTCCTCGAAATTACTTTCTCATAATATTGTTCAAATTGAGGGGAACAAAGGACAGAAAGTAAAAATACAAGAGAAAATAAATAAATTTCGTTTTCCTCATTTATTTTCTTCGATATCTCCGTACTCCGTACACCCGAAACGTTTCGCACATTTCCAATAGTACTGCAGATGTTTCTCAAGCGTTTTCACTTTCTGTGTTTATCGATTCAATATATAGATTACCTACACAACGGATAATCTGTCTCTGATGAATCTAGACGGTCGTCACTGAAATGTATATCGAGGCTGTGGGGGAGCTGGTATTTGGTATAGTCCAAGTCAGGCTGGGAGCGTACCGATTATTCATAATTTTTCGAAGATTTTCAGTTGACCCCGATCCGGATTTGGGTTCCATATCCTACCATACGCTAAAAATGCCAATCCGATCCTGAGCAGATATTTCCCTCATCAAGAAGAAGTTTTGATCAGCCCTAGATTTGCAAGAAATTATGAGTAATCGGTACGCTCCTAGCCTGACTTGGACTATAGTGCTGCCAGCTGAGCACGATGGATATAGTTCTTGAAATGGTCTAAACGCTGGGCTTGTCCCTCCCAGCCCTGTACCTAAGTACCTGTGTTCCATGGTAGTGTAAGCTAGTCTCACTAATTCGCCATAGGTGACCCCAACAAACCAGTAATTACATTACATTTATTTCGCAAGCTAGGTAATACACGATACTCCACCTCAATCTTGGAGGAGAGGAACGACACCTATTGTCCTAGAGAAAAACTCAGGGTTGCCAAAATTGGTGTGACATCCATGCTATACCAACAGAAAATTTCTGCCTCAGGCCTCAGACCTCAGTCGTCTGAGTCTAGAGTTTTCCCACTGGACCACAGTGAGGCATCAGATCAGCTGAACATTAGTTCTAGTCGGTTCTAGTAGTTGCAGCTAGTGGGCCCTCTTCCAACTTGTTTATTTTCGATTCGTTTTGGAATGTAAGGGGGGATACGAAAAAATATTTAAAATTGGAATTCCAAGACATTTTGACTAAAAAAAAAAAAGAAAGGGAGTCCTGCCTGCTGGTCACTGAGTGGACAGTGCAAGTTTTACGCCAGTACCTCCGGAGTGCAGACCAAAAGAACTATTTCAAACAAAAAGGGTGTAAAAAAAATCCCTTTCGGCAGCACCGAAAGGCGTAGGTAGATTTCGAAGATTACTTCCATCAACTAAAAGCAGTCTAAAATCATTTAGAAAGACGGATAAGAAGATTTTCAGTTGATCCAATTGCATTATCTACAATAACAAACGGAGGAATTGAGTTTTGAAATTTCACCCCCCCCCCCCCCTTAACAAGAAAATGAAAGTGATTTTACAAAAAACTTTTTCAGACAAAAGTTGTAGATATTATTAATAGAAACTCATAGCAAAAAGAATAAACTCAATATCTCACCAAATAAATGAGTTATGACGTTTTGAAAATTCAACCCCCCACCCCCTGCCTAAACGGTGCGTCGGACGAAAAACTTGTTCAGACAAAACTTGTAGGTAATATTGAGGCAAATGCATTACAAAACAAAAGAACTCGATAACACAATAACAAACGGAGGAATTGAGTTTTGAAATTTCACCCCCCCCCCCCCACCCCCTTAACAAGAAAATGAAAGTGATTTTACAAAAAACTTTTTCAGACAAAAGTTGTAGATATTATTAATAGAAACTCATAGCAAAAAGATAAAACTCAATATCTCACCAAATAAGTGAGTTATGACGTTTTGAAAATTCAACCCCCCACCCCCTGCCTAAACGGTGCGTCGGACGAAAAACTTTTTCAGACAAAAGTTGTAGGTAATATTGAGGCAAATACATTACAAAACAAAAGAACTCGATAACACCCCTAGGACACAAGTTATGAATTTTTTTGTGCGCAAAACCCTCTTTTTCCACCCCTATTCAACCATTAAGGGTGGGATCAAAAAACGTTACTAAGAAAAGTTGTAGGCAGTACTATTAGACGACCCTCAGAGAAAACTACGTTTCATTAGTTGCAATATTAAGGGAGTTATGGCCAAAAAGCCAGATTTAGAAAAAGTCCCCCCATTTCCCCCCCCCTTGGTCCGATTTCCCCCATTAACGAACTCGACAGAGATTTTAGTCCCTTATATTTTATTAAATAGTCAAAACCAATTATTTTTCAAAAATACGGCTGCTAGCGTGTTCACAAGGAAGTGAAAATGATATATATATATATATATATAAACTTTTGAACTGATGGTGGTTTTGGGATCCAGGGGTCATAAAAAGAAGAACTGTGAAGAAATTTTTCAAAAGTGAGACTACTGGTACGACTACAATAGGTAGATTTTTCTTCGAAATCTACCTAATATACTACACCAGGGCAGTGCAGAAGAAAAGAACAGGTTTGTAAGCAAGTGTAATCAGGGCAGCGGTGAGCAAAGTATGTCTAGTTCACTAGAGATGTAGGTCACGCTGACTCACTGGCGATAGCTCGATATATACAAACACTCAGCAGTACTGGCAACAAGCCCACATATACACTTCTACAACACATTTCCGTACTACAGGGCCTAGTTGGATACAGGGTGCCTCTCTGTACACAAGGGGGTGACTTCGCCACAATCGCCAGTTGAGATTTCCCCAGCCAGATAGGCACAGGGTACACCAGGAAAAATTTTGACGAGTCAGGATTAGATCGTGCGGGTCCTCATGCCCACTCTGGGTTTAGTTACCCTGGAATTTTTTACCCAAAGTGTTTACTTTTAAATTAAGGGTCCGCTATACCTGACGGTGCATTTTTTGCCGCCCATAAGATTAACATTGCGAGCGGCGATTCATTTTCAAGGTTTACCCTTGGTTGGAAAGACACAAAATTTTGCCTGTACCTAGCCCTAACAATGTTCTAGGGAGTGTTCGAAGCAGATTTCCCATTTTTTTTACTGGTTTTCGAGATACAGCACTTTTCTTGAGGTATGCGATGCTAGCATTTGCAAAACAGTTGCAATAAAAGAAACCAGTGAGAAATTGGGAAATCTGCTTCGAACACTCCCTAGAACATTGTTAGGGCTAGGTACAGGCAAAATTTTGTGTCTTTCCAACCAAGGGTAAACCTTGAAAATAAATCGCCGCTCGCAACGTTAATCTTATGGACGGCAAAAAATGCATCGTCAGGTATAGCGTCCTCTTAAATTGGCTCTATGAATTTCATCCCTTTACAAACCCTCTCTATAGCGAGCATATTTACACGGTTTCTTAATGGCCGTTACAGTACTTAGTTGTTTTCTGAAAGGAATTCTGGATTTTTCCGCAACATGCACTATGATAGATTTGTAGAGACAGCCCATGCCTCGAGGCAGACAAAACCGCGAGAACCACTCAGGAGGAAAACTATCCAACCATTTGTAGCCTTAAGCCAGTGGGTAAGTCACTTCTATCAATACCATCTATAAATATTTTCTCGCACGGCTGAGGTCCTAGGTTCGAATCTTGGTAGTAGCAATTTTCTGTAGGTGACACACTCAAATATTCATTTGGCTTCGGCCAACAGTTTGTTTAATTAACATCTGTGCCTTCGGGGCAAGAGGCTGTAGTAACGAGATTGTGAGCGAAGGCCATGTCAAGGACGCATCACTCATCGGAAGTCGGATGCGCAGGCGCTGACATCACACAACTCTCACTTACGTTAGCAACATAAGAGCAAAACACAGAGGAGAGTGAAAGTATGTCTAGTGCAATGGGTAACCATGTCAATGCCAAAAACCACGTGATGATTAGCACGGCGCGGCGCGCGCATATCGCGGATAAACTCAACATGAGAATATTCTGCGAATGTAGCCTGTATTTCACATGAGGGCTCACGTGTGAGAATATCCGATACTGTGTGACCTCCTTATAGATTAATACATTTCTGGGTGAGGGTTAGTGTTGTTTTTCCTAATTATTTAAGAGGACGCTATGCCTGACGGTGCATTTTTTGTCGCCCATAAGATTAACATTGCGAGCGGCGATTCATTTTCAAGGTTTACCTTTGGTTGGAAAGACACAAAATTTTGCCTGTACCTAGCCCTAACAATGTTCTAGGGAGTGTTCGAAGCAGATTTCCCAATTTCTCACTGGTTTCTTTTATTGCAACTGTTTTGCAAATGCTAGCATCGCATACCTCAAGAAAAGTGCTGTGTCTTGAAAACCAGTAAAAAAATGGGAAATCTGCTTCGAACACTCCCTAGAACATTGTTAGGGCTAGGTACAGGCAAAATTTTGTGTCTTTCCAACCAAGGGTAAACCTTGAAAATGAATCGCCGCTCGCAATGTTAATCTTATGGGCGGCAAAAAATGCATCGTCAGGTCCTCTTAACCGCCAGGTTGGGCACAACACCGCAGGAATTCGGCCGAAGCTGAATATAGGACCATAACCCATAACATCTACGCCGTAAGCGGAAATTTTTTTCTTTACGTCGGGACTCGAACCCGGACCCCTCAGGACACAAGCCTGCATTTCTACCGAATTCTAACCGAATTGCGATTTCACGATCGGTTCATTTCGGACAAATTTTTTTTTGACAAAAAATTGTAAAATCACAACACACCATGTTAATTTCAGCCGTTAAAAAGACACATTATATTTCAGAACATTTAAATAGCCAGTAGTCTCCTCACAAAGTGTGCAGAAAAAACGTAAACAAATAGGGAATGTATATTCAGTCTTCTTGATGTTCGTGGGTTGAAGGAAGAAGTTAGCGGTGGTAATCGCCCCTGACCGGGTTGCTACGGTTCCTAACTCCCGCAGCTTCTTAAGGCGCATCGTCAGGTGGGCAGCAGGTTCAGGTACACTTCAGTTAGACAACCGTAGCAAGGCCAAACCATCACTCAGGGTCGAAATCACCCACGAACAGGTGCAAAGGTTGCTCCAGAACAAATATAACGGTACCAAGAATGATAACTACCAAATTTACAGGTCCCACGTGAAAGGTCGAAATATTTGCCCGACACTGATGTGTACCTGGGGGTGATTTTGACCAGGGCGCTATCGGCAGGATGGTGAAAGGCACCAACTTTTCTTTTCGGGAGGATAACGCTATAGTCAACTTTTAGGGGACACTATAGTAGAGATTAGGAACTGGTGAAATCGATCAGGCAAAGCAATTATTTGCAGAAAAAAATTCAAGAGAAAATAATCGAAAATGAGGTCTAGAGGGTGGCAAATAGACTCCATCATACAACCACTTAATCAAGGAAAAATAAAATAATTAGGGCGCAGACACTGATCAATCTGCTGCTCTTATTATTTAATCAGCTTAGCCTGTTTTCATTTTTCGAAAAATTGAGTTCACCTGGCATCTTGCCAAAATGCAAATCCATCAGGATTAAGGAATTATCCCCCCCTAAGAATTACATCACTTTATTTTCTCTATTTCGCAGTTCCGTATAATATTTGGCCGAATTCTAAATTCCCCACTGGAGCTGAGCCAAGACCATCAGCATCAGCTGCGTGAGCTTTTTCTCGAAAATACTTATTTCAGTCTTCGCTTGCTTCATCCAGTTCTTTGGAATAGGTTTCCCTTCTCTGCGAGCTATACTTTGAACACAAAATTGGATAAAAGTAACAGGGGGAGGTTTTTAAGAGAGAAAAAAGTAATTCTAATTTCTATTTTAGCTATTTTTGTATATGGTTCTAATGGACGAAATACCACAGATACCAAAGACATAATGCTGAAAACCGAGGGGTTAACCACTCGTTGGGAATCATTGGAAATCTTTATGAAATCTCAGGGAATCTTGGAACCCATCTTCATTCAAAAAAATTATATTCAGGAGATTCCTAATGTTCTGGTACACACAAAGAACAGCCATCCTTCCCCATTAAGGGTCCGCTATACCTGACGGTGCATTTTTGCCGCCCATAGGATTAACATTGCGAGCGGCGATTCATTTTCAAGGTTTACCCTTAGTTGGAAAGACACAAAATTTTGCCTGTACCTAGCCCTAACAATGTTCTAGGGAGTGTTCGAAGCAGATTTCCCATTTTTTTTTACTGGTTTTCAAGATACAGCACTTTTCTTGAGGTATGCGATGCTAGCATTTGAATAACAGTTGCAATAAAAGAAACCAGTGAGAAATTGGGAAATCTGCTTCGAACACTCCCTAGAACATTGTTAGGGCTAGGTACAGGCAAAATATTTTGTCTTTCCAACCAAGGGTAAACCTTGAAAATGAATCGCCGCTCGCAATGTTAATCTTATGGGCGGCAAAAAATGCATCGTCAGGTATAGCGTCCTCTTAACGACACGTCCAGGGATGTCAGCCGGCTTGACACGATAAACCTGAAAAAAATTTCGACTACAAGGGACTAGACCTCGGGTCCTCTTACTTCATATCAATAAAATGAGGAGGCCCGCAGACTTGCAGTTTGCTGAGCGTTGTCTGGTCTGTTGACGTGACCTCGACCCGGCGTGGAGTTCTCTCGTTTCGCGGCTGAGCAGCTTTGGTCCTATAAGAAAGTGTGTCAGTAGTGCCAATGCCGTTCCCCTCCCCCTCCCCTCGTGCGGGTCCGTGATTACGTCACTGGGCGACCTTGGGGAGACCCTAGGTACCTAGGTCGCGTGATGGTTAGTTAGAGCTGTAAGGACTAAACACAGGTGCCGTATGGATTTCTTTGAGGGTCGACAGAAAATCTTGTTTGTTTATGTTTTTTTGGAATCTTTTTTTGAGTAAATTGTGTTCAATAAAAAAAATTATTCGATCCTAATCCCACAACATTGTCAAATACTTGCCGACGTAAAACAGTCATATTATATTTCAGAAAATTTAATTATCCGATAGTTTCCTCATAAAGTGTGCAGAAAAACGGGAACAAATAGCGAACGTATGTTCGGCCTTAAGGGTAAATACCTAGCTCACTACCCGGATTGGGACCAACAGTTTTAGGAGGGTTCCGAACCACCACAGCCTATCGATACTCATTTCACTTGACATCGCTGAACATATCAGAGGTGAATGCCGATCAGAAAAAGTTTCGTCAAGATTGGGATCGAACCGGAGTGACCCGACTCTCAGGCAAGCATCCAGACCACTCGGCTATCGAAGAGGTATGTTTCCTCAGTGGACCTGAATCGGCAATCAGCCCAGGATTTCGTCAGGTTTTAAATACCTCATTGTCTGTATTCATTTTGTAACAATGACTAATGAGTTCAAGTGTCACGTGCCTATTTGGGACTCATCCAGCCCTTATCTAGAGGATAGTGCTTAACTTTCGGCGCTACCCCATTATGGCCAAATTTCACATCATCCCTATAAGGACATATTAAACAGGTATGATTGCTTTAAGACCGAACATATATTCGCTATTTGTTTACGTTTTTTCTGCGCACTTTATGAGGAAACTATTGGATACTGAAATGTTCTGAAATATAATATGTTCTTTTAACGACCGAAATTAACAGGCTATGTTGTGATTTCACCATCGAGCGATTTTTGTCATAAAGTATGCAGAAATAATTGTAAACAAACACGACTGCGTAGACGCTCTTAAAAAGACCAACCTATAACTATTATATATTTTCCAGACATATAAATCTCCCAACTGTTCACAAAAAAATGGTCGGAAAATGTGAACGAGAGGACCCAGCATCTATTCCCGACTAAGTGAAATTTTTCCTTGTGAATTTTCCCCGGTCCTATACCCAGCCCTGATGGCTAAGCGAAAACTCAACTATCGGGCGTGATTCTGACCAAATCAGCCCTTTGTGTACGAGGTCACGAAAAGTAGCACCCTGTACCTCACTAGGCCCTGGCCCGCCTAGTGGCAACATTTGGAGAAAAAACTAATACGAACGAGAACAATGGGTCGAAGTGAGCTTCGGTTGGTTGGACTGGGCTCAGGTACAGGCTAGTCAGCCTGGCTATTTCGCAATGACTAACCACAGGTATAGCAGTGCGTCACCTTGACACCCGCCGCGCTGGAGGGGGGATGCCTATAAGTCCAGAGAAAAGCTCCAACGTCTACTAGAAGGAATGGCCACAATGGCCGCCGGGCGGTTACCACCACTTTTGGAACAGGCTCGGGTTTTTGCCAGTGTTTCATTGGCTACACTGCAGCACGAAGGGGAACTGGTACCTATGGAAGGGGAACTTTTCTCGGTTGGCCGAAACAATTTCATCCATGCCTAAAGCAAAAAATATAGCTTTAGGTCGAGATTCGAACTCAGACCTCTCAGGACACAAGTCAGACTCGACAGCTCAGTCACTGAGAGGCATGGAATAGTCAGGTATACGTTGCTTCGACAGCAGAAGATGACGTCATGCAGGTACAGACACTGACCCAGACTTGCTGACACAAATACCAGTAATGAATCATCCAGTTAGGTACAATACTCTGGACTATAAACAATCTCAACCTTATTTAAAAATTCATTCATATCTCAAACAGATATGGTGACTCAGCAAAAATACAAAAAGTCTCAAATTCAAAATCTCTCTCTATAACAACTGTTAAGAAACCGTGAAAATGCATTCGCTATAGAGAGGGTGACATTGAGGAGATGGGATTTGTCGAGGGAACGTACAGCTTCATTCGTTATAGAGAAATCTTCACAATACATAACAGGTTGTAGGATACCTAGTTTAATCATAAACTTTCAGGGTAGAACCTGGGTTCGATTCCTGATCGCTGAAAAATGTTCCAATTCTGTCTCTTATTACTGGGAACGTACGCAAACCAGTACCTAGGGTTATATTTGCTTAAATTTAAGCACTGCGAGATCCTGGTTTCGAATTCCGGGACCAGCAATTATTTTTGCATGTCCATTTGACAATCACCCTGTTTTTTAAGATTTTTTTTCCGGACCGAGTTGAGCCTTAAGGACGTCACGTGTGGTGTTTAAGTACAGGCTAGGTACGGAGGAAAGGCAGACGTGAGGCAGAAGCAGGAGCAGCACCACACCGGTCCCGTGCGGCGGCCCTTATACGAGAAATCGGACAAGGTCGCTGCAATCAGGACGCTGCTGCTATTGCTCGCTACCTACTGTTCAACATCTCACTTCAACACTATCTGTATCTGTTCCTGCCCACATCTGCATCTTTAGAAAGAACCATCCCTGATAAGCAGCAGCAGAAGGGTGGGAGACAAGAACCACCTCAGCCTCGGAGGGTGAATGCCGATCTAACTTTATCGAGGCGTCTATCAGTTTGTTTACGTTATTTTCTGCACAGTTTATGAGGATACTATTGGATAATTAAATGTTCTGAAATATAATATGTCTTTTTAACGGCCGAAACTAGCAGGTACGATTGGACCAGTGATGGGGGCTCGGAAAATTTAGTAAAATTTCCTTTCCATGACTTTTTTTTAAATCGAAAAAAATAATCATATAAATTTTTTTAACTTAAAATATTTGAATTTCGCGGGGTTTTTTATTGTCACGTCACGTCACGTTGTCACGAAATTTTCCGGAAAATCCCCCATCACTGAATTGGACAAATTTTTTGTTGATAAAAATCACATGATCGTTAAATCACAACACAGCCTGTAAATTTCGGAAGTTTAAAAGAATAACACAAACAGGACTACGTCGACAGGTCTAGAAAAAACTGATATCGGACCAATAGAGATAAAGGGATTGAAGGTGAAGCGGGAAGCCCTTGACCAATCACAAAACGCCTACAGTCCTAACGAACGTCAAATAAACAATCTTGTAAGTGAGGCCTAAGTGACGCATGCTGATAGCACGTAGTTCCGCATACCGTCACCTGTCTATTTTTACGCCCAAATTCATGAAAAAGAAACAAACAAGTGAGGTACGTGCAGAATGAGCAGGCGACCTAACCTTGATGACTGCCATCAGCCTGCTGAACCTTGCTCTACTGCAGCAATCCTTCCAATGTCATACACTCATGCACAAGGTGAAGAAAAAACACCACCACTCACCCCGCGAAAGGGGGTGTACAGTTACTCCAAGGGGTGGAAATGGGGGAGGCCAACTCGCTAAGATGAAATGGGAACAATGAACAATGATATTTATTTTCACCAAAACCAAAACAAAGCACTTTTTCTCATATTATCATAGAAACTAACCTCCATATTGAAATAAAAACATGTACGATCTTTAGTCAATTCTTTTAAAAACATAAAGTAAGAAAAAATTCATTAAAATGACTTTTGGTTACTTCACAGTGTTTGAATTACCAAACATCAATAAAACCACTGTGGAGTCTGTTGATTTTGGGTAATTCAAACACTGTGAAGTAACCAAAACTCAGTTTAATGAATTTTTGCTTAAATAAAAATCACCTAACAAAGCGGTTTTACCTATCAAAAAATCACACGTAGGCACCTATAATAAAACAAAAAATTAAAAAAAAAATAGGACTTTCCCCCGGGGGGACAAAAACAAGCGCCAGACAGTCTCCAAAAACCTCCCCTCATAAAACCAATAAAACCCCGATCAAAAAATATTAAACTCCCGAGAAATGAAATGGAAAGTAGGTCAACCACCCCCTGTTTGCAGCAGAGAGCAGGGCCAAAATCATCCCCTGCGACGGGCCAGGCGCCTCGGTGTCGCCCCAAGGGCTGCTGCAGGCCCGGGGTGGGGGGCAGGGCAAATAAGGGCTACAAGGGTGGATTCTTGGTTGAACCAGGTCACGGGACGCGAGAGGGTTGCGGAAAATGGGTCAGTGGGTTGCAAAAGGTTTGCTGGAGAATTGTGGGGGGGGGGGGGCCTGCGCAATGCCAGCTCTGTATATAAGCCTTCTATTGTACCACAACCACCCCTATTTTTAAAAATCCAAAAATAGGAGTGGGGATTCAAAACCCTCAGGGTATCTGCATGTCTATTTTCAAAGTATACTACAATATAGTGCAATTGCATAAGCTAAACAGATAAATCTGTTCGGTATAGGAAACATTATAATATACTTTAGAGAAGAGATGAAATTCAACCTAAGTACATTTTTGTAACACTCTGTAAACACAATGCTTTTGTTGACGTTTTTGATGATATGTTTTTCAAAGGCTGGCCTTAGTAAATCTGGAATTTTTTTACCCAAGAGTGTTTACTTGTAAATTAAACATGGGTGCCACATTGTCTCTATGAATTCCAGTTGGAATTTTATATCCCTAGCGACGCATATGGGAACCATGTTTAACTCACAGGTAAAAAAATCCAGAATAACTACATCCAGCCTAGACATTTCTCAGGAAGCTATTGTATATTTATTTGTTCTGAAACACAATATACGTCTGATTTTTTGACATTCTTTTTTTTAGTTTCCGATGTTAAAAATGTACCTTATATTTCAGAAAAAAAAAATACTATGTAATTTTCTGTAGGATAGATGGCAAACGAATAATAAATTGTTATGACTAGTGACACGCAGTGATACTGAGTTTATTTCCACCACTCGAGATATAGGACTATTGAGGCGTTAGCCTTGGCCCACTTTATCCTGAATTTAAACAAATACTTTCTGCCAATATTATGAAAACTATATTTAAAAAATGTCTCTTTTCTCTTGTTGCCGAATATTCATTGATCCCCTGCAAATCAGTAAGTGACAAAAAAGTTATAAAAAAAATTGTAAAAACTGAATAGGTCACACAAAAATAAATCCTGAGACATGAGGATTTGAACCTCGTCAGTGATACTCAGGTGTCAGGTAGATCAATCCCTTAGCTAGAAAGTGGCTAAGTATATCAGGTTTTATATTAGAGGTCTAACAGCCACAAAATTCACCAAGAAACGTCAAAATTATCAACAATAGGTACTTAAGAAGGAATATATACATTAACAGTTTGTTTACATTTTTTGAGGACGCTGTTGGATACTTAAATGTTCTGAAAAATAATTTATCTTTTTAAAGTCAGCAATTAACCGGTTATGGTGTGCTTTTACGATCGAAAGATTTTTGTCAGTGAAAAAATTTGTCCAAAATTGCTCGATCGTAAAATAACAAGCCAGTTAATTTCCTACATAATATTATATTTCAGAACATATAAATATCAACCTTTTCCTCAGAAAAACTTAAACCATGTGGTCGGACGTCGGTCAAGCGTTGATCAGACGGTCAAATTGCCCAAATATAGAGCAGCGACACGTGATACGGGGGAATATCAGACGACAGGCTGGCATTTCAACACCCCGTCCTGTAATGTACCTTAAACCTATAAGCCAAACTCCATCTAGGCTCAACAAATTAAAATTAAAAAATTCACAAACCTTGACACAAATTGGTGAATTTCATCACTGGCATCACGGGTGTGGAAAGACACACCTGGCCGTAAGCTAAACACGTGAAAATGGGTCAACTGGGAACGTCATGTCGACGTGTTGTGGTACATTGTAAGATGGAAGGAGCTTGGAACGGGTTTTTAGGTGGAGGAGGGTCAACTTAGGTTGGGAGATGACTGAAGAGGTGTTTTCGTTGAAAAAGAAAACCTAACAAGAAATGACTTGTTCCAGAGACGGGTAACGATTGGGAAACTAACTGGCGGATAGAGAGGGGGCCGCGAGGAAGGAAATAGGCTAACTACAAGATAGCCTTGGAGGAAATTTACTGGTGAGAAACAAAGAAAACTCCGGTTCGATCCCGATCCTACCAAAATTTTTTCTGATCGGCATTCCCCTCTGTTATGTTCAGCATGTCAAGTGAAATGTATATCGAGGCTGTGGTGGTTCGGGACCCACCTAAAACTGTAGGTCCCCGTCGTGTACGACCTGGGGAGCCGGTATTTAGTACTGCTGCCAGCTGAGCACGATGGATGAATCTAGCAGAAGTAATGAAGAGGTCTGCTAAGGTATACAGGCAGTATAGGTTATTGTGCCATCTGATTGGGTGACTGGGGTCAGGTTGTGAGCCAATCATAACCGCCATCATGGCCACTCCGTACCCGTTAAACAACTTCTACACTACTTTACGCCAAATTACGCCAAGAGCCATTGTAAATGTACACTCATTCTTGGTACAATTTTTATCAAGTAGAATAAATTAAGGGTCCGCTATACCTGACGGTGCATTTTTTGCCGCCCATAAGATTAGCATTGCGAGCGGCGATTCATTTTCTAGGTTTACCCTTGGTTGGAAAGACACAAAATTTTGCCTGTACCTAGCCCTAACAATGTTCTAGGGAGTGTTGGAAGCAGATTTCCCAATTTCTCACTGGTTTTCGAGATACAGCACTTTTCTTGAGGTATGCGATGCTAGCATTTGCAAAATAGTTGCAATAAAAGAAACCAGTGAGAAATTGGGAAATCTGCTTCGAACACTCCCTAGAACATTATTAGGGCTAGGTTCAGGCAAAATTTTGTGTCTTTCCAACCAAGGGTAAACCTTGAAAATGAATCGCCGCTCGCAATGTTAATCTTATGGGCGGCAAAAAATGCACCGTCAGGTATAGCGTCCTCTTAATGTGGTCCGTGCAAAAAATGCAGCGGTACTCACTCCCTGTGTGACTACTTACGGTCAGCGCCTGCAAATTCATGATTATGCTACGTTACCATCATTCAGACCGTAGCCAAGGATGCATCCCTGGACGGCTCGAAATGGGGAGGGATGGACAATTTTGAAGGGATGCCGTCCCGATCTTGAAATTCCAACTTGCCCGGGGCGTCCAGTTTTTGCATTAATTCGTTATATCGACTACTTTATCGATAATTATTCTTCTTGTGTATTTTTCACAAACTGGATTCAGATAGAACTGTTTTGAGTAGATTCATTCAAATATATCAAGAGACAGACGAAACACTGTGATTATCACAATAAAATCAATATCTCAATCAATTTCTGCCAAACCAAAGACAAATCACAGGGATGCGGAGCTGGAAGTATCGTGTGTGGGCACCAGCCATCCCTGAGTTAACATCCCAAACCCCGCATCCCAGCTAGGGAGCCAGGACGCCGTCCAAAACGCATCGCATGTGGGCACCTTTAGTGGCCGAGCAGTGTCTTGGGTTCGTATCACGTCGTAAGAAAACTTTTCTGATGAAAGGGCTCTGACATCAACCTCACCGCTTTCAGATTTCCAACAAGCCCATTGTATTGCCAGTAGCGAAATGACCCAAATAGCGAAAGTAAGCACGTGAAAGTAGAATAAATGCTGTGGCATGTTACGGAAAACTGGAGTGGCAGCTAACAATGAAATTATTATCTAGAGCATTCGATATATCGATTACTGCAGGGAATGAGGGCACCAGTCTTAAACACTCACCTGTTTATCATTGTTATCATACAGTGTTTACCTGCCTTAACGCAAATCACTTACAACGGAATATACCTCTCTCTATAACGAACGCCATCAAGGGACCATCGATTTGTTCGCTATACAGGGAGTTTGCAATAGAGAGGGTTACAAAATGAGTTATAGGTTTTCTCAAGGGACTGACTTAGGTAGAGACGAGAACTGTACATTTTTCCGACCAATTTTTTTTTTTTTGGATATTTGAGTGTTAATTTTGGACGTTACAAATACATATAATATTTCAGAACATGACGGGAGCCTGGCCTTCACTGACCGGGGAAAGACTCGACTGTCGGGCGTGAACCTGAAGTCGGGGATCAAAGAAATCTTGGGGTTTTTATTCTGGAATATAATGAACAGTTTAACGTCAGAATATCAACAAAAATTGAAAAACCCAGTTTTTCCAATTTTCAAAATCTCTCCACGAACTGTCTCTCAGCATAACTCAAAATTATCCCCCCCCCCCCCCCGGGAAGAAAGCGCCAAAGCACAGCAGCGCTGTAATATAGCCTAATAAGAACTAGTGTAGTTCCAGCAAGGCGCCACCAGAGGGCAGCAACAGTCAATACAACCAGCAAGACTATCACATGATAGCTCTGTCTGTGTATATAGCACAGTACTACATCTATAGCAGTGCGCCAGTACACAGCGATAACAGAAAAACCCCTGAGAGCCCAACTGTGTATCGCGATGGCCTACTTAGCAAGGCGCATATGGCGTTTGACTTAATAAACACATGGCGTTAGCACTAGTACGTACAAGGGCTGGACGGACAAGCCAAGCAGCACTACCAAATACCAGCTCCCCACCCATCGTGTTAGTACTCGACGGGACCTACAGTTTTAGGTGGGTTCCGAACCACCACAGCCTTCATACTGACACGCTTAACACATCAGAGGTAAAAAACTTTAACAAGAAAAATTCCTGCCACGTTAAGATTCGAAAAATGAGCGAAAAAAATTCCTGGCCCGTCAGGATACGAACCATACCCCATACCTCTGATATTCTCCTGTTAGGAAGAATAATCATTTGGCTACAAACTGTCAGTATTGGTATTTAAGGTACCAACAGGAAAAATCTCGAAAAAATAGATTTTTCTCAGTAACGTGTATATTTTGTATGGCACATATAATAGTGGGGCAGTTATCTTTGGGCGCATGTATAACGCGGTATCTGTATACTCTCTATCACTGCGGCTAAGCGAAGCTGCAAATTGAGGTCGAGAGGCATTAGAGACGTTTGCAACGTGTGGAGATAACTTATGTACTTATACAGGTGGGATTACCACTCAACATGAAACAAGAATACATAGGACCAAATCCTCACTGGTCCAGAATTTTTTCTAGGTCGCCCTAGGTGCCTGTAGGCACAGATGTTAATTAAACAAACTGATTGTTGGCCGAAGCCAAATGAATATTTGGTGTGACATCCATGCTACCAACACAAAATTGCTGCTACCGGGATTCGAACCCAGGACGTCAGGAGGTTCTATTTATTTTGGGTTGGGCGGCAAACCCTGGGCAGGATCAACAGGCAGACGCGGGGGAAATAGGTCTGTGACGTCATTCCTGCTGACCTAGATATGTCACTGGCTCCCAGGCCCCCAAAATCCAAACCTGCACAGGTCATGGCCTCAAAACCTAACCTGAAAAATCGATATAAAGGGTTGAAATCGATGCTAAGGCGGAATATTCATTTCCTTGTTCTCATAGGTCTGGAAAATGTTATTTTCAATTTTCACCAAAGTATCTACAGTTTTTTTTAAATTTTTATGTCCAAAAAGAAGTTGTACTAAAGAGGATGTACACCATCCATTGTCCAGCAAAGCACCACACCTTCTAGGGTAGGAAGAACAAGCTTCGAGTGACTACGTGGATGTTTTTCCAAGACATGGGGTTGTCATGTTCTGGTTCTCCTCAGGATGTTCTAAGAGATGTACATGAAACTTTTGTGCTCTTTTTGGGGACTAAGTTTCTGCGAAGGCGAAAGTCAAGGGCGTCTATGCAGTCGTGTTTACGTTTTTTTCTGCATATTTTTTTAGGACACCATTGGACATTGGATATTTAAATAGTCTGATAGCGAGGGGGTAACCACTCCAGAGATTCCCTGAGGTTCCATAGACTTCTAAAGATTCCCAGCGATATTCATAGAAAGATGAACCCCGAGTGGTAACCACTCCAAAAAATTCCAAGATTCCCTGAGATTTCTTAAAGATTTCCAATGATTCCCAACGAGTGGTTAACCCCTCGTCTGATACGTATATAATATGTATTTTTAACGGCCGCAATCAACAAGCTGTGTTGTAATTTCTTCATAGAGTGTGCAGACAAAACGTAAACAAATAGTAAATGTATATGTATAAGTAGTTTCTTCAGAAAAGTGTAAAAAAAATGTCAACAGTTTTGTAACAGCAATCCTAACCACCTAAACAAATATGAACGCAACTCTATTGTCATGTTGTTTATCGTCATAGGCGTAGCAGAAAGGGGGACCCTATTCGGAGGGTCAATAAAAAATAACACTTCGATAGACTAGCTAAAGTTATGATAAGGGCGCTATCGACAGGATAATGCCACAGTGAACTATATCAGTTCATCAAGTACCTACAGTTTTAGGTGGGTTCCGAACCACCACAGCCTCGATATACATTAAACCTGACATGCTGAACATATCAGAGGTGGCAGAAAAACTTTAACAGGGTCGGTCTCTCCATGTTCAGTCTAATCTGTTTCTGCTGACGTATGTAGGGACTCGTGACGTCACCAATTGCATTAATTTAGGACTGGCTGTATACAATGAAGGCGCTGTACTCGAACATAGGCCTCCCCGTGGTCTCTAGCACGACTGAGGTCCTGGGTTCGAATCCCGCGGTTCCAGCATTTTTCTGTTGGTAGCATGGATGTCACACCTAATATTCATTTGACTTCACCAACAGTTTGTTTAAGCAACATCTGTGCCTTCGGGCTAAGGGTATGGGTTTGATAAAACCAATTAAATAACAAACCATACAATAACAAAGCCCAATAAAAACACATTGCACAACCTCATGTGGGCCTATTATGTGAGACATTCATCAACAATACCCGCCAAATTCAGCCGGTTAATAAATAAATAAATAAACGTACCGGTTTCATCGTCGGTTTCTTCATACGTAACATTCTGCATTTCCAAATCTTCTTCTTCATGGTCAGGGTCTTGATGTTCAATGTCCGCCATAACCGCTTCGGTCTTGAGAACGCGTTTAACCACTATTTCCGAATGCATTTTACATCACCTCACTCACTTTTACTTTCAATTCACCTTAATTATCACTACCCCGGGCTATCCCACCGAAATCGAAACTGATTTTCGTCAAAAATCTAGGTCTGTGGGGCACTTACACTTGCGATGCATTTATTGGACTACGTATGAAAATAAACAACTTGAAAAGCTTGAGTGAAATTATCTGGAATATAAGGGTAAACGGTTTATTTTGATAGAGAAAACGCGGTTTTACGGTTTGTTTACTTAACTTAAAATGGATACTCACGAAAAATGGTGGAATTTTGGGAAGCTTTGCGTCGCAAAAACTAGGTCATGATAATTGAATAATTAAAATTTTCAGACGTCTTATAGAAAATTTGTTGTAAATACTGGAAATATATTTTTGATTTAAATTGTTAAAGGGGGCAATATGCAAAATTTACGTTTTTTGTGTGAAAATGAAGTTTTGAAACGACTAGGGGAGTAACGACGACTGGTTGACCTTGAGCGAAAACGAAAACTGAAAACTTTGAAAAGCTTCTGCCATCTAGCGGATTTTTAGGGAACTATTTTTCCCGCTAAAATTCGAATGTTTCCGCTTCAACAATCTTGTAACTTTTTTACTGTCCTACTCCTACCACACTACCTAGGAAGTCATATTGAATTTATTTATTATATTATAATAAATTTGTACCACCTGATGTACCATTGTTAGTTATTCTGTTATTGTATAAAATAGGTACCTACTTATTCTGAATTTTGAAATCCACTATGGATTACTCTTCATTCTCTCCATTGAAGCATGATAGGTACCTACCTACAGTAAACTAAGTCAAAGTAACTAAACTAAGTCTTAGTAGTACTTGGGTGCCTATTTGGTTCCCTACTATGTGAAGTTCGGAAAAAATTAGTAATAATTTTGATGCGTACTAAAAGTTCATAAAACAATCTTTTAATATGTAAAAAAAAAATAGGTACCTACTTAGGTAGGTACACGAATTGATCCAACGTAGGTAAACACCAATTGTTATGTAGATACCTAATTACATATCATAATATAACAATTAAAACAGTGAAGTTTTCAATTTAGCATAATAGTAGTAATTACCTAGGTGTAAGACACAAGGTAGTCTTGGGCGCTGGTAGGTAGGTAGGTACACTGTACAGGTATCCAGTTTAGGTATTTTGTTCATCCCATCACCTTATTGGTTGGCAAAGTATCATCTTGATAGGTAGAAGAACCAATGACTTCCTCTGAAACAAATTAAGACAGAAAATTACACCTGTACCTATTGTCGAATTAATGGCCGGTTGGTTACCACCACCAAGCCCTTTGAAAAAGCTCGGGGTGGCTCGGGTTTTTACCAGCGTTTCATTGGCTTCACTGCAGCACGAAGGGGAACTTCTCTCGGAATGCCTCCCTTCAAAGTGGCCATTAATTGGTCCCTTCGACAGTAAGTATAACGGCCATGAGTAACAAACAACTAGAAGGGATCTAGTATTGATATTCTTTTCTATCTAGTATACCTACTTATACGTACCTACCTCACTGGTTCTTTGCCTTCCCCAGCAGTTCTCGAGATATGATGAGTCTCTGAATCTGAGCAGTTCCTTCGTAGATTTGGTAGATCTTCGCGTCTCGCATTAGTTTTTCGACGGGATAGTCCGTATTGAAACCGTTTCCACCGAAAATCTTTAAAAAAGACAAAGTCATTAAAGTCTAAACCAATAATGCAAAGGGCCGATATCAAAATAATTACTGAAGATACAACGCTGTCTGACAAACCCTATCTCTACATGCAATCTCTATCATCTCTATAGCGGACACTCTGGATAGCGAGCGAATTTACATCGTACCTTGATTATCGTTATGGAGAGAGCCTATTATAGTACCTATGTATTTTTAACATCAGAATGAGCGAACATACATTTTTTTTCGACAATTTTTTAGGATACTGTTGGATAATATGTTCTGTAACATAATATGTCTATGACAAAAACTTGTTTGCTGTTGTGATTTAAGGGTCCGCTATACCTGACGGTGCATTTTTTGCCGCCCATAAGATTAACATTGCGAGCGGCAATTCATTTTCAAGGTTTACCCTTGGGTGGAAAGACACAAAATTTTGCCTGTACCTAGCCCTAACAATGTTCTAGGGAGTGTTCGAAGCAGATTTCCCAATTTCTCACTGGTTTCTTTTATTGCAACTGTTTTGCAAATGCTTGCATCGCATACCTCAAGAAAAGTGCTGTATCTCGAAAACCAGTAAAAAAATGGGAAATTTGCTTCGAACACTCCCTAGAACATTGTTAGGGCTAGGTACAGGCAAAATTTTGTGTCTTTCCAACCAAGGGTAAACCTTGAAAATGAATCGCCGCTCACAATGTTAATCTTATGGGCGGCAAAAAATGCATCGTCAGGTATAGCGTCCTCTTAACAAAAGAATAATTTTGGACACATTTTTTTACAGACGAAATTCACTAATATTATACTTCAGAACTCACAAAATATCCAACCGAAAAAGATCATTCTGCTGCCACGTTTTTCACGATGCTATGGACAGGCTCAACAATTTCAGACCGGCGACATTACCTGTACGGCGTCAGTGGCGCACTTGTTCGCGACATCAGCGGCGAGAGCCTTGGCGACAGAGGCGTAGAGAGTGTTCCTGCGGCCCTGGTCCACCTCCCAAGCAGATCTCCACCAAGCAAGACGTGAAGCTTCAATCCCGATGGACATGTCCGCTAGCATGAAAGACACGGCTTGGTGCGCTGCGATCGGCACTCCAAACGCTTTGCGCTCGAGCGAATACTTCGTCGCTTCGTCCAAAGCACGCTGTGCTAGACCAACGGCACCTGCCGCTACCTGCAACCAGAGATTACAGTGCTCAGCTGGCAGCACTACCAAATACCAGCTCCCCACCGGGGAACTACAGTTTTAAGTGGGTTCCGAAACACCACAGCTTTGACATAAATTTCGGTTAGAATCGGTGTGTCCCGGTTCTAGGTGTGGCCCTCTGGCTTCCACCGGCCGGGGGAAAACTCAACTGTCAGGTGTGATTCTTATTTAACGTACCGGAGGGCGAGTTTTGTCGAAAGCCCCCATGGCTATCTTGAACCCAGCTCCTTCTCCAATCAAGACATTTTCTTTTGGAACTCGAACGTCTTCGAATGTAATTCCGCGGGTGTCCGACGCACGCTGCCCCATGTTGATTTCCTGTAATAAAACAAAACAGCATTAGCCCGATTTAAGCTGTACTCTGCCTTGTCAAAAATTTTCCTTTCGAATCTTGCTTAGCGTATGACCTACCCAGCTGACGGGTTCCCTCGCCTTGGGAAAGCTCGACTGTCTGGCGTAATAGTGACCAAACGACCCCCTTGTGTGGCACCCTGGCCCTCCTAGGGTTGTTCACTGACCTTCCTGCCGGGGGTGAGTCCGGGTGTCTTGCCATCGACGATGAAGCCGGTGAAGGCATCAGCAGCCTTCGCCTTGGGATCGGGGTGAGTTCTCGCCAGCACGAAGTACCAGTCAGCAACCCCTCCGTTCGTGATCCACATCTTCTGCCCGTTCAGGATATATTCATCCCCCTTCTTCTCCGCACGCGTCTTCACCCCGTTCACATCCGACCCCGCACCAGGCTCCGTCACGCAGTACGCCTATAAAAAACAGCCAAGCGGTCTGGAGTTCTAGAGGGTTGTGTTTTGAGGAACACTAAGAGCTACACAGGTTCAATCCTGACCTTAACAAAGTTTTTCTGATCGGTATTCACGTCTGACATGTTCAGCGTCTCAAGTGAAATCAGAACTCATCTAAAACTGTAGGTGTCTGTCGCGCATCTGGTTTTTAGTGCGTTTGGTACTTACAGCAAGAAGGGGTTCCTCAAGAAGGCGGCCAAGGTATTTCTTCTTCTGTTCACTGTTACCGGCGATTAGAACTGGAGTTTGCTGAAACATTCATTCAACTTTTAAGATCCCCGTCACCCAAGCCGCACCACGCGGCTACACAACTACGCAGTCGTGTTTTTTCAGCTAGTTTTATGATACTTTTGGATATTTAAATATCCAATAGTACCTATCCTCATAAAATGTGCGGAAAAAACGTAAAGAAACCTAATTTATTTACCCCCAGACCACTGCCTTCGAGTGCGGTCATAATGCCGGTGCACCCCCACGCGAGTTCTTCAGCAATGAGGCATCCGTCGAGGACCCCGAGCCCCAGACCGCCGATGTCCTCAGGGATGTGCCCGTTCATCAGGCCCAGGGCGTGCGCTTTCTTCACCAACTCCCACGGAAACTCTCCAGTGCGGTCATGATGAGCTGCAGCAGGGGCTATTTCCTCCCGTGCGAACTTACGCGCCAAGTCTTGAAACTCCCGCTGAGTCTCATTCAGTTCTGAGGAAACAGAGAGATGGTAGAAGGGATAGGATGTCCCTCTGTACACCTAACCTAACCTGTACACAGGTGGGTGATTTTGACAGAATCACGCTCGACAGTCGAGTTTCCACTACCTGGGGAAGGCCAGGTAGATCCTCGGCATGTCAAGTGAAATGTATATCGAGGCTGTGGTGGTTCTGACCCCACCTGAAACAGTAGGTCCCCATCGTGTACTAACATGATGGTAGGGGAGAACGATTACGTACCGAAGCTAATGCCTGACGTGGCAGCTTTGGCAGCACTTTGCACGGAAGACAGGGACAGATTTCTCGTGCCAGTCCGGTAGGTAGCATGACTGATAAGCTGAAAACAAACAAACCCACAAATTAAATTTGGGGGCTCTGAAGCAGGATCTCCTCCTGACGGGTCAGAATTTTTCCCACTTAAGTGATTCCCTAATTCACTAATCTTTCGTGTAAAGGTCGCAACTGATAACAAACACTGAGCAAAACACTCCAATGATTATGTCACCTATGCTTGTTATCCCTTTTCTGGCGAAACTGTAGATTTTTCTGTTCTGAAATATAATATAATTAATTATTCAGACGTGATTCATCATCAGTCATCACTGTGGAATTAACAGTCATCTACAACGACAATAACTAACAATAATTTACTCTGGTAGGTAGCAAGTAGCAACCTAGGTGCTTACGTTCCTGAACATAAGGACTAACTTTCTTATACCTGTCTAAAGGGAGAAGCAGTGGGTAAAGTAAGCAGGCAACTAGAATAGGCACCTACCTGAAAACCAATTTACATAAATATATTATTATGAGTACCTAAACAGTTAGGTATCCAGAAATGTCCACCTACCAGCTTCGAAGCTAGGTACCTACGCACCCAGTCTCAAGCTTTGTGCCTGCCTACGTAACCAACCCCATACTTAACCAACTGAGATAACCATCGTAGAATTAGTTAAAAGATGTAGCTTAACAACCGTAGCTCAAAAACAACTAGGGCATAGGGCTATGACTTGGCCAATTTCATCCAATTTTGCAACCCCTAAAAAGCTCATTATTTCAATAATTTTACAGTTACCTTAGTAATTGATGCCATTGTAGTGTGTCTGGTACTGGTACGAGTGACTGAAAACTTGTGCCGAAGTCCACAGATGAAGTGGTACGTCCTAATCTCTCTTTTCTTAACAAACCAGTCAGTTTGTTTACAATTTCTTGTGTATCACTGCGGTGTTGCCAAGTCAACGCGTCGTGGTTTTAGACCGTGATTCGTGCCACGTTCCCACATGGTTTCTGTAAACAAACATTGACTAGAATTTTCCAACCCTATTTCATAATGTTTTTACCGCGTATTTTCAGAAGTATTGGCTCAAAACCTATTTGTAAAAACAATGCTAAATTGTTTTCTAGTGGTGAAACTGAGGATAAACCGTCTCCGCTTAAACGAAGTGTGAAAGATGTAGCCCAACTTCTGCAAGAGTCTACGCCTTTGAGGGACAGTCAAGACGAAGAAAAAACGTTTGCGACCACCCCCTACCCAGAAGGGACTGTATTTTCACAGTTCTCACAAGCTAATTACTCCTTTCGGCCTAAGTGTGACCCTAGTTCTACCTCGATCATCCTGTTCCCAGGCCAGGGAACGCAGTTCGTCGGGATGGGAAAAAGTCTGGAGAATTTTCCAGTTGCTAGGGACATGTACGAAGCAGCCAGTGACATTTTGGGTTATGATTTGCTGAAGTTGTGTTGCGAAGGACCTTTTGAGAAGTTGAGTGAAACGAAGTACTGCCAGCCTGCTGTTGTCGTTACGTCCCTTGCTGCTATAGAACGACTCAAGGAAGAAAATCCAGAGGCTATTAACAACTGTATTGCTACCGCGGGTTTCAGCGTTGGAGAGATATCTGCGCTTGTGTTTGCAGGCTGCTTCAGCTTTGAACGAGGTAAGTTCAAAACAATCCAGTCCACAGTTCTCGGAACTTTTTTTCTACGAATCATGCCCCGGCTCAGAGCACAGACGTCACGAAAGGTGGCACCCTCACTGTGGTCTCGTGGGAAAACACTAGACTCGCACGACTGACGTCCTGGGTTTGAATCCCAGTAGCAGCAATTTTGTGTTGGTAGCATGGATGTCACACAAAAAAATATTTAATTGGCTTCGGACAAGAATCAGTTTGTTTGTCTCTGCCTACGGACTAAGGGTGTTTGCTGTTTTTTTTTTAGGTGTGAAGTTGGTGAAAGCTCGAGCGGAAGCGATGCAGCTTTGTGCGGAAATGACTCCCGGAGGGATGATGACGCTGCTGTTAGGGGCTGATTCCACCCTCAGTGATGCGATAAAGGACGCAAAGTCGCACTGTGAGAAGCTGGGCATTGAGAAGCCAGTGTGCGCTGTCGCCAACTACCTCTACCCCTCAGCCAAGGTAAGGGTAGGGACAGGGCCTAGTGGAATGCAGTCAAGTTTTCCCCCAGTTGGTGAAGGCCAGGTACCCTGGGTACCTCCCACATCACAACATAGCCAGTTAAATTCGGACATTTAAGTATCCAACAGTGTCCTCCAAATGTGGTCGGAAAAAGCGAAAACAAACAGTATTGTAGCTGTATATTCGGTCCTAATTAGCGCCTCTATTTTCAGGTAGTAGCGGGCCATAACGAAGCACTGGAATACATTGTCAACAACGCAGGGCAGTACAGAATCAGGCGGGCGGCAAGGTTACCAGTATCTGGAGCGTTCCATACCCTTCTCATGGAGCCTGCCGCTCCTGCAGTGGCGGCATCCCTCACCAAGGACTTTATCAAGGTACCTGAAGGGACGTGGGGGGAAGAGATGTTTGTTTATGTTCACCTGAACTAAAACAAACCACTTTTTCTCAAATTATCATAAAACCTAACCCTTTTATTTGAAATATAAAATTTCTCGTCAAGTTGGGAATAGGTCCTCTTGCTTCGTCTAATCCGGACCATTTTTCATATTCAGGACCCTATTATATCTGTGCACCGGAACGTGGACGGAAAGCGTTACCGTAACGGCAGCCATATTGTCAGCACGCTGCCGAACCAGGTCTTCCTCCCCGTGAAGTGGGAGCAGACTATGCATATCCTGTATGAACGCCCGGCCGATACTGACTTTCCTGCCACGTACGAAGTTGGACCCGGCAAGTCGCTAACGACACTCCTGCGCAAAGTTAACGCAAAAGCTGCTTCCATGTCACGCAATGTCTACACGTAACTTCAGAACGTCATATTTTTGTCGGTATGAGCCCAGTCACACCTCATTTGTTTCTTAAAACCGTTATTGTCTGCTGACACGACAGTTTTTCCAAATAGCTGTTACGTTATCGAGGGGATACCTAAGCAGGAAAACCTTCTTGTATGGTGGTTAGTGAGAGACTGCTTGCTGTCCCAGCTGGCGCCTGCTGTATCCTTTCTGTCTATACTTGCCCGGGCCAGCTGGCACAACACAACAATAGCGTCTTGTCATTGGCTGGAATAAGTATCTAACTATAGACGAAGAGGCTCAGTCGTAAGTCAGGTGTACGAAAAAAAAAAGACAACACTACCTCACGACAAAGAATCTCAGGTTTACATCCCCATATAAACACTTTTCACTCGCCCTGTAACTTCGGAGTAGGGCTTGAAGTACGTAGCATTGCGAACCAAGTACGTGTAGTCGACCTTAAATATCAATAATTTTTCCGGTTGATCTCATTCCCACAACATGCTACTGCGTTATGTAAAGGTTTTCATCACCGACGAAATGCTCCAAGCCAAACTACATTATGTATTATTTTGGGGTTCATTACTAATCATTACTATCTGAGGTGCTTGTTCCAATGTGCAGCCAAAACTCGTTGAGAGTGTAGGTGGGGGCAGTTGGAGAAAAAGTTGAGAGTGCACCACTGCACTGTGACCTGTGACGGAGCCGCTGTCACGCCTGTCGGTAAGTTAACAGCTGCAGTGAGTATAAATATACTGTGACCTAAAAGTAAACAAGAAACTGCAGCGACACAGTCGGTGGTGCACTTACCTAGAAACCATTGTCAGTGGATATCTTAAGGTAAGACCTATATAATATAACAAAATAGGCTGAGAATGAAACATGTGCTGACAAAATTTGTAATATCGCCTCCTGGGAAATTACCAGCTAGAAATTACAGATTTGTTTGTATCGAGGCTCTGTGTAAGGTGCCTCGGAAGCAACTTAAAAATGTATGTGATGGTCTAGTGACTCACCCATCTACAATTACAATATTATTCATAATGTCACAAGTTCACTCATTTCTGTTGAAACTCGTAATTTGTGACCCCCTGGTGCTGATTCAAATGTCGTCGAATTCAATTATTCGTCTCGGAAACGACTATGGTCTGAAAATTAAGTGTGTGTTGAACATATGGACGAGCGATTCCTATATCTCCGACATAAGTTAAACGTGATTCATATTATGTCTACCATTGCAACTCTTCGAATTCAATTCAGCTATATATTTGAGTTGAGAGGTACCGGAGGACGTCACCGTTGTCTTCATATTCGTCATGATCGTCATTTTTCAGTGAACTCGTCGACGGTTGAATGGCCGAATTGTATTTGATGCGTTGCAATGGCAGACAGATGAAAACAAGTCTGTTATTATGTGAAAACTAGGAACGTCATATGAATTACGTTTGTAATATCTCAGAACTTGAAACGGTAGTCGGAGAGATATGAACCACCCGTCGATATGCTCAACATAGCCTTATTTTCACTCATATAAGTTTCCCAGGCGCCTTGAATTCAGTCAAATTTAAATCTGTCCACAGAATGACTCAAATGAAATTTTCAAATGTGCGAGTACTTGATAACTTATTTTCAAGATTTTAAAGCTGTCACAGCTAGTACCGTTTAGTACCTACCTAATAAAAAAACCGAAATCCTTAGCAATCATTGAAGACTACGATGAGTAAGAATTTGGCAAACTGGACGGGATGCCTTCCACCCCAGAGGAAGGTGATGGAAGGTCGCTACGTGCGGCTGGAACCTTTGGACCCAGCCAAGCACGGGGAGGGGCTCTACGAGATCTCTACTGGGGAGGGTGCGGAGCTGCGCCTGAAGTACATCTCACAGCCTGTAGGACAATTAGGACAGTCACTCGAGGAGTTCCGGCAGCGGCTGGAGGCGCTGGTGAATACAGACGAAGCCATACACTTCGCAGTCATCGACAAGGCGACCGGCAAAGTCAACGGCCGGCAGGCTTTCTCTACGTTTGACCCACGTCACGGGGTAGTGGAACTCAGCATTATAAGGGGTCCTCTTATCTCCAGGAAACCGGCCGGTACGGAAGCGTTCTACCTGTTTGCGAAGCATGTTTTTGATGAATTGAAGTACCGCAGGTTGGAGTGGAAGTGTCACAAGGACAATTCGGCGTCCCTAAGCTGCGCGCTCCGTTTGGGTTTCACATTGGAAGGCATTCTCCGTCAGTATTTGTACATGAGAAACGAATTTCATGACGGGGTTTGCTTCTCCATGCTTCATACAGAATGGTCTGCGGTGAAGGCAGCGCTTGAGCTGTGGCTTCACCCAGACAATTTTAATGAAAACGGCACTCAGAAAAAGCGACTTGAAGACATCATGCTACAGTCCACAACCGTGGAAAGCTGAACTCTTCTTCAACTCGATGCAAAATTTAAATTTTATAGAGAGAAAAAATAAACATTGTATAATTATGGTTAAGTAGTAGATACGTTTTTCCAAAAAGAAAATTTTCTGACACATCTCTAATTTCAATTTTCCGCCTTTTGAGAAATCAAAAAATTTTAATTTTTGATGTACCTTCCTGCTACTTATCTACATTATTTATAGATTACCTAATTCCAATAATCCGTACAGTCACATGCTGCCAATTTTTTTTTTGTTTCACTTAAGGTGCCCTAATCGATGACGATGCAACTCAGCGCGGCCGCAAGGAGCTACCATGAGCCTATAATGAGCGTGAGCGCGGAAGCCTGACTTCTTATGGCTGAACTAACTAGCCAGGTGAATTCAGCTTACTGTGCACTTTCTTATCTCATCCCAGTCCCGTGTAAGCGACGCCACTTTTCAATACTCAATCTTTCATCGTCACCAGGTACCAGGATGATTCTGGAGTTCATCTTTGCTCCACAGACCTTCTCCTCACCGGGGGGGGGGGGGGGGGGGTAGGAATGGCTTTATGTGACGTTATGTGTAGTTCAGAAAAATCCTGGGTGGGGGGGGGGGGTTTAGGGTCACGGGGAGGGGGGGGGTTTAGGGTCACGGGGAGGGGGGGGGGGGTTTCGCCTATATTTTTTGGTTTCACATTGCCATTACCATGTTAATTTTCCGGTCATGGGGGAGGGGGGGTTTAACGCCCTAACCCCCACCTCCTCCCGCGGATACGACTATGATGCCTCCTTCATGCCTACCAGCCCACACACGGCTATGGTTCCTAGATGACCATGAGAAGCAACCAAGCACGTATTCAGAAATACACACCTAGGACGTTCCCCCCTCCTCCTCCGAAATTTGAGAAAATGAGAAAAGGGTAAAAAGGGTGTAGGTATATTAAAATATAGTTAAGTTCAACGAGTCCGAGATTTCATAAAAAAAATTATTTTTATTTTCAAAAACACACGTTCACAAACTTTCATACGCTTAAAAGCTAAACTTAAAGCTAGACAAAAATAGAGAAACGTCTACGACGAATGTAGGCCCGAAAGTGACGGGAAAAAGGTCACAATTGCTTTTTATAGTGGGGGTGTTTGAGGCGTGGTGTTTCGGAAGCGTCGGTCATAAAGTCACGCATCGGATGACCGCGGGCTTGCAGAGATGGCAGGATGTGGTAGACGGTAATGTTCTTTATGCGCCCCTAAGATTAGGAATGCAGCTGGATAAGGATGCAGCAAGACGAGGGATGACTCTTAATCATGGAAGGGTTGGCTATAACTCCTCCCCCCTTAAAGAAGGAACGTCCTCGTCCTTTTGGTTCTGTTGTGTGCGGGGACAGCATTTTTTCCGCATGCTGTCGTAGTTCGCCCAGAAGAGAAGCGACAGGAGGATGATGACACAGAAGATACCGCAGCCAAGTGCTGTGTAGGCGGTTATTGACGTGACGGAATGCTCAGGTGGCGTATACGTATTGAGACGAGTCGCATCGAGTAGCAACTGTGTCGGTGAAGTGAGGTGTCGGAATTGTAGGTCCACTTCATGAGTGTGGTTGCCCAATGGTAGTATTGACGGTATAGCGAATTCACGAGTAGGGGTTGTATTGTAAAATGTTTGCGTTCCGATGATCAAACGACACTGTGAGTTAATGAGGGCGGAGTCAGAGATAAATTGACGGTTAATTATCCCATGACAGTCTTCTAGCACTTCTTTCTTGGTACGCGTAGCAATGAGCACTTGATTGTTACGAAGCACTTGAATGATTTCATAATTGTTCTTTGTTTTTGCAGTGTTGCACGTATCAGGTTGGTCCAGCTGGCATGTACTTTGCACAGGGGTCACTTGACAGAAGTAGGCGTCATGGTAGTCTCGGCAAGCTTCATCAGTCCAAAAGATGGTGCTGTTGATGTGGAAGATGTACTTCCTTGGCGGCATGATGAGGATCCCCTCTGAGTTTGGTACAGGGTAGATTTGGGAATAATTGGCCGAGTACGGTTTTAGGATAGGGATTTTGAATAGGAAAGCTATTGTGTCACTGGTCCCTATAACAGTTAGTCTAGTAGCTTCCAAGATCTTATACAAATGAATCGAATTAGGGTGAAGCAACTGTTTCGGAGCATAGATCGTTTCTAAAAATCGATAAATATCGAGAAGTTCTTTCGCACTTAAGAATTCTAAATTAGGGAGCTCGGCTAGAGCTAAAGCTATAGTACGTTCTATCATTAATAAAACTCCTAAAAGTAAATCTGCATGATATATCTCATTCTCAACAAGGGAGCGTAGCTCTTCCGTTGTTGAAAGTTGAACTAAGAAATGCAGAGTATGATTAAAGTTACTATTTACCGTGTCAATATCTTCTGCTAATCTACGGGTTACATGGTTTGCAAAAGAGGTCAATTGATCAATTTTTGCAATATGTGCTCTTTGAACAGTGTATAACTTATCAATATTATCATTAATTGTTTTCACATCATTCGCATCTGCGTTTCCAGAGATAAATTTAATTGCTGTACCTAAGATATCGAAAAGTCCACGTTTTGAACGATTCTTACCATTATTATAAATTTTAGTTAATTGCTGATAAATTTCAGTCAATTTTTCATCCAATTCTACAACTTTACTGTTTAATAGCTTATCTTTTAAATCAGTTCCTTCAGATAAAAGCTTACTGCTAATCTTCTTACGTATTAAATCTAAGTTCGTTCTTAAACTAGTATAACCTAACTTAATCTTCGTTACATTTACATAAAATAAGAAATTATGATAATGATCATGGAATACTGCAGTTCCTATTGGCTCTTCGAAATAACCGGCACATTCAATGCCTACTACCTGAAGGCCCTGGCTCAGGTGAGGATAGGGTAGGAGTAGGATTAACCTGCAATAAAGGAACGTTTCTTAGTCTTTTAACGGTTTTGACATTGGCAGTTGTTTCTCTACCTTTTTCTGTCAAACCTGCTATTTTAGCTTCGTCTTGGTGCGTAACCTGTACTCTTTCAAATAAAGGGTCTGCTTTTCGCGGTCTGTTTCGTTCAACATAAACTTCATGATCCTCTAAGTTGGGAGGTTCATCTCTGTTTATGTTTCGGCGTTCCAGAATTTGTTCTGCCTTTTTCTTGTTTTTATTATAAATGTGATCATAAAAAGGGAGAATTTCTTGTTTTCGTTTATCATTGTAAGATTCATAGACAGTCATATCTAAGTCTGCATCAATTAAGCGTTCGTACGGTCCGTACAGGAGATCAAAAGGTGCATAACCAGTTGATGTGTGGATTGATTGGTTATAAATTAAAATTGCTGATATCATGAGATTATCAGGGGTATCGTGTGGGTTCTTGATTCGTAAAATTCGTAGTTTTTCTAATAAAGTGGAGTGTAGTCGTTCAATAGGGGAATTTGAACTGGGATTATTTACTGTCGTGAAATGGAGTTCGATTTTGAATAATCTACAAAATTCTTCAACAGTTTTATTTTTAAATTCACGTCCTTCGTCGGCAACTATCTGTTGTGGGTAGTTATGGTGAGCACAATAGTGTCGGAGTTTGGATAAAACGGTGAAGCTTGTCCCTTCTTTCAGGTAGTACGCTTGAGCGTATCTGGTAAAAAGGTCTATTATAGTCAGGAATTTACTACCTTGAAAAGAAAATGTGTCTATGTGAATGGTTTCAAAAGGTCGTTTAGCTAATAGAGGGCCGGAGAATTTTGGGTTATATGGGTGTCTTTCGTATTTCGCAGCGAGACACACGTCGCATGTGTTAATTATGTGGGTTATCGTGCCACGAAGATTGGGCCAGTAGAATTTATGTTTTAACTGGTTATAGGTTTCAGTTATTCCGTTGTGGTTTTGTTCGTGATATCCGGTTACTACTTCTTTTTGGCTTTCTGGGTCAGTTACGTCCTTACAGTAAATGTTACTCAAAATTACTTTTACGGTTGTATTAAAGTTAGTCTTAAATAGGTCAATGAAAGGTTTTCGTAACTGTTCGTCTTGGATGTAAACACCATACGTTCGGTCAGGAGCAAAATATTCTTTCAGGAAAGTTAGTATGTTGTCTTCAATGGTTTGGGAGTTGATCGTTACGATGTGAGTCATTCGTTTAAAAGGTCTAATTAATTTTCGTTTATATTCGTCACCTAGTTTTAGAATGATGCGATTGGGGTATACGTTAACGGGTCGTTCCGTAATTGGTATAGCTTTTCCATCGTCATCGTTTGTTGAGTGTACGGTCGCTAAACTTTCATCCACCTCGTCGATTTCCATTGGTTGTTCTGATTGTTCCGGAGGTCCTAATGCGTTTAGTATTTCGTCCAGTTCGTCGTCACTCATATGAGGTGTATCTTCTACATGAGGAGCAAGGGAATCGAGGGATTCACGAATGTTTTCACGAATATTTAATTCGATTCGCGAAAGGGCATCAGCAACGTAATTTTCTTTGCCTTTGCGATACGAGATTGTGAAATCAAATTCTTCTAATTTTAGTTTCCAACGGATAAGCCGTGAGTTTGGTTCCTTTAGTTTTGCTAACCAGACCAAGGGGTTGTGATCTGTTTCAATTCGGAAAGAACGTCCATAGAGGTAGGGACGAAAGTGTTTTGTAGAATCAACGATAGCAAGTAGTTCTTTTTCAATGGTGGAATAGTTTCTTTCTGCCGAATTTAATGTACGTGAGTAATACGCTATAGGGTGATTTCGTTGTGTCAAAACTGAACCTATAGAGACGTTACTTGCATCACAAGTGAGAGTGAAAGGGGATGCGTTCTCAGAAAAGTCTGGGTATGTTAAGATGGGTGCGTTAGTTAAGACTTCTTTACAGGTATGAAATGCTTCTAAGTATGCAGGATCTTCGGGGTTAATCTTTGCGTCTTTTCTTGTACACTTTGTAAATGGCTGTACTAAGTTAGCATAGTTACTGATGAATTTACGATAATAGCCTACTAAGCCTAAAAATGATCGAATTTCTTTAAGAGTTCGTGGTAAGGGATAGTTCATGACTGCTGTGATTTTGTCAGGATTTGGTTTTATTCCTTCAGGAGTTATGACGTGTCCTAAGAAGGCTACTTCTTTACGTAGGAATTCTGACTTGCTTAGTTCTACTTTTAGGTTATATTGTCTGAGTTTGTCAAAAATGAGTTTGATGTGTTGAAGGTGTTCATCTAACGATTTCGAAAATATGACTATGTCGTCCATGTAAACAAAACAGAATTTATGTAAGTATTCACGTAATACGTTATCCATAACCCTTTGAAACGTAGAAGGGGCGTTCTTTAATCCGAACGGCATCCGAACGTATTCGAAATGACCGTTATTTACAGTAAAAGCAGTTTTCTCAATAGATGAGGGGTCCATTTCAATCTGCAAAAAACCTTGCGCGAGGTCAAGAGTTGAGAAGTACTTACATTTACCGAGGTTGTCTAATATTTCTTCAATGCGGGGTAAAGGGTACTTATCTTCGATTGTTTTTTCGTTCAAGCGGCGGAAATCTACTACCATGCGAAATTTTCGTTTCCCTGAAGCGTCCATTTTCTTGGGAACGATCCATACGGGGGCACTATAGGGTGAGATAGAGGGTTGAATTATTTTATCATTAAGCAGTTTTTGTATTTGTCGCTGTATTTCTTCTTGCATAGCTTGTGGATGTCGAAAAGATTTAACGTACACAGGTTGTTCGTCAGTAGTACGAATAGTATGCTTTACAGCGTTGCTAAAAGTTAAATCAGTATTCTCATGGTAAAAGATATCGTGATACTTTTTACAGACGGTTAATATGGCTTTTTTCTCTTCTGAATTTAGATGCTCTGTTCTGAGGGATTCAGAAACGTTAAAATGTTGTGATTTAATCTGAGGGGGATTCATGACGTCGTTAGTACTAAGAGGTTCCACTGGAACTCGTTCCTGGAAATTCACTTCTACCTGCATAGGAAAGGTACAATAGCCATTGGCAGCTGTGTGTAAACTTTCAGGTATCGTGATGTCCTCATTAATTCTAGTTTCGGGAAAAATTATGTCACCATTTTCGATAGTAACAGGAATGTGCAAAAAATTATTTGTTTTGGGGTTTTTATAATTAATTTCTTTGTTCGTAAATTCAAATTGAAAAGGGATTTTGATGTTGTTTATCGTAAGGGTATTTGGTTCGTAATCTATTTTTGCATTTAATCTTTTTAAATCTTCACTACCTAAAAGTGCGTCAAACTTGGTATGCCAGTCAACAACATGTAAATGAATATTGTCGTGTATACCTAGTTCTTGGAGTAAAGGGATGAAAACATTCTCGTTAGCGTGTATAGTATTACCTAGACCAGTCACAGTGAATGGCTTCTGGTATACATGAGTCGGAAAATTCTCATAGGTTGGTTGTCGGTTTATGACGGAGTTGGTGGCTCCGGAATCTATTAAAACTTTTAAATTTAATTGGGGAAGATAAAAGAAGGGTAGTTTTGAGGCTACTTTACATGTATTGAGGTCTATTTCCTCTACTTCGGTTTGGTATCTTCTGGTTTCTGGGGAAAATCCTGATAAGGATCTTCGATGTCAACAAAATCGTCAAAGATCACTTCATCGGGGTCGGAAGGAGGATCAGGTGCTACTACTTCACAGTTATGTAACTCTTCTACATGAATGCGGGGTTGAGTTGGAAACTGTGGGCGTAAATTTTGGTATTGTCCTGTGTGTACTCTCGATTGGACTGACATTGGTTCTGGGGCAGGTTGTCGCCTTACTATGTCAGAATGGGGACGTTGATGGCCGAACACTTGTTTGTGTGTCGGGAAGTTGGGTTTAGGTGGCGTATAATTAGGTTTAGGGGCTGGAAACAAGGGTTTGTTCCAGTTCGGTTGTGGAGGGTTCCACTGATTTAATGGTTTATTGTTAAAAAAGGGTCTTTGTTGTTGTTGATTATTCATGAACGGTTTTGGGCCAAACTGTGGTTTACCTTGGGTCTGTTGTTGTTGTTGTTGTTGTTGTTGCCAATAATTCGGTTTTGGGGGCAAGGTGGTTAAAAATTTCTTTGTTTCCTGGGATCGTCGGAGAAACTCGCAATAATCCCATTCCTGTCTTGAATTCTCGAGTTGTCGACATTTATTTAGGCACTCTTCAATCGAGGTCAAGTCAAAGTGAGAGAGATGACTGCGATATGGTTCTAGCAATCCTTTACAGAAGGTTTTAAGGGCTAAGTCGGTATACTCAAGCTTTTTGAACTGGAGCCAAGCAATTTGGGTGTTATACTTTAAGTAAATGTTTTGCATTAAACTGTTATAACGTTTCATCAAGCGTCCGTAATACGATAAGTAATTTTCGCCTCGTTTTTGGAGACAGTGAGAGAGGTCGGCAACTAGGAGGTCTTCACTCCTCTGGTCACCATATTTAGTGAGTAGTGCGGTCTTTATCTCGTGCCAGGTTGTGCAACTTTGGTACGAAATAAAATCACGCGCATCTCCTCTGATTTTTGAACGTATAGAAAAATCAAGGAGATACTGCAGATCGGGAGTTAAACGATTGGCTACATGATTGTTGAGATTTTCAATCTCACTTATGAAAAGCGATAAATTTTGTCCAGGTTCGTATTCTGGAATGGCATGTATTAAAATATTTAACTCTCCTTTGTTGAAAGGCAAGGGTACAAGATTAGGATCAATCGCGACACCACCCTGAGCCGGGGTTGGTGGTACCGGTGGAACTGCAGGACCCGGGTTTACATTCATCGTAGTCCTATTATCTTTTGAGGAAGGTTTCTTTAAACAAAACTTTTGCATTCGCAAGTGCTCTTAGACTTCTACGTACTTAATAATACGTACTACATCAAAATTTAGACATCAAAAGCAATCAATAAATCAATCAAAAGTCAAGTACAAAAAGTACAATAAAATTGACAGTGACACGACCAAAAGGAAAGTGGGAAAGGACTTACAGGAGGAGCATCTTCATTACGGAGAGTCCTGTGTAGTCGAAGTCCCGTGTAGATTGGTCGAAGTCCCGTGTAGAAATTCAGGATGTCCCGTGTAGATTCAGGATGTCCCGTGTAGATTCAGGATTCCGATGTTCTGGCTGTGCCGAACCGTGAGCCCGGCGACAATCCGCAAATCCGTGTTGACGTGCACTGCCGGTCGGAGATCAGGAAAACCCGCAATACCGATACGTCAGCCACACACGAACGATCAGAAGGTCGAAAAGTCCAGGAACACGGCCACCGAAATCCTGTCCGCAGCGCCAGTTAAGTTCAACGAGTCCGAGATTTCATAAAAAAAATTATTTTTATTTTCAAAAACACACGTTCACAAACTTTCATACGCTTAAAAGCTAAACTTAAAGCTAGACAAAAATAGAGAAACGTCTACGACGAATGTAGGCCCGAAAGTGACGGGAAAAAGGTCACAATTGCTTTTTATAGTGGGGGTGTTTGAGGCGTGGTGTTTCGGAAGCGTCGGTCATAAAGTCACGCATCGGATGACCGCGGGCTTGCAGAGATGGCAGGATGTGGTAGACGGTAATGTTCTTTATGCGCCCCTAAGATTAGGAATGCAGCTGGATAAGGATGCAGCAAGACGAGGGATGACTCTTAATCATGGAAGGGTTGGCTATAACTATATAGTTTTGAAGGAGCCGACGTAGAGCCGTTACGGGTCTTCCCACGATGGTTTTCAAAACAGGTGTCCATGACCAGACCCAAAACGGGAGGGTTTTAGCAAACCTGTGTTAGCAGTTTCTTATCACCTTTACCTAATGCCAGTTCTCAGTAATAGGTACTGATGCTCTGGAACTCTGCCAGGACCGCGCAACCTGTGGAGTACGTCCTACCGTTCATCGAGTAGCTCAAATTCGGTATGTAGGTACCTACCTAGTGCGTCTGGAGATGTTTTTGCGTTTTTTGCAACCATTTGGAGGTGGGCCGAAAACTTGGGCCAATCTTGGCCCTCAGTGCCCTCACACCCTCAAAAAAAAAACCGAGTATAGGTAAGTAATATGAAAATGAGTGAAGAAAGCAAGAAATGAATTTTAGCTTTTCCTATATATTTTAGGAAATTTATCCTCACATTGCGACAGAATGGGTTTACTACTTCAGGTTGATAATAACAAAATATAGTGCCTCTCAGCAGCCGATTGGTCAAGGGGTCCGCTTTGTGTCCTGAGAGGTCCGGGTTCGAATCCCGGCGGAACGGAAAAAAATTTCCGCTTCCGACATGGATGTATCAGCTTCAGCCCACTCCTAAACTGGCCTCGGCCCACTCATATTCGGCTTTGGCCACTTCGTTTTCGGCTTCGATAAAAAAAAAAAAAAAAAAAAAAAAAAATCTAACAAACCAACAACCAACTCATTGGCGTATTTATGTTCCCTAAAAAAAAAAATGAACACCTCACTCTCCTCAGCAGCCGAGCGGAGACCACTAAGGTCCGAGTTCAAATCCAAGCGTAAGAAAAAAATTCCGGAATTTTTGAGTTATCAAAATTTATCACAAAATTTATCCAGATATGTATTTACATAAGGTACCTAAATACCGAATTTGAGAAAAATCGGATGAATGGTGTAAAGTACTGGCGCGCGACAGAGTGGCGTATGTTCGTACGTCTAACGGACATCTTTTAAAAACCTTTTTTTTTGACTCGGGGAACCTCCAGGATCATATGGGACGATCATGACGTTTTGAAAATTCAACCCCCCATCCATGGGCGTAGCAGGACCCCCCCCCCCCCCCCCCTACCCCTCTCCCGGGAATCCTCCTCATGCATGGCTTTTTGTGACGTTATGTGTAGGTCAGAAAAATCCTGGGGCCAGCTAAACAGTATCTGGGGGGCTAAGCCCCCCCAGCCCCCCCCCCCCCCCCCCGGCTACGGCTATGCCCCCTCCCCTGCCTAAACGGTGCGTCGGACGAAAAACTTTTCAGACAAAAGTTGTAGGTAATACTGAGACAAATCTATATCAAAAAAGAACTCGATACCACCCCTAGGGCACAAGTTATGAATTTTTTTCGCCAACCCCTGTTTTTTCACCCTTATTCAATCATGAAGGGTGGGATCAAAAAACGTTACAAGAAAAGTGGTAGGTAGAGGTAGTATTTACTGTTCACAGCTTGTTCTCAAGAAAGTGAAATATATCATATATATAGGTACAATTAGGTAAACTTTTGAGCTGATGGTGGTTTTGGAATACAGCAGGGATCATGAAACGAAGACCTGTGAAGAAATTTTTCAAAAGTGAGACTACTGGTAGGTACGACTACCTAACAATAGGTAGATTTCAAAGAAAAATCTAAAATCAAAATGCAAAAAAAAGTAGTCTCTTTCTAAGAAATTGGAAGTAAAAACAACAATGGCATCTTGTTATTAGTTGTTATCTTTCATTGGAAATAAACAACGTAGGTGAAGTCTTCAATAAGAAGGAGTGTGCGAAGTGCGGTAATTGTGGAGTACGGTGAACGCAATGTGTGCGTCTCCTAGGGCAGCTCGTCTCAAACTAACCGCATCAAGCCGTGCACTGGATTTTATGGCTGTTTTGCGATTTTTGCATGTTTTCAACTAGCCATATTTATTGTCCAAAAGGGAAATTGAAAAAACCGCTTCAATACATATCTACCTGCGACCTTCCTGTTTACAATTCCGAAAATCCCAATGTCTTCAGTTTAGTCGTATTGAGCCACGGCGTTTTTTTGTGAACAGTGTTTTGCAGCTCTTCTTTTTGGAAAAAATTTTTTTGTTAGAAAACCAAAAGGAAATTTAAAAATCGGCTGCGATATAGTTCTAGATATTTATTCAATCTACCTTCGTGTGAAATTTCAAGAAGAAACGTTCAGTAGAAACCACGACAGGCGTTTCGAAAGTCGCAATGTTAATTCAAATGGGGACAGTGCAACCTTAACGACGTATAAAGTAGGTATAGACCGCTTGACCACATAGAGAACAGCGACATATGTACCCGAACCGTCATGGAAAATTTGGAAGTACTTACGCACAGGAGGCCATTGTCATGGCAACAAGATGTATTACTGTTTGTATACATATAGTAGATAGAGATTCGATAGTTTTTAGCAATTATCGAATTTCGATTGGTCTGTCTAGATTCAAACGTTTCGAAAGTAGCAACCGTAATCGTCGTAAACGTAAACATACAGATAGGTAGGTAAGTTTGAAAAAATACCTCGGAATTCCCACTTATGCACTTGCTTATGCGTTCCAAGTTTGTTCAAAATTTCAAAGGGGCCAATATGGCTCATGTGGATACGGAAAGTATAGGTATCTACTGGTAGGCGGTCTATAGTAATGCTTTCACTCCCCCTCCCCCATTCTTTGAAACCTGGTATTGTACCTGTCTCAACGACAAGAGATTTCATTGTAGCAATACCACTATTATCTATTATCCACCATTGCACTAGCTAAATCATAAATAGGACTCTAGTGGAACTGAACAAGGGTTATTCTACAAGCGCCCGATTAGGGCTGATTTAACACCAGCTTGTAGTTGCACCAATGTAACGCGGTGTCATGGAGATAACTGGCCTTAAATGAGTGTTGATACTGCGCATGCGTATAGCTTCCTACTGTTCGGCTACATGCCCATATAGGATGATGGCAGTGGTGACGTAATTTTGTGAGTTGAGTTGGTTATCAGCACGTCTTCTGCTGTCTAGTAGTCGGTTTTATTGACTTGTCGCGTCGAGAGGCTGAAGGACTATCCCAACGTGCCGGTAGGTTGGTAAGATGCCTACCTCTATAAATGTTTGGAAGAATAATTAAATTTCTTAGGGTGTGTTCCACCATAGGTACTCGGTTAACGTTAAACTCCAGTTAAATTGCAACTATTGTATGGTAAAAACCGAATTTAACTGGAGTTTAACCGTTAACCGAGTATGGTGGGACGCACCCTTACAGGCTCTTTCTCATAGTCCTATATAACTCAGTGGTATTTGTTCTCTATAATTAAAGTTGAACAGCAGCTCGCTGATCAGCTAGTTAGTTTAACTGCGTTTAGTTTAACTGCTAATGCATATATTATCACTCTCTTTTGTTCGATCTTCATCTTTAACTAGATATTAAATGTATCATTCCCCGTGTAACGGATAGGGCGGATCAAGTATTTGACCAAGTTGCTGAAGGCGGATTTACGATCCTCAAGCTAAACATTACACTAGCCATAAGTTAGATTTAACAGAAGATCGTGAACCCCACCTTGGTTGAACCTTTTCCTCAGAAACTGAAAACATGGACGACCTCACCAACTGGAAAGGCTGCCTCCCGCCTCAGCGGAAAATAATGGAAGGCCGCTACGTGCGGCTGGAACCTCTCGACCCAAACAGACACGGCGACGATCTGTATGAGGCTTCTAGCGGAGAGGGCGCGGACCTTCGGTTTAAGTACCTATGGGAAGTACCTGAACCTCGTCCAAAGTTCCAGCAGTGGATGGAGAAGGTCCAACACCTCGACGACCCGATCTTCTACGCAGTCATCGACAAGGCAAGCGGGAAAGTCGGAGGCCGGCAGTCTTTTCTTCGCATAGACGCAGCTCACGGTGTCGTCGAGATAGGACATATTTTGTGGGGGCCGCTCATTTCCAAAACGCGCTGCGCTACCGAAGCTCTGTACCTGTTCGCGTGCCACGCGTTCGACGAGCTTGGTTACCGAAGATTTGAGTGGAAGTGCCATAACGGAAACGAACCTTCGAAGCGAGCGGCCGAACGATTTGGGTTCACCCTCGAGGGGATTTTCCGCCAGCATTACGTGATGAAAGGCGGTAACCGAGACACCGCCTGGTTTTCCATTATAGACAAAGAATGGCCTCTAGTGAAAAAAGCACTCGAAGCCTGGCTTCACCAGGACAATTTTGATGAAAACGGTGTTCAGAAAAAGCGACTTCAAGTTTTACGAAGTGAAATTTGTGGTCAGTAAAGTAGGTCATTACTTTGAATAAAACTTATATTGATAGGTAGTCAAATCAAGTGAAAAGTTTTGTGATTCCTACCTTCAAAAATTAACCAACACAAGATCACGCATATAAGAAGACAAGGCCATTGTCATCAACGCCGGTCAAAAACTTGACTTATGTCAATGAAAACAGCCCTGAGTAAATCCGACGATCCTCAGTTAGATTTAGCAGGAGGTGTGTTCAGTATTTAGCTTAAGGGTCTAAACCTCGGGTTAAGCTAACTGGCACTTAACGAACGATCGTCGGATTAAACTTGAAGTACTTCAAAGTCTTGTCGTAAATTATTTGACTGGAAATGTCCACTTTCTTTCACCTTAGCACCAATTTAAAAATTTTAGTTTAAAACAATATAAAATACGAAGTGTCAAATAGGCTAGGAACTAAAGTGATCTGGGCTATATCTACTGAATCAAATGGAATTGTTCCCGTGCCCACTTCTACAAGCTATATCCGTAGGGATTTCACATTGTACAACTTTTAAAGTTCTACCAAAACTTTCTACTTTCTCATGGATTAAAGTTATTATTCAAGATATTAAAAATTTATAGAGGAGCCTTTAATCTATATTAGGACGAAATTATCACAAAACAGTTGGGTAGGTACCTACTTACTTTGCAAAATCAAGTGATTAATTTCAAAGCAATTTCAATAGCAATTTTCTTTCAGATCCCAGTCTAGAAAATTTTTAGGAGCAAAAAATCTAAATTCATTGTACCTAATTTACATAAAACCGGATTTTAAAATAAAATCCATAGTTTCCCATTATCGTGAAAATCCTAGGGAATCCCGTTAAAATATTTAGCATCTCTGAATCCTCCTTAGGCCAGATCCCACCATCATCGGTTAAAAGTTAAACTATCGTTATATTTGGTGGTTTTTTACAATAAAATAATTGGAGTTTAACGGGAGTTTAACTTGTTAACCGAGTATAGCATAGCAATTCTTTTGTTAGTACGTATTTCTTTTCTTACTCAGTGTAAAGTAAGGCTGTCTCTTGTCCGATTTTAAAAACATGCAAAACATAAAAAAAAAATCTCTCCACACCCAGAACCCGTTGACTCTCCTACAGATCTATTAAAAAAATATAGCGGTCTCTTAAAATGTTGGCAGGGTGAAGACGTTGAGACAATTTCAATACCTACTTACATCCCCTACTGTCTACAACTTGCCGTGTTAAAATTTACAGTGGATGTTAAATGCTAAGAAGTTTTTAAAAGATAGGCAATCTTGAGATTAGTGTGAGATGGGAGTAGTGTTTACTGATGGTGGCAGGCCAACATAAATAAATACTAAGCTCTCAGTTCCACTTAAAATTACTCAGTAGGTAACTACTTAGCTTTGGGTTTGGTTTTTTTGGTATTTCCCTAGCAACCATGTTTAACTTACACGTAGGTAAACAATTTTGGGTAAAAAATTCCAAAATAACTAAATCCAGGCTAACTTTCGAAGTTTGCCAGAATACAGGGCCAAATCTAGAATACTTAAGTACTTAATATGTTATTGTGAAAGGGCCCGTTGTACTTTGTTTTCATTAATAGGCGCTGTACGTCCTTTAAAAAATTCTAATTTTACAATTTGTCACGTAATAAATTAAAATTGTTAACTTATCCATGGGTCAAGGCCATTTTTAGGAAATGGACAGTTAAGTTAACTGGAACTGGAATCAACAGTTAACTGATACGTTTTTTGTGTCGTTTTCATTACTAATCAGTTTTGTGCATTTTTCTTTATTACCTTAAGAGGTAAGGCTAAGCTTTGACGTCAGCTAAGTTCACATATACCAACTGAGTTACTTCCGATTAGTAAGTACTAACTATTTAAAAAAAATCCTAATGAGATTGTGGCCTAGGCTTGTAAGGTCCTCTTCCGGTAGTTGGTCTGCATCCGGTATTTGATTTTGGCGGGGTGACTAATGGAAGGTCCACTTCCGGTAGTTGCTTTTGGCGGGTTGGGTAGTGCCACGTCTACATCCGGTAGTTGCTACCACTTCTATGGATTTGGCGGGTTGGCTAGTGGCACGTCTGCATCCGGTATTTGATTTTGGCGGGGTGACTAATGGAAGGTCCACTTCCGGTAGTTGCTTTTGGCGGGTTGGGTAGTGCCACGTCTACATCCGGTAGTTGCTACCACTTCTATGGATTTGGCGGGTTGGCTAGTGGCACGTCTGCATCCGGTGTTTGATTTTGGCGGGGTGGCTAATGGAAGGTCCACTTCCGGTAGTTGGTTTTGGCGGGCCTGCGGGCTGCCGCGTGAGATTGGTCCAATTGGTGAAGCCCTGTTCGGCTTCCAAGCTGGGATCATACAATCGTAGCCCGCACCTGCTCGTCGGGAGGCGTGACCTGGAAACAGGGGGGCTGCTATCGCGTTAATACTACTGCCAACACGAACTGCACAACAGAACATGACCAAACACATCAAAGCCCGAGAAAGTTGGGAGGATACACACTGACGTCATACGACATTGAAAATTTAGCTAAAGCGTTAAGAGGACGCTATACATGACGATGCATTTTTTGCCGCCCATAAGATTAACATTGCGAGCGGCGATTCATTTTCAAGGTTTACCCTTGGTTGGAAAGACACAAAATTTTGCCTGTACCTAGCCCTAACAATGTTCTAGGAAGTGTTCGAAGCAGATTTCCCAATTTCTCACTGGTTTCTTTTATTGCAACCGTTTTGCAAATGCTAGCATCGCATACTTCAAGAAAAGTGCTGTATCTCGAAAACCAGTAAAAAAATGGGAAATCTGCTTCGAACACTCCCTAGAACATTGTTAGGGCTAGGTATAGGCAAAATTTTGTTTCTTTCCTACCAAGGGTAAACCTTGAAAATGAATCGCCGCTTGCAATGTTAATCTTATGGGCGGCAAAAAATGCACCGTCAGGTATAGCGGACCCTTAAAGGGACCTACAGTAAGGACTGACGCCTTATTTACTTTCTAGTGTGATTCTGAGTGTTGAAATCGTTTATTTAGGTCCCTACTCTGCTTTGTAATGATATCGTTAATAACCCATTGCACTTTTGCACAAGCGACTCCCAAAAAGTAAGAAAAAGATTATTTTTTATACCTACCACTCTTGGACTGAAAAATCAAAAAGTGTTCAGCTAAGTACCTTCCCCACAACTTAAATTTCAAGGTCACATGACGTCAGAGGATTTGAATGGGACTGAATATACGTTTGCTATTTGTTTACGTTTTGCTACACACTTTATTAGGGTAGGTACTATTGGACATTAAAATTTTCTGTTACGATCGGTTAATTTCGGACAAATTTCTTGATGACAAAAATCACTTGATCGTAAAATCACCACACTGATAATTTCGGCCGTTAAAAAGACATATAGGTATTATATTTCAGAACATTTAAATCTAATACTTCCCTTAAAAAGTTTTCATAAAACACGTAAACAAATACCGAATGTATGTTCGACCTTAATGTGGCAAGTTCATGCATTTTTCACAACAACAAGAGGTAGAAATATAACCAACAGTAAACGCAATAGCCTCTAGGGTGCCTACAAGAATTAGTCCCATAGTTCATAGATTAATGGGTTGTGTAGGAATGGTAAATTTAGCCCATAGACGAGCTCTGTAATAATTGTTTTGTCATTGGATACAAGTATGTGTAATACCAAAAGGTCATATGTCCAATTCCCACCAGCGTTCGCGACATGAACAGGAAAGAGAATTCCGAAGTAACATCTACGAGTATATCCTTACTGGGGATTTAGTTATTTCGGAAATTTTTCGCCCGAAGTGTTTCCCTGTAAGTTAAACATAGGCTTTTTTAGTACCATACAGTAAGGATTTTGTTGCCCTGGCGACGTGTGGCACCCATGTTTTACTTGCAGGTTTTGTTAGAAAATGGAAAATGTGCATTTATTTTAATGAAGAGTAGGTATATTGAGATAAGAACACAATAACTTACCTCCAAGTCCATTGAGCTATTAAGGGCAATTTTAATCGGTTGTGCGGCGCCTAGGTCCTCGAGTGAGCTCTTCCGCCGAATATTTAAACCCTGGCGAAGCGAGTTCGACCTGAAACACCAAAAAAATTAAACTATGTCAGATTCATGATTATGTAATTGTAGAGTCGGTGTACACGTCAAATAAACTTGACAGTTGTTAGCCTGCAGATTCATGATTATGTAATTGTAGAGTCGGTGTACACGTCAAATAAACTTGACAGTTCTTTGCCTGCAGATTCATGATTATGTAATTGTAGAGTCGGTGTACACGTCAAATAAACTTGACAGTTGCATGCCTGCAGATTCATGATTATGTAATTGTAGAGTCGGTGTACACGTCAAATAAACTTGACAGTTGCTAGCCTGCAGATTCATGATTATGTATTTATAGAGTCGGTGTACACGTCAAATGAACATGACAGTTGTTAGCCTACAGATTCTGCAGACCTAAACAAATATTAACGCACCTTCTGAGCAGGATATCATCGGATACGCGAAGACTATTGCTGCGGCCGCGGAAAGGCGGCTGCTGAGGACTGTCGGGGAGGGAGAGGCTGTTGGCCTTCATGGAGATGAGGCTGGGGGGGCGGGGGGCAGAGTTGCGCCTCTGGATCAGAGGCATCTGCTGAATGAGCTGAGCTGAGCAGAAGCTGATGTTACTCTTGCGGCGACTGTTGTGGCGCTCGAACGTCTTCTGTGCGGAAAACGGACTCGGCCGAATCAAGTATCTGCAAGTGAAGTGATTTCTGAGTCTGTTTCGAGGGGTTTAAATTGATTTTAGACATGTTGTCTTGGTTACCATGCGGTACCTCATAAAGTGTTGAGAAAAATTGTGAACGTAAGCGAATGCATGTTCGGTCTTAACTCACATGATATCACCCTCGTGGAGTTTGAGATCACAGCTAGGGTTGATGATAACGTATGATATGCGGGAGACCTTGTCTGTGGCGTCACTGTCATAGTCAGCAGTGGTGACGTTGAGACTCTCCATACGAGACCGTACGAGGTTGGAGATCTCAGCGCGCTCGATCTGCTGCAGATGTGCCACGTTTTCCCGCCCGTCATCCCCCAGAAGATCATCCCCTTCCGGCGCATCCTCTGTCCGGTAAATCCCAATCGGGACTTCGCAGGTTGTGGAACATAGCTTTTGGTACAGTCGCCCGTAGGTTCGGATCCACATGTCTTCCTTTGTAATTTTCATCTGGGTATAACAAAAATTAAGATTCTATAGACTATAGATACATTGTTTGTTTGTGTGGTTTTATCCATTAAACTATGAAAAAACCAATTGTAGCGCAGACCTGTCTCTATTAACCTAAGAAGACAGATACTTTGTTTGAGAAACAAAAAGCGTTCTTGTCTTCTTAAATAACAGGCTAAGAAGACTGATAGAGTGTATAAGTAAACAGTTGTTACTGGGCCATCTTACAAAGTTAACCGTCTTGTTTTCGTAAGGTGACCCTATCAGACCCTTTTCTTATACACTAGCACCCTCTTCTTAGCCTTATAACTAAGAAGATAGGAGCACTGTTTATTTCTCAAAAAAAGTGTCTGTCTTCTTAGGATAATAGAGACATATACGCAGGTCTGCGCCAAAGTTGGTTTCTTCTTAGGTTGAAAAGAAAAACGTTACCGTTTAAGTAGTAGGTACCTATGTGACACTGTCTATAGGTACCGAAGACCTTTCTATAACGAGCCTGTATCATTTTCATAAGAAAAATTTGAACCTGTAAAATGGGCCTTACCGAAGTAAGGAATCCAGAACCTGGTGCCTGATCAACCCCCAGCAGCAGTCGGACGAAGGTAATGACGTAGTCTTTGACGAAGGCTTGGTACAGCAGTGTGTCCAACATACTGGCGCTGAAAACGCTGCCGGCCGCGAAGGGTAGTCGAAACATGTAGGATATGTGGGACCCTCGCTCCTTTTCCCGCTAAGGCATCACTCACACATATAGTTAATCGCGATTAGTGCTAAAACTTAGGGAATAATCATCAGTTAAAATGAAGCCAGTTAACGCAACCTAAGGACCATGTTCACCATGAAAAATCATACTAATATTTTGAATTGAGTCGTGTGTCTCCTAACGAACGGATTTATGTTATTGTATGTTTAGTTTTGCATTTGCACTTGTTTCCTTCCGATAACATTTGTCATAAGTTAAACATCCGATAAGCTAAATTTGTTTGTTAGGAGACACAATAGTATACAATAAAATGTTGTTAAATCCCGCCTTAGTCTTCTTAGGTTGGTTCCCAGCATACTCAATTAAGGAAAATCGGCGATTTTCTCTTAACCGAGGATGGTGAGACGCAGCCTTAGTTGACAACTTCTATAATCTTTAAATAATTATTCCAGGGAAATTTAATAATTTTTTTCAGCAGTGAAAGGGACAACCACTGGGGGGTACTTAGTGATCTTTTTGGCTGACTTTGACACTTATCTAAACTATAGGCTACACAGATGGGAATATTCTTTTCTCGGTTTTTTTTCTATAGTGCGTTCTACAGCCGTATGAAGCTTGTCTCATTTGTTAAAATGATTCTTATTGGTTCTGTTGGTGATGCATTTCTGCCAGCGTAAAAGTGGAGAATCTGTCTAGACACTGCGATATTTCGTCTTGGCGATTTTCATAGCACTAGCTTCCATAGCAAGGGATTCTTTAAGGAAAATCTTATGGACAACTTTTTACTACCTACTACCTCGGAGGCCATTGCTTCCAAATCGCTGAAATTTCGTGCAAACATTACTTGGCTTCAAAATCGGCCGTTTACCAATTTTGGTTAAATTCGCTTTGATAGTAAACGAGTTATTGAGGAAAACCTTGGGGGTGGTAGAAATGCATCACCACGTGAAGCATAGCCTTAAACAGATTTGCGGATCGTGGTTCTATACGGCCTCGAATGAACTGATCAGCAGGTGTATTCCCTCTCTCGAACGCCAGCAAACAAACCCAACTAACACCTTCACAATTTAATGTAAGAAGAACTGTTCTCCGTATATTGCATAATGGCGTGCCTTATCTTCTTAAAATAAATTTTGAAGGTGTTAGTTGGGTGGGTTTGCTGGCGTTTGAGAAAGGGAATACACCTGCTGCTTGCTAGTAACATGTGGCTGAAAGCGCATGCGTGAAGTGATATTTAAATATGAAGGCAGGGTTACCAGAGCTAGGAATGCAGCATAGCTCTCTTGACTGTCAAGCGGTACGTCGTGCGGTAATACCTTTTCCATTTTGGAGAGGTGCAGAGCATATTTGTCGTGGGCACGGAAATGCATGAACCGCATGTTCGAGGACTGTGACAGCTCCGTTATGCTCGCGATGTTTGGGAAGAATCTGCAACAATTTTAATTCTACTATCGAGACTCGATCGATACCGGTAATTGCATCACCATTGGAATTCGTTCTCCAGTGAAAGCTAAGCATAGTGTAGGACTATTCGCAGTCATTGATTCTCGTTCGAATAGCACACTATGTTTAGCTTTTAGAGCAGCCACGGCCATTGGCTGTCGCGCAATTACCAGTGTTATCCAGTTCCTATAGTGTCTAGGTATCTTTCACCATACTGCCGATAGCGCCCTTATTTTGCCGTTAGTTGGACTTGTTAGAGGTTAGAGGGCCGATTATCCAGCCGATAGCGATCTAAAGTGAATATTTTTGATGTTGGAAATTCCAAGAAACAAAGTAACACGAGTGAACAGACGTGGCACGATCTCTCTACTGCAACGATAGTTACCTAACAATAAATTATTTATACGATACATTATAATAAGACCAATGAAGTACAGACTTGGTAAAATCTCATCCTAACGTCTAAGATGACAGACGCTTTGTTTGAGAAAGGTGAAATTCTTCGGTCTTCTAAAAACTCTAGCCTGTTTACTTTTTGAATTAAAAGGCCAGGAAACTGTTTCTTTCTCAAACAAAGTGTATGTCTTCTTAGACATTCAAGTGAGATTTTACCGAGTGTGCACTTCCTTGGTCTCACCATAGTACAGTATGGTATTGCTTACTTGAACATAGTCTGTACACTAACGATGGTGTTGCAATCGGCCAGGGTGTCCTCTTCCGCAGAGTTACACAGCTCCTTATTGACCACTACCACAGTCTCAGCAAGCACTATGCCCGCACGAATCAGGTCGTCCAGGCTGAAACATAACAAGACCAGAACTAGAGATTAGGTACAGATACATTGAGGATTGTTCTTAATTAAATAGTAACTAATTAGTAACCAATTAGAATTCGATGTAATAATTAATTCAAATCAATTAATTGTACTAACTACTAATTAATTGTACATTGTACTATTCCACTCATTACACTTTTTAAGTACAAACGTTGTGCAAGAATAATCCGACCAAAAACACTCCGTGTAAAAAAACAGCCAAGTTTATAACCCTCCAAAAATCAGCCAAGGACTTGGCCCTGTAATAAGTGATATCAGGGGGCTGAGTAATCGCGGGAATGTGGACAAGTTGGCCAACAATTTTTATATCAAACCCTTTTAAGGGCTGTTGAGTTAGGCAAATTTTTGGAGGGTTATAAACCTAGGTGTTTTTTTACACGGAGTGTTTTTGGTCGGATATCATATATTTTTTGTAAGTTTCCAAGAGTAGGTAAAACATCAATTGCCTGTCGTATGGACTCAAATTACCTTGCCATACCTGGAAAGTACCTACCAGTACCTGAAAACCAGTTCCCTGCCAACCCTACATAAATGACCAATTCCATACCTGAAATACATGAAAAGTACCTACTCGTACCTGAAAACAGGGTTCCTGTCAAATCTTCAAAAATAACCTTCCCATACCTGAAATGTATCTACTCGTACCTGAAAACCAGTTCCCTGTCAACCATACATAAATTACCAATTCCATACCTGAAATACCTGAAAAGTACCTACTCGTACCTGAAAACAAGGTTCCTGTCAAATCTTCAAAAATTACCATCCCATACCTGAAATGTACCTACTCGTACCTGAAAACCAGTTCCCTGTCAACCATACATAAATTACCAATTCCATACCTGAAATACCTGAAAAGTACCTACTCGTACCTGAACCTGAAAACAAGGTTCTTGCCAAATCTTCACAAATTACCATCCCATACCTGAAATGTACCTACTCGTACCTGAAAACCAGTTCCCTGTCAACCCTACATAAATTACCAATTCCATACCTGAAATACCTGAAAAGTACCTACTCGTACCTGAAAACCAGTTGCCCGTCGAATGAAGTCAAAACACCTAACCATACTTGAAAAGTACCTACCTGTACCTGAAAACCAGTTCCCTGTCAAATCTACACAAATTATTACCCCATACCTGAAATAGGAGTGCCCACCAGCAAAAATACCCAGCCTGGCAGTGGGTCATTTACTGATACCCGAAAGCCACCAGCACGTCCTGCAGAGTCGAGAGTCAGCTCCCGAGTGAGTGCGAAGCGGGAGCAGCCGGCCTTATATAGTAAAATATGACACAGCATAAGCTAGGTCTCAAGTGTTGATGAATGACTAGGTGGCCGACCGTCTCGACTCCTGACTTTTTTGTGTGAAAACAGCTAGCTTTGGTACCACAAGTGTCCGCTAGGGGGCAAACTGTTTACACTGAGTTTAATCAAAAAAGCTGCTTACTTATCTAAAGATCCAAGCATCCAGTAGACTAGAGGGAAGTAGGACAAGGCATCAAGGAAGGCAAAGTCTGGCCGTCTCTCCAGGAGCAACACGACCGGATGTAGCGATGTTTTGGCGCGGAAATGCGCACGAAGTGGGACTATGAAGTTGTAGATGCCATTCGAGGCGTAGTCTGCTGCCAAGATGATGGCTTTATTCTGCCAGTTGTACTCCTAAATGGAGAATAAACCATATCAATGGGGACAGTGGGGACCTACTGTTTCACGTGAGTTCTGACGGGCTGTCGAGCGGGGAAACGTTGACGTTGTGTTGAAAATATTTGATAGGTAGTTAATTGGGTACCTTGGCATTGCGGAAGGTACAGTGGTCGCAGACCTGAGCGAGCTGCAGACAACACAGGGGCTTTTTTTCACGTAGTAGGTAGCAGAGCGTGGGTGATACTCCGATATATGGAGACACTGGAGGGAACCCCTTCACGATTCTGTAACAGAATGTTTCGTGATCACTACCGAACAAAACGATCCCTCTGCAGTTTTTCCACACCATGGCCATGATGGGAGAATTTTTTCAGCTCAGTCCCTGGAGGGTGTTCTATAGGGGAGGACTCCTGAGAGGAAATAGTTATCTCTGGTATGTGTTCAAGCTATAGTTATCGAGCGTCTCAGACTGAGTTTGAAGGGGATCTGCAGTGGCTGGGGGAAAACGTGACTGAATGACTCCTTACCCTATGCTCTCACTAGGGCTTGCCCACGGTAGTATATCGAGCATATCTTCGTCCTCACTATCAAGATCTTCTTCTTCTTCATCGTCCTGGCTCTCCGCGCATGACCGTAGTGACCCTAGGTTATCAGGAACCGGAAGTATACTCGGTCTTCTGCTGTTTCGTCGGCAAGCTGTATCCGGGCTGAGGAGGTTCAGGTCGCCAGGCCGAGGAACGTCCAGGTGATTTCCGGTTGGCGCGCTTTTTAGAGGTATTGAGTCTCCGTTTCCGCTTTCTGCTTGAAACAAAAGATATACGTTTGTATTAGTTAAGAGTGTGACCGTATGACGTCATCTCGGCTGTCAGATCTCAGCAGTTTTTAATAAAACCAACTGGAAGAATGTAACAACTGAGACAACCAACATATGTACTCTGGAATCTAGACAATACAAGTAACCTGTGGACGTTCTTTAATGAATATTTATGTCTTCTGAAATAGAACCCGTCTTCTGAACGACCAAAACAACCGAATTCATTCCTCAAAAAAATGCCATGCTTTATCTCTCTGGTCAGGGACTCGCCTAGGTGTCTTCCCCCACCTGCCGCGGAGTGTGGCGTCTCCGCCTTCGCCGTGGGAGGGATTTCGACGGTCGTCTGGTGCGCTGAATGGACCACGAACGAGGAGTTCTCTTCTTTGGTGATGCTGAGGTAGTAGCAGATGTCGGACTTCTTCATGACGTGCCGAGGTCCGGGATTCAGGAGGATTGTGTCTTCATAGAACTCTGGTAGCTCTGCTGGCCGTACCCCAACCAGTGCCACTCCGTACCTGAAAGCATCCATGTCCCTCAGTGGCCGAGCGGTCAAGGGGACCGACGTGTGTATGAAGAAGTCCAAGTTCGAATCCTGGCGTAAGAAATACTTTTCGCTTACGGCGTGGATATGTAATATGGCTTCATCCCACTCCACTGGTTTTGGCTCTTCTATTCAGCAACTGGAAGGCGTATTCCTTTAACCCCTTTATTAAAGGTTGATTCGAGAAATGGCCAGTCTAATCGTTCACTTAATTTAAGGGTGCATGCCATCAACGTTTCGATTCGGAAGGGGAACGCTATAGTGGGTCTCAGAAATTTTTGAAAACCATCCACTTACTTTCGGTGGGAGTGAAAAGAGGCGTAGGTGAAACTTTTGCCCTCGTATTCTCCGAAGAAGCGGCTGTCACCCAACTTGATATGGTAGATCTCATTGCCGGAACATCGCCCGTAGAGCCGATGCCATTCCTCTGGTGATGTTTGCCCCTCTCTTAAAATGAAACACCGGTCATAGTTTAGTAATATAGTCCCCCTCTTCGGGGGAAGAGGTAGACGAAGAGGCAGAGGAGGTAGAGAGACAGAGGAGGAGGAGAAAGAGGAGAAGAGGTAGGCGAAGAGGTAGAGGAGGTAGAGAGAGGACAAAAAGAGGTAGGCAAAGAGGTAGAGGAGGTAGAGAGACAGAGGAAGAGGAGAAAAGGAAAAGGGTTAGAAGAAGAGAAAAAGAGATAGAGAGAGGATGACAAGAAAAGGTAGGCGAAGAGGTAGAGGAGGAGGATGTGGAAGAGGGATGAGGGAAAGGAGTAGGAGAGAGAGAAGAAGTAGAGAAGAAATAAGCAAAGGTGTACGAGTGGATGCGGGTGCGCCCTGGCGGGCAGTCAGTGCGATAGTGACGGAACGCCAAAGCGCGTTCCATGCCATTCCAAAGGTCGGCGTGTACCCATCATTAGTATAATATGTAAACACCGACTGATCGTAACTGGCTGCTCGTGGTGCGTTCTAGTGGTTTTCATTATGGACACCTAATAGGTAGGGGAAAGTGGGGAGCCTTGAGACAGTGGGAGGGTTGAGACGTAGTCGAAATCTTGAAACCTATAAAAGTTTAAACAATGGCGCCACTTTTTTAGGGCTTGTCCCCCTACCAAAATTACGCACAAAAAATCCCCCATTGATTGCGCGCGTGTCGTATGGTCATTTCGCCATTGTGCGTCATAACCATTGGTTGTTACAATTCTCGCTCCAATCAAGGTAAGCAATTTTGACTTCATTATTGAAATAAGTGTCATTTTTTTTAATGATTACGATTAGAAAAGGAATAATTGTCATTGTGAAATAGTTTGTTTCTTGGTTTCTTTAAATTATTGTGACGAAAATTTAACAAAAAGTTTGATAGCACATAGAGGGAGGGTCGAGACACAACCAAGAGGGAGGGTTGAGACGCCGTCTCATGCATAAGCTCTTGGGAGAATCTGCTATTTTCTTAAAAAATTATGAATTTACGTTTTTTTACTCTTTTTTATTACAGAATGCCTTTTCGATGGAAGAGTAAGAGTGGAAAAACAAGAACGGCGGCCATCGCACGACATACATATTCCAATACCCGATAATTGATGATATCAGCGTTGTTGCAAAAGCTGATAAGTATTACTAAAAAACTATCGTTAAACAGTTTTCGCCGAGGAAACTACAGTTTCAAACAAGTGAAGTTTCTAAAAAAAATAAAACCACTGCGATAGAGAAATAGCTGTGTTTATATTATTCCCTTGTCTCAACCCACCCACCCTGGTGACTCATAGCTCCCACCGGGTGGGAGCCATGAGACAAAATGCGCATGGTCAGTTTTCAGTAAATTTACTTTTTACTATTAATGGTAATACCTTCGAATCAAATTTAAGTGAGAGTCAAAATAGGTCGCCAAGGGACAAGCCAAGAAGTGGTTCCCTATTGTCGCTGGGAAAAAATGTATAAAAATAAAATTGTTAAGTGTCTCAAGGCTCCCCACTTTCCCCTACTAATCATTTATCCACTGGTAAGTTATTCCTTCTAAGGCTGAATTTCACCACCTTCCGATAGTTTATTCCTTCTAAGGCTGAATTTCACCACCTTCCGATAGTGTCTTTAACGAGAGGATTTAACGAACCGATTTGCGTTATCGTATGTTTAGCTTACGACAAGTGCGTTCACAGAGAAACAAGTGCAAGCGCAAGACATTTGTCGTAAGCTAAACATACGATAACATGGATCCGTTCGTTAAATCCTCTCGTTAAAAGACACTATTGGAAAGTGGTGAAATTCATCCTTAGATAGGTAATAGGCATTGTCTAAACATCATTATCACTATACGAGTAGGTATACCTAGTCTGTCAAAAGTTGCGACTGCTCCGTAATCTCCCCCAGATCCTGCTATCGCGGGACGACTATCTCATCCCACATGACATGCAACTGTCCGACAATTCAGCATTTAATGCCACTCTTCCTTGAACTCGCTCAGAACAAACAGGTAAAGTTATTTCTCAAAAAACCACCTCAATAGCCCAGTGATTTAGATAGTTGTCTTTGTCACACCTAAAACTGTAGGTCCCCATCGTGTAGGACTAATTCCCTCCTTGTGTTGTAGGCGCTGGAATGAGGCTCCTGTGGATTTTTTCGGCTGCATGTCTCCTACACTGCGGTCTGGCGGCCAACATCTTGGCTATCCAGCCTATGCCATCTACAAGCCATGGCATCTTGGTTGAGAGGCTACTTAGAAAGCTGGACGAGGTTGGACACAAAATAACGTACATCACCCCCAACAAGCCGCAGAAGCCGCTAGGGAAAACGGAACTGGTGCATATAACCGGCCTCGACCGTAATGTCCTCATGAGTAAGTGCCTTCCGTCATCATCATTTACTTACTTTGCATATTCCCATTCAAATCTCAGTTATACGGAATGATTTTCTTGGGAGGAGCAAAGCAAAATATACCGCCAACATTAACAACCCAAAAGAAATGTATCTAAGGGCCTCAGTCGTGCTATAGTAGCGATAGGGAAAAATTTGTACCTCAGGAAATGATGAGATTAGTCTGATGGCTGACTTAGTTTCTATATTATCGCATTTTAGATTTTAACCACTAAACAAATAGTTATTACACTCTAAAGTAGCCGGATGTTAGGTTGGTATAGGAGGTGAAAATACCGAAAGTGACGTAAGCTTTGGCTACTTCTGCTAAGCTCCGCATCTTCTGTTATATCTATCTCACTGTAAGCTATAACTGAAGATATCGATATATCAAAGTCTGACAAGGACACAGCTACTCTACTGTCTCAACTATGAAACTAGAAATCAAAATTGTCAACGAGATGTATCTACGAAGGGAGAAGACCTTTGGAACAAATTTAGGGTTCTACAAAACCAATTAGAAGTCCTTTATCACGGCTGATTAGATTCCCAAAATTCAACACCATGCAACAGCCTCACTGAATAAAGAATACATTTTTGAATTTGGCAGAGAGCAACGACACTTCGAACTCCAACCTTCTGCTTCTGCGCGACATGTCCCCGTGGGTGAGCCTCTTCGTAAGGCCATTTCTAGGATTCAGCATGTGTGACTACATTCTTGAGCAAGAATCTGTCAAGAAAATCATACAATCCTCACAGAAGTTCGATCTTATTCTGGGGGAGATATTCCTCGACGAGAGCCTTCTGGCAGGCTTTGCGAACAAATTCAACGCTCCCATTGTGGCCGTGCAGCCCTTCATGCCTGGCACCTGGTCCAATTACATGGTGAGGATGCATAAGATAAAAATAGGATAAAGAGAGGATAAAGATACTGATAAGACTAACAAAATGAATCCAAATAAAGGGTCCGACAACAGTCGCACTTAACTTTCTCGCCCCATATGATTTTTTTTTTTTTTTGAAATTTTTTTGCAGGCTTAATTTTTACGCAATCCAAAATCGATTGAAAACGACCCAAGAGCATCTATCTGAGATCACTCACACCAAATCTCAATACTGTCATTCTATTACTTTAGTCCCAAATGCGTTCCGACCATTCAAAAACGTGGTTTCTCATTCTCAACTCATTTTCAACACTTTTTTGACTACAACGGCCGTAATTTTGCAGATAATAAAATTCTGTTCGCCAGATGTTTAAGTTACATGGCTCTACACAAATTTACCAAATTTCATGACAATCGGTCAATAAATGTGAATGAAGCCGAAACGATCAAACTTTGGTCCAGAACGGCCGTAATTTTCAACCGATTCAATTTTAGTTGAAAATGACCTCGAAGCATCTATTTGTCAACACACATACCAATTTTCAGTGTTATAGATTGAAAAGTGTACCGTCGGCGCTTGTCTAACTAACCAAAAACACGATTTTTGAATTATTTTGGCGGTTTTTTGACAATAGCGGCCGGAATTTTTGACCAATCAAAAAATCCCTGAAAATGCCCCTTGGCAGTGATTTCAGACAGGTCCGTACCAAATTTCATCAAAATCGAATGAACGGTATAGGCTCTAGAGCAGTGTACGGACGGACGGACGGACGGACGGACTGACTGACTGACTGACTGACTGACTGACTGACTGACTGACTGACTGACTGACTGACGGACAGACTTTTCCCAGAAACCACTTTTTTGGACTCAGGGGACCCCCAGGATCATGGGAAACCCAAAATCTCAATTTCGAAATTTTGCACGAAAACAATACTTTCTCGCCATATATGGATAGCAAGAAAGTAAAAAGTAACAGAGAAATTGGGGGAATTTGCCTCTATGTTAATTCTAGGGATGGTAGAAGTGCACCTTCAGAGAAGACCTTGCGTTACTATTATAGGCTTTATCGTATTATGACTCATAGGATGAGTCTCAATTTCTGATATCTTGTTACCGTCTGCAGGGTCATTTTGCAAGCAGATAAAATTAAGCCTGCAACGTAATCCTGACGTCAAATTTTTTTTATGCCCGAACTCAGTTTTCCAGTTGCAGACCAGTGGCAATTGGCACATGATGCCACTAATTGTTATGTAATGTAGGTACGTGAACAAAATTGAGGGTCTCCACGTGAGACTGAGAGAGATCGAAAGGCGCTTACAGCCCGAAGTCGCTAACAACAATAAATTGCTGCTACCGGGATTCGAACCCAGGACCGCAGTCACAACTAATATTATTCGCATACAGGTGGGTAACCCTGCGCCAGCGTCGTACATCCCAGATCCCTTCCTGGGCCTCAGCACCAAAATGACGTTTTTGGAAAGGGTTTCAAACTTCGCGTACGGGCTGGCGGGTGAGGTCTACTACTCCTTGTACCACCTTCCCAAGCAAGACGCCATCATGCGGAAACACTTCGGCGACGACCTTCCCCCTCTGAAACACATAATCAAGAATACCTCACTCGTCCTGGTCAACCACCACCACAGCCTGGGCTTCCCCAGACCCTACGTCCCCAATATGATCGAGATTGCTGGAATTCACATTGACAAGCCTAACCCTTTGCCCAAGGTAAGCAAATTTCGAGTGTGAAGATACGCATCGAAACAAATTCTGAACAATACACACAAAGGTTGACTAACCAGTCAAATTGACGAAATAATTATTATTGTGTTGCAACAGGATTTGCAAGCCTTCATGGACAATGCCAAGGACGGGGTGATTCTCTTCAGTTTGGGGTCAAACGTGAAGGGGACAGACATGCCACCGGAAACAACGCAAGCCATCCTCAAGGCCTTCTCCCGCCTAAAACAGAATATTCTTTGGAAATTCGAAGCTGATTTGCCAAATCTTCCCAAGAATGTGAAAATCATGAAGTGGCTTCCACAGTCAGACATTCTAGGTAAAAGAACAAAAAAACTAAACATACAGACAAACAAAATGCCGCTTGATATGTTTATGAAAAGTAGTGTAGACGTGTACTAGAATTGTTCCCACAATGAATGACGTTGTTAAATGTAGTGATGACGTGTCATTACTATTGTTTCCATGATAAATACCGTTGCAAAAAAATGTAGTGACTACGTGTCACTAGAATTGTTTCCACGATGAATGACGTTTCACTTTACTTTCTAGCTCACCCTAACCTGAAGTTGTTCATCACTCACGGAGGACTTCTGAGCACGACTGAAGCAGTAGACAGGGGAGTGCCGGTCGTGGGCATTCCCATATTTGGTGATCAACCCCTCAATATGAGACACACCGAGAACGCCGGTCTTGGAAGGACCCTCCAGTTTGATGACCTTAGCGAGGAAAAAGTCTTCAGCGTCGTCTCGGAGGTCATGAACAACCCCAAGTGAGTCTATAGCTTCTCACGTGCGAGAGTATAATTCTGAGCAGGAATATCGACACGAATAAGGTAGCCTGAGGTTCGGGGTTCGAATCACGGTGCTGGGAATTTTTTGTTGGTGGCATGGGGCCACCATGGGGAGTAGGGGAGTAGTACACTCGAGACTGCACAGTGGTGGGGGAGGGGAATAAAAATAATGATAATTCGACTGTTATTATTTCACAGATACAAAACACTAGCCCAGGCCAAATCGAAGTTGCTGAATGACAATATTGTGGACCCGCTTGAGAGTTCCTTATGGTGGATAGAGTACGTGTTGCGGCACAAGGGTGCGGGCCACCTCCGCTCAGCAGCGCAGGACCTCGAGTGGTACCAGCTCTACCTGCTGGACGTGTACGCCATAGCTGCCGTTACCATACTGTCCGTCGCAGCTCTCAACTTTTACATAGCTAGGTGTGTGATTAGGAAATTATTTTGTTCTAAGTGTGCGACATCGAAAAAAGATGACAAGAAAAAGAAAAATTAGATGTTTTCAATTAAATGTTGTTCGTTAATTTATGGTCAATATTCTTCCATCTACATACCCCAAGACTATGGCCAGTTACCTAGACGATGGGGACCTACAGTTTTAGGTGACTTCCGAACCACTACAATACTTGTTACTTGACACGGACATGTCGATCTGAAAAACTTTGATTGGATCTGGATCGAACCGGTTTGGCCCAGCTCTTGGTGTTCTTCTACCAACAACCAACAAAGCTTACCCCAGAGCATGTACTTACTGGCCCCGGGAGGTGTGCAGCAGTAGCGTCACCAGGGTGGATGCGCCCGGACAGGTGCAGTTATTCGCAAGCAACGCGTACTTCAGCTCGTCCTCACACACCACGTGCTCTGCGAACTTGACGTGAAGTTTGTTCTCCGGTCGGAAGATCTGCACGTACTGCGGCACTTTGGGCGCAAAGTCCTTCACAGCCCACGAGCGCAGGATTGTGTGCTCGTCCTGGACGTGAAAAATTACCAGCGATCAGGATTCGAACCTGTCATCAATATTTGTGTCTATAGCTAGCGTCACAGCTACAACTGATTCACTCACGGCAGCAGTCTTGTCAGCATAATTCCTCGCGGCTAGAACGAAGCAAGCCTCCGCCTCATTCATGCGAGCACGGGCCAGGTCCCCGTCCTTCAGGCAGGAGCCCTGGATGTAGATCACCCGCTGGGCCCAGATAGGCACCTGCAGGATCATCCGCATCGTCGTATCCAACTCCATCGGTGACAAGAGCACCACGTAGAAGTCCTAAAAAAAGAGAGAACTGTCAGCGTTCCCTACAAGTTCACGATCGTCGTATCTTTTCGAAAAGAAGCCATTATGTAGCCACCGAACAAGGCTTGAGAACGTCTCCGGCAAACAGGTTTCGCTGTAGGTACCTGTAGTAGAGGGTGGGCGTAGAATTCGTTGAGAAAGTCCATGATGGTGTCTGCGTGTAACGTTGTGCTGCAGACCACCACGTGCTTCTCCGACTGCGCTCTGTGTGATGAGTACGACCCACCGAGCTTCTGTCGTTCCATCCATGTGAACGCCAGCTGCTCAAACTGCAATTTTAAACAACCATGTCACTCCATGGCTCTACTATAGGAGGGATACAGAGTCCCACATTTCGTCACCTCTGTAAAGGGGGTGATTTAGTACCTCGATTTTTCCCCCAGGCAGGCAAGATTCGCCAGCAAAAATTTAGGCAACTTGGGGCACGACCCTGGGTACCCTCTGGTTAGTTAGGTACCTGGGTACCCTTTGGTTAGTTAGGTACCTGGGTACCCTCTGGTTAGTTAGGTACCTGGGTACCCGTTGGTTAGAAGGGTACCTGGGTACCCTTTGGTTAGTTAGGTACCTGGGTACCCTTTGGTTAGTTAGGTACCTGGGTACCCTCTGGTTAGTTAGGTACCTGGGTACCCTTTGGTTAGTTAGGTACCTGGGTACCCTCTGGTTAGTTAGGTACCTGGGTGCCCTTTCGTTAGTTAGGTACCTGGGTACCCTTTGGTTAGTTAGGTACCTGGGTACCCTTTGGTTAGTTAGGTACCTGGGTACCCTCTGGTTAGTTAGGTACCTGGGTACCCTTTGGTTAGTTAGGTACCTGGGTACCCTTTGGTTAGTTAGGTACCTGGGTACCCTTTGGTTAGTTAGGTACCTGGGTACCCTTTGGTTAGTTAGGTACCTGGGTACCCTCTGGTTAGTTAGGTACCTGGGTACCCTTTGGTTAGTTAGGTACCTGGGTACCCTTTGGTTAGTTAGGTACCTGGGTACCCTTTGGTTAGTTAGGTACCTGGGTACCCTTTGGTTAGTTAGGTACCTGGGTACCCTTTGGTTAGTTAGGTACCTGGGTACCCTCTGGTTAGTTAGGTACCTGGGTACCCTCTGGTTAGTTAGGTACCTGGGTACCTTTTGGTTAGTTAGGTACCTGGGTACCCTTTGGTCAGTTAGGTACCTGGACCCTCTGGTTAGTTAGGTACCTGGGTACCCTTTGGTTAGTTAGGTACCTGGGTAGGGAGCACGATCAGAGCGACGCAGATCATGATGACCATGTATAGCTGGGAGGGCCAGATGTCAGGTACGATATCACCGTAGCCAACGGTAGAAAATGTCACCACGACGAAGTATGTCGCCTGAAAAAGACAAAAAAAATTATTTATAGCGGGCATAACATTTTTTTTTTTAGTCAGATAAGAAGTAAAAGTAGTAGAATTGTACTCTGGGCCAACCATTACGAAAGGACTTCGTATTCGTAGGGGATTTCGCATACCCTCTACAAAGGGAATGTGACACTTTCTCATGGTTGAAATAATCCTGACAGTTTTTTAATGACTAAAGACAATGATGTTCTTCTTCATGATATTTTTATTGGAGCTGTACGACACAACAACTCATAGGACCCGCCACTGTACAACACAACACCTGATAGCACGAGACGCCACTGGGTGAAAGTATGTGGGAACTAAGCTGAAGGTTCATAACAAACTTGACTAGCCCTTTATTGCCCATTAAATTCAATCAAGAGGCAAATTGATGAGCTGCTATGGTAGCAAAGTTTTGACGGTTACCACGTACACCTACGAAGTTTGTAGACCGACCTTACTTAAAGTTTGCCGACAGTTCGATCGCTTTGGGCGCTCAACTTTTTGAAAACTTAATTTCCGCGACCTCAGTTCAAGTTTGTTAATTAATGCGGATGCCTTGTTTTGACGTTTACTTGAAGGTAGACAAGAGGTGGAATTAGTTCTGCGATTATGGCCGCTTTGGGTCCAAGAGCTTTCAGTGAGAACTATACTACAGACTCGACCCTAGACCACCGAGGTTGTTTTGTTTGTATTGTACAGACCCCAGCCACTTATGCCCGTGTGGTGATGATCACATAGCTGATCACTCCCGAACAAACCAATCCCTCTGCAGTTTTTCCACAGCATGGCCATCATCACTCCCTGGGAGAATTTATTCAGCTCAATCCCTGGTGTGTTGTATAGCCATGGGGAGCACTCCCTAGACTGCCCTAGAGCAATTGTTCAAGTGTCCTAGATAGTCATCATCGCAAAACTCATTCCACTCTACCTGGAAGAGGTTGAGGTGTCTGTGTCCGGCCCGCTGACAGTGCTGTATGCCGCACACACTGGTGAACACGAGGCACAGCAACGTCGCTGACAGAATCATGAGTTGCTGAGAAAGCGCAGACTGTGATTTCTGCATAGCGCGGTGCAAGTCGTTGAACATGTTCTCCAGAGAGTACTTTGCCAGCCAGCAGTTCAAAAACACGGGGATAAAAAGGTGTCGAAACTTCGGCACGAAAATCTGAAAGGAATGACGTTATTAATGGTTTCGCTTGGCACATTCATCACTGATAGCGTGAAGACGATTTACAAATACCTTGGCCTTATCACTTTTTGATTTCTTTTTTTTCAAGGGGGTATACTGGAAAGCAGCTACAGCTGTCTCTCTCATTATAACGAAAGTCTCTCTATTGCGAACCCCTTTACAGCGAGGAACTTTGCATGGTCCTTTGGCGGCCATTAGAGGGGAGAGACTGCTGCGCTTATATTTTTTGTCAATTTCGTTGAAAATTAACTACTCCAATTAAATTCCAATTTTTGCAAGGTAATAAACTTCCTTATGGAAATAAAAACATAGTAAATCGTAAGCCAATTCTTATAAGAACATAAAGTAAGCAAAAATTCATTAAAAGGACTTTTGGTTACTTCACAGTGTTTGAATTACCAAACATCAATAACCCCATGTATTCATAATGTGGAGTGATGCGTTGATGTTTGGTAATTCAAACACTGTGAAGTAACCAAAAGTCCGTTTGATAAATCTTTGCTTACTTATTTACGTTCCTAAAAGATGAACGTAAATAAAAATCACCAAAAGTACCTATTCAACATATACAACTTACCGTTATCGTAAAAGGAACAGTGTTCACCATTTCCAGGAGAAAATGAAAAGTCAGCACTTGTTGCCAAATATTACCCTGAAACAAAAAACAATACCTGAACCTTCACAGTTAAAAAATACACAGCTTACCTATTTAGAATACCGAGAAGTTGAGTCACTTGAACTATAGTTAAGGGTGTCTACGCAATCGTGATTGTTTTCGTTTCTTCCGGACACTTTATGTGGAAACCATATTGGATATTTAAATTTTCTGAAATATAATACGTCTTTTTAACGTCCGAAATGAACAGCCTGTGTGGTGATTTTACGGTCGAGTGATTTTTGTCAACAAAAAAATTGTTCGAATTAACCGATCGTCAAGTCACAACACAACCTGTTAATTTCGGTCGTTAAAAAGACATATTATATTTCAGAACATATAGTATTCTTAGTAATAGTAGTCTTAGTAACTTCACTTGTTCAAAATACGGTGAAGCACGGACTGTAATAGACTTTTCCATAATTTGAGGTTCTCGTCTGAGGTGACAATCATATAAGAAGGCACGGTCAGTTGAACGGGAAAAGTAGGCTGAGGGTAATGTCCACCTGTCTCAATCCAAGGACCTTGTCTTGTGTTCTGCCCAATTTGACATACACAAAGTATATAGAAGCCCTCTATCAATCTGTTATACCTTTTCCCCCGTTAACGCTCCATTGGTTTCACTTTCCAATTTTACACTTGACCAACCTTTTTGAAACCCCTGTTCATGTCAGAATAAAAATTCAAAATATCTGCCAAGTTTACAAGGTACATATTTAAAATAATAATTTTCTTCTGATTCTCAATCTAGTGTTTAAGACTGAATATTGTTACAAGCACATCTTGTGTTCTGAAAAATAATATGCCTTTTTTTAAATTCAGTAATTAACTGGCTCTCTTGTAATATTACGCTTGAGTAGGTAATTTTGGGGAAAGAAATCAATCGATGTACAGTTACTTTCGGACGTTAAAAATACATACTACGATTCAGAACATTTAAAAACGGTTTTTTCAGGATCTGGCACCTCTTCTCGATGCTTTGCTATGAAAAACATAGAAAAACATAGTGCCCTCCGGTGAGTCATCTTGTTAACGAGATAACTAGCACGAGGAAGTCTTCACCGAATATTTTGAGAACCCACATGACATATTTCGAAAACCTTCAATAACTCAACCCGGGGCCGAGAGGGGGGTCGGAAATTCTATGAGAATTAGTTTGACCACATAACTCGCTTGAGGAAGTCTTTATCCGAGTATATTGAATACCCACATGGCATGTTTTGTGAAATTCAAAAAACACACCCATCTCGCAAATTCTAGTTTTCCCAGATATGCCGCTAATGGGGTATTTTATCCCATAATATGCACTATTACCCCTGAGAAAATAAACGAAATCGTAGGAGCAAATTTTGATTAAAAAAAAAAAGCAGTTTTTTTGAGGTTTTTTGTGGGGCAGAGTCTTTCAATATTCACCAATGGAAAATCGAAAAAATTATATTCTGCATATAACTGTTTTACATCTGTGTACAAAATTTGAACCAAATTGACCGGATAGGCTCTCCGTACATACATACACATACACCTATACTTGCACACGCACATACACAAACAACGTGTTAAATATCCAATAATCTGCAGAAAAAAACGTAAACAAGCACGGCAAGACGCCCTAATTCACTACAGAAATATAAAAAAAAATTCAAAAACCAAATCGGATTTTCCTATGAAACTTTTAGTAGGCACTTCCATGCAATATCATTGGGAGAAACCACAGGATAATCAGGTACGTGGTCAGGAGGCAAGGGAGGGTGGTGGGGAGACTTGCTTCTCCCCAGTAATCCCCAACGGACAGGAATAATTGAACAACGGAAAAGCCTCGGGGGAAAACAGAATTAGGAAGCTGCAACTTCCTCCCCCCAACCTTGCTTAAAAATTAACGCGGGGACGCAAGTCTGAACGTAGCCGTGAGTTACGTTTAGAGGTCTGCCCGGAAGTAATGTTATGAATTTGAAATTAACCGGAAATGGGAGAAGTCATGTTTATTTGAAACAATGGAAGTGTTTAGCGTATTCATTTATAGCTACAAAATTGAAGTAAAATTTTTAATAATGATTTTTAGTTACTTCACAATGATTTAGTAACCAAACCAACAAACCAGGTGGAGTAAGGATGAATAATTAAGGGCCACTATACATTCTCGACGAACTCCACCAAAACCACTGTGCGAAAGTAAACATTCGACAAAAGTAATGTTTACGTATTAGTACTGCCGGAGACTGGTAATTGCAATATCGCCAATTGTTGTGTCTATCTCTAAAAGCTAAACATAGTGAAAACGAGTGAAAGTAGGACACTATGTTTAGCTTTTACAGGAGAAAAAGTAGAGAAATGGTGTTGCAGTTACCCGCTTCCGTAAGTGAACTAAATATTTGTCAGCAGTATAATGGCGTCGTGAAATAGTACAAACACAATATATCAAGCGCCTCTACTAAATGAGACGATAAAATCTACATATGTTAGCCCGTAAGTTGAAAAAAAAATATTCCGCGTGAGGTAGCGTGGGGTTTTAGCGATCTGTCAAAAAAACAAGTGGACTGGTAGTTGACTGTTTAAAATCGCTCCTGTGGGCTTATTAATCCATTTCATGCAAAAATACAACACTACCTCACGACAAAGAGTCTCAGGTTTATATCTCCCAATAAACACCTTTGACTCGCCCTGTAACTTCGGAGAAGGACTTGAAGTTTGTAGCATGAACTTAGTATGTGTATTTCCTCTTAATAACGATAAACTCAGTCTAGTCAGCTATCCCCTATGTCACTATGTTTCTCAACATGGAAAATTCCGGGGGCTCAGCACTAGGGGTAGTTTTAATTGCACTGAGACATATATGACAGTTTCCCCCCCTAGAGAGAAGGAGGGGAGTTTTCCCCCCATGGGTTTACCCAAGTAAAATAGACAGTCTGACAACGGTCGGATTTTAGTTTCCCAAGTTCAGGATATGTTCAGCATGTCAAAGTGATATGTCTAAACTAAGACCGTGGTGGTTCGGAGTCCATTTAAAACTGTAGGTCCCCATTGTGTACAAGCTCTCTACTAACTGGAGTAAAAGAAAGTAATGTATTGTATATTATGGTTTCAGTTGATATAAAATGTGTCCTTTGGTTAAATTCTTGTTGTAGGTATAAAGAAAGAAAAGATCAAAGACGAAAATTATGAAAAGAGTGCTGCTAGTGCTTTTCCCGGATATTAAATTTCTCACTGACGATACAAAGAAAATTTCATCACCCTAAATATTTCTGCGTGCTGGAGGAGGGGGACTTATTGCTTTCATTTTTTATTTATTTATTTTTATTCTCCTGTAGGTAGCTACACGTTATATTCTGTATCCTAAAGGTGGCTTTCACAAGCCCAATATAATACATTTGCAATTTATTTGCAACAACCTTGTAAAAAAATATACTTGGAATCTTATGGTTAAGTTGAACTGGTGAAAGTCATCCTCACATGCTTACCTTATAACCAAGGTATACCAACCTTATAACGGAGATATACCAACCTTATAAACGAGGTATACCAACCTTATAATCGAGGTATACCAGCCTTGTAACCGAGGTATACCAACCTTATAAACGAGGTGTAGTAACCTTATAACCGAGGTATACTTACTTACCAACCTTATAAGCGAGGTACACCAACCTTATAAGCGAGGTATACCAACCTCATAAGTGAGGTATACTGACCTTATAAGCGTGGTATATCAACCTTATAAGCGAGGTATACCAACCTTATAAGCGAGGTGTGCCAACCTTATATGACCTTATAGCCGAGGTATACTAACCTTATAACCGAGATATACTAAAAGTAAGGCCTCAGTTAGGCTTATGCAAGCCAGGATGGCCTGGACCGTCCAAAGTTCGATCGGGCGATCCACCCACCAAATAGCATCCCAGTTGATGATGGGATTTTCTTGAAACTTTTCCTCCGTCAGATTAGCAGACGCATAGAATTCAGTCTTGTTCCCGACTGCACATCCATAGCTGAAATCAATAAATCAATACTAAAAAAAAATAATACATGGGTTTTAAGACGGAATGGGTCGTCTGATGTGTATTTACGTTCTCCTGGACCAAACCGCAGCACTTTTCATCATCTTATCATCGAAACCAACCTCCTTATTGCAATAAAAACAGTGTACTTACTTATTAAATTATTTTAAGAACATAAAGTAAGCAAAAATCCATTAAAATGACTTTTGGTTACTTCACAGTGTTTGCACAACCAAACAGACTCCACATTTTGGATCAGTGGGTTTACTGATGTTTGGTTGTGCAAACACTGTGAAGTAACCAAAAGTCTTTTTAATGAATTGTCGCTTATTTATAGTCTTAAAAGAATTAAAACTAAGTACGTTTTTATTGCAATAAGGAGGTTATAGTTTCGGTGATAGTATGAGAAATAGTGTTTTGTTTTGATTCATAAGTGAACATGTTCTGAACAATAATGTACCTATTTATTTCTTCTCGAAAGTACACTATAGTGTCTCCTATCGAGCAGATTTATCTTATCCTATGTTTAGCTTATGGCCACTGCAAGCGCACTATAGCGTACTTTAAGAAATGGTGAAACCCATAGGTGAGAAAAATAAAATGGGAATAGCCTTCAAGATGTGTTAAATTAACTGAATAGAGATGGAAGGAATTGAAAATGGAGTAAGACGGGGTTGAAAAAAGAAAAAACACCCCAGGGAGGCCGTTAGCGGAACAGGATACGTTACTTACAAATAGGTACGCCTCTTTCAAAGTGAGCATCCCTAAAAGGGTCAGGCAATTCAATTGGAAAAACTTCCCGGCTCTACCCGTTAGGAAATGAACCGAGTTTGAAAGCAAGAGGACCGAGCATCCAGCCCCAAGTTGGCGAGATTTTTTCTGTCAGCTGTCGGGCGTGGTGTGAATAACTCACCCCCTCGTGTACAGAGCTCACGAAGGGTGCCACCCTGTATCTCACTACGCCCTGAACCTTCTACGATTGTGTAAGAAGACTGTTGGTTTAAGGGTCCGCTCTACCTGACGGTGCATTTTTTGCCGCCTATAAGATTAACATTGCGAGCGGCGATTCATTTTCAAGGTTTACCCTTGGTTGGAAAGACACAAAATTTTGCCTGTACCTAGCACTAACAATGTTCTAGGTCGTGTTCGAAGCAGATTTCCCAATTTCTCACTGGTTTCTTTTATTGCAACTGTTTTGCAAATGCTAGCATCGCATACCTCAAAAAAAGTGCTGTATCTCGAAAACCAGTAAAAAAATGGGAAATCTGCTTCGAACACTCCCTAGAACATTGTTAGGGCTAGGTACAGGCAAAATTTTGTGTCTTTCCAACCAAGGGTAAACCTTGAAAATGAATCGCCGCTCGCAATGTTAATCTTATGGGCGGCAAAAAATGCACCGTCAGGTATAGCGGACCCTTAAGGGCCACCACAGATTTCTTTATGTTGCTAGGGAAACAAAATTCCAACTGGAATTCTTCCAGATTTGCAAGTAAACAATTTTGTATAAAAAGATCCAAGATAACTAGGACCAGCCCCTGGGTTAGTGAAAACAATCCTGCCTCCGCTGTTATAGTCAAATTCCTGAGAAATATGAAAACACGATTGACGAGACTGGAGGTAAAAAGGAGAAAATCGCTAAATCGCTAATTGCGCGGATTAAAACCGAACAGTTGTTTATTAAGCAGATTATAATTGGAGCGTAACGTGACATCCAGTCAGTGAAACAGATTTCCCCTCGCAAATCCGCATAGACTAAAACCACAGAGGTTTTATACTGCTATTATACTGTACAATCCAAACAGCTAGGTAGCCAGGTCACACGGGTTCGATCCCGATCCTATCGAAATTTTTCTGATTGGCAGTCACCTCCAAAATGTTCAACAAGTCAAGCGCAATGTATGTCGAGGCTGTGGTCGTTCGGAACCCACCTAAAACTGTAGGTCCCCATCGATTAACTGTCGAGTCAGGTACTCTTCAGGTCTGGGTAGGCCTAGGTCCTCTTCTTCTTCCCTCAGTGCTCTGCCTCTCCACTAATTGGTTCTATGTCTAAGTGATTGTAGGTACGATACCTAAAGAATCTTCTAGAACTTACCAGGTCGCCTCAGTAGGATTTGTGTCCCGTATAACTCGAAATATGTACAGGAAGCAGGAGACTAGTTTGAAAAGAAGGTTCACTATCCGTATCCGGAGACCTGAAAAAAATGCAGGTATGTCAACGTAAATTTGCTATTTGTTTACGTTTTTTACGACCATTTTTGAGGACACTATTGTATATTTGAATACGATCGAGTAATTTTGGAGAAATTTTTATATTTTCAAAAATCACTCGATCTTAAAAACACAACATAGCCAGTTAATTTTGGACCTTTAAAACACATATTATATTTCAGAACATTTACATATCCAACAGTGTCCTCAAAATATGGTCGGAAAAACCGTAAACAAACAGGTCATCCTTATAACTGATTGGTCTGCAACGAACTCCAACTTACATAATTTTTGCCACTGTTTCTTCAGAGTGAGTTGGGCCTTAGATATTAAGAAGGGAACTTACTAGATCTCTGGTTCTTGATGAAGTAGAGCTGGAGTCTTTCCTTGAATGTGTTCTCGTTGACATAGTACTCCACGCGTACCCTGCAACAAAAAGAAAAAAAATGTTTAACATTGAGGAACTGTAGAAAGCTTCCAATTGACAACATCTGTGTAACAGTTCATCCCCCAAATTCCGATTTCCAAAAACACGCACCCTTGGAACATATTGTGTATTTATAAAATTATTATGTATGATTTTAATATCATTTTTTTAACACATTGAGTGCAAATAATTCATCACCGGGACCTAAAAATCTTCTGTGATGCTTTGGGCATCACAGTCAATGCTTACTTTACCGGCATTTGAAAGCGCGGCCCTCGAGAACCAAAAGTGTTTAGTTGATTTTGGCAAACTCCTACTACAACCAGTACAAATTGATAATGAATACTGGCAAGTAGTTACATTATATTCTTTTGCAGATTATTCTTCATCAGTGTGAGTTGGTTTGTAAGAAACAACACAGTCATTCATATTTGAATCACATGGTACTCAATGTTTACAATACAATTAGCCCTAAACCCAAGGGGTTAACCACTCCAGGCATCTCGTTGGGAATCTCAGGCAATCATTGGATATCTTTATGAAATCTCAGGGAATTTTGGAAATTTCTGGAATAGTTAACCCTTTGCGGTGCATCTTTCACACGAATCTCGTTGAGAATCTCAGGAAATCTTTGGAAATCTTCATGCAATCTCAGGAAATCTCTGGAGTGGTTACCCCCTCGCCTAAACCAATTCCTGCACAGGTGCAGTGAAATAGGTACGTGTACACCCACTTTCAAATTACATAATCATGGTTTCTGCAGGCGTAAGTAGTGTATTTAATTAAATTACACACGAAGTCATTATATTTTTTAAAGTTTAAATGGATGTTGAAGGAGGTAAAGTTTAACTGGAGGTTCGGAGGAGTCGAGGGGTTAACCACTCGTTGGGAATCTCGTTGGGAATCATTGGAAATCCATATGAAATCTCAGGGAATCTTGGAATTTTTTTGGAGTGGTTACCCCTTCGGGGTTGTTTATCTTTCTATGAACATTGTTGGGAATCTTTGGAAATCTTTATGGAATTTCAGTGGAATCTCTGGAGTGGTTACTCCCTCGGGAGGAGTCAAAGACATTTGTGAGTTCTTCTGAATGTAATGTCTTTGCAGTTTAAGAAACTAGATTAAGCCCTATTATTCTGTTGACGTAACAAAGAATAAGTAATAGAGTTTAGACAGAAAATATACTATAACAGACGTCAACAAACAGAATTCTCAGCGATGGAGCTGAAATAAGAGAAAAACACGCTGATTTTCACAAAAGTGACAACTCAAATTTCCCTCGGCTACGTCAAAACAACATCAGAATTCCTCTGTGAAATCTCTTACAATTCTTGAAAACTATTTCACAGTCAAAGCAGACTCAGACGGGGGGAATTGCTTCGTCAAATTTCAAAAGCACAAAATCGTGACAAACTCATCAATGTTTCTGCTTTTTAGAAAGCTCAGCTGGCAGCATTACCAAGTCTACCAGTCTCGGACCTACAGTTTTAGGTGGGTTCCGAACCACCACAACCTCAATATACTTTTCTCTTGACGATATCAGGGGGGAATGCCGTTCAGAAAAAGTTTGATTGGATCGGGATCGAACCGGTGTGACCCGGTTCCTCCGTCTACGGCTGGAAAGAAACTTACTTGGAAAGGCGATGCATCTCACGGAAACTTCTAGAACAGACTGTTAGCAATGCAAAGCAGTGTGGAGCTGTCAGCTAACGAATCTTAGCTCCTGTAGCTCTCACGTAGCTCTCTTATGCACTAAGAGCTCTCCACACCAACTCATGCTGCAGTACATTTCCCTATTTCATATTTCTTTATGCTGTTTTAACCTGACTTTGAACTAGTGCCCTATTTTCGAAGAGTGACGTTATCTGTTCGCACTGAGGGTAGATTTCAACAGCGCTTAAAGTCTACTATAAGTTCCATCCTAAAAGTGCACTATAGCGTTATCCTCCCGAAAAGAAACGTTGGAGCCTTTCACCATCCTGCCGATAGCGCCCTTATCATAACGTACGTTTTCCAGCAACTCCTTGGCACTACCCCTGTACAGAAGGGGGTGCGTTTGTCAGAAGTCAGAACCACGCCAGACAGTCGAATTTTCCCCCAACCAGTGAAGGTCAGGCATAAGTCAAGGCTGGGTAGGCTCAATGTCGGACTTTTAACGGGAAAGCAAAGTTATCGGGTACTTTATCGGGAAGATACATTTACTAACTGGCGAAAGCGAGCGAACATCTTCAGGTTCCACAGTAAACGGCTAACCCTGCTTATCTATGCTTCATAAACAGAGCTTAAGCACACTTAATCCGCACAAGCTCAACGGCTAATCTCCGCTTAAAGGGTGGGCAACTTGTGCCCACATGCTCCTAACTGGATTTCATAACTTCAGTTTAACGCTCCGTTAAGTTCAGCTTCTGAAGAAGTCCAGTATAACATCAAATGGGAAAGGTAGTGTGTTTTTAAGCTCATCTGAACGAATAAAAAACACTGCTCCTCGTTATTATCATATAGGAACTAAACTCACTATGCAAACAAAAATATTCAACCCTCATGCAATTATTGTGAATAGTAGAATATATTTAGCTTTTACTGGAGAAGGAATATTATCGAACGATATAAATTGAGGTACAATTAATCGATCGAGTATCGATAGACTTACCTGGGTATTTTCTCGTAGCTGTCCCAGCTATTGAGACAATTGTAAGAACTGTATCGACTGGACATTGTGACTGTGAGCCGTTGAGTATCCAAGGTAACACTTAACACACTGTTATCACAACAATAACACTATCACAGACTGTTCATGGCCCCTTATTTGAGTGGTAGGTATATTGCTTTCTGAGTCACTGTGGTCTGTGGTAACAACTAAAGTTATGATGCGTCTATTTCTTCGTCAGAATCACGTCCGACGGTTTAGTTCCCAAGGTAAAATTCTCGAGAAGATGGGAGCAGATCCGATAGCTAGAACCTCTCTAATTTTATTCGAGTTTTTTTTTAACAATTACTTCTGTTCTCATACTGCCAAATTACTTTTTTGACATTGTTTAATAAAATACAGAATTTCATGGCGGGTTCCATCAAGATTTTTGCAAGAAAAATGCTACGAGCATTAAAGAGAGTGCACATTTTGTGAAAGTCGAAAAAATTCCCCGTCTTATCATTTATAAAAATTGTTTGTTTTAAAATCCTACGAGGGATCTTGGCAAGGTCAGCACAGGCAGCTGACTACGAAATGGTTGTCGTAAAATGAGAAAAAGAGAGAAGAAAAAGACATTCAGCAAAAATTAATATGGCATGAGCTAAGCTACAACCCTCCTACCTTCCTTAGATCCGCCTTAACCCCTAAGTAGCAAAAAGGGCCAAGAGACACTTAAACTTTTTGAGATAAAATAAATGAGAAGTTTTCTTTTGACTTTCACAGGGTTGTACGTTTTCCAGCAACTCCTTGGCGCTACCCCTGCACACAAGGGGGTGTTTTGGTCACAACCACGCCAGACAGTTGAGTTTTCCCCCAACCAGTGAAGGCCAGGCTGGGTTGGCTCAATGAAATACGTTAAAAATAAAATGCCCCAATTTCGAGGAAATTGCCTATTTGTACCATGCAAAATATACTGGTACCAACCAAAAACTCCCCGTCTTCAACCTGAAATAGTGTAAGACGGCCTTTATTTATCAGGGTCACCCAGCCTTGGAACCTGTTTACGCAGGTGTCCATTTTGTACTAAATTTTCGTTTCTAAGGAAGGAATTTTCTCGGAGCTGATTGCCTCAGTCGTGCGAGTCTAGTGTTTTGCCACTAGACCACCGGGAAGCGATGCAGTAAAGCCAGCTTATCAATAATTTTAACACCGATAACCTTTAAAAAAGCCTCAATATTGCCGATATAAACATTTTGAGTGGCTATAAACATGCCGGATGAGGTTGTTAAAACCTCTTCAGAGCTATTGAATATGAGAGCCGGAGCTGGAACTGGAGCTGGAGCTGGAGCTGGAGCTGCATTCAAAACAGATGATTTTCGATACGCTTCAGTGATTTATAGCTTTCGGTCGTTTCGGGATTGATAATCATCTGAACGATCCTAAGCACGCCTTTAAATGAGGGAAAAACGTGTCACCAGTTCGGTTTTACTTTTGACCCTTTGATTTTTTTCTGCTCTGAAATATAATATACGATTTTATAGTTTTTTATGTGAGAAGGTCGCACGATTATTGATTTCTAGTTCAGACTAGATTTTGATAAATTTCATCAACGAAACCTATTAATTAACAAGTGGCCTAGGTGGTAGTCTGGTAGTTTTGTAAATGCTTCTGAGGATCTGCCTCAGGGGTTGTGAAAGCCAAAATGTACGAAAGGTTGCAAAAGGGATGAAGGAAGGTTGTAGTACAAAGGTCGCGGTGTAAAGCGAGCCTTTTCGTTGGTCGGAGAACGTGATACTTTTCACAATGCTATCATCCCTACCCCCTGGCCATCTTCATGGCAGCTCTATTTGTTTTACACTTTTGACATTATCACTGCTTCCAAATTATTTCACGAACATGTCCAGAATTTATATTCAAATGTCCTATAGGTCGAGAAAATGGTCTGAAATATAACATGTGTTTTTAAGACCGAACATACCTAATTCGATATTTGTTTACTTTTATCTGCACACTTTATGAGGACATTATTGGATATTAAAATGCTCCGAAATATAATATGTCTTTTTTCTGTTGTGATTTTTGTCAATAATTATTATTTTTTTTTCATAATTAATAATATTTTCCTCATAAAGTGTGCAGAAAAAACTTAAACAAACACGAGCTTAAGCCTTTGTTCTTCTACCTACCTAGTACCCAAAGACAGCAGTAGGCATGAGAATATTTTTTCAGCGCCTGGGATTCGATCTTAGGCTCTACGGCTTTGCAACCGGACGCCCTATGCGCTCAGCCACATTGAAAATAAACTCTAGAAATGTTGTGACAGCAAGCTGACGCTGAACTGCTTTCTGATTGGTCTAGGTCAGCCTCCCCCCAGTCTGACGTCATAAACCGCAGAAGCTCTTGTCTGTCAGAGAGATGACGAGGAGACTAATTGCTCTGGTGTAGCGTTGTGCAAGATCACTCGACAGTAGCAATCGATATGACCAGACTCCCATATTGTAGAGACATTCGCAACAATATGCAGAACTTGAGGCTGTATACACATTCTCGACGAACTCCACCAAAACCACTGTGCGAAAGTAAATATTCGACAAAACTAATGTTTACATATTAGTACAGCCGGAGACTGGTAATTGCAATATCGTATTGGTTGTGTCAACTCTAAAAGCTAAACATAGTGTGCTATTTGAACGCGAAACGAACGAGTGAAAGTAGGACAGTATGTTTAGCTTTTTCAGGAGAAAAAGTAGAGAAATGGTGTTGAAATTACCCACTTCCGTAAGTGAAATAAAAATTAGCAAAATGTAACATGGCTACGGTAAATAGTACAAACATTTATCAAGCTTTTCTACTAAATGTGACGATAAAATCATACATTTTTTAGTTCAAAAATTTTCAAAAAAATATTCCGCATGAGGCAGTGTTGTGTTTTCGCGATCGGTCAAAAAAACATGTGGACTGGTAGTTGACTGTTTAAAATCGCTCCTGTGGGCTTATTACTCCATTTCATGCAAAAATACTACACAACCTCACGACAAAGAGTCTCAGGTTTACATCCCCCAATAAACACCTTTCACTCGCCCTGTAACTTCGGAGTAGGGCTTGAAGTACGTAGCATTGCGAACCAAGGACGTGTAGTCGACCTTAAGATGTACTGGGTCGATTGATGTTTATTTACGTTGAGATGAAGAAAACAAAGCACCTTTTGCCATATTATCATCGAAAAAAACCTCCTTATTGCAATAAAAACATGTAACGTACTTAGTCAATTCTTTTAAGAACATAAAATAACAAAAATTTAATTAAAATAAGTATTGGTTACTTCACAGTGTTTGTACAACCAAACAGACTCCACACTTCGGATCAGTGTGTTTGTTGATGTTTGGTTGTGCAAACTCTGTGAAGTAACCAAAAGTCGTTTAAATGAATTTTTGCTTACTTTATGTTCTTAAAAGAATTGACTAAGTAAGTACACTGTTTTCATTGCAATAGTGAGGTTAGTTTCGATGATAATATGAGAAAAAGTCGAGAGGGTAACTACTACAGAGATTCCTTGAGATTCCCTGAGATTCCATAAAGATTTCCAAAGATTCCAAACAATATTTATAGAAAAATGAACCCCGAAGATGAACCACTCAAAAAAAATTCCAAGACTCCCTGAGATTTCATAAAGATTTCCAATGATTCCCAACGAGATTCCCAACGAGTGGTTAACCCCTGAAAAGGTGGTTTGTTTTGGTCCAGGTGAACATAAACAAATATCGCCCTGGGGATGATGGCTGGTACCCACAAACAAACTATGGCCCGATACTGGACAATGAAGGCCCAAGATCCAGTCCACATTTTTCGAAATTTTTTTAAGAGGACGCTATACCTGACGGTGCATTTTTTGCCGCTCATAAGATTAACATTGCGAGCGGCGATTCATTTTCAAGGTTTACCCTTGGTTGTAAAGACACAAAATTTTACCTGTACCTAGCCCTAACAATGTTCTAGGGAGTGTTCGAAGCAGATTTCCCATTTTCTTACTGGTTTTCTAGATACAGCACTTTTCTTGAGGTATGCGATGCTAGCATTTGCAAAACAGTTGCAATAAAAGAAACCAGTGAGAAATTGGGAAATCTGCTTCGAACACTCCCTAGAACATTGTTAGGGCTAGGTACAGGCAAAATTTTGTGTCTTTCCAACGAAGGGTAAACCTTGAAAATGAATCGCCGCTCGCAATGTTAATCTTATGGGCGGCAAAAAATGCATCGTCAGGTATAGCGTCCTCTTAAGGTGAATCTTGTCTTTACCAGCCCTGATGGGTACCTGGTCAGTAACCAGCTGGGGGAGAACTCGACTGATAGTGACCAAATCATCCCCTTGTGTACAGAGGTCACAAAGGGTGCCACCCTCACCCTGTATCCCACAAGGCCCTGTAGCGTCACAGTAGGTACAAGGGAACCAAGCAAGTGGTCCTTGAGCTTGCTAGGGAAGCTGCTTGAAGTAGTTCGAGTACTAATGATATGACAATGTCAATACCCCTTACTGTATTCCTCAAGTATTCCACACCGAATTTTTTTAATGAGAATTTTTTTTCACCGCACTGAAACCTATTTTCCTTTTTTTTCAATTTGGCCGAAACCCCAAAAAAATATTGCTTCTACCGAGATTCGAACCAGGGACGGTGAGTCTAGTATATGAAAATCAGGAATTTTCTGTTTAATTTTTGCGCGCCTGCAGATTCATGATTATGTAGTGGAAAAGTGGGTGTACATCTCTTAATAAATTTTCATGTACACCGACTCCTGAATTACATAATCATGAATTCGCAGGCATAAACATAAACAAAACAGACAACGAAACGTTGAGCTGATAAAAAATTGAAAGCGTGACACTATTAGTGCGTATAGGCTAAAGAAAAGTAAGAGCTATTAGGTAAATGTAGCCAAATTTGCTGCCTCCCTTGGAAGAGTCCTCCGATTTTAGGTTTCGTCTAGCTTATATAACGCTTTTTAAATCAAACCTGATTAAGGGTCCGCTATACCTGACGGTGCATTTTTTGACGCCCGTAAGATTGACATTGGAGCGGCGATTCATTTTCAAGGTTTACCCTTGGTTGGAAAGACACAAAATTTTGCCTGTACCTAGCCCTAACAATGTTCTAGGGAGTGTTCGAAGCAGATTTCCCATTTTTTTTACTGGTTTTCGAGATACAGCACTTTTCTTGAGGTATGCGATGCTAGCATTTGCAAAACAGTTGCAATAAAAGAAACCAGTGAGAAATTGGGAAATCTGCTTCGAACACTCCCTAGAACATTGTTAGGGCTAGGTACAGGCAAAATTTTGTGTCTTTCCAACCAAGGGTAAACCTTGAAAATGAATCGCCGCTCGCAATGTTAATCTTATGGGTGGCAAAAAATGCACCGTCAGGTATAGCGGACCCTTATATATTTTTTGAAATGGTCTATTTATTCGGAAGCGTATATTATAGCTTAGACCAGTTTCTCAGTACATGACTTTCCTGTAAATCCCTGTCTATGTCTGAAAGTAATTTTCTTCTTTTCTATATTATCCCGTTCTCTACGTATTCTCAGGATACGCGCGTCAGTGCATGGGTTTTCGTTTTTTCTAGAAATTTCTTTTCACCAGCTTGCAATCGTCACAATCACGCACGAGTTCTCCCCCACCCGATGAAGACCAGGTATCTCTAGAAAAATTCGACACGATTGCTATAGTGCAGTCATTACAGAGCCATTGATTATTGGTTTCTAATTTCAATCACAAAGCGCAGAGAGTCGTTATGTTGTAATGAAAGTGTGATAGAGATCACATCGGTCACGCTATTCACTCATTGGGGATCAATTGGTCATTGGTCTTTAATGAAGTAAAGCTATGTTGACACCAAACACACGTTTGCTATTTTGTTTACGTTTTTCTTCACACTTTATGAGAAAACTATTGGATATTTAAATGTTCTGAAATATAATGTCTTAACCAATCCAATCCAATAGAAAAACATAAACAAACAGTAAATGTATATTCCATCTTAACATATCAGAGTTCAAAGATCAAAATTTAATATTGGCTAGGTAGGATGTTGTAACGTGGCGGGAACCGGAAATTGGTGAAAGAAGTAGAGACGGAAATGGCGGAAATGGAGTCTGTTCGTTTCCTGTCCACTTAGCTTCGCTGCAAAATGCATCGCGTACCTGGCTCAATATTAAATTACCGAGAAAACTGAAACTACTCTCCTGGATTGTGACTTTAAAGCTTTCAAAGGATGTCAGCCCACTTCCTTCACAGTTGGCACAAGTTTGACGTTAACAATTGGATTATTTAGCGGAAAATCCGTTTGTTTATTAAGAGGACGCTATACCTGACGGTGCATTTTTTGCCGCCCATAAGATTTAAATTGCGAGCGGCGATTCATTTTCAAGGTTTACCCTTGGTTGGAAAGACACAAAATTTTGCCGGTACCAAGCCCTAACAATATTCTAGGGCGTGGTCGAAGCAGATTTCCCAATTTCTCACTGGTTTCTTTTATTACAACTGTTTTGCAAATGCTAGCATCGCATACCTCAAGAAAAGTGCTGTATCTCGAAAACCAGTAAAAAAAAATGGGAAATCTGCTTCGAACACTCCCTAGAACATTTTTAGGGCTAGGTATTGGCAAAATTTTGTGTCTTTCCAACCAAGGGTAAACCTTGAAAATGAATCGCCGCTCGCAATGTTAATCTGATGGGCGGTAAAAAATACACCGTCAGGTATAGCGGACCCTTAATGGCATTGGAATCAGATTGCAGTTCATTTATATTTCCTATCGGATTTTTTTCACCCGAAGTGTTTACCTGCAAGACAAACATGGGTGCCACATCGGCTTTATGAGTTCCAGTTGAAATTTTGTCGAAAAAGTTCCGAAATAATTATGAAAGTTTTTTTTTCTGGATTTGCAGAATTTCACCTTGACTATTTGTCTCTATTATCCTAAGAAGACAGACGCTTCCTTTGAAAAAGAAACAGTGTTCTTGTCTTCTTAAATAACAGGCTAAGAAGAGGGTCCTAGTGTATAAGAGAAGGGTCTGATAGGGTCACCTTACGAAAACAAGACGGTTAACTTTGTAAGATGGCCCAGTTACAACTGTTTGCGTATACTACTGTATCAGTCTTCTTAGCTGTTTCTTTTCAAACAGTGTCTGTCTTCTTAGGATAATAGAGACCGATAGAAAGGTCTGCGCTAAAGTTGGTTTCATCATAGACACTAAAAGGGCACAAAAGTAACAAGTAACAATTTTTAAGTAGGAAGGAACCCAATTTTTTTCAAGTAGATACTGTTGACAAGATTTTTCGGCTTTATAGTGTCATGGCGGCCAAAAAAATGGTGCGCAAAATGGCCGCCAGTCAGTGAGGTAACAAAGCGCAGAACACACTTAGGCCAATTATTCGAAGGGGCACTTCGGAGGGGTGGGAGAACACACACCGAGCGCGGGCGAAGCGTGGTAGATCGGTTGAGGCCGGCAGCTGACTGAAACAGCGTGCAAAGGGGGGGATTGCCCCTACCCCTCCCTCCCCCTCCAACCGCCATTAGATTATGCTTCATAATAACTCTATTCATGTAATTGTATTATTTTTATCTCACTCCTGAATCGCTGTGTGTGCCTAATGATATTACACAGTCCCTGACGCCGTAAGCGAGTTTGTACCATCATGGTCTAGTGAGTAAAATGTCGGACTTGCAAATGGAGTTCCCGAGTTCGATCTCCAGTGGGACAAGATTTTTTTCTCTTAGATTTTTTAATTATCTTGGGTGGTCGATAATAAATTCTCGCTGGGAGTGATGATGGCCATGCTGTGGAAAAACTGCAGAGGGATTGGTTTGTTCGGGAGTGATCAGCTATGTGATCATCATAGGTGGCTGGGGACGCCACTATACATCTTATAGCTAGCTGTGCCATGGGCTTACCCTCTTCAAAACTCAACAAAATCAGGAAAGAAAGAAGTTCTGAGACAGCTGTACAACAAAAAACCCCATTCATCATTCAGCTTCGCTTCTTCCCATTGAAATTTCAAAAAGTTACCATCATTATCCTCATCTTTGAAATCCGTGGGAGAATCCCTTTTTTATGCAAGTTCCATAATGAGTTTTAGTAATTTTCTGCTCAGTTTTTGCATAACAAGCAAAGACACAACTTTCAGGTTATTCTCGAATGACGAATGGATTTAGTGTGACTTTTCCTTCATGACGAGGACCTACAGTTTTAGGTGGGTTCCGAACCACTCCCTACATTCTTGATATACATTTCACTTGACATGCTGAACATATCAGAGGGGAATGCCGATGTGATCCATCTAATAAACGCCAATAATAATAAAAAATAAATAAATAGTATCGTAAAGTAACAAGGTAAGGTAACAGGGCAAGGTAAGGTAATAGTCTATAAACAAAAAATGTATAATAACAATAACTTAAGGTAAAAAGGTAAATAAGGTAGTATATAAGGTAAAGTAAAGAGATTGGTAAGATAAGGTAAGATAAAGTAACACGGTAATAATTAAGGTAAGAGAAAGCAACAAGGTAAGGTAATAAATAAGGTAATTAATAATGTAAGGAAAAATGTAAGATATTGTTAAGGTAAACTGGTAGGTAAGGTAAAAATTAAGGTAAGATAAGGTAAAAAGGTAAGGTAATAAATAAGGTCAGGTATTTTAACAGTGTAATAACAAATAGATAACAGTGTAAGGTAATAACTAGGTAAGGTAAAAGTATGGAGGGATATGTTTACTGACGCATGTGTTGCTCGCTTATTTTTTCCTCGTGCTATACAGTACATGTATTCATAATACAATGACATGTCACGAGTCGAGCTAGACAATAAGGCTCCGGTATGTGCTTTCCCAATATATTTGTGTAAAGAAGCTATATGGGAAAGTATTGTGATGATATGAAAATACGATATCGAGTTATCATGCATACTCTCGCCAGCCAATATAGCGAGAAAGCATTGTTTTCGTTGAACAATTCAAAAACTGCAGTAGAAAAATACAGTAGGTACAACCTAATAAACAATATATAAACAATATTTTGACCCACTTACGTATTGAAGGTTACATCACATACCCTTGGCCTGGAGGCACAGATGTTAATTAAACAAACTGATTGTTGGCCGAAGCCAAATGAATATTTGGTGTGACATCCATGCTACCAACGGAAAATTGCTGCTACCGGGATTCGAACCCAGGACCTCAGTCGTGCGAGTCTATAGTGTTAACCCACGGCCTGATAACAGAGGTTTATCAGGAAAATTTTCGTTGGGGAGATATACAGGGGGGGAGTCGGGGGGGGGGGGGGGGGGAGTATGTATGCAAATGACATGGGCTGTGTCCATATTAGGCAACCGTCGAACCAATAGAAATGTTTGTGGTTCTGCATATCAAAACTTCGTTGGAAGCATTGGCGTTATCCGATATTTTGGATGGGGGGGGGGGGGGGAGGGGGAAGTGAAAAACATTTTTTCTCTACTAATATTACATCGAGACTTTGTATATACCTACCTATAATATATGACCCGAGGGGGTAACCAATCCAGAGATTCCTTGAGATTCCACTGAGATTCCATAAAGATTTCCAAAGATTCCCAACGATATTCATAGAAAGATGAAACCCGAAGGGGTAACCACTCCAAAAAAATTCCAAGGTTCCCTGAGATTTCATTGAGATTGAACCCATGATTCCAGTGATTCCAATGATTCCCAACGAGATTCCCAACGAGTGGTTAACCCCTCGATATGACCTATATGATTTGATATTCTAAAAATATACCTAGCCGGGATTCAGGATTCGGACCGAGAATTCTCAGGGCAAAATTTGTAGTATGTTATAGCAAAAACAAACTCATATCAATTTCTCATAAATCGTCAATCGAACTTGAATAACTTGAAAGTTTCCCGGTAGATGTCTCTGCCATCCTCTTTGGAGCGGAGTCGCTCTCGATGCTGAAGTGTCGCTGTCTCGATGCTGAAGTGTCGCTGACAGGACAACAAAGGAACCTTAAAGTCTTTCCTAATGCTTCTAAATATAGAGGACCCCTATACTGCTGACAACTCAGTTACCCCAACCCTTCTACATGTCCGCTAGTTCAAAATATATCCTTCATATTTCATAGGGGAACTGAACATAGTCCACCTCTCTCTTGGAGGAGAGTGACGTGAGTGATATGCAGGGGTGGATAGACTACACAAATGTGAATTGTCGTTGCTAAACTCTTTTAGATCATTGTGACCACTTCTTAAGTCTACTTCTTGCACTGAACAAAAAATAATTTTGGGAACCCTGTGTTTGTTACAGAACTGACTGGGGAAAAACCGTTCACAGGTCGCGCTTCCATCAAAGTGTTTCTGATTAGTGATGCACGATACAAGAACAAGAACGAGAAACGGCATTTCTTGTTCTTGTTCTCGCAAAGTGACTCTTGCTCTTGTTCTTGCAGTAAAAATCCTATTTGGTTCTTGTTTTTGCAGTAGAAATCATTTCCTGCTCTTGTTCTTGTTCTTGCTGCGAGATTCTTGTAATTTCTTGCATACACATGGAATTTTCTGCGGTTATAATGTGCATGGTTTTTTGCTTACCAAACGGCCATTTCAAGTGCAATCTATCGTGGCATAGTCTGCAGAGTTTTTCGTACAAAATATGGACTGCGATCCATGAATGAAGCTTGGGAAAGAAAATGCCTGGGTTTATGCAAGACTCTTGCGAGAACTCTTGCAAGAGTTCTTGTTCTTGCTAGTCATTTCTTGTTCTAGTTCTTGCAGCCAAAATCAACTCTTGTTCTTGTTTTTGTTCTTGCATGCAAGAAATTCAAGAACAAAAGCAAGACAAGAAATTTTCGTGCATCACTATCCCCCACACTCTCCATCACTGTAGGTTCGAAAAAGGATGCGTTGCAAGCCCAAAAATAAACCTGAAATTAAATAAGAAAGGTTGTTTGTCTCAATCTTCTGAAACCTTGAGCCTTCCATCATTCTGCCTTCCAGTTTCCAATTCTAATCAATCTCAATCCAGAAACTTTGACCCTCACCTTACGTAACTTAATAACAACCTCGATAGCTCAGTGGTCTAAGTGGTTGCCTTAGAGGAACACTGACACCGGTTCGATCCCCATGCCATCAAATTATTTTGATCGGCATTCAGCTCTGATATGTTCAGGATGTCAAGGGAAATGTATATCGAGGCTGTCGTGGTTCGGAACCCACCTTAAAATGTAGATTATAGATTTGGTATTCTACATCGAAATTTCCATACCACTTTACGACTTCTTTAAAAGGACACAGCCCATAAACTTCTCTTGGCAACCAAAAAAGATAATAAAATAAGGTAGGTTTACATAAAAATAGAGGCGCTTGAAGGAAAGACCGTAAAACCTCCCTTCTTTTGGAAGAATCGTACATAAAAACCCCTACACCCCCCACCCCCGAGTAAACAAAGGGACTTAAGGGGATATGGGAGAGGTGATTTTATTCAAGTTCACCAGAACACAAACAAAGCCCCCTTTCTCTTATTATCATAGATACTAGCCTCCTTATTGATGCAGAAACAATGTAAATCCTTAGTACATACTTTTAAGAACAAAAAGTAACTAAAAATAAATTATAAAGTCTTTTGATTACCTCACAATCATAGAATAATCCAAACACCAACAGACTAGACATTTTGTATCGGTCTTGATGTTTGATGTGAAGTGTCGCTGTGAAAAGTCATTTTAATTAATTTTTCCTCACTTTATTTTCTTAAAAGAAAGTTGGTAACGCGCTGAGGGGAGATAATGCAATAAGTAGATATCTTGATTCTGCATGACGAACAGGCAGGGCCGGATTAAGCTTCAATGAGGCCCTATGCTAGACTATATTTCAAGGCCCTATTATTTTCTTATATTTCTCGTTTAATGCCAAGTGAAAAGACAAAAACGAGATCAATTTTCGAGCGAGCGAAGCGAGCGAGGCGAAATTAGCACTAATCTCCATAAAGTCTCCATATTTCAAGGAAAGAAAATTTCAATTTCCTAATTCTTTGTTACGATGGAATCTTTTGTATAGGCCCCAATAAGCAATAGCTTATTTGGCTAAGGCTGAATTTCACCACCTCATGATAGTGCATTTTAACGAGAGGATTTACGTAATCGTATGTTTAGCTAACGACAAATGCCTTGCGCTTACACTTGTTTCTCTGCGATCGCACTTGTCGTAAGCTAAACATACGGTAACGTAAATTCGTTCGTTAAATCCTCTCGTTATGAGACACTATCGGAAAGTGGTGAACTCACGATAGTGCCTTTTAACGTTCGAATAGCTATCGATTCGAAAAAGCAGACATCCTCTCGTTAGGTTTTGTTGTGTCAATAGAATTCGCCTGCTTTGTTTACCTCAAATTTATTTCAACAATTTCAATCTAAAAGTGGAAATAAACGTGAAAAAACCCCTATTTTTTTCGGAGAAAGAAGTTAAAATGTTGATTAGACTACATTAGACTACACCAAATGAGTCGCAGGTATGAAAATTATCGTTTTCGCTAACGCACGGAAAATCCACTTGAAAGCTAACGAAACGGTAACGGTGCATGGTGAAAGCCGTTAACATTTTTTCCCGATCCGATAGCGCTATCTTGTACACGATAGTCTTCACGTTAAAATGGTGAAATCCAGCCTTAATGGTTAATCCAGCACTGCGAACAGGGCACTGCAATTAGAGATTTTAGTAGCGTATTTTTACTTTCCCATCTATACGAAGTTTATATTACAGGAAAGTATTGTGATCGTGCAGAAAATCGATATTGAGTTTTTCATTGCAAAACGTGATCAGAGGTCCCAGACCCCAAAAAAGCGTTTTTTTACACGTTTTATGTAAAGGTGGTGTGTGTGTATGTACGGAGAGCCAGGGCCCAAACCGTCCGGCCGATTTTGTTCAAATTTGGTACACGGGTGTAAAAAAATAATGCGCAGACTAGCTTCTTTCCAATTTTCCATCAGTGAAATCTGGGGGGCGCAGTCCCCCAAAAACCTCAAAAAATCATGTTTTTAATTTTTTTCTAAAAATCGCCGCCTACGATTTAGTTCATTTTCTCAATGGTAATAGTGCATATTATGGGTAAAAATACCCCATTAGCGGCATATCTGGGAAAACTCGAATTTGGGAGATACGACCTCTGAAAGGGTTAGCCTTTTGATGTTCACAAAATTTTCCATGCGGGTATTCAAAATACTCGGGGAGACTTCCTCATGCAATTTATGTGGCCAGAAAAATTCTGAAAGCATTTCCGACCCCCCTCCCCCTCCCCCACCGGGTTGAATTTTTGAATGTTTGCAAAATATGTCATGTAGGTAGTCAAAATACTTGAGGAGACTTCCTCATGCTAGTTATCTCATCTAAAAGTTTCTCCGAGGACCCATAATCATACAGGATGGGAAAGTTTGTGCGACCATTGTCGTACCCCTTGTTATTCTTCCCTGTGTTGTATTGGAAAATCAGTAGACTCGCAGGACGGAGGTCCTGGGTTCGATTCCCGGTTGCAGAAATTTTCTGTTGGTAGCATGGATGTCACACCAAATATTTTAAGTATATTCCCTTGACTTCGGCGAACTGCCCGTTTGTTTAATTAAAATCTGTGCATTCGGCCAATATGTCCCTTTCTGACGTGTCCCTGGCAGTAGATTGTTCTGAACACAAGTGGAAAGTATCACAGACCGTTGTCAGAATGTATGGACAGCATGTTGGGTTTGTGGTCACAGCCTGCTGTGTGGAATCGGAAAACTGTCGAACCCAACTCCAAATCAGGTGAAAAGGTCCTTTGACAGCCAGAATTTTTCGATTTTGGTTTTCTGAATCGCATGTCAGTAAATGTTTGCCTGGCTATTTAATGGGATTGTAATGGTAGCAAAATCGAGGAATATAAAGCTAGGAGACCAAAATTATCCTGGCGTTGACACTGGCCAAACTGGGCTTTCTCGCACCCTGTATCCCGCTGAGCCCTGGCCCTTATAGCGACTAGAAAAGAAAGAATGGGCATATTTCATTTCAAATTGCCCGCAAGGCAAGATATATCTCTACGATATATTTTCGGGGGAATTCCTCAATTTTCACCCCCAACCGTTAACCCCTCTCTGGACGTTTCTAGTAGCGATGAAATAGAATATTTTTTATTTCGTATTTTTCAATTTCACACTGTCCGAACCAACCGACGTGCTATACCCACCTTCTCGTCATCTAAACTTTATGTAGGATAGATTTCACCAGTTGTTAAACTCTACTATATAGTGTCCCCTAAAAGTTCACAAAGCGATATCGTGGACCTACAGTTTTAGGTTCTGAGCCACGACAGCCTTGATATTCACTTCACTTGACATGCTGAACATATCAGAGGTGAATGCCGATCAGAAAAAATTTGGTACGATCGGGATCGAACCGGTGTCACCCGCGGCTGTCTAGGATCTGGAGCACTCGGCTGTTGCTAGGTAACCTAAGTAGGTATAGGTGTAACAACGCGTCTGCAACTCACCTGGGACACTAATTAGTTAATCCCGATAATTAATTGATTAAAATATTAATGGTAACTGGAGTAGTGCATGGTTTATGGAGAATCCGAGAGCCCTGGAGTAACCGGATGTCCGAAACTCAAATTCCGGTCTCCCCCCCCCCCCCCCCCCCCCCCCCCCCTGAGTTAACACAGCAATTTGACCCTCGATAGCCTCCGCACCCATCGCGAATTAATATTCTTGTTCAAATTTACCCTGCCCTCCGGCCTTTGTCTCCCATATAAGGGCTCTGCTTTATTTCTCATCAAATATTCCATGCTTTCCATATGGTAAAAGGGACTAGACAATCCACCAACCCACTGAACCGGGTCACACCGGTTCGATCCCGATCCTATAAATTTATTTTTCTGCTCGGCATACAACTCTGATGGTTCGGAACCCACCTAAAACTGTAGGTCTCAGTCATCTACTAGCGTGTTGGGGGGGGGGGGGGGCTTGAATAACAGGCTAAGAAGAAGGTGCTAGTGTGTAAGAGAAGGGTCTGATAGGGTCACCTTACGAAAACAAGTCGGATAACTTTGTAAGATGGCTCAGTAACAACTGTTTGCTTATACGCTCCATCAGTTTTCTTAGCCTGTTATTAAAGAAGACAAGAACACTGTTTCTTTCTCAAACAAAGTGTCTGTCTTCTAAACATAAATAAAATAAAATACTATAGTAAAATGAATTTATTTATTCAATTCAAGAAGTCAGTATTATTCTCAATCAATTAATTTTTTTCTCGATTTTTGAATTCCATTCTGGTTTTTTGGATTACACGCTATTTAGTTTAAGCCAATGGGATCTGGGATTACACGGATTTCCAAATTCGGACGCCATTAAAATAGAGCTGATTCAAATTCAGCGAGAAAGGCTCGGAGAAGAGAAAACAAACAAGTTTATCAGCGCCTGATTAATGGGGAGGTTACCAATTTAGAGTTCTGAAAGGTTTGGGGGATGTTACCTTTATAATCCAGGTACCTTAGCACCATGACAGATTCCAAACAGGTCAAGTTGTAAACTCAGACTACTTATGTTTTTCTCATTTTTTGAGGACACTGTTGGATATTTAAATGTTCTGAAATATAATATGCCTTTTCGACGTTCGAAAGTACTTGGCTATTTTATGATTTAACAATCGAGTAATTTTTATCAGCAAAAAATTACTCGTAAAACCGCAACATCTAGTTAACCTCTGACGTGAAAAAGACATATTATATTTCAGAACATTTAAATATCCAACAGTGTGCTCAAAAAACGGTTGGAAAAACATAAACAAACAGAGTTATCTCTCTCTATAACGACTGCTAAGAGACCGTATAATTTGCTCGTTACAGAGGGTGTGGAGAATTCGCTCGTTAAATCGAGAGTTAAATCGAGGGAGTGGCAACAGTAGTAAACGTTAACTTAAAATACGTTAAAAATACATACTATGTATTTGTTAACAGCCAATAGTACTAAGGCTGCGTCCCACCATGCCCGGTATACAGATAATCCTCGGTTAAATTCGGCTTATGAACTAATTGGAATTTAACTGGAGTTTAACCGTTAACTGAGGATGGTCTTAAACTCACCTCGGGATTTTGAGAGCGATTTCATCCAGACTATCCGAAGGGTACATCGGTTGTTTTTCGAAAAGTCTTCCAGCTCCAGCGATGATGGCGTTGGTATAGATCCCCCGCATGGGTCTGGTTTCCGACCTTGTGCTGCTGGGACTGGGGGGCCCGCATTCCCGCCCCCCCATCCCTGCCCCCTTCTTGCGCCTCTTGCCCTGTTCCTCCCGACGAAGATTGTGCAGCCGGAAGAAGAACATCGACATGTTCTGTTCAAACACACTGGTGAAATAAACTTCCGGTCCGGAAAAACGCGGGAAAGTTTGAATGAGTCACTTGTATAAAACTATTTATAAAAATAATGTCTTTCTTACTTTGGTCCCGTTTTGATAATGTTCCTCAATTGACGTCAGGTTGGAGTTGTATATAGGTAGATTTGGACTCTATAGAAACATGTATTTAAAGACTGTCCATACAATACTAGGCAGTTCTTTGAATTTCTTCCGATTATTTTTTTAGGACAGTTATATCTTCTGCCCTTTTAACGGCCGAAATTAAAAGGCTGTGTTGTGACTTTACGAACGGTTAATTTTGGACAAATGTTATTTTCGGCCGTAAAAAAAATATTTATTATATTTTAGAACATTTAAATATATACGAGTATCTTCACAAACTGTACAGAAAAATTTAAACAAATAGCGAGTGTATATGCGGTGTTAAAGATATCTGTTTACAGAAGATATAATGAGGGATAGCTGCTTTAGTTACAGCAAGGCGAAGGTTTTACCTTCAAGGCATTAAAGGGAGAGATAGGCCGGAGACCCAACGTTTCCATTGTGGTAAACAGAAGGGAGGGGAGGAAATTGGGGGGGGGGGGGATAAGGGAGGAACAAATAACCTGAAATTCAAAAGGGGTCCAACAACCCTCTGTGGGGACAAGCCCAGCAATTAAACGTGCTCAGCTGGCAGCACTACCAAACACCAGCTCCCCAACCATCTTGGTAGTACACGACGGGGACCTACAGTTTTAGGTGGGTTCCGAACCACCACAGCTTCGATATAGATTTCACTCGAACGTATCAAAGGTGAATGCCGATCCGATCGACGTTCTTCTAAAGTTATCCATCGAGGCCGTACCCTATGGGGTGAGGCAACAGTTAATAATCAAGATAGGGGTAGCAGGGGGTGGGAGAGGGGGAGGGGGAGAATGAATGTGTTGGGTGCGGTCTGTATTAAACATGAGGACATTCAGTGGCCAATAGGAGTCCAGCACGAACTGCCGTTCTGCACCGTCGGAAAATTCCTATGTCATATTAAGGGCCACCATACATTCGATATTTTTTTACGTTCCGATTTCAAACTCTGTGAGAAAACTTTTGGATATTTAAATATTCTGAAATATAATATATCTTAGTAACGTCATTGTCATTACTCATGTGGCTATGTTGTTATTTTACGATCGAGTGATTTTTGTCACCAAAAAATTTGTCCCAAATTAACCAATCGTGAGTATAATGACGTTAAAAAGACATATTATATTTCTGCATTTTTAAGTATCCAATAGTTTTCTTACAAAGTTTGAAATCAGAACGTAAAAAAATAGCGAATGTATATTCAGCCTTAAGGCTGTACACACAACGCTGTTAACTATAGTGTCTACTAAAAGTTGACTATAGCGTTATCCTCCCGATAAGAAAAGTTGGTACCTTTCACCATCCTGCCGATAGCGCCCTTATCACAACGTTAGCCACTGGACATTTAACGGCAAGATAATTTTACGAACTTCATCTCCACCGAAAGAAACTCATGACAGCTACCCTTATTGACAAATTTCTCAGGGAGCTGAAATTTTTGGTTATGAAATATAATATGTATTTAAACACATACGAAACTGGTGTCAGAACAGACAAACAGTTTCCTCAAATAAACGTCCACGAATTCAAGCAGGTTGAATTACTCATGAGCACACTTAGCAATCTTGTATAAATTGACGAAGAAAGTCACCAGGTTCGAGAAAGAAAAGGTGAGGAAGACTCCTAAAACAGTTTCGATGTTGCTCTAAATTGCAAGCAACTTCTTGACTCGAGACAACGCAGCGCTTGCTTTTGCCCAATACCCCCCCAGGGTCTATTCAGGACATTTACAGAAATGGATACAAACACACTCTTTTTTCCCATGGGTTCTTTTATTTCTTTTTCAATAGTCTTTGGTTTCTTTTGGTTGAATATAGCCCGTACAGGGGCTGTTTCTTTACAAATAGTTTGTGTTTTTCTCTCTTTTGAAACACGTGAGTTGATTTCTTTGGTTTTTGAGCTTTTTTATTCTTTTCTTCGATCATTTTTTGGAAAGTAAATCGTAAAATTAGAACATAGCGAATTAATTTCTGACGTAAAAGTGACATATTATATTTCAGAACATCCTTCAACAGTTTCCTCAAAAAATGGTCGAAATAAACATAAACAAACTCGATTGTGTGACCCTTAATGTTTTCTTTTTGTAAAACTGTAAATGGAGCCACTATTTATTCAGATTAATTTTGAGTCTCCCAAGGTTCAATTTTAAAAATTAATTGCAAAACTTTTCGTATTCCTTTCTTTTTATTCTACATAATTGGATTTAGATTTTTTCATTTCGGAGTTCGCAAATTTCCTGGGTGTTTCGTGAGAAATTGGGATCTTTATATTTACTGGATGTACTGTAGTCTCTCTCTATAACGATTGTCAAGGGACTGTATCATTCTTCGTTATAGAGAGTGGCAACTGCACTTCAACCTCAGCTGTTACAGTTTGCACCCCTCTGTTTTGACTACTCGGTCCACACAGTCTTGGATGAGAGTGACGTCAGTGATATGCAGGGGTGGACAGACTACACAAATGTGAATTGTCGTTGCTAAACTCTTTTAGATCATTGTGACCCCTTCTTCTTAAGTCTATTTCTTGTTCTGAACGAAAAATAATGTTGAAAGCATGTCTTTTTTACATGCCATCAGCCCGTGATCACTTTTACTGATGTCCAGAATGGGACAATGCAACCAATCAACAACTAGATTTTCAACCCTCTGGACAATGCCACACTAATACTAATGGAAAGTTGTTTTTTGTGTGATTGTATTATGGGATATACGTACGTCATACAATCGTCTGACGTGGCTCTAGTCTAGATAGTTCGTGCCACGTCTGTTTACTCGTGCCACTTTTATTACTCCAAATTATAAATAGTTTTTTGTGGTTTTTGTCACTATAAAAGACTGTTTGGTTAATCGATACCGGCAAGGTCAGGGCGCTATCCGTAGAATAGTGAAAGGCATAGTTTGCGGAAGGATAAGGCTATAGAGAACTTTTAGGGGACACTATAGTGACAGTTACCCTTTAGGAGAATTGCATTATCGTATATGTTTCGCTTACGGGAACAGACAAACCTTCCTATAAACCTTGGGATAACAATTGCGGGAAGCTAAACACATCCTTGGAATAATTATTATACAGTTTATCTTATTGTTAAGTTGGACAGGTGCTATCGCTTCTCGTAAGCTAAACATGCGATAAAATAAATCCATTCGTTAATCTGTTCGATAGGAGACACTATAGTATACATTAATTAGTGGTGAAATCCAGCCTTAGTCGAAAGAATATGACCGTTTCTCCCTTAAACTAATATAAGAAACTATTTAAAAACAAAAACACCATAAAAATATTAATAACGTTTTCAAACAAAGCTTACGACGTAATGAAATTTAAAACTTTGTACCGAGATTTTAAATATTCATGAATTTGTTATTTGAAAAAGTTTGCGGAAGTGTTCAACCCTTCATGCTGGAAAGCAAAGGTTCTAACGCTGAAACGTCAATGGCAGCCCCGGCAAAACAAACTCTGCTTTTCTGGCCATAAAATTACTTCATAAAATGTTTATATGGCTTTCTTTATTAGCCCTAACTATCGAAACGTCGTAAAGGGAAGCACTATTTCTTGTCAACGAGTGCAATATTGTAAATCTACACTACCCGTCTGCTATATAATAAGTCCCAAGGGAGGGGACCGACAACCACAAACATGGTCCTGGGTTCGAGTCCCAGTAGCAGCAATTTTTTGTTGGTAGCATGGATGTCACACCAAATATTCATTTGGCTTTGGCCAATAATCAGTTTGTTTAAGGGTCCGCTATACCTGACGGTGCATTTTTTGCCGCCCATAAGATTAACATTGCGAGCGGCGATCCATTTTCAAGGTTTACCCTTGGTTGGAAAGACACAAAATTTTGCCTGTACCTAGCCCTAACAATGTTCTAGGGAGTGTTCGAAGCAGATTTCCCATTTTTACTTTACCTGTATACGTAGTATACGTAATTACTTTACCTGTATACGTAGTATACGTAAGGTAAAGTATTGTATTCGTGCGGGCCAATTTTCGGCAAACCTCAACTTTGAACCGTCATTGCTCCCAGACCTCAAAAGCGACTGAAATTTTAATATACATTTTGGAAACGTCCATTCCTTCGGAATATGAAAAACATCTCACTTTTTTCCTCCGACGAAAAGTTTGCCCACAGGAATTTTTAGAAGAGGTCAGGTACTCCGTGTCAGTACGTATGTAGCTAGCTAGCTAGCTAGCTATGTATGTGGCATTGACCTGGACGGCGCACTTTTCAACCGATTTTCTTCAAAATTGGTAGTGACCTTTCTAAAATTGGAAGAAATCAGAATCCGGAAGCCCAGTTTCCCCCCTTTAAAATTAAGGGGGGTTACCCCCCTAAAGCTCCCCCAAAAGGTAGAAAAAAAATATTTGCTCAAAATCGGCTCTAACGATTTTGATCAAATTTTGGACAATTATAGAACAAATAATTACGAATCCAATGATACCACCCACTACCCCCGCATAACTCCCTGGAAGGGGGGAAGTCCCCCCTGGACCTGTAAAAGGGTGAAATCAGTGGATTCAGTGGTTTGTGGTATACGAGTAGTTCTGGATAGGACCTATGACAACCGCCATACCCGTCACAAATAGAATATGGCTTACCTCAAGCCCCCCCCCCCCCGGGGGGGGGGGGGGGGGGGGAATTTGAGTGACTTATAAAGTGCGGCTTATGGGGTGTCAAACTGTTCGGGCGAACGTTGTGAAGCAATTTTTTGTGTCAAAAAGTTTTTCTGAATGAATCCTAGCACCCCACCCCCTAAGGGGGGTAGATTTGAGTGGTTTGAGAAATATGGGTTGTGTGGGCTCAAAATGATCGGGAGATCGTTCTGAGGCTATTTATTTCGTCAAAATGTATTTTCGCCACCCCCCCCCCACCCTTATGGGGGGAGTTTTGGATACTTTCCAAAGTACGTTGTATGGGGTATCAAAATGCTCGGTGAAACGTTCTGAGGCAATTTATTTTGTCAAAAAGTTTGTCCGAGCTTCCCCATCCACCCCACCTCCTTTTAGGGGGTAGTTTTGGGTGGTCGCCGAAGTATGTCGTGTGGGGTCTCTAAGTACTCGGGGGAACATTCTGGGGCCATTCCTTTCGTCAAAAAGTTTTTCCGTCTCCAATCATTTAACCAAGGGTTTATTTCTAGGAATCACGCAAATAAGCAGGTAAAGTTTTGTCCGACCGTGTCGTACCGCTTGTTTTACTGGTTTTCGAGATACAGCACTTTTCTTGAGGCATGCGATGCTAGCATTTGCAAAACAGTTGCAATAAAAGAAACCAGTGAGAAATTGGGAAATCTGCTTCAAACACTCCCTAGAACATTGTTAGGGCTAGGTACAGGCAAAACTTTGTGTCTTTCTAACCAAGGGTAAACCTTGAAAATGAATCACTGCTCGCAATGTTAATCTTATGGGCGGCAAAAAATGCACCGTCAGGTATAGCGTCCTCTTCGGGCCAAGGGCTGTAACCACCAATATGTACGACGGGTTATAGACAAGTATTTTTTTCTGGCAATGAAAATGTTCAAATTTCAGCCTCTGTGGCCTGACCTGGATCAAAACTGCAATAGCAAAGTACCTACCTATTCTGAAGGTGTACCTTGGGAAATGTACAATCGTAAATTGGTTCATTTCGTTTTGATGTTTCTGGAATTAAAAATGAATTCTCTTTCCCGTTCCATGTTTCTATCTTCATGTACATCCCTAAAAATAAATGCTGGGATTTTTTTTCTTCTTAAATATAAATAATTTTATCCTCTATAATTTATATCAATAAAATACATCATCGTCGAAATACGTATACCTGTCACTCGTCGGTTAAATTCGGTTAGCGCTTATATATTATAGGTACTTAATGATGTTAAAATATATTTTATATTTCAGGTTCCAGGACATGAAACTACCTACCGTCTCCTTTGTAGGTCCAGATTGTAGTTAGAAAATCCACATTAATCATAAAAATGAAAACAGACAGAACTGTGGTTTGAGCCTGCAAATCCATGATTATGTAATTTGAAAGTCGGTGTACACGTACAAAAAATATAAATTTTTTACTGAGAAAATCACAACATAGCCAGTTGATTTCGGACGTTAAAAAGACATATTATATTTCAGAACATGTAAAGTGCCCTCAAAAATCGTTCGGAAACAAGCGGTACGACACGGTCGGACAAAACTTTACCTGCTTATTTGCGTGATTCCTAGAAATAAACCCTTGGTTAAATGATTGGAGACGGAAAAACTTTTTGACGAAAAGAATGGCCCCAGAATGTTACCCCAAGTACTTAGAGACCCCACACGACATACTTCGGCAACCACCTAAAACTACCCCCTAAAATGAGGTGGGGTGGATGGGGAAGCTCGGAAAAACGTTTTGACTAAATAAATTGCCTCAGAACGTTTCCCTGAGCATTTTGATACCCCATACAACGTACTTTGAAAAGTATACAAAACTCCCCCCATAGGGGGGGGGGGGGAGGGGTGTGGCGAAAAATCATTTTGACCATATAAATTGCCTCAGAACGATCTCCCGATCATTTTGAGCCCCCACAACCCATATTTCGCAAACCACTCAAATCTACCCCCCTCAGGGGGTGGGGTGCTTGGATACGTTCAGAAAAACTTTTTGATACAAAAAATTGCTTCACAACGTTCGCCCGAACAGTTTGAGACCCCATAAGCCGCACTTTAAAAGTCACTCAAAATTGCCCCCCCCCCCCTCCCCCCCCTGGGGAGGCTCGAAATAAGCCATTTACCATTTGTGACGAGTATGGCCGTTGTCACGTGTCATATCCAGAACTAGTCATATACCACAAACAACTGAATCCACTGATTTCGCCCTTTTACTGGTCCAGGGGGGACTTCCCCCCTCTTTTTAGCGGCCAGGGAGTTATGCGGGGGTAGTGGGTGGTATCATTGGATTCGTAATTATTTGTTCTATAATCGTCTAAAATTTGATCGAAATCGTTAGAGCCGATTTTGAGAAAATATTTTTTTTCTACTTTTTGGGGGTGTTTTAGGGGGGTAACCCCCCTTAATTTTAAAGGGGGGAAACTGGGCTTCTGGATTTTTATTTCTTCCAATTTTAGAAAGGTCACTACCGATTTTGAAGAAAATCGGTTGAAAAGTGTGCCGTCCAGGTCAATGCCACATACATACATACATACATACATACATACGTACTGACACGGCGTACCTGACCTCTTCTAAAAATTCCTGGGGGAAAACTTTTCATCGGATGAAAAAAGTGAGTTGGTTTTCATATTCCGAAGGCATGGACGTTTCCGAAATGTATATGCAAATTCCAATCGCTTTTGAGGTCTGGGAGCAATGACGGTTCAAAGTTGAGGTTTGCCGAAAATTGGCCCGCACGAATACAATACTTTACCTTACGTATACTTCGTATACAGGTAAAGTAAAAATGTATTATGTAAATGAATATTCCAGTTTAAACGTGTGGGAACGGGGTGGCTGTCACTTCGCACTCGCCATAGGCGGAGCAAGGGGGGCAGAAACCGTTCAGCCACCCCCAGGACTTTTCTGGCCTACACATAACGTCACATAAAGCCAGGCCTATCCCCCCAGGTGAGAGGAAGGTCTGGGGGGTTAGCCCCCCCCCCCCCAGGTTTTTGGTCCTGCTACGCCCATGCATCGCCGTTCAAGGTTTCGTCCTCCCTTCTAATTTGGTTCAATTTACTTTGCGGCGGAGACAGAGACGCTTGCTTTTCCAAGGACATTTAAGGTTTCTCCAGGACGATGATGCTGGAACTTCCAGCCAAGTCCTTTCAATCTCTCACCTCAAGAAATTGTCCTGAAAATGGACAAATTTGGGTTTCAGACGTATTGATTTTACCATCAAATTGTGGTTTAAAACAATCCTTAATCATTAACTATGGCAAAATGCCTCTCAGTGGCCGAGCGGTCAAGGAGTTCGACGTCTGTGCTGAGAGGTGTGGGTTCGAGTCCGAGTGCAGGCAAAGTTTTTCGCTTCTGGTGTGTGTATTATTCGGCCGCACGTGGCAGAAGAATGATTTTGCTAGATTTTGCTACCCATTTTTTGTGCAAACTGTCGGGTTGTTCTGAAATATAATATGTGTTTTTAACTACAAAAATTAACTGGCTAAGTTTTGATTTTTTGATCGAGTAACTTCGGACAAATTGACAATAATCACAACACAGCCAGTTACTTTCACGTTAAAAAGACATATTATACTTCAGAGCATATCAGTTTACGACAAAAGTATTACCTCATCAACTTTTTTTAAGGCAAAGAAACTGTCACCTTACGAACAACTCATTTCCATCAAGATCGATTGTAACAAGCGACAAAATGATTATTTCTAAGAAGTAGCGTAACGACGACTTCTTTTCAAAGCGTCGAGATTTTAATTAGTTCGGGTGGAAGCTTTTGGACGCCCCCTCGTATTGTTACGTAAAGAATAAATAAGTTGGAATACAAGCAACTGTAGTCGTATCATTCCAACAAAACAAAAACTCAATTAGAAATACAAACAATTGGCTTTGTGGAGTTGTGCCAAAACAATTTCAACCAATTCAATTTCGCAATGCCAAACTGGAGACGGAACCCATTTGCAAACAATGGGTGAAGCTTGTTACGGTAAAGTGTTAATAACAATTATTGAATATCACGCCCATTCTTTTATAGTTTCACAATTTTTCTCGGTAACCGACTGACTCTGTACTGAGCTTTGAACGCAAGTTCTAATCAAGACTTTTCGAGACTTTTTCTGGATCGTGGGTCTGATGGGTATACTTGGCTCCAGTAAACAGCGGCGGAACGAGGACGAAAATTTTGGGTTGGAAGGTTCCCCCTCTCTTCAGAAACTCGTTTGCAAGGTATCGTAAGTTGCCAGACGGGTGTGGTGGTCAGGAGCCTACCTAAAACTGTAGGTCCCCATCGTGTGCTATCACAATGGGTGGGGAGCTGATATTTACCAGCTGAGCACGGGGAATGATTCTATAAAGCGTAAAATAGAGTGGAAATAGAAATGAAACGTACACAGCACACATTGGCAGACTGACTTCTATTGTTTTTGCACGTCTTTTGTTCAGCTGTACATGTTTACTTAGGCTTGAATCAACGCATCCGGTTTTAATTAAAAGTACAATATGTTCATATATTCAAAGAAGTAAGTAGGTATTATCCATCGGGGTCAGAACTACCAAATATTAGCTCCCCACCTATCACGTTAGCACACGACGGGACCTACAGTTTTTGATGGGTTCCGAACCACCACAGCCACAATATACATTTCAGAGGTAAAAACTTTGACAGGATCGGGATCGGGGTGTATGCTATCGAGGCTAAGGGTTGGTCTAGTATACTGCAGGCTAACTGCCACTTTAATAGGGGTAGAAACTTACAGTCTGCCCTATATCTTCAGTTGACCTTCAAGAAGTTATAGAAGTATACAAAATTAACTTTACTGATTTTATGAACAGGATATCAATACAATAGAACGTTCTGGAAAACACTCGAATGTACAATCACAACATAGCCTCTTACTTTCGACCACCAAAAAGAATTATATTTTAAAACATTTAAATATCCGATAGTTTCTTCAGAAAATGTGCAGTAAAAACGTAAACAAACACGATTGTGTGGTCGCCCTTGAAGTAGAAATTTAACGTCAGTAGAATTCCAACCTTAAAATATAACTCTGTAAATTTCAATTAGGGTAGCGATTTGATTTGGGGGGAGTACAAATTGTGTTAGAACCTCAAATGGTGTGGAAAGATGACTGCAGTGGATAATAAATTTACCCCCCCTGCCCCCTTGCCCCCCTTCCCCCCCTCCCCCTCTGAAATCTGGCTCTGGATTTGCGAAGGAATTCTTAACTGGGGCAACACACTCAAACTGTCAAGAGCTCCCTTGCCATTATACTGAACAGGCCACAAACCACTTAACCATCCCTGGGTTCGAATCATTGTCGCCTCTTGATTTTTCAACTGATTCAGTTCTTAAGAACATACAGGGTGGTACCATTCGGGGACACAAGGGGGTAATTTGGGCAGAATCACGCCCGACAGTCGAGTTTTTCCCCAGCCGGTGAAGGCTAGATTCTATCTAGGCGCTGCGAAAATTAAATCAAAATTAAATGATAATTTTAACGATCGCTGCTGATTATAATTTTATTAAATACATTTCCACTGCTTCGTTCGCGGAAAAAGAATTATCCGACGAGTTAAAAGTCTCCAGATTTTTGAAAAATATTTATTTTCTCACAGCAATGTTTTACTTGAGGGTAAATGTTAACGGTAATGATTATTTATGTTCCCCTGGACTTTATTGCAATCCAAACATTGTAAATCCTTAGAAAAATTCATTAAGGGTGCGTCCCACCTGCGTCCCACCATGCCCAGTTAAAATTAAACTGGAGTTTTTGTCCTATGTTTCCCATGTTAAATTTAACTTTTTAGTTAAATCTAACATGGTAAATCTCCAGTTAAATTTTAAAAGTTAAAGTTAACATGGTAAACATAGGACAAAATCTCCAGTTTAATTTTAACTGGGCATGGTGGGACCATGCTCGGCACCATACTCGGTTAACGGTTATACTCCAGTTAAATTCGGTTTTTACCGCAATGTGCAATAATTGAAATTTAAATGGAGTTTAACGTTAACCGAGTATGGTGGGACGCACCCTTATAAGACTTGACTAATGATGTTTGTATGGGAAAAAGTGCTTAGTTTTGGTTTAGGTGAACAGAAAAAAAAAAACTTCTCCCATGAGTGACGAGGTAGACAGAGTATGGCATTAATTATGGATAAAATGCATAAAATATGGCATATAGCATATAGGAGAATACTCAGCTCTCCTGCCACGTCTGAGCTTTTTGCTCGGTGGTGCCCTGGGAACAGGCGGGGGTAAGAGTGCCATTGTAATCTGCTTCAGCTGCTTTTATTTTGAATTTCTAATTTCCAAAACTCCCCAACAACCTAACAAGGCTTTTGTTCAAAACATGTATTGTGGATTTTCCGGCTTCACCGTGAACAAGCCGTTAATATTTCGTTTTTTACATGTTTTTTTATGTTTATTTTATTTTATTCCATATGTGGTTTCGGCTGGTGATTTTGGATCACTGACTTCAGTAAAGTACTCAGAATTTTTTTGACATCAAAATTCGGAGGCAACTATATATACCTATTGGCAGGCACAAATGTTAATAAAACAAACTGATTGTTGGCCGAAGCCAAATGAATATTTGGTGTGACATCCATGCTTCCAACACAAAATTGCTGCTACCAGGATTCGAACCCAGGACCTCAGTGGTGCGAGTCTAGTTTTTTCCCGCTAGACCAGGTATAGCCCTTAGGGGACTGAAGCATTTTTGGTCCATTTATTATTCAAAGGGTATGGTACAGTTTGAACCCTTATAATTTGAGTTTATAAGGGTATAGGGATCATTAACCAAAACCCTACCTACCAAATTTTCTCTTCAGATACAAATTATACCTGATTAGGGAAGTGGGAGGGGACTGAGCTAGAAATAACGGTTTCTAGTCTTCACCGGCGGGATAGTGACTAAATCAACCCCTTGTGTATAGAGCTCACGAAAGGTGCCACCCTGTATCCCTTGCAGGACTGTAGCACCTCAAAAATCTGTCTCAGTTGTCGCAAAGTGATGATATAACATTCAAAAAAGGATTATTATTATTTTTTTTTTAACGAGAAACAGTATCGACCTATGTAGCTCTGGCAAGGGATTCATTTGGTGACATTTGCATTCGTATAACGGGGGAAAAAAAATAAAGCCCTACAGATGAAAAAGTTAGAAAAGTTTCCCACCCTCCCTCACCTCACTGACTTTGCTCATTCCATCAGACGCAAATTTCCAACCATCAACAAAAAATACCTTTTTAAGACTGAATATACATTCATATTTTTTTCATGTTTTGCTGACAAAAATCACTCGTAAAACCACAACATATCCTGTTCATTTCGGTCGTTAAGAAGACATATTATACTTCAAAACATTAAATTTATGATAGTTTCATCATAAAATGTGCAGAAAGAATGTAAGGAAACGTACTTTTCTGTCTTAGGAGGGTTCCGAACCACCACAGCCTCGATATACATTTCTCTTGACATGCTGAACATATCAGAGGTGAATGCCGATCAGAAAAACCTTGACAGGAGCGGGATCGAACCGGTGTGACTTCTCTCAGTGTTCCTCTAATAAAGGCCACTACCTCGTAGACCACTCTGCTGACTATGTTTAGAAATATTAAATAATAGAAATAGAAATCAGTTTAAGTGTCCGCTATACCTGACGATGCATTTTTTTCCGCCCATAAGATTAACATTGCGAGCGGCGATTCATTATGAAGGTTTACCCTTGGTTGGAAAGACACAAAATTTTGCCTGTACCTAGCCCTAACAATGTTCTAGGAAGTGTTCGAAGCAGATTTCCCATTTTTTTACTGGTTTTCGAGACTTTTCTTGAGGTATGCGATGCTAGCATTTGCAAAACAGTTGCAATAAAAGTAACCAGTGAGAAATTGGGAGATCTGCTTCGAACACTCCCTAGAACATTGTTAGGGCTAGGTACAGGCAAAATTTTGTGTCTTTCCAACCAAGGGTAAACCTTGAAAATGAATCGCCGCTCGTAATGTTAATCTTATGGGCGGCAAAAATGCATCGTCAGGTATAGCGTCCTCTTATACAACGATATTGCAATATTCACATAAGAAAACTCTAAATAAGTAGATAAATACAGGTAGATGAGGCACTAAATCTATGTTATTGTTTTTAAACCAGTTTGGGACGGTTGCACAATGGTTTCTCCAACAGAAAAAATTTCAAGGTGATGCCTTGGCAACGGGAGGTGCGGGTGAGTTCTTCAGGAAAGGTTGAATGTGAAGGGTCCTTATCACAATCATCCTGCCACAACCTTCCACTTAGAAAGGCATCATTATCCCTGCCTGTCTCTGCTTCTGCTATTTCCACCATCATGATTGGAACTTGGCAAAGCTGCAAAGGCGAAGAGGGTTCTTTACTTGGCAATTTTTTTTTGAAGTACCTACTGAAAGAGCAGAGAATAATATTTTTCTGTTGTATAATTTTAGGTCGGTACATCGAGGCTGTGGTGGTTCGGAACTCTCCTAAAACTGTAGGTCCCCGTCGTGTACTGACACGATGGGTGGGGAGCTGGTATTTGGTAGTGCTGCCAGCTGAGCACGACCGTTAATTCTTGAAATGGTCCAGCTTCTATTAAGTACACTATTAGTGTCTCCTATCGAACAGATTTATCGTATGTTTAGCTTATGACAAGTGCAATCGCAGTAAAGTACACTTTAAGAAGTGGTGAAAACCAGCCTTAGAGAAAAAAAGCAATCTCCTTCGAGCGGAAACTGTTACGTTCAGAAGTTTTAATTGCTTGAGTTTTGAGGAAAGAATTTCAGTTCATAAAATATTACTAAGTCCCACCTTCGATTTTGAGCCAAACCGCTACTGGCAGTGATTCCTTGAGTGAGCGAAGCAAGCCTGGCCTTCACCGGCTGGAGGAAAACTCCACTGACCAAATCACCCCCTTGTGTACAGAGAGACACTAGACTCGCACGACTGAGGTCCTGGGTTCGAATCCCGGTAGCAGCAATTTTGTGTTGGTAGCATGGACGTCACACCAAATATTCATTTGGCGTCGGCCAACAATCAGTTTGTTTAATTAACATCTATGCTGTATAGGCCTTAACTTGCCCAGATCCACAATTTAGTGCCTCTTACAGGAGAAGAGATAAAACTGCTAGAACAAAAATAAAATGAAGATTAACGGGGAAACGTCTGAAGGGATCCCATGACGAATGATTGGAAAAGAAGAAATGGTAGAAATCGAGGAATTATTGGAGGCGTGAGATTTTTTATTGCCCATGGAACTTCACGAAAGATAAATTGCACTGAAGTTTGTGGAGAGTATCAGATTTCACCCTAGGTAGAGTGAAACTCGAAAGAAAAATAAATGATGCGACAACGGTCACACTTGACTTTCTCGTCGTATGCGAGAATATAGCCTAGGAATAGTTTGGCCTCCAGCGGTCTCGATGCTTGTCTTTAGAGGAACACAGAGTTCGATCCCGATCCTATCGAAATTTTTCTGATCGGCGTTACCTCTGATATGTTCAGCATGTCAAGTGAAATTTATAGAGAGGGAGGATATGGATGGTGGTTTCGGAACATAAAACTGTAGGTCCCAAGGAGCTGGTATTTGGTTGTGCACGATGAATACTAGGCGAACATCACGCAGTTCTGCCTCAGGACATGATTGGATTATGTAGTCTGATGGCTGACTTAGTTTCTATATTATCGCATTTTAGATCCGACCACTAAATAAAAAGTTATTACACTCGAAAGTGGCCGGATTTTAGGTTGGTACAGGAAATGAAAATACCGAAAGTGACGTAAGTTTTGGCTGCGTCTGCTAAGCTCCGTATCTTCTGCTACCTATCCCACCAACGAGAGATATCGATATATTAGGGTCTGACAAGGACACAGCTACTCTACTGTCTCAGCTATGAAACCGGTAATCAAAATTTTCAACCCGCTATACCTACGAAGGGAGAAGACCTTTGGAACAAATGTATGGTTCTACAACACCGTTTAGAAGTCCTTTATCGCGGCTGATATAATATAGATTCTCCATGCCTAACTTTGTGCAGACGTCTACTATGTATTCTATACGTGATGGACGCAGCACGCAAGTCAGCAGTCATGTGTCAGTCCACCACATCAATATTTCAAACTTTTCTTCGCTTTCCCTGGTGTCAATCAGCATTTTCCAGTAGGTTATCGATTGGAATAATACCTGCTGACTTTTCGTTTCAGTTCAAAGCCTTCCTCAGCACCTTGAACCTTCTCCAGTCAGAAAGGTTCCTGCTGATGTACTTCAAACCCACCCACCTCCGAAAAAGTAGAACTTTCTCTTGCCGTTAGAGGTCCACTAGCTAAGTTGGACACTATAGTAGACTTAGAACATAGTGAAATCTTTCCCGAAACAGGATTTTTCTAGAGACACCTGAGCTGAAACTCGACCACAGGTTGTGAGTCTGACTAACGCTGTAGCGTACATGCTAAGGTCAGTTTACTTGAAAGGTTGTTCTACCTTCCGGCTTCTGCTTTATCTTCGGGATAAAAACTAGGGGATGGGAAGTTCAGGGGGTCAGTTCCCCACAAAAGGGATGAAAATAGATTTCACCGGAGGGTGGAGCCAAGAGATGATAGAATTTCTGAACACGGGAGAGATGGGGAAGTCAATGAAAGTGAAAAGGCGATACTGACAAATTGATGAAGAAGCCTCTTCCCCTTTAACAGGATATGGGAGAAGTGATTTTCATCTGAACCTTAGTGCAATAAAGTCTTACAAAATTCTTTAAACAACGCATTTTTGCTTTCTTTTCGTTCCCCAAAGAAATAACTAAAGATTTACACTATTTTTATGTCAATATCAAGCCTAGTTTCCATGAAAACGTAAGAAAAAGTGGTTTGTTTTGGTTTAGGTGAACATAAACATGACCTATCCCATGTCCCCTGAATGCTTGACAGGGTGTGGTCGTTGTGCCATGGGGTTAGCCCTGAGTTCTCTGACTCTAATTGGAGCTGTGTTTACGTCAATACGGCGACAGCGACATCCATCGATGAAGTGTTGTCGGACTCGTCAACTGTCGCCACCCCGCAGTCCCTCAATTTGTCGCCACCCTACAATCCCTCAATCTGTCGCTCAACCGAGCTCAATTTAGTTAAATTTGGATCAGCGTGCTAAAGCTCGAAAATAGGTTGTCATAATTTGTATTTTGAATTTGCTCAAATTGCTTTTGCATTGTATGGTTTCACATTATGGTTTCACGATTACGGTGGCTGTTCTTTTGTAAGAAATACTCTGCCGGTAGCCAACAGACTACACGTTTCAGCAACGGAGAATCCAGTGGGTAGGCGAGAAAATGCAAGAATTTTGCAGCAAGAACAAGAACAAGAAATATTCCCAACTGTAAGTACAGGAATAAGAACAAGAAGAAACAGTGGGTTACTTCGAAGGACTCCCATCGAGTAGGTACGTAACCGGTGAAAGTTTCTTAAGTTTAGTCGTGAGGTTGTCAAGCAAGGTACGTCAGTACTGCTGTTCATCCTTGAATATCTTTGAACAATCTTCCGTACAATTTCCTAATCGGATATTAGAAACGCAACCTAGTTTTCACACAGGAAATTTTGTCGACAATCAACACACAGGACCAAGGTCCTGGGTTCGAATCCCGGTAGCAGCAATTTTCTATTGGTAGCATGGATGTCACACCAAATATTCATTTATTGGCTTCGGCCAACAATCAGTTTGTTTAATTAACATCTGTGCCTTCGGGCCAATGGTATGGGCATGGGTTTAAATCGGCTTAAATATCCAATAGTTTCCTCGTAAAGTGTGCAGAAAAAATTTAAACAAATAGGGAACGTATGTTCGGTCTTAACGTAAAATAACGTATGTGTTGGTTGTACCTACATTTTCTTTTTGTGCGGCAAAACTTTGTTGAAGGGTTTATAAGAGGAAGCCGAGAAAATCCCCCTTGTTGTGAAATGAGTAGCTCAAAAAGGTTTTTCGGCTTAAGGTGCCCCACTCAAAAGAAGAGGAAAGGTTTCTGTTGTTAGTAAGAAGCCTTTCACTTGTCTCTTTCCCTATTGTTAGGTGAAAAGGATTGGATCCTTTTGTTGACGGTCAGCTTAGTGAAGCTTATATAGGTAGCTCACAAACGACAAAACTCTTTTGAGCTCAAGTAATTTGGACATTAGCTCTAATGATGACAGCCTCGTTAGGCGAGTGGTGGTTGTCACACAGGTTCTATCCCGGTCATATCAAAGTTTTTTTTATCTTCATTCACCTCTGATATGTTCAGCATGTCAAGTGAGATGTATATCGAGGCTGTGGTGGTTCGGAACTCGCTAAAACTGCAGGTCCCTGCCGAAATGCACCATCAACAGAAACATAGCCTTAAGTAGGATTAAAATCAGCGCAGTAAGGGATATCGGCAACACGCTCACTAATCGTCACCGTAACCAACAGAATTGAATAAACCATGAATAATTTATGAAGCAGTTTGGGTTATCGGGAAGTTACATAACTGTCAAATAGCATTATTTATGTGATTGTGTGTCCAAGCATAACAGTGACGTCACATTAGTCAGACGTGGTCCAGGAGGATGTATATCGAGGCTGAGGTGGTTCTGAACCCTCCTAAAACTGTAGGTCCCTGTCGTGTATACTATTTCAATGGGTAGGGACATTCTGCGAGGTTAGATATTCACAAAAGCAAATACCCAACAGTCTCTCAGAAAGGTGTCACAAAAACGTCAGCAAACTTCTTAATTTCACTCTTAAACAATTTAAAAAAAATTCTCTACTTCATGTAAAACTATTTTAGGAGCGCAAATACAATTGATTAACCAGCAAACGACGAGTAATTTCAAAGTTTACGTGAATCGGTGGATGTTGGGTTCACACACCGGCCGGTGAGCAGCGACGTGACCGCGAGTTCGTCAGCGACTGCCGGCAGCTCCCCAACAATTCGCAACCCTCAGCTCTCCTGCGCATGCCCAAGCAATCTTTCAGAAGAAGCAGCTGGAGGAAAGTCTACCCCACGATGTCTTTGATGTCCAGAACAAAGGGAAAGTTTGTCCAGAAGCTTCGTTGACTCGGCGCCGGAGTAGCTAGTACGCATGCCCGCAGCCGCAGTGGTAGTGACGCACGATGCAAGAACAAGAACAACTCTTGTTCTTGCCATAGATTTCTTTTCAATATCTTTTAGCATTGCTTTTTATGTATTTCAGAACGTTATAAATTTCTTGAATATAATTTATTTAATAAGTGGTGGGTTTTAGGGGTAGAAAATCATGGGCATAGCAGGACCAAAAACCTCGGGGGGGGGGCTAAGCCCCCCAGACCTTATCTAGCTTCTCCTCACCTGGGGGGGTAGGCATGGCTATATGTGACGTTAAGTGTAGGTCAGAAAAATCCTGAGGGTGGCTAAACGGTTTCTGGGTTGGGGGCTTATAGCCCCCCCAGACCCCCCCTTGCTCCGCCTATGGAGAAAGTATGGTCTAAAGATGACTGTCTTCAGCGTTTTCTTTGGTATCTGTGGTATTTCGCCCATTAGAACCATAACAAAATAGCATAGATATAAATTAAGATAACTTTCTACTCTCTTCAAATTTAACCTTCCTCTCTTGTTTTTATTATTTATTTTATTTAAAATGGGTTTATAATCGTAATAGCTCGCAGAGAAGGGAAACCTATTTATTGTCTATCGTACCGCCTTTTCACATACAAGAATGTAATAACTCATTCACCTCGGATATAATCAGCATTTCAAGTAAACCGTGTGGTGGTTCGGGACTCTCCAAGCATGTAAATTTGCCAGTACTGTCATGAACTGTTGCGTATGTGTCAATGCGCCTAGTGCTTTTGCAAGGCCTTAAGTCCGCATAAAGTGGCCTCCAGTGGAGCATGTAAACAAATAAGCCAGGAAGCATTTGCCGGTGCCGCGAGTTTTGCTTGTTTAACTCCGCAGCCATATTTCTTATCCTGTCAACATCGTTGGCATCACGTTTATTTTAAAATTCCACTTTCACAATCGAGGCGAGAAAGCTGGAGCGGGGCTTTGCGCCTTTAGCGGCAAGTCGTCAGGCGATCACACTCACTCTCTCTCAAAATGTTTCATATCCATCAAGAGGGAAAACACCTATGATTTTTTGGAGCTTTCTCGCAAGCAAAATTTGCCGAGAAAAAGTAAACTTTTCGTACAAAAATTCAGAAAACCAGATTTTGCTGTTTTCCATGATCCTGGGGGTCCCCTGAGTCGAAAAAAAATGGTTTCTGGATAAAGTCTGTCCGTTCACTCTCTAGCACCTACACAGTTTATACAATTTTGATAAAATTAGGTAAGGTTCTCAAACAACAAATGCATCCAAAAAAGAGGCAAAAAAAATTCCTTAGCCATGAGGATTTGAACGTTATATAACTGATAATAATCAAGAAACTGTATTATAGTAACGGTACCAAACGACATGAATTAAAAACAACATCAGAAATGCGTAGATAAATTACAAACCAACAACACTAGACCATGTTTGGTATATTCTTAATGCGAGAAAGTCAGGTGCGACCGTTGTCAGAACCTTTATTTTTCTATTCCTTGGAAATTCAAAAGCTACGTGATGGGAAAAGTGTTGTAGTTTTCCGAGAAAAGTTAATTTGATAGAAGGCTGCGAGAGATTCGGTTTAGCCGTAGCGGTGAGGCGGTGGGGGGTGAGACGGTCGCTAGGGGTGCAGGTAGGGATGCTGTAGGAATTTATTTTCAGAATACGTACAATTTCTCCGTAAAGTTGGTTTTTTCTGCATTTTCGTCATACCACATTCCTTTAAAACCTGAAAAATACTTCTGTGTCAGAGCAAGCCTCACGTTTGTCTCGTGGGAAAATCCAAAACTCCAAAACTGAGGTCCTGGATTCGAATCCCGGTAGCAGCAATTTTGTGTTGGTAGCATGGATGTCACACCAAACTAAATATTCATTTGGCTTCGGCCACTAATCAGTTTGTTTAATTAACATCTGTGATGCCAGGGTTATGGGCCAATAACCCCTCGAGGGTTTCTATGTCGTCTTTTCCTCCTAGAAACTGTTCACAAGACTACGCCATTTTGTCGCAGCTGTGCCAACAACTGTGGCGACAACAGCAGCCAGTATAGGTAGGTATAGCCAAGTAGGTTAAGTAAAGGTTGCCTACGTGCGAGGTCTCAGGTACAGAACAACTCAGAAGAAAATCGAAAAGTATTGATGGAACCACAGTGAACGATTGAGAATTATTGTTCGAGAGGTGGCCTTACAAATACCAACCCTCCAGCCAAAATCTTAGCACACGACGGGGACCTGCAGTTTTAGGTGGGTTCTGAACCACCACAGTCTCGATAAATATTTCACTTGACATGCTGAACATATCAGAGGTGAATGCCGATCAGAAAAACTTTGGTAGGATCGGGATTGAACCAGTCCATCAGATGTTCAACTCTGTGGTTCAACCATAATATATTCAGGCGTTATAATACGAGGATCAATCCTAAACCTACCAAATTTTTTTTTTTTGATCGGTATTCACATCCGATATGTCGAGCATTTCAAGTGAAATGCATATCGAGGCTGTGGCTTTCGGAACCAACCTAAAACTGTAGGTCTCCATTATGTATGTACTGGGTAGCTTTTTGCCTTTCTATTGAGATCTACGCCTCTCCATCTAGCTAGCTTGACATGAGGCCAACCTTGGGTGTCTGGTACGCTTCATTAGGTAGCAGCAGCTTTGTCAAATAAAGAAATGTGGCTGGTTGGACGGTTAGGAGTGTAGGTACAATATGGGTAAGTAAAAGGTTTAAAAAATGCTGGCTCGTGCTGATATCCTTCTGGCCATTTGATTGATTATTTGATAAATAACCAATACATCACCTTCAAACTTCCGTTCTGTTATTCTTTCCAACGTGGCTGGCACGGTCTGAAAACACATCAGTCTCATGTCATGGAAAATTCATAGGGCGTACTTAAACAGTTTTCTGAGGAAATACGTAGAATGTCATACTTGTGATATGGCTCACTTTGAGGTTGGAACCAAGATTCGAATCCTGGCCGGTTGATATTTTTCTCCCCTTTATTTTTGTCTGTTGATAGTTGGTTATGTTGGTAGGAAACCTGTTATAAAATCTGTTTTTCAAGAAATTTCGTGTCCCTCCTAGCGCTGCCGGGTCAACTCTAATTCGAAAAGTCAACTGGATATTCAAATATTGAGCGTTGGTGTATAGCTGAAAAACCCAACCCTACTACAAGGTAACCTGAAAGAGGCTTCCGTTCTACGCAATAAATGCCGAGGAACGCGCACCTGTATTAACTGTTGGGTACCTGTACAGCTGTGCGAACTCTGCTCTGCGAGAACGAACTCTCTTTATAAATGTTGCCTTGACGGTCATAATAGAGAGACTGATGTAGTCACAAGAATACTCAGTTGTAAAGATACATAGATAGAAAAAGGATTGTGAAATGAACGGTAAGGAACCTGACACCAAAAGCGCTGACACTTTTGCGAATGGGGAACGAGAGAAGAAGAAAACCCCGCAAGTGTGATTGGAAAGGCGCGATTGAATACGGAACGAAACGTCTCGCATTCAGTGCGGGAAAGCCAAAACTTCTCACATTCAGTGCGGGATAAACTAGGGGTACCGTCAACAATCGAATCAAACAGAACCTCTATACCTCTCTTGAAATTGAAATTTTATTTTCAAAGAGGACGAGTTAAGGCTATGCTTTACCTGACGATGCATTTCTACCACCCATGTGGTTAACACTGTGACTGATGTAGGTTGTAGGCAGATTCTCCAATACTTTCACGATCTCCAATTATTTCCCAATATAAAATTAGATGCAATGTTGGTGTTTCCAAAACGGTTGAAAAACCGAAAAATTGGGAACGTACCTTGATACTCTCTACTCTACTCTAGCTCTACTGCTCTGGAGCTCTACTGCTCTGGAGCTCTACTGCTCTGGAGCTCTACTGCTCTGGAGCTCTACTGCTCTGGAGCTCTACTGCTCTGGAGCTCTGGAGCTCTACTGCTCCCATCTTATGGGAGGCAGAAATGCCAAATTAGTCAATATGGTCTTCCACCATTTGATAATCGAAAAGAGGTGTCCCAATTCTAACCCAATCAATCGTGTTCGAACTCCGGCACGTCGAGATTTTACCTCCTGCTTGGGTACCAGTCATTGATTAGTTTGGTAGTTTGAAGCACATGAACATATCAAACATACATTCGCTACTTGTTTCAGTCTTTTCTGCACACTTTATGTGGAAGCTGTTGGATGCTTAAATATTTTGAAACATAATACGTCTTTCTAACGACCGAAATAAATAGGCTGTGTTGTGATTTTACTATCGAATGATTCTTGCCGGAAATTAACCGATCGTAATACACAGCCTGTTAATTTCGGCCATTAAAAACTCATATTATACTTCAGAACATTTAAATATCCAATAGTATCCTCATAAAATGTGCAGAAAAATAAGTCAACAAACACAACTGCTTATAGACTCTTTCAAACTGAAGGATATGTGGGGGGCTCGATAACCGTATGATGCAACGAAAAAAATCAAAAACCAATTTTGGGCATTCCCTGGGACACGAAGCAATCAGTGCCCCATTCCGATTATGAACAAACAAAAAAAAAACAGAATGGGAACATCGAAACAGTTATTTCCGTTTCAAAACGAATGGATGGGATTTTAGATTTTCTAACTCTCGCAGGGAGTTACAATGGAAACTGCTGTTGCGGCGATGTCAGAGGGTTATTTTACCTGTACAAATATTCTTGAAATAAAATAATGAAAAAGAGTCAGGGCGTAAGTTGTCAGTGTCACGCCCAACTGTCACCAAACTGTCACAGGTGTGACACTTCAGGTTTGTCAGCTCTATTACTTTCACTTTATATAACTACCTATAGGTACAGATATTTTTTACCTATCTTTCGCCCTGGGTTTCAGTGAGCTTGTCGCATATATGGTATCAAATTTGGAGAATCTATATATCAGCCGCGATAAAGGACTTGTTGAACCCTAAATTGGTTCCAAAATCTTGATTTCCGGTTTCACAGTTATCGATATCTTTTGTTGATGGTTCCTTTCAGTTAGTTTACAGTGAGATAGGTAGCAGAAGATACGGAGCTTAGCAGAAGTAGCCAAGGCTTACGTCACTTTCGGTGTTTTCACCTCCTATACTAACTTATTAATGGTCAGAATCTAAAATGTTATAATATTGAAACAAAGTCAGCCATCAGACTACCTAATACAAAATCCAGTCATTTCCTGAGGTACCTACTTCTACTTGAACTCTCTCTGGACGAGAGTTCGAAGTCCAGCGGGCTGGCATTTTATGTCCTCATCGTGGAAGTGCTCCCCAAAGGCTACAGAACACACACCAGTAGGTCTATTCCCTTTCTCGAACGCCAGCAAACCCACCCAACTAACACCTTCAAAGTTTATTGTAAGAAGAACTGTTCTCCGTATATTGCATGATGGCGTACCTTATCTTCTTACAATAAATTTTGAAGGCGTTAGTTGTGTGGGTTTGCTGGCGTTCGAGAAAGGGAATACACCTCCTGGGAGGTGAATAAATTCTCTGATGATGGCCATGCTGTGGAAAAACTGCAGAGGGATTGGTTTGTTCGGGAGTGATCAGCTATGTGATCATCACCACACGGGCATAGGTGGCTAACGGTACAATACATCTTATAGCGAGCAGCATCTTATAGCGAGCTGTGCCATGGCCTGCTAAGCCACCCCTCTTCAGTTGACTATTTATCCGAGGTAAACACACCCCCACTCGGAAACTCCACCCCTGAGATGTATGAGTTCTTAGTTTACGCCCTCAGGTTATCCGTGTCGTATATCCAGTCATTTGTTTTCCCTTCTAAGGGTTGCTCTAGATCCTACTACCCCTACAAACATGATATATGTACGCGACACCTGAGTCTACAACCATTCATCAATTTCTACGCCGTACGATCATTCACGGCTTCGGGAGAGGTCGCATCTCTTTCGGGATGAAAAAAATACCTCACCCTTGCATGAGAGTGACGTCAGTCATATCCGGGGGTGGATAGACTACATAAATGTGAATTGTCGTTACTAAACTCTTTTAGATCATCGTGACCCCTTCTTCTTAAGTCTGCTTCCTGTTCTGAACCTGGAACCTGGTTCCCACTGAATATAGGTAACAGGGGCGCCAGATTTTGAAAATCCGGGGGGGGCAAGAAGTTGTAAACATTAGATATTCAATTTACTTATCACTCTTATCAGTCTGATAGGTCTCTGTGCCTCTCAGTGACCCAGCGTCCAAGGCATTCGACTTGTGACCTGGATTCGAATCCCGGTGTATAAGGAATATTTTCCGCTTAAGGCATGGATGTAATGCCCACTCCTATTCTTATTCTTATATTTGACATGATAAAAATAATTGTCCCCCAAATTTCCGGGGGGGCAGTGCCCCCCCGGGAATATTCCGGGGGGGGCAAACTGGACCCTGCCCCCCCCAAGATGGCGCCCCTGATAGGTAAAGTTTCTGGTGATGGTGGATTTCCTACATCCAAAATACTAACAGTTTTTTCAAAAAATTGCCGCAAAACGACGTCAACAAATACGAGTAACAACCAATTTTTCGGAAAATTTTTGGGAAACTCTGAAGAGAAAACTGGACCTCTCATTCAGGTTTTCATTTCGCCGATGCAGCATACCGCAAATGATGCATGGGCTGATTAAGCAGTCGCTGCTGCCGTTGTGGATTTAACAACTGCTGCAATCCGTGAGTTTGCCCACACGTTGGGGATTGGTGTTTGCCACAAAATGGAAATAACTGGTCGCAAAATGTATGTTGCATTTAAAAAAACCTCCTAAAAGGGTCAGGGCGTAGTGCGACACAGGGTGACCCCTGTACATAAGGGATGATTAGGTCAGAAAAAATCTCGAGAACTGGGAACTTGATCCTGGATCCTCTTGCTTGGGAATGTTGGGCTTAAACTCAGTGCAGGAGGACAAGCTGCTTATAACTTCTATTACAAACAGTGAGATTGCCAAAGAAAAAGATTAAAAGACCTCAATTTAATGGCCGTTACCACTGATATACAGCCGCCACAGAAAGCTGCGGTTAGTTCCGGTCAGCTATTAAGCGAATAGTTCAAATAGTTTGCTTGGGTGACTTCCTCCACTTCTTTTATGTTCTGAAATATAATATGTCTTCTTAACGTCAGAAATTAATTGGCTATAAGTTGTGATTTTACGATCGAGTAATTTTGAACAAAATTGTTGGTGACCAGAATCACTCAATCGTAAAATCACAATTTCCGTCGTTAAAAAGGCATAATATTATATTTCAGACCGTTTAAACCGTTTTTTCTGCTATGAGGAAATATTTATGGTACATTTAAATGTTCTGAAATATAATATGTCTCTTTAACGTCATAAATTAACAGGCTGTGTGGTAATTTCACTATCGAGTTAAGGGTCCGCTATACCTGACGGTGCATTTTTTGCCGCCCATAAGGTTAACATTGCGAGCGGTGATTCATTTTCAAGGTTTACCCTTGGTTGGAAAGACACAAAATTTTGCCTGTACCTAGCCCTAACAATGTTCTAGGGAGTGTTCGAAGCAGATTTCCCATTTTTTTTACTGGTTTTCGAGATACAGCACTTTTTTTGAGGTATGCGATGGTAGCATTTGCAAAACAGTTGCAATAAAAGAAACCAGTGAGAAATTGGGAAATCTGCTTCGAACACTCCCTAGAACATTGTTAGGGCTAGGTACAGGCAAAATTTTGTATCTTTCCAACCAAGGGTAAACCTTGAAAATGAATCGCCGCTCGCAACAACCGATCGTAAAATTACCTGTCGTTGAAAAGACATATTATATTTCAGAACATTCAAATATCCAATAGTCTCCACAAAAGTGTGCAGAGAAAAACGTAAACACAAAGCGCGACTACATAGACGCCCTTAGCGTCCTTAGCTCACAAGGTGGCCTAGAGACACAATGAAGATGAATCGATCTCCATTCGATAGTAGATTCGAACCGGAGTGAGGAGGTTATTTGTTCGGCCATTACGCCCCTCGACCAATCAACAGCCAGCCACATATTTCCCCTGTGGCCCCGTAATGACGTCATCAACGGCTATGACGTAATCACTGGACGTCACGCTCCATTCCGGGCTTTTCCATCCCTTTCGTAGGGCGACAAATGAAATGAGAGTGACAATGGTCACACTTTACTTTCTCAAACTAAGTAGATAGGTGTTTGAGGGTCATCACACAATCTTGTTCGTTTATGTTTTTTTTTAACATTTTTGACGACATTGTTGGACATTTAAATGTCTGATATATAATACCTTTTTAACGTCTATTAAGTGATTTTTTTTTGACAAAAGGATTCGAACCGAGACCTCTCAGAAAGTCGGACCTCTCGACCACTGAGGGCCAACGAACCTTATGGTACTACCAGCCCATGCCCTTGGTCCAAAGGCGCAGATGCTAATTAAACAAACTGATTGTTGGCCGAAGCCAAATGAATATTTGGTGTGACATCCATGCTACCAACACAAAATTGCTGCTACCGGGATTCGAACCCAGGACCGCAGTAGCGGGAGTCTGGCGTTTTCCCACTAGACCACAGTGTAGTTTTCTTCTGCACAGCAGTATTCGCTCTTTTGGACACAACCCAGTTCCATGGGTTGTAATGTAGAAGTTGGTTAGGTTGCTAAAGGCTGCGTTTGCGGTAAACCTTGCTAAAGTTACACAGAGCTCCGACAGCGCTACCCTCTCATTAACAAAGTTTCTAGGTTAACACACTTAAGTACCTTCACTCCTTCCGACCAAAGACAAAGGGTCAAACGCAGTGGCACTGCTACCTTCCTGACGACGGAATACAATATCCCTACATTCGCTATTTGTTTATGTTTTTTTCTGCACAATTTCTGAGGAAACTATTGGATATTTCAATGTTCTGAAATATAATGTGTCTTTTTAACGCTCGAATTTAACTGGCTATTCTGGATTTTATAAGATCGTAAACACACGTAAACAAATAGCAAATGTATATTCCGTCGTAAGCCAATGGCAAAATATGATGCTTCAATGTTTCTTTGCTTCAGGTTTTGCCTTCATTGTGGAATGTAGAAGTACCTAGGTATAGAGGTATACATACACTGATACGAGCCCTGATAAACAAATATATCCCATATCAAAGTAACACATTTGAGATTTACCTTAAGGGTCCGCTATACCTGACGATGCATTTTTCGCCACCCATATGATTAACATTGCGAGCGGCGATTCATTTTCAAGGTTTACCCTTGGTCTTTCCAACCAAGGGTAAACCTTGAAAATGAATCGCCGCTCGCAATGTTAATCTTATGGGCGGCAAAAAATGCATCGTCAGGTATAGCGTCCTCTTAAGTAAAAGTTACTTAACTTACCCAACGGAGAGGTCATCAGGATAGGTATTCACTTATAGAAGAGTCAGTGACCACTTACCTGCAATATAAAAACATAATTTATTTTAGAATAGTGAATTTTATTTTTAGGGTACAAAGAAGTAGGTAAATACTTGATTTTATGGCATTTCCCCCAGAAAAAAAAAATACTTACAAAAAACAAAAATTATTTGGAAGTTGCCCTAAAACTCGAAAGTCGGAACGCTTTTCAAAAAACCATGGCAATTCGGTGTACTCGATCACCCACTCATTTTCAAATTCGAAGTCGTTTCGAAGAGAAATAGATCGTAACACCCATAATTCACTTTCAAAAGAGAAAATGAAACAAAGGAAGAACAAGACGAATGAAGCTTGTAGGTGTTGCATTCCGTACAGGCCAAGGGCGTAGAAAACCAGCCTCGACCGGTTCGATCCCGATCCAGACCAAAATTTTTCTGATCGGCATTCAGCATGTCAAGCGAAATGTATATCGAGGCTGTGGTGGTTCGGACGCAACCTAAAACTGTAGGTCCCCGTCGCGTACTAACACGATGGAGGTTATGGCGTAGTTGGTGTTCTCGGTCGTGATTCTGACGAAATGACCCCCCGAAAGGTGCGGGGTTCAGTACGCCTATGATACAGTCTTTCGTTCCGCACAGATTGATCGATAATTGAATTGAATTTGCGAGGCGCTCTATCGTTCGTTTATTAGGAAATTCCAAACACCGTTCCCTGCGTTCTTCATCACACGCGTCAATCCAAGGCATTTCACATTTTCACCAGCTTTTCACATTTTCACCCGATAAATCTCTTCAGTTTAGGTAATCGAGTGTGATTTACTGTTGAAAAGTAAAAATCTCTTCAATATGACGAGAGTTATGGAATTCTTTTCAAAATGGTTCTAACGGAATATTCCGATAAGCGAAATTGCCTTCAGTCGTTAACATCAAACAGGAGAGGTGATGCTTATCTTTACCTGAATCATAGAAACTATAACCTCCTAATAGATATAAAAATACCGTAAATTCTTATCCAGTTCTTTTAAGAACATAAAGAACCCAAAAATTCATTATAACGACTTTTGGTTACTTCACAGTGTTTGAATTACCAAACATCAACAGACTCCACATTTTGAATCAAAAGCTTTGATGATTTTTGGTAATTCAAACACTGTGAAGTAACACAAAGTCCTTTTAATGAATTTTTGCTTCCTTTATGTTTCTATAACAACTGACGAGGAATTAACGACATGTTTAGTTCAATAAGAAGGTTAGTTTCTATGAAAATGTGAGGAAGGTAGCTTTATTTTGGTTTGGGTGAATATTTTGGTTCGGTTGGTAGCTATGAGGTCTTCATTAGAGTTCCTGGGAGGTTGAAACCCTAATTTCAAATAATGGGCTTCGACACTCGGGATGGTTTACACCAGGACGTCTTCGCACACTTTATGGCGAAACTATTGGCTATTTAAATGTTCTGAAATATAATATGTCTTTTTAACGTCATAAATTAAGAGGCTGTGTCGTAATTTCCCAAGCGATTAATTTAGGACAATTTTTGTTGACAAAAGTCACTCGATAATAAAATCCCAACATGACCTCTAAATATAAGATATATTATATTTCAGAACAACTAAATATCCAATAATCTCCTCATAAAATGTGCAGAAAAAAGTAAACAAACACGAATCGTAGACGCCCTGAAGCCTTTCGCTCTTCAGTCCTTCAACTCCCGCCAATTGGACAAGCCACCGGATATTGAGTCCATTCAACCGGAAACTCTAAACAAAATCAACAAGCTCCTGCGATCTGACGGGCAATTGATGAACTACGCCTCGTCAGCAATACGTGATTCACTATCTCTCCGCTAGAGGTGTCTACTGCTTACGCTATTAGCCCATCCCAAAATTAATGCCTGTGCTTAGCTAACGACCGTTATGTACTCTTCAACGGTCATTAATGTCAAGTATTGTTTCTTCTTTATTGGAGTCCTTGAATTTTTTAAAATCATGTTTAACTTACCTACGTTGAACCAAAAAATTTGTAGGGGTTTTTAGGTGTTCAAGATTAGGCAATAAAAAGGGTTTTAAAGATCTTTGGGTTCTTATTTATACTTATATATATTATACCTACTTATATAATTTATACTTAAAAATGCTTGAATTACCAAATAAACAAACCCACTGATCCAAAATATCGAGTCTGTTGATGTTTGGTTGTGCAAACAAAGATTAAAAGATTGACTTACACTGAATTTCACCACTTTCCGATAGTGTCTATAACGAGAGGATTTAACGGACGGATTTACGTTATCGTATGTTTAGCTTACGACAAGTGCGTTCACAGAGAAACAAGTGCAAGCGCAAGGCATTTGTCGTAAGCTAAGCATACGATAACTTAAATCCTTTCGTTAAATCCTCTCGTTAAAAGACACTATCAGAAAGTGGTGAAATTCAGCCTAAGGATTTATAATGATTTTATTTCAATAAGGAGGTTAGTTTCTATGATAATATGGGAAAAAGTGCTTTGTTTCGGTTTTTGGTTCGGGTGAGCATGAATAAGATCACATCTCCCGTGTCAGCTTAATATTCGCATGGGCTGACAGGCAGGTTTATAAATAAGCTTTTCAGAAAACATTGTCACCGTGGGTCACAATTGAAATTAAGTTCTCTTTTTCACCGCGTCATAAATAATTCATAGTGTTTCACAAAAGGTGATACAACAGCTGAGTGCATTGCGGAGTTATTTATTTCACTGTAACGTCACAGTGAAATATTATTCAACCGTGAAAAGTAAGAAATAGAACGAGAATGTAACGGGTAGAACGGTGAAAATGTGGCTCCTCCACCTCTGTCGGATCTTCTTGATTTTATTAGGTTCGGTTTCACCAGTACCTTATTGTGCAGATAAAGTTGGTAAATTTATCTTCCCGTTAAAGTAGCCGACTACTGAATCTTGCAGTTAAAGGTCCACTAGGTAACGTTATGATAACGGCGCTATCGGCAGGATGGTGGAAGGCAACAATTTTTCGTGAGGACAACGCTATAGTCAACTTTTAGGGGACACTAAAGTAGACTTTAGCAACCCTTACTGTCACTGAGCTGTGAAGGAGAGAGTCGGGCGTGATTCAAACCAAATCATCGACTTGGTGTCGAATCTGCCTGTCGACTATCGGGCGTGATTCTAGCTAAATACATACCGGTCCTCGAATCTGCCACTGGCTCTGCTACCGATGCTCCAAGCGCTCATACTGCGAGACCTCCGGCGCTTCGGCGACCGGCCGGTGCAGGGGTCTTCCCCACACGGCAGCTGCACCCGCACCATCAGCCCGCACCGCTCTTCGTCCAGCAGGCCAGCCTCACTGAGCGTCTCCCCCGAGTCCGGGAGCATGTCATAGGCGCAGGGGGACGCCACGGTGCCCCCGCATAAGAGGGGCTCCCCCCCTCTCAAAAAAATCACATCCCCCCACACACAAACGCGCACTTACCACCCCGTTAAGTTTTGGGTTAGGTCTGGCTGCTTTTTGGGAAAGGTAGGGGGATCAAAATCAGGGTTTAAGACTGCTGGTAGTGACAGCAGAAGGCTGTTGGTTTGACGTTTGTTCTGAAATATAACATTCCTTCGTGACAATTTTACAGCCTTAAGCTCTTTGAATGATGTGTGAAACTACATGAACCTGAAGCCTATTTTAGGTCCGGTTAGGTAAGGTGTTGGGTTAGGTTCACAAAAAATAATTTAAAAAATCAGGTGTTGGATAATTTAGTTCCTTAAGTATCGAACAGTCCCTATCATCCCGAAAAGAAATGTTGGTTCAAATCTTCAGTGAACTTTTATAGGGACACTAAAGTGTACCTTAGCAAATTGCGAAATCCATCCTTAAGAAGACATGGGAGAGGTCACGTTTATTATGTTCACCAGAACCAAAACAAAGCATTTTTTCTCATATTATCAAGAAACTAACCTCCTTAGGCTGAATTTCACCACCTCACGATAGTGCCTTTTAACGTTCGAATAGCTATCTATTCGAAAAAGCAGACATCCTCTCGTTGTGTCAATAGAATTCACCTGCTTTGTTTACCTCAAATTTATTTCAACAATTTCAATCTAAAAGTGGAAATAAACGTGAAAAAACCCCTATTTTTTCGGAGAAAGAAGTTAAAATGTTGATTAGACTACATTAGACTACACCAAATGAGTCGCAGGTATGAAAAATATCGTTTTCGCTAACACACGGAAAATCCACTCGAAAGCTAACGAAACGGTAACGGTGCATGGTGAAAGCCGTTTACATTTTTTTCCGATACGATAGCGCTATCGTGTACACGATAGTCTTCACGTTAAACTGGTGAAATTCAACCTTATTGCAATAAAAACATATAAGGTCCTTTTTCCGTTCTTTTAAGAACAAAAAATAAGGAAAAATTCATTAAAATGACTTTCGGTTGCTTCACAGTGTCTGAAATACCAACCATCAACAAGTTAAACTCCACATTTTGTATTGTTTTATTGTTGAACATATTATATATATAAACATCAGTGCTTCCATTTCGTCTTGATACAGCTATGTAACTGCAAGGCTGGAAAGTAAGAATCTCTCTTGTATTAGGTATTGTAGAAAATGAAGCTTAGAGTTGAAACTATCGACATTTTGGATAGACTTTTAGGAATTGCAGGAGTTTGCCAGATTATAGGGAATTCTGTCGATCAGCTGTCATTAGTGATCCGCGATTACTGGGTTACAGTGAAAGGATCATCGTTGGGATCAAACGGATAACCGTTATTTTCCGGGAATCGTATTTGATCGATCCGACACTGACGAAGTCAAAGAGTATAAATTTCGCAAAAGCGTCAATCTGTTTTGAAATACAAATTTGTTGCCTCCCCAGTTAACCTCTCTTCCATGTGACTTTTCGCTTCCCAGTGAAGGGTCCGCTATACCTGACGGTGCATTTTTTACCGCCCATAAGATTAATATTGCGAGCGGCGATTCATTTTCAAGGTTTACCCTTGGTTGGAAAGACACAAAATTTTGCCTGTACCTAGCCCTAACAATGTTCTAGGGAGTGTTCGAAGCAGACTTCCCAATTTCTCACTGGTTTCTTTTATTGCAAACTGTTTTGCAAATGCTAGCATCGCATACCTCAAGAAAAGTGCTGTATCTCGAAAACCAGTAAAAAATGGGAAATCTGCTTCGAACACTCCCTAGAACATTGTTAGGGCTAGGTACAGGCAAAATTTTGTGTCTTTCCAACCAAGGGTAAACCTTGAAAATGAATCACCGCTCGCAATGTTAATCTTATGGGCGGCAAAAAATGCACCGTCAGGTATAGCGTCCTCTTAAACGGTTCTTCAATTAAATCACTTATACACCACTTATGTTTATTTTCATGTTTATGTTTATTTTCCTGATTATGTTTATTTTCTGTTTATGTTTATTTTATGTTTATGTTTATTTTTATGTTTATTTTCTGTTTATGTTTATTTTACCGTTTATGTTTATATTTATTTTCCTGTTTATGTTTATTTTCCTGTTTTATGTTAATTTACTTCCTTACAGTGTTGGTTGGTTTTTGCAATTAAAAAACTGTTTAGTTTTTCAAAATTATTTCCCACACTTTACTCTAGATCGCTATCGACTGGATTATCTCCCCTCTAGCTAACGGCAAGGTAAGGGCGTTATCGGTAGGACGGTGAAAGGTAGTTTGCTTGTTCTTCGAAAGGATAACGATATACTGCACCTCAGTGCACTATTGGTAGAGTTGACCTTTGGAAACTATAGTGGAAGCAGCCTTTAAAATTAAAAATACCAATAAATTGTCAGAAATAAGGTATGGGGAGCTTCCCAATGGGTCCGATATATGCCCTTAGGAGATGGATGGCTTCGGCCAAATCCTCTTCGGCTTCGGCCGAACCGAAAAGTCACAGCCATTAAAAGTAAAATCAGTTAGTTCCGTTTATTTTAGCTCCATTCAAGGGTACCAAAAGTTTCAATAATTAAAATCCATCAAAATGGCACTTTTCGGATTCAAAAACGGAAGGGAAAGCGATTTTGAATAATAAATGGCTTGAGAGAAAGTCCGCAGTTATCCCAAACTAATTCAACAGGGATAACCTATTCACCAAGCGTAAATTACGCATCAATGCTGAGCTATAAATTTGGGTAGGACCAGTGGCGGCTGCTGATTTCCTGGGTGGCTCAGCTGGCTTAACCACCAAACACCAGCTTCCCACCTATCGTGTGTTAGTACACGATAGGGACCTACAGTTTTAAACAGGTTCCGAACACAGTTGATAGGATCGGGATGGAACTCAGTGATCCTCGAAAGACTTCTGGGGTATGGAGAGTGCACGAGCCGCCACTGGGAGGGAGATTTCAGGGCGGGGGTTGGCTATGTTACCCCCGAAGGTATAGGGAGTAATATATGTGTTCCATTCCAAAGGCTACCCTTGGCAAAGGGATGAAAACTAGAAACTATTTAGCGGTCCAACTACGCAAATCCGAATTGGCGAGGATTCAATTCTGTACATGTAGGGGGTCAAGGGGGTGACCTCCACCCTTTTTCAACATTATTTTAATTTCTCTTTGCGCAGTGTCGCATTTAATTGCCAATGCCTGTATTTCGTCTACAACGACTGTCAAGAGACCTATGTATATGTAAATTAGCTAGCTATAATATGTGGCCAACAGAAACTAGCGAGGGGTTAACCACTCCAGAAATCTCGTTGGGAATCTCGTTGGGAATCATTGGAAATCTTTATGAAATCTCAGGGAATCTTGGAATTTTTTTTGGAGTGGTTACCACTTCGGGGTTCATCTTTCTATGAATATCGTTGGGAATCTCTAGAAATCTTTTCAGTGGAATCTCTGGAGTGGTTACCCCTCGGAAACTAGGGAAAAACCCGATAAGTCAGGTCCAGAACCTGGGCCAATGGAGTGGGCCAATGTCACTAAATCCATGCCGTAAGCGGTAAATTCGAACCCGGACCTCTGAGGAAACAAATGGAACCCCTTGACCACTCGGCTACTGAAGGGCGCACACATATTTGAATATCTTCTTGCGAAGGAGAGAGGGGGGATTGCCTTCCCTTTTCCCCTCGAAAACCAAAATTTCCCCAGGGAAAGTCAGTTTCCAGCTTCGGGAAAACAGTCACGAAACTCTACAACTTTAAACATTGATTACTCTGACGCATAGCCGTAACAGTAAACTTACCATGGAAATGGAAACGTTTCGTACGCTATACGCGCAAAGTGCCCCTTAAGAGCAGTCTTCACATGAGTACCTGAGTGGCCGAGATAGCTGTCTTTTAGAGGAACAAGGAGAGCCGGGTCACACCGGTTCGATCCTATCAAAGTTTTTCTGCTCGGCATTCACCTCTGATATGTTCAGCATGTCAAGTGAAATGTATATTGAGCCTGTGGTGGTTCGGACCCCACCTAAAACTGTAGGTTCCCCTACGATTGGTGGGTTTTGAATTTTGGAAAATCTCGAACACTACGCCTGCAGAATCCATGATTATGTAATTCGACAGTGGGTGTACACGTTTTCCACTTCGCCTGCAGAAACATGATTATGTAATTTCATTGTTTTTGTACACGTATTACTTTACACCAAAAAGGGTTAACTGTTAACTTGGAGATAAGTTACATCCATCTTTAGCTTTTGGGTAACCACTTTGAGCTTCATTGTAGAGACAGTAGAATAGCTGTGTCTTTGTCCTTGCTAGGCCTACGTCAGGGGTTCTCAAATTTTTTGGCTGGCGGAACCAAATTTAGTCGGGAATTCTTTCGTGGAACCTTAAACATTGGATCGTCGATTTCACAGGTTTTTTAGGAAACAACAACAATACATTTTTCTATTTCAATTTTTCTAAACTAAACTAAAATTGTATTCCCTGAAGCTCGGAGAAGGCTTCGCGGAACCAAATGGTTCCCCGGAACACAGTTTGAGAACCACTGGCCTACGTCATAGCTTCAAGGATGCCCATTCAGCTGCAATGCTATAAATCAAGTGGCCAATGGTTTTTAACGAAATCCGGCCATTTTATAATCTAATTTATTTTTACTTAGAACTAAGTTAGCCATCAGACATAGGCGTAGCAAGAGGGGTCTGGGGGGGGGGGGCTAAGCCCCAGAAACCGTTTAGCCACCCTAAGGATTTTTCTGACCTACATAATATAACGTCACATAAAGCCATGCCTACCCCCCCCCCCCCCCCAGGTGAGGAGAAGGTCTGGGGGGCTTAGCCCCACCATGGTTTTAGGACCTGCTTAGTGATGCACGATGCAAGAACAAGAACAAGAAACGGCATTTCTTGTTCTTGTTCTTGTTCTTGCAAAGCGACTCTTGCTCTTGTTCTTGCAGTAAAAATCCTGTATTGTTCTTGTTCTTTCAGTAGAAATCATTTCTTGCTCTTGTTCTTGTTCTTGCTGCGAGACTCTTCCAATTTCTTGCATACACGTAGAATTTTCTGCTGTTAAAATGTGGTTTTTTGCCTACCGAGAGGCCATTTCAAGTGCAATCTATCGTCGAATAGTCTGCAGAGTTTTTCGCACAAAACATGGGCTGCCATCCATGAATGAAGCTTTGGAAAAAATCTGCCTGGGTTTATGCAAGACTCTTGCGAGAACTCTTGCAAGAGTTCTTGTTCTTGCAAGTCACTTCTTGTTCTTGCTGCCAAAATCAACTCTTGTTCTTGCTCTTGTTCTTGTTCTTGCATGCAAGAAGTGCAAGAACAAAAGCAAGACAAGAAATTTTCGTGCATCACTAGACCTGCTACGCCCATGCCATTAGACTTCAAATCAGACTTCAAAATGTAATGATTTCCCGAGATATTGAGTATTCCTTGCTTACTTTCCACTCACCCAAAATATTTTCCGCAATAAAGCTAGCCGTGAGACTCTTAAACTTGAAAAGGTGAATTATGAGGAAAATTAAAAAGGTAAGGGTAGGGGGGGATGGGAGTGTTGTGGTTCTGACTTGAGGCTCCTCATTTAAATCGTAAAGAGTGAAGGGGGAAGAAGAGGGACGAGAGGGGAAGGGGTGATGAAAAGGACTCCATGAATTTCCCAGAAGGTGGGGGTTGCCCCAAGTGCGCACATTTTTATTTCCTGACGTCAATGTCTGAATTGTAAGAAAGATCCGTATTGTTCTCTGGTAGTGATTTCTTGCTTGCAAGAGCAAGGACAAGACTTTTGATGGAACCAGCTTTAGCTCAAAGACACTTTGTATGAGATAGAAACAACGCTAATAAGAGGGTGCTAGTGTATAAGTGAAGGGTCTGATAGGGTCACCTTACGAAAAAAAAGATGGTTAATTTTGTAAGATGGGCCAGTAACAACTGTTTGCTTATACACTCCATCAGTCTCCTTAGCCTGTTATTAAGAAGACAAGAACACTGTTTTTTTCTCAAACAAAGTGTCTGTCTTTTTAGGATAAGCATCATACGTTGCTACCATGGATGGCAGTCTCCTATTCTCAAAACCGTGAATATAGTGGCACCTAATTTACACCATCCAGCGTCACAGAAACACCTGAAAACCACTTCAAAACAGCTTAAAAGCGTCTTCAACTTCCACCCCCCCCCCCCCCAAACTTCACCACTCATCCCCCTGCTTGTTCATAGGAATCTGGAACGCCAGGTAATCTCCGAGTATTTGTCTTCAAATTCCTCCCCTTGGGGTGCTTTCCCCTTCTCAGACTTGTTACCACCCCTATTTTCCCACAAGAAGTTTCCCCATTGGCAGAAATTGCAATTCTCCCCCTGTTGCGCTGACATCTGGGTCTGAAATGTATATCGAGGCTGTGGTGGTTCGGAACCCACCTAAAACTGTAGGTCCCCGTGGTGTACCAACCCGATGGGTAGGGAGACGTTATTTGGTTGTGCTGCCAGTTGAGCACGATGTATAACTCTGGAAGTGTACTATAGTTGCTGCGGGCTTGTCCCCCCCCCCCCCCCCCCCCCACCCAGTTTTTGTTCGTGTTGCTGGTCTGATAACTAACTTTATGTACAATAAACTAAAACTTGCATAAAGTTAGTACAAATTTACGTAAACTAGGATAATTACGAACTGAAACTCGAAACACATGAGGGAGAGGATGAAGAAAAGGGAAGTGGAAGTTGCATTAAGCTGATCATGCGATCCGTTTGGAAAATCCAAAATTGCTTTCTCTGGACTTTATTTTTGAAATGTTTTATTTCCAGGAAACTTCTCTGCAATATGATAGAAGCCATTTCATGAAATGTCAAGACTCAGTGAAATACAGGGTCTGTCAATGGTCGCATCTAACTTTCCCGCACTGAAAAGATATATCGAAAGGAGTAAGTGCAAAAATTGGTCAAATGACTTTGGTATGTTCAGTAAAGTGAAATGTTGCTGAGCATGATGGATACTTCTTGAAATGGTCTAACTGCTGAGCTAGTCCCCCCACGCCTCTACTAACCAACAGTTGGTTTAATCTAGGTTTAATTAGATAAGCTACAAGCAAAACTTCCGTTAACTATCCCTCTTTCCTTTTGGTTTCTAATCAAATTGTAATCTCGTGTTAAGACGTCATCTCTAGGATTTCCTTATTCATTTCCTCATATCCGGTATTACATAAATCCACCTGTTGATTGCTCAGCATTACGTCACAAATCGCCGAAGATCTACAGTTTTAGGTGGGTTCGGAACCACCACAGCCTCGATATACATTTCACTTTACTGAACATATCAGAGGTGAATGCCGATCAGAAAAACTTTTATAGGATCGGGATCGAACCGGTGTGATCCTTCTCAGTGTTCTTCTATAAACAGCCATCAAGCTAGGCCACTTGGCTATGTCATGCCGACCCCTAAGGGTTCAACAAGTTATTATCTTTAGCGACAAGCATCCCCCGTGTTTGTTTAAATCCACGAGCGAACTGCAGCGAGCGCATAACGCTGCCGGCGAAACACAGCAACTAGGTCACAGCAACCCACAAACACACACAAGATGTGAACTTAGTTGATGACGCAAACATTTTCTTTGCAGGAACTTCAGAAACCAGAATAATGACGTCACAGTTCTGTTGGCAACCCTGGTTTAGAAGTTTTAACCAGTTGGTGCTTACTGTCCCGAAGACACAGATTAAACAAACTGATTGTTGGCCGAAGCTAAATGAATATTTGGTGTGACATCCATGCTGCCAACACAAAATTGCTGCTACCGGGATTCGAACCCAGGACCTCAATATAAGCACGATTCCAGCACCTAGCGGTATATTGCTGCAGCTTGAAAGTAGAAGATAACTGTGAGGGTCACCCATGGGTGAGATAACCAGGAGAAATGTTGCTTCACTTCGGTCTGCTAAAGGGACAAGCCCAGCAACTATACCATAACAAGAATTCTCCATCGTGCTCAGCTGGCAGCACTACCAAATACCAGCTCCCCACCCACAGTGTTAGTACATGACGGGGACCTACAGTTTTAGATGGCTTCCGAACCAGCAGTGCTAATTTTATTACAGTCTGGCCGTCACAATGATAAGTTAGATAGCTAGTTTGTTTTAGCTGAATGCACTTTATGAAACGTCAACTCTAATGACTTTATAACGAGTTGCCATTTCAGAGATTAAAACAATGCTTAGCTTGTGTGGAGGCAACAGAGGTAACTACAGTACATATTGTATATCTGAAATCGTTAACTGTAAGCCATGCGAAGAACTTTATCTGTGGCGTAAACCGCCGCTCCATAGGAACTGACATTTGTTGAATATGGAGATTAAGGTGTCTGACAATGGTTGCACTTGACTTTCCCCCATTTTACTAAGATTCTATACTGCAATCAGTCATGTCGTGCTGGTACCGAAATACTTTGGGGATTTTTTTTTTCAATTCTTTGACATATTTCTTTAAAAAAAAAAAAATAATAATAATAATTCAGGCCTATTCGATACCGTGGTCAAGAATTCTGATATAATCATTTTGTAGGTAAATGATTGCTGTATGTCATATTTGAGTATCAGGGGAGAGGTTCAAATCCTCACCCGTCAGAAATTTTTTTAGTCCCTTTTTGATCAGAAATTTTCGAGGCACTCTTCAATTTTAGATGACGGGTAAGCTATTCTAAACTAAGCTAAAGAAATACAATAGTGTCCTACTGAAATGTACTCGCTATAGAGAGAGTTTGCTATAGAGAGGGTTTCAAAAAAAATTTGCTTTACGTATACTTTATAGGTTAAGAAAAATATTCTCAAGTCGGTCTGATTACCTATTGGCAAGCTCATGCCTAACTTTTATAATTACAGGCCTGTTCTTCGGCAGTTACTGAGGATTTATAGGCTTCAGGTTGTAGTGGCAGAGGGGAAGGAGGAAGCAGGTACACACCCGACACAGCCGATGACACGGAAACAGAGACAACAGAAAGTCACAGAGAACAGAAAGAACAGAAAGAAAGCACAGAGGAGATAGCGACAGCGAGCATTATGCGGGGCACTCCCATACGGCGAGCCTGTGTGCACCGAGCGGGGACCTCCGCAGCACTAACATCAGCATCGACCCGCCCGGACGTGGGCCCCGACCGCGTCCAGGATCCTAACCTGTACAGCGTGCCTGTATCGTACAAGGTCACGTGGATGCAGTACCCCAACCTGTACTATGCAAATCATCAACATTGACCAGCCAGGACGTGGGCCCCGACCGCGTCCGGGACGATAACCTGTACAGCCTGCCTGTATCATACAAGGTCACGTGGATGCAGTACCCTAACCTGGACGACTTCCACAAAACTGTATGGCCAAATGGCGCTGGGCACGATGGGTCATAATTCATGAACTGTCTAGTTGCAAACATTAACAAGGTTATGAAGTTCAGGGCCTCAATGGGTCTGTTTAGCGTCTTGAGCATATTTATACGTATAGTTGGTATAGTGTGTGTCAGTGTAAACGCATCTGTAGTAGACCCCTGTATAGTGTCGCCACCCTGACCTGCCTGGCCCGAGGGCATTCTGCACTGTTCACTGTTCATAGAATGCCCTCGGGTCTGGCAGGTCAGGGTGGCGCTACTATACACAAGGGTGTATGGTGAGAATCACACCCGTCTGTCCAGTCCCCCCTCAGAGCCCTGCCAGTGAGTTAACAGAGATGTACGACTTTAATAAACGGTCTGATAAGTACGAGTTTAAAGGTCAGAAGTGAAGAATTGTATGGAGATCTGTAGAGAAAAGCTGAGCGCATCTCGTAGTACCCAAATCGATAGGAACGCCGAAGCTTTGGCTTTATCCCTTCCTCCTTCTTCCCTTCCAAACATTTCTTCCATCTATCCGATTGATTCTTATACGAATCGGGTACAGCACGCGATACTAAAATTTTGGTTTCGGTTTTATGAGCCCGGTGGCATGGAATAACTGAGCACTGGAGCAAAAAGGACTCCGGATCTACCCCTGACTTGTATCTGGCCTTCACCAGCTGGGGGTAATAATGACCAGATCACCCCCTTGTGAACAGAGGTCTCGAAACATAGGACTCTGTATCCAAGCTCTAGTTATTCTAAAGATGCAGTGCCAAGGAGCTGTTAGTATGATACTTGGACTTGCTACACAATTGAACAATAATTAAAATCTGAAAATTTTAGAAAATTTAGAAATCGTCGTTCTGTAATATAATGGCATATTAAAAGTCAGAAACTAGTTGTTATTTTATCATTGAGTGAATTTTGTCAATAAAAAAAATTGTCAAAAAAATTGTGGGGGAAAACTGTCTCACTACGGTGGAAAGCTATCGAAGCAGGATCTGAACAAAATTCTTAACGTAGTATAAAAATAAAAATACTGAAATGAAATTCACTTCGTGACTAACAGCAATTTTCCAGTTGAATCGCATGTGAATTATGCAAATAAGTATTCCATAGTAAAACTCCAATGATACAAATCGTGTCCTACAAATTTCATTCATGACCATTATCAGCGATGAGTAGGTGGACAAAACGCTCTACACCGACTCTGGTGGGAAAATTTGGAACTAGCGCTGCTGACGCGCGGACGACTTTAGCCGCGCTCTAGCGGGAAAAGTTGGAACTAGTTCTGGTTGTTGTTTTGTAATGGTGTGCTTAAAAAAATGAAAGATGGCGTCGCAGGAGGGGTTTTTTCAGGTGCTTTGAAATGCCATTGCCGTGAAATGTCATTTATAAATTTGATTTGATTACAGACTTCAAAAGCTTTATGCTTTACCTTTTCTATCCGGCATTTTAAGGCCAGGGATGCCTATTCTTTAGAACCACCACAGCCTCGATATACATTTCACTTGACCTGCTGAACATATCAGAGGTGAATGCCGATCACTATCAGATAAACTTTGATTAGGATCGGGATCGAACAGCTTTAACTATGGTACGGTAATTGCACCACCATTCCAACCTTTCGATGGAACTCGTTCTCCAGTGAAAGCTAAACATAGTGTCCCATTCGCAGTCATTGGTTTCCTAGTTTGAATAGCACACTATGTTTAGCTTTTAGAGCAGCCACGGCCGTTGGCGGTCGTGCATTTACCAGTTCCGCAGCTTTCACCATAAACAAACAAAAAACGTTCCAAAGAAGCAGCTAAGTTTTACGACCCATTAAAAGTTACTTTGCTCCATTTTTAAACGTGAAAATAAAGCCAAGAACAGTCATTAAAAAAATAGCGAGGATTACCAAAGGTACACTTTATTGCCTTGGTGGAGGCGGAAGGCAGATACTCAGTCTTCAGTGCGAGTAACTTCACACACTGTTTTCGAAAAAATCCCAGGGTTCCCAAAATTATTTTTTGTTCAGAGCAAGAAAAAGGGGTCACAATGATCTAAAAGAGTTTAGCAGCGATAAATCACATTTGTGTTGTCTATCCAACCCTGGATATGACCAAGACTGACGTGAAGTACAGATAGAGACGTGAAGTAGGTACAGATAGAGTCGTGAAGTACAGATAGAGTCGTCTTCAGGGGAATAATGAGAGCTGGGGCTTCTACGGTTAGAGACAGAGTGCACTATTCTAGGTTTTGCCGATGATACCGCATTGTATGTAAGTGGTGACGATTGGGAAGCCGTATATCGTAAAGCTGATAGCAGCCTCCTGACTGTACAAGACTGGCTAAATATGAACCTACTTACCCTGAATGTTGCCAAAACTGAATACATAGCTTTTAGCCACAACGCATCCCAACAACCTACCTATGACCTCAAACTACACATTCAGGCGTGCACGAGAGACAATCACTGCATGTGTCATAGAATTAAAAAAACTGAAACCTACAAATACTTGGGTGTAACTATTGATCAGCACTTGAGGTGGGACAAGCATATACTGCTCACTGCAAAAAGAATTCGAACAACGTTATATAAATTTAAAAGACTCAGAAACATAATTAGCAGGGATGCAATTAGGGAAATGTACTTTGCACTTGTGCATTCGACTGCGCAGTACTGTATTCTCATATGGGGTGGTGCACACACGACACACATAATACCTGTAGAAACGGCAGTCAAAACAGTTATCAAAGTTGCAATGTCAAAGCCATACCGTTACCCTTCTGCCGGACTCCATGATGAGTTTCAAGTGCCCAGTATCGTTGAGACTTTCGCACTGCAACTCGCTATATACAGGCACAAGGTGCAGGGGGAACTTGTCCACCACGATCAAAATACAAGGTACAGAGTAGGACGGAACATTAGAGTTCCTAAAACCCGAACCTCACTGTATGAAAACTCCTTTGTAATTAGATCTATTAAACTGTTTAATTTACTGCCATCCCATATAAAAAATATCATGCCTCATCTTTGCTTTAAAATATTTGTCAAAAAAGAAATTCAAGGAACAAATCTATGTAGGTATACAAATATATGTAGTTAAAATTTAGGTACAGTTTAATGAGGAGGCGGCACAGGCCTCGGCCTTTTGCCTCCATGACATCTTTGTATTGTTTCGTATTAATTGTATTGTACTGTATTGTATATCTTATTATATCTTATCTTATCTTATCTTATCTTACTTGTGACCGCATCCGTGGTCAGGACCAGTGACTATAACAGTATGTCACTGTCACTCCCGGTCACGGTCTCTCAACGGGTCACGGTCGGCATCGAACCGGCTTGACCCAGCCCCTCTATAGGCAACAACTTAGACCACTCGGCTAGTGAGGCTGATATTAACACTATCTACAAATGCCATGTATAGGTACAGACAAAATACATAAATTTGAATAAATAATCCCTACTGGCGAGTTCTGGAGGGGGGGGGGGGGGGTGGCAAACCTCATGGGGATGAAGGGGTAAAGTTACACCCCTTCGCCCTAACCACACCCTGCTACTCATGACCTACTAAATAATTAAGGGTAGTTGTTTCGACTATTAAGAATATAAATAAATAAATACATGCATTTGCTATTCGCTTACCTTTATTCTGCACACTTAACGAGGAAACTATTGGATATTTAAATGTTCTGAAATATAGTATGTCTTTTTAATGGTCGATGAAAACAGGCTGTGTTGTGATTTTACGAGTGATTATTGTTCGAAATTAACCGGTCGTAAAATCACCATAGACATTATATTTCAGAACATTTAAATATCCAATAGTTTCCTCATAAAATGTGCAGAAAAGAAACCAACAGAAACACGACTGCGTAGATAGGAGCCGAACTCTGCTGAGCTTCATATTAGGCGGAAATCAATGGAGTCAGCTATCTGTTGTCTTCGGAGTCAGCAACAGCAGACGCCTGAGGGAGTTTTGACTCCAACACCCCTCAAATTCCCTGATAAAGCGTGTTGATCCCGATTATACATCAAAATTTTCCTAACAATCTTGATTGGTTGATCAATTATTCAATAGTATCGAATACCTGCCTCGAAGTATTGTTTTTAGAGGAACAGAGAGAGCCGGGTTCTATCCCTACCCTTCCAAAGTCTTTTTTTTGACGTTTAGCACGTCAAGAGAAATGTATATCGAGGCTCTGGATGTTCGGAACCCACCTCAAACTGTAGGTCCCCTGTAGTAACACGATGAGTGGGGAGCTGGTATTTGGTAGTGCTGCCAGCTGAGCACGATGGAGAATTCTTGAAATGTTGTAGCAGTAGCTGGGCTTGTCAATATTAGGTTCCAGACTTTAGCGCTTACAAAAGACTGCTGGAAATATTATAAATATTCTCCGCTCCATTGGATATATTGTCAAACGGTAATTGAAAACATTGTAAAATACTAAATTAAAAAATTTCTCGATTTCGATTTAATTAAATTCTTTTCCGTCAATTTTAATTACGAATTTCCTACTCACTTAACCAATTTTATACTTTCCCATATACGACGTGAGTGCCTGTCGACGACTTGTAATGTAAATTTTCTATACCGACCAAAACCTCCATCTTCAACCTGAAATAGTGTAAGACGACCTTTATAGGTTTGTGCGACCCTTCGAAGCCGCTTTATTGGGGGCCCGGTAGACTATAGGGTCACCACCCGGCCTTGAAACCTGTTTACGAATGACGATGTGCAGCGCCGGTGTTTAAATTTGTTCGAAATTTCCGTTTTTTAACGAAGTACTTATCTCGGAGGTGATTGCCCCCACATCGCTGATATTTTGTGTAGTCAAGTTGGCTCCTATAATTAGGCGGGCTAACGATTTTTGTAACGGTAACTTCCATAACAAGGGAGTGACTGAGCAAAATAATTCCTCCCAAACTTTTTGTCTTGCCACCACAATAGTCTTCGAAATTGGGACTAAAAATTGGTAAAAATAGTTATAGGCAAAACATTATAACTTTATCTGTAAGATAACGAGGTGGTGAAAGCCACCGTTAGCAGTAGGGATAAGAAACCTGTTTCCTAATGAAAGCTCATTAGTTGTGAGTAATTAAAAAATCGACTGGTAAGCCTGTAAGACAAAGGGATTTACCAAATGTCTTGTTTTCATTGGAAATAGGTCAAAGTTCATGACCTGCTTTCTCTGGAAAAAAGTAAAATCCCTTCATTAATTCAGAGCCGCTGAAAATTATACGAGCCGTGAAAATAACGAAGGATGCAAAGAAAGGGTCAAGAGGTTTTTGAACATCAAAAAAAGGTTTTTTTGGGCGGAAATCTAACGAGTTTTTAAAAATCATGTCACAAAAGAGAGATGCGCTAGCTGAACCTCTGATTTGTCAGGAAGTCAAGGGAAATGTACCCACCTAAAACTGTAGGTCCCCGTCGTGTACTAGGACGATTGGTGGGGAGCTGGTATTTGGTAGTGCTGCCAGCTGAGCACAATAGATAATTCTTGAAATGGTCTAGAACCTGTTCCCAAAAAAGGTTCGCTTTGAGAGGGCTCTTCCGTTGACACTGAAGGGGGTGCTGAGGGGGGGTTGATGGGGGCGGAAGGTCACCACCCTAATTTGATTTCCCTCGTTTCCGCCCCGGCGTGTCGGTACCTACTCCCTGCCGGCCAATCAATCAACGGGAACTCAAGGGGGTGGGAGTAACGACGAACGCTCTTTACCTCTCATCAGTCGAAAATTGGAGTGGGGGACAAGCCCAGAAACTAGACAGATACTGTTTTAGGTGGGTTCCGAACCACCACAGCCTCGATGTACATTTCTCTTGACATGCTGAACATATCAGAGCTGAATGCAGATCAGAAAAACTTAGATAGGATCGGGATCGAACCCTGCTCTCAGTGTACCTCTCCATTGAGACCACTCGGCTATCGCGGCTGTTGGTATGAGTAGAATATTAAGCAGGCCCCTAAAGCTTCTTAGATCTTCCAAGGAAGTTAATCATTCAAAGTAAAGCTAGGATCAACAAACTTGACAATTCCGCACAAAGGGAGCTTTTAAATCTAGACTGTCCAGTGTCCAAGAGAGATTAAGGGGATTTGAAAGTCAACTTCAAAGGAAGCCACACTTTTTCCAGGTCCTCTCACTAGCAAAGCTGGTCCAGTGGGAAAACACTAGACTTTCACGACTGAGGTCCTGGGTTCGAATCCCGGTAGCAGCAATTTTGTGTTGGTAGCATGGATGTCACACCATATTATATTCATTTGGTTTCGGCCAACAAGTTTGTTTAATTAACATCTGATCGGAAATATGAAAGTTACCAAGATCAAGATTCCAGACATAATTAAGAAATTCTGAGATTAAGTCATTTCAAATCCCCCCCGGCTTAATAAAAAAGTGGAATTTCGATAATATTTAATTTAAAAATTCCTAGGAGGGTTTTTAAAATTTTTTGTTCTATAAAATAACCAACTTTTTAAACATGAGAAAAGGCTTCGCTGCAGCACAAATTTCCCTATTTCAGTTACAGTTACAGAGAGTAGAGATAGTGGCAACTGTAGTTTCTGATGAAGAAAAGTCAAAAATTGTGATATCAAAAAATCCAAAATGTCGAACAAAAATTTACCGAATATTTTCTCATAAAGGTAGAAGGAAGAAAAATGGCTTACGAAATTTGTAGCTTACATTACTGTACGAGGTGGAGCCAGAAGAAAGGGGTCAGGGCAAAAAAGTACATGCGGTTACAGTTTGCGAAGTTGCCTTGCCAGTTCCTGACGAAACCCCGAGAACAACACTTTACTCTTTTCTTCCTTTTACTTTCTCGTCGCACAGTATGGAGTGAGAAAGTATTTTTTTTTATACGTGGAAAATTTTGAAATCGATTATTTCGATTTCAAAATTTTAGGTTTCCAGTGATACTAGAGGTCCCCTGAGTAGTTTCTGGAAATAATTTGGCCTTCTATCCGTTCCCTAATCTAGTGCCGACACCGTTTACACAACGGGAAAAAATCAGTACCTCTGCAGGTGTATTCCCTTTCTCGAACGCCAGCAAACCCACCCAATTAACACCTTCAAAATTTATTGTAAGAAGAACTGTTCCCCGTATATTGCATCATGGCGTGCCTTATCTTCTTACAATAAATTTTGAAGGTTGGGTGGGTTTGCTGGCGTTCGAGAAAGGGAATACACCTGCAGGAAATGATTGGATGATGTAGTCTGATGGCTGACTTAGTTTCTATATATTATCGCATTTTAGATTCTGACCACTTAATAAAAAGTTATTACACTCTTAGGATGCGTCCCACCATATACTCGGTTAACGGTTAAACTCCAGTTAAATTCGATTTTTACCATCCAATAATTGGAATTTAACTAGAGTTTAACGTTAACCGAGTATGGTAGGACGCACCCTTAGATGGCCGGATTATAGGCCGGTATAGGAGGTGAAAATACCGAGAGTGACGTAAGCTTTGGCTACTTCTGCTATGCTCCACATCTTCTGCTACCTATCTCACTGTAAGCTAACTGTAGGAACCATCAACTAAATATATCGATACATTAAGTCAAAATTTCAAACCCGCTATATCTACGATGGGAGAAGACCACTGGAACAAATTTAGGGTTCTACAAAACCGCTTAGAAGTCCTTTCTATACCAACTAAATACGGGAAAGTCAAATGTGACCATTGTCAGACCCTTTACCGCCTTTATGCAAGAACCGGAATTATGGACTATTACCCTCTAGCCTTCAGAGCTCTTTCTTTCCCTTTTCCAAGGGTTAATAACATGTGAAAATACAATACAACTACGGGATACAAAACGAAATGGGTTTTCACATTATGGCTGTGGACACAATGCAGCTTGTTTACGTTTTTTAATGACAATTTTCTGAATGCCGATCAGAAAAACTTTTATGGGATTGGAATCGAACCGGTGTGACCCGGTACAACTATGTATGGTAATAATAAATAAATAAATAATAATAAATCCTGAAAAAATTAGAGGTATCCAAAATATTAGGTATTTAATTTTGAAATCACGGCAACGGGAGGGTTTTTAATGGTTACCCACATTACGTCACAAATACTGTCAAAATGACAAGGCTAACGTAATAACGTTTAATTAGTTATTTAATTAATATCGAGGGATTCCCGATTTTCAATATTTCGTACGTGACTCATTCATTATGACGTCACATTGCAAATTACAACAAAAATACGTACAATATGTAAAAGCCTCGATCGACCCCGCTCCTATCAATGATTTTCTGATTGGCTGATGGTGTGGTGGTTCTGAACCCACCTAAAACTGTAGGCCGATGAATAATTCTTAGTCTAGTTGGTGGGCTTGCTGTGCAGCCATCTACTCCTTTCGAATATAGAGGCAGTTGCTATAGAAGTAAGTGCAAGGTAGAATAATTTCGCGCTTGATGCAAATTTAAAGGTAAAGTTGGAAAGGAGATCAGCGACGATCCGCAACGTTCAATCACGGAAATTTGCAAATGATCCAGATTGGATTTTATAATGGCAAAGCTGCCTCCCTGCTAAACCCTGGATGGGTTTGCTATAGAAATATTGTCGCAGAGGTGCGGAGGGAAACTCAACTGTCAGGCGTGATTCTGACTAAATCATCCCTTGTGAATAGATGCCAGAATCACGCTCGGCAGATCAGGTTTCACCTGACCTGTGAAGGTCACGTACCCATCACCGTCCAGATTTTTTTGCAGGATTGTTTTCTGAACCGGAGGGATCACCTGAAGCTCCTTCGGGCCATCAAGAAACCTATAATTAAGGTACCTACGTAGGTACACCATACCTAAGTTCTATAGGCAAAGCTACACCACGCGATGCTATCACTTATAATTATTATTACCATCAGTATTTCTCGAAAACGAGACATCTATAATCTATGGCTGCATTCCAAATTTTGTGTACGTAGATATGGGGTATAAATAAAAGACCTGTTTTCAGGTACCATTTCTTTCATAAACCTGTAGGTCTATTCCGGATCTGTTAATGCAGAGTTAAAGACGAGATAACGAGGATGGGGTGTAGTGTAGACCAACCTGGCGGAACTGTATATAAAATTCTGAATCATAAAATAGTGGAGGTAAATATGGCGAGAAAATTTCGAAATCGAGATTTTGGGATTCTCACGATCCCCTGATAATTAATTATCCCATTAGTCCAAAAAGTGGTTTTTCAAAAAGGTCTGTCCTTCCGCCCGTTCCCTGCTCCAACATACACCGTTCAGCCAATTCTGAAGAAATCTCGTAAGCAGCTGACCAAAATCCCAACTCGACGAATTTTCAAAAAAAATTAGAAGCCAGGAGATTTTCTTGTACCCCTCTGATGATGACCGTCTAGGTCGAAAGCGCTTAGGATTTATTATTACTTTTTCGTGGGTTTTGACTAAGTTATTTTTGACAGTTTTTCTGTGGTGGTTCCTAATACTAACTCTGGTTGAGGCGGTGCTGGGTCCACTAACGTTTAACTAAACATGGAGAAGATTTTATTTCAATAGGGAATTATTGTAGAAATATTATAATTAAATACTTGTTTAGCTTATAGACTGAGTGAAATCATTTTATAAACCTTGCGAAACAGCACCTCTCCCATGTCGTGTTAATCTAAATTTCTAAAATCGATAGAGACACTCATTCATTCTCCTTATTGTTTTCCTGTAACGTATTGTTGAGAACCTGTAGTGTGTTTTTGTTACCTGTTTCAGTGTGTTCTCGTGGCCTTGTCTTGAGATGTGACAAACATGTTTCCAGCTCCCGCCGCTAGGGGTCAGAGTTCAAGTACAGAATAATTTATTTTTACTTTCCCGTAATATGCACTTAATAAGGAAAGTGTTCTGAAATACCTATAGTATTTATTTTTAACTTTAGAACTATCTAAGTAATATCTTGTTATTTTTGTTATCAAGTTGTTATCAAGCGATTTTCATCAATCTTGAAATCATTCCTAAAAAGTCGGGTTTCCCCCCGGCCGGTAACGACCAGGTGCCCATTAGAACTAGGTAGGTCCAGTGAAAAATATTTCGACACTTCGGGAATAGACCCTGGGTTATATCGTCTCACAGCTCAGCTCCTAGCTACTGATTTAATCTGACCCACAAACTAGGTGGAGAAAGAACATATCCCAGTAGTTATAAGGCATTAATTAAAATTTTATAGTTGCCTAACCAGTCGATAAAGTCCCCTTTAACCTCTCACTATTAGGGACCTAAATCACCAATGTCCTTCGGTTATATTTAGCAAAAACAGGTACCGGCACCGGTTCGATCCCGACTATACCAAAATTTTCCTCATAAGCATTCACCTCCGAAGTGCTCAAGTGGTTTGGAACCAACCAGAAACTGTAGGTCCCTGCCGGGTGGGGAGCTGGTATTTGATAGTGCACGATGGATAATTCTTGGGATGGTCTAGTTGCTGGGCTTGTCCCCTCTACCTCACAGGCACACGGACGTACCTAAGAATCTGGCAGAACAAGTCGATGCGTCACCTTTGCCGACCCCTTGCCTGTCTCACGGTTATTTCTTATATCAGCCGAATCTACCAAAAAAAACTCGTTGGACAACTAAATGGACGCGATAGGGGAAAAAAAGTTTCGGTAGGTCTGGATTTTCATAAAAATACGCAAAAACGCGAGAATGGTCAGTATTGTTCTGAAACCCGCTAAACCTGCTCGATTCTCCAGAACCAGGTGAATTTTCATTTCAACTTTTATATACTGGTTTTCGTATTCAACTTTCTAAAAATAATAAGTCCGCTTTTTGGTCTGAAATATAATAGGTATGACGGTTGAACATCAAAAATAGTTAAGTATATACTTAGAATGACATTTCTTTCTGACTTCAAAACGACCTATTGCAGGTAAAAGTTAGTGAGTCTATCTTCCCGAAAAAGTAGCCGATAAGTTGCTGTTAAAAGTCCACGAGTTATCGCTATCGGGAGGATGGTGAAAGGCACTAACTTTTCTGAAGGATCACGCTATCGTCAACTTTTAGGGGACACTATTGCAGACTTTAAGAACTTGTCGGTCTGTTACATATTTATATCAACAATTTTCGGACCAAGAAAAAGTAAAAAAATCATATTATATTTCAGAACAAATAAATATTGAATTGTTCTCTGGGAAACACCAGGGGATAGTCAGACAAGTAAAATATTGCTACGTCAGGACTTGAACTCAGTTAAGTTCTAAGGACATGCAGAAGGCGGCAGCGCTGTAGGTATCTACCTACACAATGGTTCAAAATAAAACTTCGAGGGGTTAACCACTCGTTGGGAATCTCGATGGGAATCGTTAGAAATCTTTATGAAATCTCAGGGAATCTTGGAATTATTTGGAGTGGTTACCCTCTCGGAGTTCACCTTTCTATGAATATCGTTGGGAGTCTTTGAAAATCTTAATGGAATCTCAGTGGAATCTCAAGGAATCTCAGGAGTGGTTACCACCTCGTAAAACTTCCTGATCTATCAATCAGGAAATATATTTGTAACGCAAACAAATGGTATTGTCACTCTGAAGTCCAGCAATTGTTTACATGGCTAATATTTTCGCTACATACTGCGCTTCACACTTACGTACGTCGGTACTTGTAAATCTCGTCCACAATCAACAAACTAGTGAGATAGACACCGCACTTGTGCAAGCCCGTAAGAAAAATCAGAAGCATAGTGAAAGAACAGTCTGTTGTAAGTTCGAGTTTAAGCCAGAATATACATTTGCTGTTAGTTTTTCGCAGAAATACTTGGGTACTTGGGTGCGTCTACGCAATCGTGTTGTTTAAGTTTTTTTTCTGCACACCTTATGAGGAAACTATTGGATTTTAACTCAGTACAAATGTTTTGCTGACAAAAATCACTCGATCATAAAATCATAGCCTGTTAATTTCGGCCGTTAAAAAGACATATTGTATTTCAGAACATTTAACTATCCAATGGTGTCCTCAAAAAGTGTGCAGAAAAAACGTAAACAAATAGCGAATTTTTATGTTCGGTCTTAAGGGTCCGCTATACCTGACGGTGCATTTTTTGCCGTCCATAAGATTAACATTGCGAGCGGCGATTCATTTTTAAGGTTTACCCTGGGTTGGAAAGACACAAAATTTTGCCTGTACCAAGCCCTAACAATGTTCTAGGGAGTGTTCGAAGCAGATTTCCCAATTTCTCACTGGTTTCTTTTATTGCAACTGTTTTGCAAATGCTAGCATCTCATACCTCAAGAAAAGTGCTGTATCTCGAAAAGCAGTAAAAAAATGGGAAATCTGCTTCGAACACTCCCTAGAACATTGTTAGGGCTAGGTACAGGCAAAATTTTGTGTCTTTCGAACCAAGGGTAAACCTTGAAAATGAATCGCCGCTCGGAATGTTAATCTTATGGGCGGCAAAAAATGCACCGTCAGGTATAGCGGACCCTTAAGTTCTATCTGTTTTCTAGGCAAAATGTGGACCGTGACGCAATTTTTAGTGACGCTGCTGTTTGTCGTGGCGCTGCGTCTATACCTTACTTCACGGAAAAGATGGATGCAAATATTTCGCCTACCTGGTCCGACCCCTCTACCAATCATCGGAAACTTGCTAGAATTCGCCAAATTTGACTATGGTAAGTCAAATAGTACCGGAGTGGAGTTCGAACTACAGCGAGCCCAAATTTTCTTCTCTTACAAAATGGATAATGGAACCGTGCGTACCTACTTGGTGGCTAGGAGCCCGCTTTAAACTGTAGGTCCCCACTGAATTCTGTCTGGGCCACTTGATAACCATAGAGTTTATTATCAGGGACTGAGGGTGGATATCGCTATCTCCTAAAGTCTACTTTAACGTCTCTAAAAGTTCACTATAGCGGTATCCTCCCGAAAAGAGACGCTGGTGCCTTTCCCCATCCTGCCGATAGCGCCCTTATCGTAATGTCAGCTTTTTAACAGGAAGATAAAGTTATCGGCTACTTTATCTGAAAGATAACTTTATCTGCCACCCTGAGTAAGACTTGATTGCAGATGTGGTGAAGGGGTTGTTGAGTGTAGCAGCGCAGTACAATGGCTTCTTCCGGTTTTACATTGGTCACCAGCCCGTGGTACTGGTCAGCGATCCTCAGCATCTGAAGACCTATTACACCAGTACCAACATCATAGACAGATCTGACGAGTACAGAGTCTTCGCTGATTTCGTAGGAGAAAACCTTTTTGTGTCTGGAGGTAATGCCATATTTATTAATTTATGCTATACCTGACGGTGCATTTTTGCCGCCCATAAGATTAACATTGCGAGCGGCAATTCATTTTCAAGGTTAACCCTTGGTTGGAAAGACACAAAATTTTGCCTGTACCTAGCCCTAACAATGTTCTAGGGAGTGTTTGAAGCAGATTTCCCATTTTTTTACTGGTTTTCGAGATACAGCACTTTTCTTGAGGTATGCGATGCTAGCATTTGAAAAACAGTTGCAATAAAAGAAACCAATGAGAAATTGGGAAATCTGCTTCGAACACTCCCTAGAACATTGTTAGGGCTAGGTACAGGCTAAATTTTGTGTCTTTCCAACCAAGGGTAAACCTTGAAAATGAATCGCCGCTCGCAATGTTAATCTTATGGGCGGCAAAAAATGCACCGTCAGGTATAGCGTCCTCTTAAGGACCGACGCACGTATTGGTGGTTACAGCCCATACCCTTGGCCCGAAGGCACAGATGTTAATTAAACAAAATGATTGTTGGCCGAAGCCAAATGAATATTTGGTGTGACATCCATGCTGCTAACACAAAATTGCTGCTACCGGGATTCGAACCCAGGACCTCACTCGTCCGAGTCTAGTTTTTTCCCATTGGACCACGGAAAAACTTTCTCACAGCCCCTTCTGAAAATTGACTTTAAAAAACGTCAACGCATTATGTCGATAGACTGAACTTTTTTCTATTTCAGGTTCTCGATGGAAGAAACTTAGGAAAATGTTCGTGGTGAACTTCAGTAAAACTTCATTAGACGTTTTGAAGACGAACTTCTTGCATGTTACGGAGCATGATATGCTGCCTGCATTCAGGAGTCGAGTTGATGGCCCGACGTTTCCATGCTTCAAAATTTTTCAGACAGCAACCACTCACTCGTTATTCTGTAAGGGTAGTTTTCATAGACCTAAGGGTCGTATTCATGAAACTCTACCACTTGGGACTAGAACTGAGGATACACCCCTTCCATCCAGGCTAATAAACTACGTACGAGGTCCTTAACCTCAAACAAACCTCAATACGTAAGCTTAGCACACGATCACGGGCAATTTGAGTCACAAAGGTACACCCCACCTAATCAACCCTCAATATCGAGAATAGGTTAAGCGTACAAGGTGAGAACGCTCTTTGAGACCGTTCTGAGGAGGAGAGACCGATAAAGTTGGAGAGCGCCTTTGCGACGCGTTCCAATTACACACCAATTCCCAATCCCTGAAGCTTGCTTTAAATATTCCTATTGCCTAGCAAATAGACCATTTCGAGAACTATTCGTTGTGCTCAGCTGGCAGCACTAACAAATAAGACATTTCACTTGTCATGCTGAACATATCAGAGGTGAATGCCGATCAAAAAAAACTTTGACAGGGTCGGGATCGAACCTGTGTCACCCAGCTCCCAATGTTCCCCTAAAGTCACCAGCTAGACCACTGGGCTATCGCGGCTTTTCACTACATCTCTCTGTTCTAGTGAATATAATAGGCAAAGGCATAGGGGCGGAAAGACAGCACAAACTTCAAGACGATATGGACTTCTTCCTAAGTATTGCGTACCGTCGTAACTTTCACATTCTCTGGCACTTCGATCTTACATTCAACTTGACGACGGTGGGAAAGGAGTATTGGACTCGTGTCGCAAGTTTCAAAGACTGCTGCCGGCAAATTGTACTAAGTGCGAAGGAGGAAATCCAGGGTAAGTTTCAGTGACAAAAGATTAAAATTTCTTTCTTTTGAATAGCCAGTTCTTGTTCTGGAATATTCAGTGTTGCCCTTAACTGCAGTTAAGAAAAAATTAATCCTGGTTAACTTTTTGCAGAAATAAAGAAGCAGGGGAAACGAGTCCCAAATTTGTACCTGTTTAGCTTACTAGAAAACTACAGCAGTGAGTCAACTGAGACTATGACCCAGGAAGTGGCCACTATATTGGTAGCGGTAAGTTATTTTGTTAAACAAAATTTAAGGCTGTTTTCAGCCCGTAACCTTGGCCCGAAGGCACAGATGTTAATTAAACAAACTGACTGTTGACCGAAGCAACATGAATACTTGGTCATCCATGCCACCAACAGAAAATTGCTCCTACCGGGATTCGAACCCAGGACCTCAGTCTTGCCCGTCTTCCCACTGATAACAAAAATTATTTGTCAGGGAATGGATACGACAGCTGGGACGATGTCTTTCGTGATGACCGTCCTGGGACTTTTCCCAGAAGTCCAACAGAAAGTTTACGAAGAAGACCAGAAGGTGCAGCAACTTCTGGGAGGGAGGCAGCTGGAAGTGGAAGACCTGCAACACTATTCATACCTAGACAGAGTTATCAAGGAGACGCTGCGCATCTTCCCGATAGCACCTGTACTGGGGAGAAAAGTTACCGAAGACACGTATTTTGGTATTTACCTAATCTAGGTACCACGTATATACAACCTAATCAAAAATTTCGCCATCACTTCTGCAGAGCCAGGGTGAGATCTGTTATGTCTCACCCAGGCTCTGGAGAACAGTAGGTAATCGGTCTCACCCAGGCTCTGGAGTGCTGTATTAAATTTTCGCTGAACATCAAATCTGAATCAAATCTTCTAAAGTATAGCAGTACACATGCAGGCATGCCTCAAAGTTATGGCCGCACCATCACTTTATTCCTCAGATTAAAACTTGAACTCAGACTCCCATAAACCTTAACTTTGCTTCAAGGTGCATGAATGAAAAATACGGATTTCCTACAGAGAAGCAAGCAATGGAAAGGCTCACATCCTTTTCGACCGCTCGAACCCTTTATTTGGCTCTCTACAACTTATAACGTACTTTAAGCTCTATACTTCTCTCTTCCAGGAAAATATCTCATTCCGAAGGGAACAGACATCGCAGCTATTCAGATATTTACAAACCACAACCCAGAGTGGTTTCCGGAACCGTTCAAATTTGATCCTGAGCGGTTCCTACCTGAAAATGTGGATAAAATGGAACCATACGCCTTTAACCCCTTCAGCGCAGGACCTAGGGGTTGTCCAGGTATGTAGAAAAATACAGCTGGCAGCACTACCAAACCAGCTCTCCACCCGACGAGGACCTACAGTTTTAGGTGGGTTCCGAACCGCCACAGCTTGGATATACGTTTCATTTGACATGCTGAACGTACCAGAATTTTTTTTAAAGCATTTTAAGCCACCTCCACCTTTCAGGTATGAGGTACGCATACATGGTGATGAAGATCATGATATCGTCAGCTGTTCGAGAATTCCGCATAGTTTCGAACTACAACACCCTGCAGGAAGCCTTGACCAATGCCGATGCTGAGACCACTCTCAGGGACAAACACGGCCACCCTATTCGTCTGCTGACACGACCCAAGTCTTAAGGCTGTTTGATGACGTTTTCTAATGACACTTTTCTGAGGAAATTTGTTCTGAAATATAACGTGTCTACCATCGAGTAATCGAAAGATTTTTAACTGGCTTATGACATGACATAAAAAAGAACATTTTATATACCAGAACAAATACATATCAAACAGTATCTACTATTATGTTAACCAGGAGTTGAACTTTAACGGTTAAAAATTTATGACGCGTTTGTTTAGCTTACAGGGAGGGGCAAACCCTTCTTATAACACTGAAGTTGGAGTTAGTGCCATTGCTATTGAATATGACATAATTTACTGAATTAGGCTGAATTTCACCACTTTCCGATAGTGTCTTTTAACGAGAGGATTTAATGAACGGATTTAAGTTATCGTATGTTTAGATTACGACAAGTGCGATCGCAGAGAAACAAGTGCAAGCGCAAGGCATTTGTCGTAAGCTAAACATACGATAACTTAAATCCGTTCGTTAAATCCTCTCGTTAAAAGACACTATCGGAAAGTGGTGAAATTCAGCCTTACTCTAAAAAGTAAATACCATATGTAATTTGGTACTTGGTCTAAACCTAGGTATTTCACTACGCCTGCAAAAACCATGATTATGCAATATAAGAAAGTGGGTGTACACGTTTTTACTACGCCTGCAAGATGATGATTATGTAATTTGTAAGTGGGTGTACAGTGGCTTTACACAATTTTTACAAAAATTTTACATACCATGACTATGTAATTCAATAATAAACGTCTGCAATATTTTTTGCTTGCTATCTTTTTAAAACCAAGGACCCACGCCTTGGCCCGAAGGCGCAGATGTTAATTAAACGAACTGATTGTTTGTCGAAGCCAAATGAATATTTGGTGTGATATTCATGCTACTAACACAAAATTGCAGCATTTTTGGAACCCCTTGAAAACTGTGCCTACTCTGATATCTTCACCGTCCCAAATAGCCTTCTATAGTCCAAGTCAGGCTGGGAGCGTACCGATTATTCATAATTTCTTGAAGATTTTCAGTTGACGCCGATCCGGATTTGGGTTCCATATCCTACCATACGCTAAAAATGCCAATCCGACCCTGAGCAGATATTTCCCTGATTAAGAAGAAGTTTTGATCAGCCCTAGATTTGCAAGACATTATGAGTAATCGGTACGCTCCTATAGCCTGACTTGGACAGTGACAGGTAGAGTGACTTTTATTAATTTAATTAGGCGGTACAGCGGTGAGCTAAGTAGAAACTGTTGTTCCATTTTATGATTATCATAATATCCCTAAATCTTAAGAAGGAATACACAATCGCGAAACACGTGGCAGCAGAATAATGTTTCTTCCCATTTTTTGAGGAAACTGTTGGATATTTAGTATGTAGTATGCGTCTTTTAGCGCCCAAAATTATGTATCTATATTTGATTTATTGACATAATCCTAGTTGATATGAGTAGTAGGCTCATAAAATCCAGGTTCGAAACCAGGTTCCTCATAAATTTTCCCGTACGAAGCTACTATACTGAATTTGATGCTTCCTGGACGGAGGGGCTGGAATGACGGGCTCGGAATGGCGGGTAAGAACATACAAAACTGCCATCTCTCCCTACTAACCATACGTCCGGGGATGTTAACTCACCAGAACGGCCGTCCAAAACGCATAGTATGTAGCACTAAAGTTTATAGTTTTCAGGGAGGAGGGGGGAGGTTTTAGGGGGGGGGGTGTAGGGGGTGAGGGTGGGGGATGCAGCTGACCTGTTCACCTGTTACCAACTGACCCGTCCCTTACACAAGCTGATATATTTATAAACTCAAAAAGTGACCTCGAACCCCATAACACAATCGACCTATAGGTCCGGCCATACCGTGGACGTGAAACTCGCACGACTGAGGTCCTTGGTTCGAATCCTGGTAGGAGCAATTTTTCTGTTGGTAGCATGGATGTCACACCGAAATTCATTGCTATTGTTTAGTTAACATCTATGCCTTCTGGAATTAATCCAGAGGAAGTTCTTGGGAACGGACTTCAATTGTTTGGTAAACGACGAGCTGCGTGGGCGGACATAGAAATGGCGCCAGAACAATTTCCGGAATCCGCTTATGTTCACTTGTTTTCTGTTTACCCTCTTGAAACTGCTGGTCACGAACTCCAACACTCCTACGTGGAGATCAGCGCGAAAACTCGGGGGAGTCTATTGTTTTTGGGACGGATTCAGAAGACGAATGAGACTCCATACAAATACGATAGAGCTTCCAAAGTTTCCCGAAAATAATTTGGGAGAAGGGTCCTCTTGAAACAAGGGTCAAAGTTGGGAGGGTATTGGCGTATAAGTTGGGAGTATTGTTGCTTACACAGCCCGCACCATCGTCCCAAAGGCACAGATGTTAATTAAGAGGACGCTATACCTGACGATGCATTTTTTGCCGTCCATAAGATTAACATTGCGAGCGGCGATTCATTTTCAAGGTTTACCCTTGGTTGGAAAGACGCAAAATTTTGCCTGTACCTAGCCCTAACAATGTTCTAGGGAGTGTTCGAAGCAGATTTCCCAATTTCTCACTGGTTTCTTTTATTGCAACTGTTTTGCAAATGCTAGCATCGCATACCTCAAGAAAAGTGCTGTATCTCGAAAACCAGTAAAAAAATGGGAAATCTGCTTCGAACACTCCCTAGAACATTGTTAGGGCTAGGTACAGGCAAAATTTTGTGTCTTTCCAACCAAGGGTAAACATTTGAAAATGAATCGCCGCTCGCAATGTTAATCTTATGGGCGGCAAAAAATGCACCGTCAGGTATGAACCCTTAAACAAACTGATTGTCGGCCGAAGCCAAATGAACATCCATACTACCAACAGAAAATTGCTGCTACCTGGATTCGAACCCAGGACCTCGGTCGAGCAAGTCTAGTGTCAAATTTTCCCCCAGCCAGTGAAGACCATAGTGCAGCGTAAATTCTTTATAGCGAGCGAACGTACATGGTCCCTCGTCGGCCGTTATAGAGAGAGACGTATTACAGCTGAAACCCACTGGGATCACATTCATCAAATGATGGCAAAATCGATATCAACCATCACAATATGTTCTCGTCTGACCTGGATGATGTATGGCTTCGATCTCATATCGAAATATCTCTCACCAGCGCTATGTGGGAGGTTATTACATCAAGACGCGTCTCCACTATGTCCAAATGTCACATCCATGCTAGAGAAAAAAAATTACTGCTACCGGGATTCGAACCCAGGACCTGAATAATTTTTTCTGTCACAAAGATACAGAGCCATTAGGTTACACGCACCATGAGTCCTTGGTAACAGGGTTACTCTATCAGACTTTTCCAGGTAGAAAGTCTAGTCTGAGTACCGAACAGTATCTAATTGATTGAAAGGAAAGTTAGCAGCTCGTCACATGATCTAGTTACTCGAAGCGGGACAAGCCCGGCAACTAGACCATTTCTAGAACTATCCATCGTGCTCAGCTGGCAGCACTACCAAATACCAGCTCCCCACCCATCGTGTTAGTACACGATCGGGACCTACAGTTTTAGGTGTGTTCCGAACCGCCACAGCCTCAATATATCAAAGGTGAATGCCGATAGGATCGAACCTGTGTATTCCTCTAATTAGAAGCATCCAGACCACTCGTCTGATAATGAGAGGGGGGAAATTAACGTCGAAACCAAATACCGTCGATGAGGGCAATACGAACTCCAATACCGTCGATGGGGGCAGTATGGGCCGAGGGGCAACATGGGGCTCAATGGCCCGTGATGAGGCTACAAATCAACTGCTGACTCTGAGCTTTCCATTTTAAATCCCTGAACATCAGTTTGTTTTATTTTTAGACATTATTGCCTTCTTTGTGAACAAACTGACCTCACTGAGCTGGGTCACACCAATTCAATCCCAATCCTAGCAAAAAATTTCTCATCGGCAGGCATTTTATGAGGATACTATTGGATATTTAAATGTTCTGAAATATAATATGATTTATTAAAGGCCCAAATTTAACAGGCTATGATGTGATTTTACGATCGAGTGATTATTGCCACTAAGACTTTGTCCGTAATTACCCGATCGTAAAATCACAACACAGCAAGTTAATTTCGGACGTTAAAAAGTCATATTATATTTGAGAACATATAAATATCCGAGTATGCGAATGTATTGAAATGTGTGGTGGTCGGAACCCACCTAAAACTGTAGGTCCCCGTCATGTAGTAACACGATGGGTGGGGAGCTGGTATTTGGTAGAGCTGCCAGCTGAGCACGGTGGATAATTCTCGATCCCCCACCCTCCCCTAGTAAACTACCCTGCCCACAAAATGGCGAATACCTTCACAATCAGCGTTAAAAAGTTAGAACTCCCGCAGAACTCCCGGCTCTTCATCCGACGTAATGTGGAAAAGGTTCATGATTTTCATGACCCTTCAGCCCTTAAGGGTCTGCCTCTGCCTCTGCCTCCGGGCCGCCATTACTCTAATGAAAAATCTAGCGTGTTAGTTTACCCCTATTCCCAACCCTAGTAATAGTTTTAAAACTCATCACAGCAAAAAAATTCTTCTTAAATTTTTTTTTTAAAACTTGCTGCTACCTAATTCTTAAAATATATATAGGTATATCCATCTACTTGCCTACAGTCCTCTCTCTAAAATAGACGTCAAGAGGCCATGTAAATGAGGGTTTCAAAACAACTCACTGTTTGTCAAGGAACCGTATAGCATTTACTTGTTATTGAGAGAGCCGTTATAGAGAGAATCGTTATAGAGAGAGTCGTTATAAAGAGAGTCGTTATAGAGACAGTTGCTATAAAGGGAGTCGTTATAGAGACAGTCATTATAAAGAGAGTCTATATAAATGGTCGCTATAAAGAGAGTCGTTATTAAGACAGTCGTTATAGAGAGAGTCCTTATAGAGAGTCGTTATAAAGAGAGTCATTATTCATTATAGAGAGAGTGGTTGTAGAGAGTCGTTATAAAGAAAGTCATTATTCATTATAGAGAGAGTGGTTATAGAGAGTCGTTATAGAGAGAGTCGTTATAAAGAGAGTTGTTGTAAAGAGAGTCGTTATAAAGGAGTCGTTATAGAGAGAGCCGTTATAAAGAGAATCGCTATAGAGAGAGTCGTTATAAAGAGAGTCGTTATTGAGAGAGCCGTTATAAAGAGAGTTGTTGTAAAGAGAGTCGTTATAAAGGAGTCGTTATAGAGCGAGCCGTTATAAAGAGAATCGCTATAGAGAGAGTCGTTATAAAGAGAGTCGTCATAGAGGATGACAAGACAACTGTATCATATACTTCAGAACAATTTAACATCTTCAATAGATTGTATTCATAGAACATCTTACATTTAAGTTTCCCACGACGATGTTCGAATAAGTCAGTAAATTCCTTTTTCTTTCGTACCAATAGGAATTGGAAGAGCTCCTGCCACTTTTCCATCCACTATGGAACTATTCAGTCTTTCTCCTCCTTAAACTAAAAGTTTCAAGTTGCTGAGCAACTACGTCAGGTAACCAACTTTTCTCCAACCCTGTTCTTAGGCTGCTACTTTAGAATTTGGAAGTTCAGAAGTATTAATTTGCATATTTTTTCTCCATTTATTCAACTTAGAGGCAGCTCTTGCTCCACAAGTGCTGAAAAATAACGCTGATATTTTAACTGTAGATATATGGAAACTTTTCTGATGGTTCCATTTTTTTTGAAAATTTTCATACTAACATTTTCCATGGAAAATTTTCAGAAACTTCTCGGCCATAAGGTTAACATTGCGAATTATTTCAAACTTTTTTCGTTGGTTGGAGAAACTGAATCTTGCCTAGACGCAAGCCAACTCAGATTTTCCTATTATCCAACGTTCTTTCCGAATTTAACAGTATTGCAATGCCAGGGCAAAAGTGAGAAATCTCGAAATCTACTGGGAAATTAGGAAATCCGTGTTGGCAATGTTCACCCTAATGGGGGTAGAAACGCATTATCAGCTGATCCTCTTTTGATCGCTCGTCAAATAATCGATCAAATAATTGACTGACAACTGTGAAAACTGCGTCTGGTATTCCTCTGTTATTTACAACAAATATCTATAAACATGTCTGCGTGTTGACAGACAATATAAACAAGCTGTTTGCGTGTTGACAGACCATGCTCCCGACATACTTCTCGTCTATGTCAGAGATGAAAGACCGAAAACTATGGCCGAAAAATAATTAGACAAAATTATAATTCCCTATAACAAACACCTCTCTCTAACGAGCAAACACTGCGATCCACTGACATATTTTAAAACTCTCTCTAAAGCCAACAATTTTTTCTCAAAATTGGCTCCTACGATTTCGTTTATTTTCTCAGGAGTAATAGTGCATATTAGTGGAAAAACACCCCATTAGCGAATTTGGGAGATACGACTCCTCAAAGGGTCAGTTTTTTATGTTCACAAAGTATACCATGTGGATATCAAAATACCTACTCAGGGAGACTTCCACAACCGAGATATGTGGGCAAAAAAATTCTCAAAGCATTTCCGACCCCCTCATCCGCACCGGGTTGAGTTACTGAAGGTTTGCGAAATATGTCATGTGGGTTCTCAAAATATTCGGTGAGACTTCCTCGTGCTAGTCATCTCGTTTAAAAAATTTCCGAGCTTTTAAAACGCAAAACAGATGACTGACCGGAGGGGATTCTTTCAGGAAGTAAAAATACTAACTAAGAGAGAAATGGTGTTGCAATTACCGGTCTCTATATACGTAGTATAAAGAAAAGTATTGTGATCGTGCAGATAACTGATTTTGAGTTTTTCATTGCAAAGCGTCGAGCAGAGGTGGCAGACTCTGAAAAATACGTTTTTAACACGTTGTTTGTGGTTGTGTGTGTGTGCAAGTATATATTTGTTTTCCCACTAGACGGTGACTATGGGAACTGAGCTCAGCGAATCTCTGGAAAAACACATGTCATGTCTTGGATATCATTCTGCAGGTAGTAAACCTGACGTTTATTACTCCACTCTTCATTGCGGAGGGAAAGGCCATAAATAAAGAATAAACTCAGCCATTACTGATGTTTTACTTTCGTTACGTTAGTAGAACACAATAATAAGAACAAGACTATAAATCTGTCTAGATGAAGAAGAAGAATAACAACTCTAGAAGGGCCAGGGCCCGGTGGATCCAACTTTAGTGCCGACTTGTCTCTATTACCGTAAGAAGACAGACACATTATCTGAGAAAGAAACAGTGTTCTTGTCTTCTTATATAACAGGGTAAGAAGAGGGTGCTAGTGTATAAGAGAAGGGTCTGATAGGGTCAGCTTGCGAAACAAAGACGGTTATCTTTGTATAATGGGCCAGTAACAACTGTTTGCTTATACACTCTATCAGTCTTCTTAGCCTGTTATTTAAGAAGACAAGAACACTGCCTCTTTCTCAAATAAAGTGTCTGTCTTCTTAGGATAATAGAGACGGATAGACAGGTCTAGGCTAAAGTTGGGTACATGATAGTGACCTCTGAACTGGTCAGACAGTCGGGGTTTCCTCATAGAGGTACCCACTAGGCCTGGGTAGGCAAAATTTGCCAGGAAAAATTTCAACACGTCGGGAGGAGATCCTGGGTTCTCTTCCTTTATAGCTCAGTACGATGCCACAAAAAACAAAAGAAATGAAATGAGCGTTAAGGAACGAAAAACATCAAAAATAAATCCAGGAAAGATTGTTCCAAGATAGTTGAGCCCAACCTTTTGTGCTTTTTCTCACGCCTATTTCCAATGCAAACGAAAGCTCAGAGCGATCGAGGATTTAACGCGCTTTTGCTCTTCACCTCGTGCCCTTTAAACATTTCTCACTTCAACTAGTTCTGCATGAACGTTCGCCAGTTTCCATTCCAGCTTAAGACTGTAACAGCTCTCCACCAGTTCTAGGAGGGTTCCGAACCACCACAGCCTCGAGATACAAGTGTTGAACATATCAGAGGCGAATGCCGATCAGAAAAAATATTGATAGGTACGGAATCGAACCGGTGTACCTCTCCATCTCGACGTGTACACCGACTTTACAATTACACAAGCCGCCTCGCGGCGCTTCGCGCCGCTCGGCGTCTTGTATTGGTCCGCCGCCGCCCCAGCGGCACCGCCGTTCCTGAAATTATCGGTGCCACTGTTCAGCGGCGTCAGTTTTTGCACAATATGAGTTATCCTGGGTACAGGATCCATTGCGAATTGGATTTGCCACCGTATTATCAAATATTCGTCATGGGGGCATTGTAGCAATATACCCTATGCCTACCTTCCGCCTGGCTAAATAAATAGTGAGACGTCTCGACAAATTTGAATCCTGGGTACGACCCTGTCTTACCTCGCTCAATTCCCAATTTCCATAGATTTATTACTGGAGTAATTACATAAAGGATCGTAGTCAAAACCTGCACCCTTAGTCACGGAAAGTGTCTTCACCTTCCTTCGGTTACGCGTCTCGTCTGTTTTCGTTTTGGGGTACTTAGCGACTGCTTTCCTATGAGCCTCTGACTTCTCTTTCTGATACTTAGCTGCAGCTTGGCGATGGACCTGTGTGTTTTGTTTCACATACTTAGCTACTGCTTGCCTATTGACCTGTGGGTTTTGTTTCACATACTTAGCTACTGCTTGCCTATTGACCTGTGGGTTTTGTTTCACATACTTAGCTACTGCTTGCCTATTGACCTGTGGGTTTTGTTTCACATACTTAGCTACTGCTTGCCTATTGACCTGTGGGTTTTGTTTCTCATACTTAGCTACTGCTTGCCTATTGACCTGTTGGTTTTGTTACTCATACTTAGCTGCTGCTTGTCTGTGAATTTCCGGTTTGGTTTTTGTATATTAAGCTACCGCTTTTTTGTGTACCTCTGGATTTTGTTTAGCGTAACGTTTGCTTGCTTCGGTTAGCTGTTGCTCTCGGGTTAGATTAGACAACTTAGGACGACCGCGCTTTTTAGGAGTTTGGCACTGTGAAGGTGTCACTGGAATGGTTTTTTGGCCGAGATCTCTACGTTTTTTTATAGTAATTCCTGACTGTTCAGATTGTTGCGTTTGCTTTTTCCTATAGTTAGATTTTTCACTCTGAGAATTGTCACCATACCATGAGAAATATACATAGCGACCTTCCTGTCTTCTTACTTTCTCGCCCGTATGTAATACATGGGCTGAAAAAGTTATGTCGTGGTGCAAAATTGTGATTTTAAGATTTTGGGTTTCCCATGATCCTGGAGGTCCCACGAGTCCAAAAAAGTGGTTTTTAAAAAATGTCCATCCGACGTACATACGTACGACAGTCTGTCGCCGTTCATCCGATTTTGCTCAAATTCGATATGTAGGTAAGTACCTAATGTAAATATCTGGACATGTTTTTTTAATAAATTATGATCCGCCAGATCCGCCTACCACGTATTTCCATAATATTTCCGCCTTTTCTTCATTAGGACCATTGGGGCACTACATGCTCCTACTTCCGTCCAGCTAGGTTGAAAAATGAGAAGTCAGAACTTTCCCAACCTGGCTACGCCTCAGTTAAACTCGTACACGCTTCTGCTTTAACGTATTCCACGTTAGTACCACCAGTAGAGAGCACCTCGTTACAGTGACAACGTCCGGTGCATCAACATCATGTATCGCACAATGTTTCGTAATCCTGGATGCTGCCCTGGCTTCCTTGAATTTGCGCCACTTTCCGCAACATATTCTTCCTCGGGGTCACTCCGGCACTACACCCTCCGACTCCCGTCCTGCTACGTCCATAAATAATTTACCAATCCTGGTGACGCCCCTGATTAATGCGCACTTCCTGTTATTTCGTCACATATTCTTCATTAGTACCACCAGTATATTACACCTAGTGAATATCATGACGATCGGTTGATGAACAGAATGTGCACAATCTGGGGTGCCCTGGCTACGGCCCTGGCTAATTGGAATTTCCACCACTACTAAACATATTCCTCATGAGGGTCAGTAGGGCAATATACCCTGCGACTGCTGTCCGCGTGGCTCAATAAATGAAAAGTCCGAACTTTTTTCATCCTGGCTACGACCCTGAATAAAGCGTCCATTCCGGTGGTTTCTCCATATTCGTCACTGGTACCAACAGTAGAGACCACCCTGTGACCATCGTAACGATCCGTCCATAAACAACACGCGGTCATCGAACTCGGTTAATCCTGCCTACGGCCCTGGCTAATTCGAATTTCCCCCATTTCGCACTATGTTCGTCACTGGGGCCACCAGGCCACTGTACCCTGCGACTGCTGTCCGCGTGGCTCAATAAATGAAAAGTCCGAACTTTTTTCATCCTGGCTACGCCCCTGAATAATGCGTCCATTCCGGTGGTTTCTCCATATTCGTCACTGGTACCAACAGTAGAGACCACCCTGTGACCATCGTAACGATCCGTCCATAAACAACACGCGGTCATCGAACTCGGTTAATCCTGCCTACGGCCCTGGCTAATTTGAATTTCCCCCATTTCGCACTATATTCGTCACTGGGGCCACCAGGCCTCTGTACCCTGCGACTGCCGTCCGCGTGGCTCAATAAATGAAAAGTCCGAACTTTTTTCATCCTGGCTACGCCCCTGAATAATGCGTCCATTCCGGTGGTTTCTCCATATTCGTCACTGGTACCAACAGTAGAGACCACCCTGTGACCATCGTAACGATCCGTCCATAAACAACACGCGGTCATCGAACTCGGTTAATCCTGCCTACGGCCCTGGCTAATTCGAATTTCCCCCATTTCGCACTATATTCGTCACTGGGGCCACCAGGCCTCTGTACCGTGCGACTGCCGTCCGCGTGGCTCAATAAATGAAAAGTGTCATGACCTTCGGATGACCCTGGCTACGACCCTGGCTAATTACAATTTTCGCGAATTCACATCATATTCGTCATGGGGGCCATTGGGGCACTCTACCCTGCAAGTACCGTCGCGCTGGCTCAATAAATAGGACGGCTCAAAATTTTGATTTCGATTTTTTGCTGACTCAGAAATTGCTGACGGGGATCGCTTAACCCCCGTTCAACTCCGTTTGGGACCCCCTACAACCTGCAAAAAGTTTCATTGCGATCGGGCAATTAGGAGCGAAGAAAATGAATTATGATAAATGAGTCAGTGAGTCAGTGTGTCAGTACACTTCAATCTTATAATATAGATAGATAATCATGAATTTGCAGACATACTATGGGAAAAAATCAGTACTTTCTATACATATTGCATTTTAGATTCTGACCACTAAATAAAGTGGCCGGATTTCAGGTTGGTATAGGAGGTGAAAATGCCGAAAGTGACGTAAGCTTTGGCTACTTCTGCTAAGCTCCGCATCTTCTGCTACCTATCTCACTGTGAGCTAACTGTAGGAACCATCAACAAAAGATATCAATGTGTCAAAATCCAACAAGGACACAGCTACTCTACTGTCTCAACTATAAAACCGGAAATCAAATTTTTCAACCCTCTATGTCTACGAAGGGAGAAGACCTTTGGAAAAAATGTAGGGTTCTACAACACCGCTTAGGAGTCCTTCATCGCGGTTGATATACACATTCTCCATATTGCATATATCATTGTGAAGTTTATTTGCATGCTTGGCTCTGTTGTCCCACTGCACTAACAATGACAATGACAAGCTTCCGCATTGAATCAATATCAAGTACTGAATTATGCACGAAGCTTCCTCAAAGTCTCGATAGCTCAGTGGTCTAAGTGGCTGTCTTTATAGGAACAACGAGAGCCGGGTCACACAGGTTCGATCCCGATCCTATCAAAGTTTTTCTGATCAGCATTCACCTCTGATATGATAAGCATGTCAAGTGAAATGTACATCGAGGCTGTGGTGGTTTGGAACATACCAAAACTGTAGGTCCCCATCGTCTTAAGCTTGTCCTCCACCCGACCCACAGGAAAATTAATTCCGACATTTTCCGATGAGACAGAAGGGGTGGAAATCAATACTGGCGATGGGCGGATGTTTTCAGACTTTCACAGACAAAGAATTGTGTAACAATAGACTCCGGCGCAAGAAGGTCACCAACAGCAACACAACAATAATGCTTTCTAAGTCAGGGTTTTATTTTAACAAGCAAGGAAAAAAAGCAACGAAAATAGAAATGGCATTGGATAGAATAGAACGCAGGAAATAAGGTTGTTTTCAATCATCACAACCTTCCCTTCTTTTCTTCCTCAGCTTCAATAGATAGCCAAGTGGTCTAGGGGGTTTCTTTAGACCCGGGTCATACCAGTTCGATCCCGGTCCTACCAAAGTAGAGCAGCTGTGTCCTTGTCAGACTTTGATATATCGATATCTTTAGTTTATGGTTCCTACAGTTAGCTTACAGTGAGATAAGTAGCAGAAGATGTGGATTTGAGCAGAAGTAGCCAAAGCTTACGTCACTTTCGGTATTTTCACCTCCTTATACCGACCTAAAATCCGGCCACTTTAGAGTTTAATAACTTTCTAATACATAATCCAATGATTTCCTGAGGCAGAGATTCTCCTCCACTCTTGAAATGTCCTAGTTTCCTAGGGTAGTCCTTCACAAACATAGAGTCAGAGACGAAGAACCCTGGAGTTGACAAACTGACAAGGTACAGAGGAACTCGATTTGTCGCGACTTTTAAAACAATGGAACATTCTGTGACAGGAAACGGAAACGCTTCGCCATTTCCGGGAATTCAACTGTTTTTCAAATCCCACACAAACTCAACTACGTGGGTTTCCGGTTTCTTCAACAACACGTCAGCTAAAGACCTACGTCATTAAGAACAGTTTCCTGCTGTTGCTCTAATTGCCTGTCCATTTTTTTCTATAGAAATAAAAATAAATCTTGAGAAATCCAGTCAGTCCGAAAACATTCCAAGTTTTCCTCATAAGCTGCTTAAAGCCTTGGCCCGAAGACACAGATCACAATTAAATGAACTGATTGTTGGCCGAAGCCAAATGAATATTTGGGGTGACATCCATGCTACCAACAGAAAATTGCTGCTACCGGGGTTCGAACCCAGGACCTCAAAAAAGCCCACTTTCCATGTGAATTGGTTGTGTGCGTGTTGGTTGCTCTAACTGCCATCCATCTCACAGCGGGGGAGTTAACCCGCAGATAACTCAAGCTAACCGTCAGATAGCACGACCCACAAATAGCGAAATAACCCTGATAGCTATCTAGGGGAAGGAAGATGAGGGAAGACGAACGGGAAACTAATGAACCTCACCCCCACCCTTCAATCCTACCTTTAACAACTTTACCAGGAACCTTACGTAAGTTATACCTTTAACGCTCAGGTTACCTTACGGCTGAAGTAGGACTAGCAGAGGGGTGGGGGCGGACAAACCTAGCAACTTTTCAAGAATTATCCATCGAGCTCAGCTGACAGCAACCAAATACCAGCTCCCCACATTAGTACACGCCAGGGACCTACAGTTTTGGATGGGTTCCGAACCACCACAGGCTTGATATACATTTCACTTGACATTTTGAAGATATCAGAGGTGAATGACGATCGGAAAAACCTTAATAGGATCGGGATCGAACCGGCGTGATAAGAACTTAGAATTAGGAAGCTTCTTAAGACCATAGATCAAGTGAAGACAAAATAGAAAAGTTCGCCGGGAATAAACCACCATACTCCCGAGGGGAACTTCTTACGAAGGAAACGATGCGAGAACGTGAAACCAATGTACCGGAAACTAGAGCAACCTTACCTCATCTAAGGGTCGTCCCTTACCTCTTACCCTCTCTAGATAAGGTAAACATGGGTGTACAGGTTCTAAATCAGGCAGTGGATGTTCACATATTTATGGGTCAGCAAGGCTTAGTTATGGCTTGCTGAGTAACCTTGTTTTACGCATAGAACCAGGGCTGTTTAGTTATTGGGCAGCTGGCAGCACCACCAAATACCAGCTCCCCACTTATCGTGTTAGGATACGACGGGGACCTTGTAACGGTTTAAAAACCTGTCGTTCGGGATCTCACTCCTTGCCCGGCTACTGTGGGGGGTTCTAAAAGTTTCGGAATATTATTGTTTATTGTTTGCTAATTTTAAAATTTATCGTATGGCGTAAAGCTGGTTTTTACTTTCTCGCCCGTATGTAATACATGGGCTGAGAAAGTTATGTCTTCGTGCAAAATTTCGATTTTGAGATTTTGGGTTTCCCATGATCCTGGAGGTCCCCCGAGTCCAAAAAAGTGGTTTTTAAAAAATGTCCGTCCGACGTACGTACGTACGTACGTACGTACGTACGTACGTCACTCTGTCGCGCAACTGGACGTCACACCGTTCGTCCGATTTTGCTCAAATTCGGTATGTAGGTACCTAATGTAAATATCTGGACCCGTTTTTTGATAAATTTTGATAACTCTAAAATTGCGCCTGCTATGGTCAAAAAAAGGCAAACAATCGTGTTTTTTGACAGTTAAGAAGGACTGGAAGCTACGTATATCAAGTTGGAACCTTGAAAATTTGCGAAAGTGTTTCTGAATAGATGCTTTTAGGTCATTTACAATCATTTGGAGGTGGGCCAATAACTTGGCCCAGTTTTGGCCCAAACGCGTTGGTCGTCACTCCGGTAGCACTATTCGACCGATTTCAATAAAAATTGGTAGGGAGGTGTACTTTAACCTAGTTTCATGTTTTACCGAACGAAATTTATCCAACATAATAATTATGGCCAATATTGGCATTATCATAGGAAAATTTTCCAAAAATGGAAATCACGTTTTTGATTGGTTCAGACGGATTTGCAACAACTCTAATCGACAGATTTCCTTGAAAATTGGTGAAAGTGGTCTCAGATAGATGCTTCAAGGTCATTTTTAATAGATTTTCAATTACTTGAAAATTAAGGCCGTGACATGGAAAATAGAAAACACGTACTTTGCGCGTAGAACGACACTTCACCATTTGACGGATATGTTTGAAATCCGGTGAGTAGGTGCCTAAAATTATTGTCCAGTGTATGGCAAAATATTTTTTAGAAAAAGTTAAAATTTTGGTCCCAAAAAAAATAAATAATGTAAAAAAAATCAAAATTTTCGATACCGCTGGCGTAAAAATTGCGAGAAAGTCAAGTGCGACCATTGTCGGACCCTTTATTTCTTTTCGGGGCCTGAAATTACCCATTATAATGAAGGCCTAATTTAAAGAGGGGCATGGGGTGAGGCCCCGAGCGGCTGCATGGAGCATTTGGAACCTGCACTTTCTTTTGAACTAACTTCCAAATTTTCCCTGTATATACTGTATCCCCAGTCCATGTTATTAAATGAGAACCCTCCTCAAGATCTTTCCTCTAAATGGAGTAGGCGATTATAACCTACAGTTTTAGGTGGGTTTCGAACCACCACAGCTCCGATATATTCAGTACTAAAAGAGTATATATGTTCACAGTCGAGATTTCCCCCAGCCAGAGAAGGGCAGGTCCCCACCATGGCTGACAAGATTCACCCAGAAAAATTTCAAAGAGTCAGGAATAGAGCGTCATAGGTCCGCTAATTCCAGTTTCCTACGGAAACGTCGTACCTTATCGTCAACGTCCTCATAGGACGACCGAAAGTCGAGTTGTCCCCCAGCCGATGAAGGCCAGACAGCCACCAGACAGACACCTAACCTAATTTAAAATTTTCTAGAGAAACAATATACCTTTCTCCATCATCATTGAAGGCGAACTCTCCCAGGAAGAGGTCTCGAAGCCTGTAGCGGGGGGGCAGTGGCGTGTCCGGGGAGTCCCAGGCGGGGGGCAGAGGCGCAGCCCCTGGCCTCTCCCCCCGGGGGCTCGGCAGAAGAGGGGACTGCGCCTTCTCCTCCAAGCTTTCCTCGTCAGCGTTCACAAATTTGCCCAACTTGAGCATGACGTTGGCACACTTAGTCACTTAGCACTGACACTGACACTGACACTGACACTCGCGATCGTCGGGTTCATTTTCCGGTTTGAAATCACTTAGTATCTTGAACAAAGTCCGCGAATTTTTTAAATACCTAAGGCTGGATTTCACGAATTCTTAAGGGTCCGCTATACCTGACGGTGCATTTTTTGCCGCCCATAAGATTAACATTGCGAGCGGTGATTCATTTTCAAGGTTTACCCTTGGTTGGAAAGACTTAAAATTTTGCCTGTACCTAGCCCTAACAATGTTCTAGGGAGTGTTCGAAGCAGATTTCCCAATTTCTCACTGGTTTCTTTTATTGCAACTGTTTTGCAAATGCTAGCATTGCATACCTCAAGAAAAGTGCTGTATCTCGAAAACCAGTAAAAAAAATGGCAAATCTGCTTTGAACACTCCCTAGAACATTGTTAGGGCTAGGAACAGGCAAAATTTTGTGTCTTTCCAACCAAGGGTAAACCTTGAAAATGAATCGCCGCTGGCAATGTTAATCTTATGGGCGGCAAAAAATGCACCGTCAGGTATAGCGTCCTCTTAAAGTATACTATAGTGCGATTGCACTTGTCATAAGCTAAACAAACGATGAGATAATCTGTTCGATAGGAGACACTATAGCCTACTTTACAGATGTGGTGAAATCCAGCCTTAGTCATGACTGTAGACTCTGTAGATAGTACTAGACTGACGTCAATTGTACAGGTGGAACAAATTCTGCGATTAAAAAAGTAACCTCAACTAAACAAAGGCGCAAATTATACTCTTGTTCTTGCACACAATAACAAGAACAAGACACAATTTCGGGTGTAACAGTTCTGTACGGGACAATGTGAATTCGCGAAAGAGGGACTCGTTATAGAGAGTTACAACTGCATTATACTTGAGAACAAATAAATATCTCACAGACTCCACAAAAAATATCTCATCTTCAGAAACAAAGAACCAAAAAAAAAACACAGCGCAGTCTTTATAAGCCATCAAAGATAATTTTTGTTTCAAAATTGGAGCGTGGGAACTGGCTGTATTGTCCCAACATCAACCAATTTCCCCCAGCTATTCTCATGCACCCGATACGTTACAACTAGTATTATATTTCCGCACATTTGGAACACCACATATCTGGGAAAGCGAAGAGTTTTCCTGAGGATATTGATGTTAGTAATTAGGTAGAGGGTTTCTGAGGTTATTGTGAGCTGCTTCTGGCTAGAGCTCGAGATTATATGACCTAGATTCCCTTTTACAACGGGTAATGACAATGACGATTTTGTTATGAAACTAGCAAAATTATTACATTTTCAGTTTCATAACTTTGTTCGTGAAGGTTCGTGCTGTGGGGGGACAAGACACTTAGGTACCCTGTTTGTACACGACGGGGACCTACAGTTTTAGGTGGGTTCCGAACCACCACAGCCACGATATACAGGTGGATGCCGGTCAAAAAAATTTTTGATACGGTCGGGATCGAACCGGTGTGTAGGAATTATAGTTCCAAACAAAACCAAAATCCGGAACTTTCTGAAAGACGTCATTAAGAAAAGTAAACAAATTTCGCTGAAGATTTTGTAGTGAGAAAATAATAATTTGATTTTGATTCAATTACGTACCTACGTTATTATGTTGGTGGGAACTTTTAATGCTATTTGAGATGACGCTATAAAGTTTCAAAAAAAGGGTGACTAAATTTCATTTCATTCGTTCAACTACATAATTATTTTTCTTAACTTTTTCACGTCAACGCACGACTGAGGCCCTATGTTCGAACCCCGGTAGCAGCAATTTTGTGTTGGTAGCATGGATGTCACACCAAATATTCATTCACCTTCGGCCAACAATCAGTTTGTTTCGTTAACATCTGTGCCTTCGGGTCAAAGGCAGTAATCACCAATAGGTAAGGGCCCACCCTTAACTTCTCCCCCATAGTTTGAAGGTGAATATTTAGGTGAAGGAAGAGCCTGGGTTTAACTATAATAGGTAGGATAACAGAGAGGGCAACGTATTTCCACCACTCCAGAACGTGGGGGCGTGACGCCTAATTAGAATTCCCAGCAGGCGGAAACACCTCATAACGTGTCCTTGTTCACTAGAGAGAAAATGTATGAACACACACAGGGTTGGGAAGTCGACGAGAATAATGGGAGATAGATAAGAGATAAGAGAAGGAGATAGATAAGTGATAAGAGAAGGAGATAGGTAAGAGATAAGAGAAGGAGATAGATAAGAGATAAGAGAAGGAGATAGATAAGAGATAAGAGAAGGAGATAGATAAGTGATAAGAGAAGGAGATAGGTAAGAGATAAGAGAAGGAGATAGATAAGAGATAAGAGAAGGAGATAGATAAGAGATAAGAGAAGGAGATAGATAAGAGATAAGAGAAGGAGATAGATAAGAGATAAGAGAAGGAGATAGATAAGAGATAAGAGAAGGAGATAGATAAGAGATAAGAGAAGGAGATAGATAAGTGATAAGAGAAGGAGATAGGTAAGAGATAAGAGAAGGAGATAGATAAGAGATAAGAGAAGGAGATAGATAAGAGATAAGAGAAGGAGATAGATAAGAGATAAGAGAAGGAGATAGATAAGAGATAAGAGAAGGAGATAGATAAGTGATAAGAGAAGGAGATAGGTAAGAGATAAGAGAAGGAGATAGATAAGAGATAAGAGAAGGAGATAGATAAGAGATAAGAGAAGGAGATAGATAAGAGATAAGAGAAGGAGATAGATAAGAGATAAGAGAAGGAGATAGATAAGAGATAAGAGAAGGAGATAGGTAAGAGATAAGAGAAGGAGATAGATAAGAGATAAGAGAAGGAGATAGGTAAGAGATAAGAGAAGGAGATAGATAAGAGATAAGAGAAGGAGATAGATAAGAGATAAGAGAAGGAGATAGATAAGAGATAAGAGAAGGAGATAGATAAGAGATAAGAGAAGGAGATAGATAAGAGATAAGAGAAGGAGATAGATAAGAGATAAGAGAAGGAGATAGATAAGAGATAAGAGAAGGAGATAGATAAGAGATAAGAGAAGGAGATAGATAAGAGATAAGAGAAGGAGATAGATAAGAGATAAGAGAAGGAGATAGATAAGAGATAAGAGAAGGAGATAGATAAGAGATAAGAGAAGGAGATAGATAAGAGATAAGAGAAGGAGATAGGTAAGAGATAAGAGAAGGAGATAGATAAGAGATAAGAGAAGGAGATAGGTAAGAGATAAGAGAAGGAGATAGATAAGAGATAAGAGAAGGAGATAGATTGTATTGCCACTGTACACAGAGGGGTAATTTCGTCAGAATCACGCCCAACAGTCGAGTTTTCTCACCCACGCCCGAAGGCACAGATGTTAATTAAACAAACTGATTGTTGGCCGAAGCCAAATGAATATTTGGTGTGACGTCCATGCTTCCAACAGAAAATTGCTGCTATACCGGGATTCGAACCCAGGACCTCCGTAATGAATCAAAGTGCTGAGTAAGTGGAACACGCCCACGTGGATTACATCAGATACGTGGGCTGATCATACAAGGGAAGGAAACAGAACGTATATATCAGCCTAATGGATTGCTCACTATTTTTGTTCTGTAACTCCCTTTACAGCTTAAAGGCTGGAAAATTCTCTGCGGTAATTGAAAAAAAGCCAACTGATTTTCATGTACGAGGGATCATTATAGTGCTAAGTGTGGTTTTTACCTGTTCCATATCTTGTAGATAAAGTTAATAAATTCATCTTGCCATTAAGAACCGTCAGGTATAGCGGACCCTTAAAAGCCCACTAGCTAACGTTATGATAAGGGCTCTATCGGCAGGATGGTGAAAGGCACCAACTTTTCTTATCGGGAGGATAACGCTATAGTGAACTTTTAGGAGACACTATAGTAGACTTTAGCCACTGGTGAAATCCACATTAAGGTAGGTATCTAAAGTATGTTTTTAAAGGCAATGTACCACCGAACCTATTTCTCAGCGCCTGCAGAAGCATGATTATGTAATTTAAAAGTGGGTGTACCTACATGTATACTCGCAGTTTTGACGGTAAATAGGCTACTATGATTATCGACCCCCTTCAAAATAGCCTGTAAGGGCGTGATGGGGGGGGGGGGGGCTATTTTGGGATGTTCTGATGGAGTAACCCGGGGGTGGGGGAGGATAAAAAATATTCATGACCCCATTGATTTTATAAAAAATATCGTCCATATCGGGATTTCATTATTAAACATACGAGTTAGTACCGTCCAGTGCGTTGGGGTAGCCTGGGGGAGGGGGTAGGCAATATCGATGGTCAATTCAATCACAAGAGGTACTTCGCTCTACAGATTTACATATACAGTAGTATCTCTCTATAACAAGACTACAATACATTAGTTTGCTCGCTATAGCAGAGAGGGTAATATTTAGTGATGTAGATAAGGTAGTTTCACTCAACAACAACCATCAAATAACGATGTACATTCGTTCGCTATAAGGAGAGTTCGCTACAGAGAGGGTGGCATCGTAGAGGTAGGGTTCGTTAAGGGACCATAGCGTTCGTTATAGAGAGTGATAACTATAAGATAACAACGATAACGGCCATTTCTGGACGCAACAAAAAACACAGTTATTTATCGCCGGTCACTGTCGAACTTTCGCAGCAAAAAAACGGGGGATATTGGGGGTTTTTCAATATTTCGCGAACTATGGAAAGCGCGCGGGAGTGAGGAGGGGAAGTCACGCAGCACTGCTTCAGCTCTGGCTGCTCAGAGCCAACTGAATTACTAGCAAGAACCTCAAAATCAAACTCTCAGCTACGGAGAGCACGCCAGTAAATGCGCGAACGTATGGGACACGTTATTTCCAAATATGCCAGTCACTGTCAGAAGATATTTTCCGTATCCTTAGCTCATGGAGCTCAGAACAACTCACTTTATTAAGAGGCACCACACAATCTTGAAACATGTGGCACCAGAATGAGTTTCCTTCCCATTTTTGAGGAGACTATTGGGTAAGTATTTGTCTTTTTAACGTCAGAAGTTAAGGCTGAATACCTATACATTCGCAATTTAAGACCGTCATCAGTCATCACGTACCTGAAGTGAAATTTTCAGGTACGATATTGAACCTGCTTTCAGGTACGCGGTGACCTTTACATTTGAAAATTTCGAGATAATCTCTGTTGAAGTTTCAGATGGCTATCATACCTTAATCTGAAGGTTCAGGTTCATGGCACTGCATCACGAGTAAAGCCCTTGAGTAGTGCTTTCATTTGATATGTCACTTAGCAACTTCGGACCATAACCAACGGGTGTAAGCGTAGGTGAAAAAGTGACTTTCATTTGGCTGCTGTGCCTGAACCTTAAAGTTCAGGATCATGTTGAACAGTTCAATTTGCTAGGAATTTTGAGAGCTATCTTTTGAGATTATTTTCGACCTACCTTTACATTTGAAATTACGGAGATACCGCCTATGACCCCCCCCTAAAAACCCCCTTTCCCGCCCCCCACAAAATTGAAACTAATTTAGGAAGATACATTGGGTGCGACTTTGTAATGAAAAATTTTACCGCTTCACAATCACACGGCTAGTTTCTGAGAAAAATTATGAGTACTGGTGGTCTGGACCAGCCTGTATAAATATCTACTATAGTCCAAGTCAGGCTAGGAGCGTACCGATTACTCACAATTTCTTGCAAATCTGGGGCTGATCAAAACTTCTTCTTGAGCAGGGAAATATCTGCTCAGGGTCGGATTGGCATTTTTAGCGTATGGTAGAATATGGAACCCAAATCCGGATAGGCGTCAACTGAAAATCTTCAAGAAATTATGAATAATCGGTATGCTCCCAGCCTGACTTGGACTATCTAGATAGCGGCGTATCTGATGGTACCTGGCCTTCACCGGCTGGGGGAAAACTCGACTCTCAGGAGTGATTCCAACCACATCACCTCACTGGCCCTGACCAATAGTTACCTACCAACCCCCTTCAAATCCTATAAGCACTTTATTCAGCGCTGATGAAAAAAATGGATCCTTTCGCCCCTTTTATGAAACTAAAATTAAACTCCAGATTCTTTTATGAAGGATTTTTATTTATCTGGTAAAGGCACAATGGGGGTAAGCCTGGGCAATAAGCGCTTTACGGGAGCATTGTCATCAACCCCCCATTATTTCCTAACGAAAATTATAAGGGTGGGTTTCACCAGTTGCTAAAGTCTACTTTAGTGTCCCTTAAAAGTTCACTATAGCGTCATCCTCCCGAAAAGAAAAGTTGGTGCAATTCACCATCCTGCCGATAGCGCCCTTATCTAGTGGACTTTAACGGGAAGACAAATTTACCAACCTTATCTGCCGGGTAAGGAAATGCTGAAAGTCAGCTTAAGACTAGTCCTTCAATGCAGAATTCCTGAGGAAATGTGTAGGTAATGATTAAGGTCGACTACACGTACTTGGTTCGCAATGCTACGTACTTCAAGCCCTACTCCGAAGTTACAGGGCGAGTGAAAAGTGTTTATAGGGGGATTTAAACCTGAAACTCTTTGTCGTGAAGTAGTGTTGTATTTTAGCATGAAATGGAGTAATAAGCCCACAGGAGCGATTTTAAACAGTCAACTACCAGTCCACATGTTTTTTTGACAGATCGCGAAAACACAACACTACCTCACGCGAAATATTTTTTTGTAACGTTTCGAACTAAAACAGTATGATTTTATCGTCACATTTAGTAGAAAAGCTTGATAAATGTTTGTAATATTTACCGCCGCCATGTTACATGTTGACAATTTTTATTTCACTTACGGAAGTGGGTAATTTCAACAGCATTTCTCTACTTTTTCTCTTATAAAAGCTAAACGTAGTGTCCTACTTTCACTCGTTCGTTTCGCGTTCAAATAGCACACTATGTTTAGCTTTTAGAGTAGACACAACCAATACGATATTGCAATTACCAGTCTCCGGCGGTACTAAACATTAGTTTTGTCGAATATTTACATTCGCACAGTGGTTTTGGTGGAGTTCGTCGAGAATGTATATACAGCCTTAATGAATAACAGTTTGTAAGAATGTAGGTTCTCGCCTACCATGTAAAGTGAAAGTACAACAGGTTCAAAAAGCAATGTGCTATTTTATATTTCAGACTAGCTTAAGGTGGAATACACATTCGTGAAACCCGTGGCAGCAGAACTATTTTTCTTCCCTTTTTTGAGGAAAACGTGTTCTGAAATATAATATTACTTATGTCTTTTTAACGTCAGAAATTAACAGACTATGTTGTGATTTTACGGTCGAGTGACATAGCCAACTGGGTTCTGACATTAAAAAGACATATTATATTTCAAACATCCAACAGTTTCCTCTAAAATAAGGGAAGAAACCCCCATTGCGGTATATGGAAACTCAAATTTTAAGACGATGTAGAACAACCCTAAGGTTCATGTTAGGCAACAAAGCTATCGGCAGGTTAGTCTTATTCCTAAGTTTAACTAAATGACGATTGAAGATATGATTTCTCAAGTACTGCTTTCGAGAATAAGGTTTAGGTTTCTTACAAAAGTCACACCAAAATTTATCCGTCATGCAAACTCCTTCCCTTAAATGACTATCCAAAGCATATTTCCGGGTAGCTTTGTAAGGGCAATTCGGGCAAACAAATTTCTTGAAAGTAGAGTGGTTTCTTTGATGTCTAGCCAGCGAACTTTTCCGAAAAAAACTTTTACTACATTCGTCGCACTCATACATTTTTGCATTAAAATGAACAACCGCGTGCAGAAGTAAGTCCCTTTCCCGCCCGTATGATCTATGACATAGCACGCATTGAAATATTTCGGTGGCGTTTGTTTTGGCGCCGCCCCCAAAATGTTTGGGCATGTGTAAACGAATGCTGTTTTTCCAAAAAAACGATTTTCCGCAGATATCACATGAAACTTTTCCCTGGCCAGTGTGGATCTTGAGATGGTTTTTAAAATTTGATTTTAGGGGAAACTGGCGATCACAGTGAGGGCAGGAGTAGGCTTTCCCTGAATGGAGCCTCATATGGACAGCGTAGTGATGCCGACTTGAAAAACTTCGGGGGCAGCATGGACACTCCAAAGATTTTTTCATAATTCCATGGGTCTCAGCGTGACGAATTCTTTTATAGTTGGACATATGGGTTAGGTCTTTTGAGCAAATTTGGCAAATCAGTTTGCGAAGGATTTTTTTTCGCCTCGCAATTTCATTTACCCGCTTTTTTCGACTTTTTTTCAACAAATTCTGATTGTTTTCGTCGTTTGACTCAGGAGAAGATGAGTTTTGACTATCACCCTTTTCTCTGTTCAATTGTTCAAGAGGCAGCTGAGTTACATCGTGTAAGTAAACTCTACATTCCCGTATAGTGGCTATTTCAGGGGAAAGTTGTTCCTTTTCGGACACGAGATGATTTTTCGGACCGTTGTCACCACTTTTCTTGTTTCTTTTAAACAGAGAGATATTCGTAGCAAAGCCTTCATATTTTTTAGGTTTTCTTTTCCGTTTTGACGCAGGTTGTCGTAAATATTCTTCATCGTTACCTTTTATAGCTAATAATAAATTACTTTGAACTAATTCTCCGTGATCCTTTTGCTGGCTCTCAATTTCTTTTCCAGTTAAGAAACCTTTGTACCTTTGAGGCTTTCCTTTCCGTCTCGATCGCGGTTCTTCAACTTCATCTGTCCTTTTTTCAACTACGCCGTTTCTTCGCTTGTTTCCAATTTCTTTTCCAGTTAAACCTTTGTACCTTCGAGGTTTACCTTTCCGTCTCGACCTAGGTCGTTTACCTTTGCCCTTCCTTTTTTCAGCCTCTTTTCCCAGCTGGTTTTCAATTTCTTTTCCAGTAAAGAACCCTTCGAACCTCTTTCTGATTTTCCGTATCAACCCAGGTTGTCGCAAAGTTTGGATTCGTTCACTAACAGGTACTAGTTCCTTTCTTCCTTTTTTAGCTTCAACATTTTTTTTCAAAGTTTCAATATCTTCTAAAGTCACAAAACCGTTGTACCACTGAGCATTTCTTTTTCGTTTCAATCCAGGTTGCCGCGAATTCTGTTTACGAATACGACGAAAATCGTTTCTAAATTGATCTTTTCCTTTTTTAGTACCAGAAGACTGTTCAGCTACCGTTCCGTTCATTTGCTGATCTCCCGCCAAAATTTCAACTGTTCCTACTTCCTCAGAATTAACATAACCATTTGTTTGTTGATCTCCCGCCAAAAATTCAAATGTAACATTCTCCCTGGCATTGCTGCTATCGATTAGATTTCTTTGGTAATTTTCTGATGTCGGTCTGACGTTTGTCTGACACAGAGACCTCTCAGTCCGCAACAGATTCCAACGCTGCTGGATGAGAGACGAAAGTTGTTGGTACGATCCATAAGCAGTGTCGATCGTAAACATTTCCTCCGTACCTTTAAAAAGTAAATCACGTTCAGCATCACTTCACTTTCATGTCACTCGAGACGAAATTGCTTCCTTTTAACTTTGTTTACGTTTCTTGATAACACGTTTTCACGGAGGATGTTGGTTAATATCTTGTTCGGAAATATAATTCATCTCCGCTGATGTTTTTTCGACCTTTTTGGAGGATATTTAAATGTTCTGACATATAATGTGTCTCCTTGTGATTTTGGACAAAAATCACTCGACCGTAAAATTACAACAAAGCGAACGTTAAATAAAGGGTCCAACAATAGTCGCACTTGACTTTCTCGCAATTTTTACGCCAGAGGTATCGAAAATTTTGATTTTTTTTTACGTAATTTATTTTTTTTGGACCAAAATTTTAAATTTTTCCAAAAAATATTTTGCCATACACTGGACAATAATTTTGGGCACCTACTCACCGGATTTCAAACATATCCGTCAAATGGTGAAGTGTCATTCGACGCGCAAAGTACGTCTTTTCTATTTTCCATGTCACGGCCTTAATTTTCAAGTAATTGAAAATCTATTGAAATGACCTTGAAGCATCTATCTGAGACCATTTTCACCAATTTTCAAGGAAATCTGTCGAATAAGGTTGTTGCAAATTCGTCTTCACCAATCAAAAACGTGATTTCCATTTATGGAAAATTTTCCTACGATAATGCCAATATTGGCCATAATTATTATGTTGGATAAATTTCGTTCGGTAAAACATCAAACTAGGTTAAAGTACACCTCCCTACCAATTTTTATTGAAATCGATCGAATAGTGCTACCGGAGTGATGACCAACGCGTTTGGGCCAAAACTGGGTCAAGTTATTGGCCCACCTCCAAATGATTGTAAAAGACCTAAAAGAATCTATTCAAAAACACTTTCGCAAATTTTCAAGGTTCCAACTTGATATACGTAGCTTCCAGCCTTTCTTAACTGTCCAAAAACACGATGTTTTGCCTTTTTTTGACCATAGCAGGCGCAATTTTTGAGTTATCAAAATTTATCAAAATACACGTCGAGATATTTACATTAGGTACCTACATACCGAATTTGAGCAAAATCGGACGAACGGTGTGACGTCCAGTTGCGCGACAGACCGTACGTACGTACGTCGGACGGACATTTTTTAAAAACCACTTTTTTGGACTCGGGGGACCTCCAGGATCATGGGAAACCCAAAATCTCATAATCGAAATTTTGCACGAAGACATAACTTTCTCAGCCCATGTATTACATACGGGCGCGAAAGTAAAACATATTACACTTCAGAACATTTAAATATGTGACCGTGTTAGGTTGACGTACCTAGGTAGCTTTTAATACATACCTGACATAGACCCAGCTTGAAAACCAGCTTCTTCATTGCCATCTGTAAAATAGTAAAAGGGTTAGATAGGTTCCTGCAATAGATACAAACGTTAACAGCGGCCTCATCGCACGACTGAGGTCCTGGGTTCGAATCCCGGTAGCAGCAATTTTGTGTTGGTAGCATGGATGTCACACCAAATATTCATTTGGCTTCGGCCAACTGTCAGCTGATAACTAGCAGCCTACATTGGCTTTTTAACGGCCGAAATTAACAGACAGTGTTGTGATTTTACAAAAAAATTGTCCGAAATTAACCAATCACAACACAGCCTGTTAATTTCGGCCGTTAAAAAGACATATTACATTTCAGAACATTTAAATATCCAATAGTATCCTCACAAAATGGGCAGAAAAATACGTTAACAGACATGACTGCGTGGACACCTTTAGTCTAGGTACATTGTAGGTATACCTAGCTCCGGAAGTTAGGGATAGCTATAAAATAACGAAGTAACGTTACCTTCTGGTTCCAGTTTAATTTCCACAATTTCGACCTTTACCGCTGCTGACTCTGAAACATAAAAAAGTCGTTTGATGGCCTTCACCGACGTATGGAAAACTTGACTGTGGGCCGTGATTCTCACCAAATCACCCCTTCTGCACAAAATTAAAGAAAAGTGGCACCTTACACCTTAATACGCCCTGCCAGGGCTGTGATTCCAACGAGTTTTTAGGAGGCAACGTCAGATGGCTAATCTTATCAATCTGAAATATTCTAAGCTAAAAATACTTACCAGGTTCTTCTTTAATTGATACATTCATGCTAGAAGCTTCCATAGTTACTATTAATTTCAAAAGTAATTAATAATGCCTCATAATTAATAAAAACCACAAAATTTAGTCTTGAATCTTGAAATTTATGTGATTTTTCTATAATCATTTGTTTGTAAACAAAGCGAAGGGAAATTTGTCGCGCCATATTTTCCCGCGCAATATTAGGCGGGTTTAAAAAAATTAACTGAATTTTTTTATTTTTTCACAGAGTGCTAAATCTTGTTCTGACCTAACACTAATATTAATCTTCAACAAAAGTGAATGCTGAACAAATAAAATTTGATAGAATTGGAATCGAACCGGAGTCACCTGGTTGTCAGTATTCCTCTATCTATAGTACAGATAGACAACAACTGTCCAGAATCTAGCTAGACGACTCAGCTAGAATATCGAGACCAACGACCTATAATTGGCGATTGAGATTAACCGTGCGAGGTCTGGTGGGCAAACTATGAACTACTGACTTTGGGAGATCTGCATGGTTGAATACCACGTGGAATGTTAATTATGTGTATTGCAATTCAAAAATTGGACGAGTACAATGTTTGTTGACAACTAATTTTAAAGGTAAGTGATTCAGCATAGTTTATTGTTTATTTTTCCAGCAAAACATTTAACGTGAACCATTTAGTTACGGGGTGAATTGAGAATAAACCCTTGGTTGGTGGTTTGTTGTTTATATGGAGAAACCTACAAAATATCCATGAGAAGTTGAATAATTACAATGTGTCTGGAAGCTAAGTAGTAAAAGTTAGAAAATCTTGCTGGTACTGACTGTAAGTATAGACCCTAGGCCCTAGGCCTCATCAAATTTGTTGGTGTTAATGTAGTGTTCTAAATGGCTGAACAAAAGTCCACAACCCAACAATGGTGTTTTGGAGGAAGTAGGTACCAGCTTTACCCATGTATTTAAATGAAAAATCACCATCATATGTGCTACATTTAACAACCATTACCGTTTAGATAACTTGTGCTGTTATGTTTGTTTTGTAGATGCCGAAATCGAATCAATATTGCTGCGTTTACGGGTGCAAAAGTCTGTACGGCTCTCAGGCCTATTGCAGTCTGCTCTCATCACTGCCCATTCCCCACGAAGGAGCTTTAGATGCCCCGAGATAATGTGAGGGCTTTTATTCAAACCACAGGTTTGAAGGATGAGCGCATTTAAAAAAGTAGGTAAACTCGTCAGTTGAATTTTGTGACCGCCCGATTGCAACAATGTTGCTTCGCCACACTTCCTCTCCTTCTTTATAGCATCGGCTATTTAAATCACTTTTAGTAAAGTCTAAAATAACAGATAAATTCACCACACCGAGCATTTTAAAAACTGAAAACTGATGTCCTCACTATACGGCCGTAACAGCTTCTCCCAATCAGGCCGCCATATTGGTTTGTGACGTCACACGTTTACAGTTAATCTCAATCGCCATTGGCGATTGAGATTAACCGTGCGAGGTCTGGTGGGCAAACTATGAACTACTGACTTAGGGAGATCTGCATGGTTGAATACCACGTGGAATGTAAATTATGTGTATTGCAATTCAAAAATTGGACGAGTACAGTGTTTGTTGACAACTAATTTTAAAGGTAAGTGATTCAGCATAGTTTATTGTTCATTTTTCCAGCAAAACATTTAACGTGAACCATTTAGTTACGGGGTGAATTGAGAATAAACCCTTGGTTGGTGGTTTGTTGTTTATATGGAGAAACCTACAAAATATCCATGAGAAGTTGAATAATTACAATGTGTCTGGAAGCTAAGTAGGTAGTAAAAGTTAGAAAATCTTGCTGGTACTGACTGCAAGTATAGACCCTAGGCCCTAGGCCTCATCAAATTTGTTGGTGTTAATGTAGTGTTCAAAATGGCTGAACAAAAGTCCACAACCCAACAATGGTGTTTTGGAGGAAGTAGGTACCAGCTTTACCCATGTATTTAAATGAAAATTCACCATCATATGTGCTACATTTAACAACCATTACCGTTTAGATAACTTGTGCTGTTATGTTTGTTTTGTAGATGCCGAAATCGAATCAATATTGCTGCGTTTACGGGTGCAAAAGTCTGTACGGCTCTCAGGCCTATTGCAGTCTGCTCTCATCACTGCCCATTCCCCACGAAGGAGCTTTAGATGCCCCGAGATAATGTGAGGGCTTTTATTCAAACCACAGGTTTGAAGGATGAGCGCATTTAAAAAAAATAAACTCGTCAGTTGAATTTTGTGACCACCCGATTGCAACAATGTTGCTTCGCCACACTTCCTCTCCTTCTTTATAGCATCGGCTATTTAAATCACTTTTAGTAAAGTCTAAAATAACAGATAAATTCACCACACCGAGCATTTTAAAAACTGAAAACTGATGTCCTCACTATACGGCCGTAACAGCTTCTCCCAATCAGGCCGCCATATTGGTTTGTGACGTCACACGTTTACAGTTAATCTCAATCGCCAATAGAATAGACCGCTCACTGGCAGCCTTGTGCGTACCAATTTGAAGGAAAGGCGGCCATGACACTTGGCGGCAAGGAATGCGCGCGATCCATAAGTTTGAATTAAGTTCTCTGTATTTATAGTTTGAATGCTTGAATGGAACTACCTACCTATGCTAAAATATCAGGCTTTTTACTTCTGTGATTTTGGATCTGCTGTCAATTACAAAGATATGGCTATAGCGATCTTCCTACTACTCACCCATCTAGAGACATAGGTAATCTATGTGAGAGTTCCTGGTCGCCTCGACCAATTTTTGTCCGACCTCTGTTTTGGAGAAGGGCCGTTTTCTGCTCTTACTTATGGAAATTAATACAGAAGTGCCAAAGCTGCCGACTTATCAATTGGCCTTTAAGAGGACTCATTAACAAACCTTCATGGTTGATGTAGGCCGTCAGGTAGGACTTCATATAATTTTACTGAATTGGTAGGTAGGTAGGTAGGTAACCTGTTTGCCTAGTTTAAACTGCAATAAGCCTATAACTACTTAGGTGTACAATAGCTGCCCTACGCAGGAGTACCTACCTATCTACGTGTACCTAACCTATTCTAACAAGAGAAAGGGACAAAAAATTGTTAAAATATATAAACCACCAAACAAATTTATCTAGGTAGGTGAATGTATTTCTACTGACCCTTGAAATGGATCAGCTTGGTCAGTTTTTGACGCACGGACGCCCCCCTCTTTAGGAAACCTGGGCAAAGCATACACAAATAAATATACTGTAGCTATGTTAAACTACACCCTTCCTTCAGGACTAGTGCTAGGTCTGGTAGGATGCGTTAGGTAGGTAGGTAGGTATAAGTATGTTGAACGTACCCAAAACAACTTTCTCCAGGTACACAGGTAGGATACCTATACTTACCTCAGCACCTGGCATTTCACTTGAAATACCAGTGCATGGTATCGTTGTAGGTAGGTAAGTAGATACTAAGTACCTACACAAGCTATTTACTTCCCACCTGTGGCCAAATAATTAGGTATAAAATACGGCGAACGTTGCCACTGGGGTGTGTACAGGTATGACGTTTTCTTGTCGACTATGACTCTAACACTTATTTTAAACGTTTTGTTTTATGTTAATCACTTTGTTTAAGTTACTTACTTGTGGAAAGATACACTGGAGCCCTTTTTTTGACGCTGCACACAGGATATTGCGGCACAAGTATACGGCATCTTACATGAAATAACATCCTTCGCCAAAACAAGCCGGCAACTGTCATGGCGGACGCATAGTTCACAGTTTGTCCGTGGTAAGCACTGCTTGGCGCTAGTGTCTATGTCCGCGAGCGGTCTATTCTATTATTAGACCGGGGGCCCACGGGGTCTGTTCTTGACGAAGGGCAGGAAAAGGTTTGAGCCTGTGGAGCGATGGGGAGGCTCTGGTAGTTTCAGGAAACCTGAGTCTTACTGTCCGCCGTTGGGGCTTTTGGGGGCTACAAATTTTTTAAATCGTGAAATTTTCGGAAAAATCTGTCGAACGGGAGGACGAAAAATTTCACCTTCAGAAGATAGGGGGCATGCCCCAGTATATAAAAACCAGGAAATAAGACACTTCGGTTGGGGCTTTCTACCCTTAAGCCCCAACCAAAGTGTCTTATTTTTTGATTTTTCTATACTAGGGCGCGGCCCCTATCGTTTGCAGGTGAAATTTTTTATCCACTCGTTCGACAGATTTTTCCGGTCTCCACCGATTTTGGATTGCGTCTTAAGGGTAGAAAGCCCCAACCGAAGTGTCTTATTTCCTGGTTTTTATATACTGGGGCATGCCCCCTATCTTCTGAAGGTGAAATTTTTCGTCCTCCCGTTCGACAGATTTTTCCGAAAATTTCACGATTTAAAAAATTTGTAGCCCCCAAAAGCCCCAACGGCGGACAGTAAGACTCAGGTTTCCTGAAACTACCAGAGCCTCCCCATCGCTCCACAGCAGGCTCAAACCTTTTCCTGCCCTTCGTCAAGAACAGACCCCGTGGGCCCCCGGACTATATAGGTCGTTGATCGAGACCCCTAGGCATAGAAAAGATGGTGGATTGAAATAAACATTGGTATACACGTAATGTCTGTATGTTTTGTTCAATACGGCGAAAACTGGTAAAAACATTACGATATATCGATCGATACTGGTACAAGCAACATCACTAGCAGCCATTTTGAAATATCAATAAATAGCAATAGACAGCAGTGGTACCTACTAGGATGGAATCTAGAAACTTTCGATATCGATCGAGATATCATAGAACTGACGGAAAAAAACTTATAATATCATAACTGCATATTCTACTTAAATAAAATGCAAGGTCCAATCATCACAAAATAGGTAGGTAAGTAGGTATGTACCATAGCCGTATCCACGGGTGGGGGGTTTAGGGGGTTAAACCTCCCCATGAACGGAAAATTAACATGGTAATGCCAACGTGAAGCAAAAAAATATAGGCAACCCCCCCCCCCCTCCCCCATGACCGCTTTTTGGACACGGGCCTGGTATGTACAATAAGTAGGAAATTCATTTTATAACTATAAGATAATTATTACAGATGTTCTACATAGTAGGTATGCCAGATTTACTAAAAAAAAAGAATGTCGGGGGGTTATCTAGTAATAGATTTTCTATGGAACGAACAGGGACAAGTCTGGTCAGCCGGGGTTGGAATAACTATGACCAATAATACCAGGTATTTTTTTTCTAGCTACGATTTTATAAATCTGGCTTGAATCTTGTCACAACACATACGGTAATAATATGGCATCACGGCAAGAAAACGTAGACAGGAAAACTAAAAAAACTACCTAACTAACTGGTACATAAAAGGTAATCGTAAAGTTCACGTTATCAAAATAAAATACACGGAAGGTAACGTTATTTATCCGATACAACAATGGAAACAATTTATCTATCTAGTGGCTGGTGCTATATCCCAGTTCTAGATAAAATAGCGCACATCACGCAAACACAATGTCGATGTTCGTATTTGCAATAATTCGGTGCAAACAACTACTGGGTGAATATCAAGTCAGTACAATTTGTTTACATTTTTTTCGAGAAAACTGTTCGACATTGAAATGTTCTGAAATATATCTTTTTAACTGGCTTTGTGGTAAAATCACAACATACCCACGTAATTTTTTACGATAAAAAGACGCATCATATTTCAGAACGATAAAAACGTAAATAAATAGCAAACGTATAATTCCATCTTAATCAAGTCTCTCATAAAATCAAACTACTCACAAGGTATACTTATTTAAGTAGGTACAGCACCCGGTACAGACGTCGGAGCAAGTTTACAGTACAAGTAGGTACATAAGCACAACCGTAGGAAAATGAATCTTCCTACAGGTCTTGGGATGGATTTCACCTCTTCTCTAAAGAGTACTTTAGTGTCTCCTATCGAACAGATTTATGTTATCGTATGTTTAGCTTATGACAGTTATGACACGTGGAATCGCACTAAAGTACACCTTAAGAAGTGGTGAAATCCACTTTAAGACTGTAGGTACAATATTGTTTGTTGACGCATCTTAATGACAAGTTTCTGAGGAAAATGTTGTTCTGAAACATAATATTATTTTTTAACGTCAGAAACTATTTTAGTATGCTGCGATTTTAATATCGAGTAATTTTTGTCATTAAAAAACGTCAAAAAACCAGCATTTGTTCGGAAGATCTGTTTACGGAAGGACAGTCGGGTTATTCATTTGTTCTGAAATATAGTACGATGTTTAAAGGCCAGAAACTAGCTTACACATTTGTTTTCGTTTTTTCGACCAATTTTTGAGGACACCGTCGGATATTTAAATGTTCTGAAATATAAAATGCAGTTGAGTCTCCAAAAGTGATCTCGAAAAAGGTCTTGCACTAGTTCCTGATGTTAAAAAACATATTACATTTCAGAAGAAATTAATATAAAGTGAGGGGATCAGGAAATATGGACGCTGTGGATGCAAGTCTTGGTGAAGGTAACGCGGGCCACACACGATGCGTCGTGGAATGGTGGGCCTGGAATGACAACTCAAACACTGCCATCCACAACCCCTACGTCCGGGGATGCCACCACGCCAGGACGGCCGTACCGGACGCTTCGTGTGTGGCCAGCTTAAGAAATACAATACACAGTGAAGCAAGCTAAGCTTTGTAAGTTCCGATGAACGCTTTGCAGTCGGGACATTTGTGGTGGTAGTTCTGGAAGGATGCCATACAGTAGGGGATGCAGCAACATACCCAGCACCTGCAACATTAATACAGTGTCACAAAACGGGGACCTACAGTTTTAGGATGGTTCAAACCCACACATGACATGTAGAACATATCAGAGGTGAACGCCAGTAAGAAAAAACTTCGGTAGGATTGGGATCGAACCGGTGTGACCCGGCTAAGGACAACCATCTACACCACTTGGCTACTGTTATCATTTTCCTAAATATAAACACTTTGTTTAAAGCGTCTAGTTCTGAATAAGCTCTCTTCGTGAAGAGACCATAACACCACATCCGTTTTATTGTCTTGGATGGATCTCACTCTTTAATGTACACTATAGTGTCTCCTATCGAACACATTTATTTTATCGTATGTTTATCTTATGACAAATGTCTCGCGACAGCACTTGTCTCCTTACGATAGCGCTTGTCATAAGCTAAACATACGATTACGTAAATCTGTTCGATGGGAGACACTATATAGTATACCTTAAGTGGTGAAATCCAGCCTTAGACTTAAATGTTATCTTTATTATCTTTATACTTATCACATTACTGATAACTGAGACACCAATCCATATAGGTACAGTGGTATGAAGAAAAATAAAAGACTTTTTGATTTTGACATAAGGTCAAGGGGTAAATGCACATGTGGCACTTAACCTATTCTAGCCACCAAGAATTATATGATGATATTATTCTTACTAATTATTTTATCAATACAAAAACTGTCAACTGTAAAACCAACACATTATATTTCAGAGGAAATAAAATGCAACAGCCTCTTCAAGAAATGAACTTTTTTTTGCAATGTCAACCATTGTCGACAGTTTCAGTATCGACTGTTCTTGTGGTGTGGAGTAAGACAGACTTACCCAAGAAGACATAGGACAAGAGCGGCTAGGTGAGCAGACTTCTGCGACTCCGTGGTGACGATAGTCTTGACGCGTTTGTGACAGAAGGGACATTCTATGGTGGCGGGCCTGGGACCCACAGACACAGCGACTGAAAACAACAAATTTACACATTTGTAATTGTCCCTCTCAGTGGCTTAGTGGTCAAGGCGGCTGACATGTGTCTTGAGAGGTCCGGGTTCGAATCCCGGCGTTATTTTCGTAAAACCACGAAACAGCCTGATTTCGGTCGTTTAAAAGACGCATTATATTTCAGAACATTTAAATATCCCATAGTTTCCTCATAAAGTATGCAGAAAAAATGTAAACAAATAACGAATGTATGTTCGGTCTTCATCGACCTTGCCTTGACCATCCAGATAGAGAGCACTGTTTCTTACAACCATGGATTTTAGGTTAAGAGGACGCTATACCTGCCGATGCATTTTTTGCCGCCCATAAGATTAACATTGCGAGCGGCGATTCATTTTCAAGCTTTACCCTTGGTTGGAAAGACACAAAATTTTGCCTGTACCTAGCCCTAACAATGTTCTAGGGAGTGTTCGAAGCAGATTTCCCAATTTCTCACTGGTTTCTTTTATTGCAACTGTTTTGCAAATGCTAGCATCGCATACCTCAAGAAAAGTGCTGTATCTCGAAAACCAGTAAAAAAATGGGAAATCTGCTTCGAACACTCCCTAGAACATTGTTAGGGCTACATACATGCAAAATTTTGTGTCTTTCCAACCAAGGGTAAACCTTGAAAATGAATTGCCGCTCGCAATGTTAATCTTATGGGCGACAAAAAATGCACCGTCAGGTATAGCGGACCCTTAATATAAGCTTACGTTGGGGGGCTGCAGGCGCCGTGGTGTACACTACAGTGGGTGGAGGCTGGGGGTGGAATGCTGGAGCCGCTTGCACTGGATTCTGCATTGCCACTGCAAACAGTAATTAATGATAAGTGCAGGTAGCAGAGTGGTTGGACTACAGACCGAAGAATACAAGTTCAAACCCCGGTGGACCGAGATTTTCTTCAAAAAATTTACAGCTAACTCTGGAGAGAGCAGCAAAAGCACTGATCGTCATTGATAGGATAGCGCACAGGGCGTGCGCTGCGTCAGCCCGGCCAAGCTCAAAAACTTTAACCGCGGCTCGGTTAGATGGACGAAGTCCTTAAAATGGGTAGTGTTCTAGTGTGGTTTCTATAGCCATGGGGAGCACTCCCTGCAGGAACTAGGTATCTCTGCTATGTGCTCAAGCTCAAGTGTCCCAGAAAGAGTATGATAGTGATGGAAAATGTAACAGGAAAAATTTGGGTCCGACACAATTCGAACTCGACCACACCACAAAACGAGTCATCGATCGCTCTTTATCTCTCTCTTTCATCTTATCGCAACAACAAACTGCAATAAGCTCATCAAACACTGCGTCGTCGACGTGTATGTGTATACAATGAATCCTGCCTACGTAGCTTGAGAGATTGCGAAAGTAAGTAGGTAGGTAAAAAGTCAGTAGGGGGCCTACAGTTTTAGGTAAGTCCCGAACCACCATAGCCTTGATATCCATTTCACTTGACATGCTGAACATATCAGAGATGAATACCGATCAAAAAAACTTTCGATTGAACCGGGATCGAACCGCTGTGACCCGGCTGTCATGTCAGTGCTCCTCTACAGACAGCTATCTCAACCAGTAGGGTGCTTATTTGAGGGTTTCGCTGCTATGTTCGCAAAAAATCACAAGGCTTGTGATGTGGTCATAATGTGGACGCGTCTTAAGGGTAGTATAGGATTAAACAACACTTACTTTGTGGATTATAGCCGTAGGGCGAGGGTACGTTGGGGTTGTAGGCAGGTTGCTTGAACACAGCTTCATCGTACGAGGGAGGCGCGCTGGGGTGTGGCTGGTTTCCAGACATATTATTGAATTCTTGCTGTTTATTCATCGAAAGTTAAAACAATGATAAATTAACTAAAAATCTAGTAAAAGCAATTAACAAGACCACGGTCCGTGAAGGCCTTGACAAGATCTGTATTGTTCAACTTTTGTTGTAGTTTATGACTCATAACCAGAAGACATTGACGTCATTCGGATCGAACTTCCCGCCATTTTTAAATTTTTATACCTTAAAAGTAAAATAAACTCTAACATACTTTATTTCTCATTTTTTTAAATATATTTATTATAAATTAATTTAAAATTATTTATTTATTGGGTTTTGAACCCAAACGAAGAGAAAACTGGAGTTTAAAAAATCAATATATCGATCGAGATGGCGACACCAGTTATATCCGGTTCATTTTTCGCGCGTTTTTTCGAAAAGTATTACCGCGATCATCATCGTGCAACCTAAGGTGCGGGCACATTTCTTCCAAATTGTGAAATCTCTGTTGGACTATGTAGAAATTGAAGTTAAAGTGATCCTAAAAACTGATAATGCTACTGCTATGGTACCTTCTACCTTCTACATTGTATGGATTTCAAAATTAAGAGACTTGTTTAAACACATTTATATTCCAGTTCAAGCTAAAAACAGACAATATTTCCGAGATTTTTTTGGTGTCTACTGAAGAAAAATTTAAACAACTACCTTCTTTGTAAATTTACAGGAGTTTTCAAGACAGTCAGTTCTCTACAAAGAAAATAACTACCTAAAGTGCCAACTGATTCTCAGTTCAATTTAACTGGAATTACTTCCTAGGTACAATACTGTTTGTTTCCTCAACAAATATTTTGGTAAACTACTGACGTGATAACGTGGTCAAACCATAGTTTTCTACGTTGCGATCTACCAATCGAGAGGTTTTTGTCATTTTTTTGGTCCAAAAATTACTCCATTGGTGGGTGGGTAAGGTGACGTTAACAAGAGCAAAGGCATATCCATTCCAAGAGTATGGTTGTGTTAACAGAGGCTAGCGAAATCAACTGCATGTGAGTAGGTATGGAATTTCAGATAAAATTAAACGAGTTGGCTCTAGTGGCAGTTTAAACATCATTGGAAAATAACGCTAGACTCAGCGTTAATGGCAAGAGTTCTTGTAAATAACGACGAGGTGGTACAATAGGTACAATGCTGTGTGTTTACGTTTCTCAATGACATATTTCTTGAGAATGAAACCAACTTAAGCGCAGTCTCTATTATCCTAAGAAGAAAGACACTTTGAGAAAGGAACAGTGTTCTTTGCTTCTTAAATAACAGGCTAAGAAGACGACTAACTTAGATGACCCAGTAACAACTGTTTGCTTATACAATCCATCAGTCTTCTTACCCTTTTATAAAGAAGACAAGACCACTGTTTCTTTCTTAATCAAAGTGTCTGTCTTCTAAGTATAATAGAGATAGGTCTGAGCGTAAGTGATTTCCAGAAGCTGCATCCTCAGAAAAATGTCATGAAGAACTGTCAACAAACCAGCATCAATGCGTCCTGGAATGGCAGGCTTGGAATGGCAACTCAGGGATGCCATCCCTCCCCACTAAAGATGGGGATGCCAACTCGCCAGAACGGCCGTCCAGGAAGCACCGCATGTGGCCAGCAAACATGCGTAAGGTCCCCCTTATATGTGATCGACAGACTTGATGGGTTTGGGCTCCTGCGTGAAGCTGCTCCACCACCCCGACAGGACGCCTCTGGCTTGCGTGACGGCCCCCCCGACAGCTCTCCCCGTAGTCGCCACTGCTTGGTTCAGCTTTCGCCCGCTTTCTGAACTCTGCATTGCCCTGCAACAATTTTTTGTTTGTTTCCAGTCTCTCTTTATTTCGTTAGGTTAGGTTAAATTGATATTTTGGCTCATTGGTTAGATTAAGTTTGGCAAAATATTCTAATCATTTGTTCTGAAATATAGGCACCTATTACTTTAACAATAAAACAAGTTTCTTGTGATATTTTGATTACGGTACTGAATGAGACTGGTAATTGCAATACCGCCATTGGCAGTGGCTCCTCTATAAGCTAAACATGTGCTACTCGAATGGGAAACAAATGACTGACAGTAGGACACTATGTTTAGCTTTCGAGTTCCTACACAGAGTGAGAGATCCTGCACTGAACATGCACCAGAACCCTACTATCTGAGTTTTATTGACACCTACAAACAATTCTGCCAACTGGGGCTGCACCAGTGTCCTACCGCGTCTGTTTTATTCAGATTTACATACTGCGACAGCCTGAGTTTGACGTCTTGCACTGAGAGAGCTCCAGCACTGGGGTGGCTCGGGGGTAACACCAACACCCCACTATGTTCCTGCCCCGCCCACATTTTGTAGTTGTGCGTATTCTTCCAAGCCGCCATGAAGTAAGGATTGAAACTGTCGTATTCTCGGCTGCCATCTTGGAAAAAAAAATAGTCGGTTAGGTTAGGTTATAGCTGAGTCCAGTGATAGGGATTTAGTTGGTTCCTGGTCTTTGCCGGCTGGGGGAAAACTCGACTATCGGGCGTACCTGGAAGGAGCGAGGTTCTCAGGAGCGTGACCAAGTACAGGTGGAAATGTGCCCGGATGAAAGCTTCGTCCGGAGCTCCCAGCTGCAGACACTGCTCTCCAACGGACCGCACCAAGTTGTCCATGAACCTGCGAAGATGTGTCAGTGTTAGAACACGATGGGGACCTACAGTTTTAGGTGGGTTCCAAACCACCATAGCCTCGACATACATTTCACTTGACATGCTGAACATATCAGAGTTGACGGTCGGTTAGAAAAACTTTGATACGATCGGGATCGAACCCTGCTCTTAGGTGAGCACACGGTTATTGAGGCGGTTTAAAGGTGAAGGAGTACCTGAGATCTTCTGTAGTGAGGGTGAGCTGCTTGCGGAGATCTGGGCAGGAAGTTTCAATCTTTCCCTCCTCAACCTCCACCAATACGTCAGCGAGAGACCTCTTCTGTTTAAAGAGCACATTTGTCGCTCCTGCTACGAAACCTGTCAATAAATTAGGACACAATCACATTTTTGAATGAAATATGATGGTAGTATGAATTGCATTGCAAGAAACTCAACCCAATGAAAGTCTCTCTCTATGTAAATTTACTCGCTATAGAGAACGTTTCAGCGTTCGCTCGGTATAGCTGGACTTTCAGACACAAGTCTTGCTAAATTCAACAAAATTTTTCGATGTATGTATTATTGAAGGAACCACTTTGAAGGGAGGCATTCCGAGAAAAGTTCCCCTTCCATGTAGCAGTTCCCCTTCGTGCTGCAGTGGACAGTGCAGTGTACCCAATGAAAAGCTGGCAAAAACCCGAGTTGGTGGTGGTGGTAACCACACGGCGACCATTGTGGCCATTAATTCGTTCCTTCGAAAAAATGACAAACCTCGGACTCCAGGGCTGGAGAGGAAGTCCAGGTAGCTGATACTCAGGTACGGACAGCACAGGTTGCCTTGGCTGAAGAGAGACAATGGCAAACCACACGATGGCAGGTCCAGATTGGCCACCAAACCTATATCACAGCCTGAGGGAGACCTGCAACCAGTCAGTTAGTAGAGCAACTAGACCACTTTAAGAATTATCCATCGTGTAGTACACGACAGGGACCTACAGTTTTAGGCGGGTTCTGAACCACCACAGCCTCGATATATATTTTACTTGGCATGATAAACATATCAGAGGTGAATGCCGTTGAGGAGAACGGCGGGGTCAATGTCCTTTTAAAGATCGCTCGGCTCTCGAGGCTGTGGCGGCCCGGGCAGAGCTCAACCAGATCAATAGATACTGCGTTACCTTGGTTACCAGGGGCGAGGGAGGGGAGGCGCACTCGATGATGAGGGTTGATTCCAGCTCTCCCTACCAGCAGCTCTATTATGGAACTTTTTATCACGCGTAATAACCGCGTGATAAACATTTGCAATGCTATTTTCCCTATGTTTTCGTGATAAAAAGATCCATAATATAGGGCTCCAGCTGCGAGTTGTCAAGATTTATCCTGGAGAATCTTGGCGGCCCTAGGCCTATCCAGCCCTAATGTATATCTGACCTTCACTGGCTGTGGGAAAACTCGACTGTGGGGCGTGATTATGATCAAATCACCCCCTTGTGAACATGGGGTTGAAGGGAAAATGATTAGAGCTCTCCAATCGTTTTGAACCGTGTTTGAAGTGAACGGAGGGGTGTTGGAGGGATGTTACAATGGACTAACGTATTAATTTAGGGTAGATTAAAAGGGGGATGAAGACGAGAGGGTAAGGGTGCTTTCATATGCAGATGACGGGCGCTTTAATCACGTCAAAGAACTAACTATACAGGGGCTTATCGTAAGCTGCATGCTAGGCCAGATTAGCTCAGTGGCAGGGAACCGAGATAAGAAGCATGAGTCACCAGCTCGATGAGATTTGTCCCGGTGAGACTTACTGGGCCTGACTCTACCCAGGGTACTTGGCTGGGGAAAACTAACGGTCGGGCGTGGTTCTCACCAAATACACCCCTTGTGTTGATTGCATAGGGGGAGACAGGTAAAGGAACCGGGACTCACCCCAATGAGGCATTCAACTCAACTTCCCTCTTTTCACCCTAAGTCCTTTTTTTTCAACATAATATAAAAGAGATTTGCATAATAAAAGGGTAGAACACGTTAGTTAGTAGAGGGGTGGTGAAGACAACCCGAACAACTAGACCTTTACAAGAATTATCCATCGTGCGCAGCTGGCAGCACTACCAAATACCAGCAAAAGGCGTTTCAGAGGTGCTTGATAGTCTTGATAGTCTTGATAGTCTTGATAGTCTTGATACCGAAAAGTATACATCATGGCCGTACGTGCGTTTGTCTCTAACCCGGGTGGAGGCGCACAGATCAACTGAATTGGCAGGAATACAGGTGTCTAAGACCAGTTCCGGGATACATTTTCAAGATAATTCTCAAAAATTGCGCCCAGTAGTGTCCAAAAAATAAAACTCGTACGTCTCAGTTGGGCATAAAATTTGGGCCGCGCTACAGGCATAAATAAACTTTCTCAACGAAAGAAAAAGTAAATAAAGGGTCCGACAATAGTCGCACTTAACTTTGTCGTCCCATATGAAATTTTTTTGAGATTTTTTGAAATTTTTTTGGGGGCGTAATTTTCACTCGATCCAAAATCGGTTGAAAATGACCCACGAGCATCTATCTGAGATCAGTTACACCAAATCTCATGATTGTCATTTTATTACTGTACCCCGAAATGTGTTCCGACCATTCAAAAACATGGTTTCTCATTCTCAACTCATTTTCAACACTTTTTCGACAAAAACGGCCGTAATTTTGAAGATAAGTAGTTTTGTTAGATAGATGTTTAAGTTACGTAGTTTTACATAAGCGTACCAAATTTCATGACAATCGGTCAATAAATGTGAATGGCGCCGAAACGATCGAACTTGGGTCCAAAACGGCCGTAATTTTCAACCAATTCAATTTTAGTTGCAAACGACCTCGAAGCATCTATTTGTCAACACACTTACCAGGCCCGTATCCAGAAAGCGGTCATGGGGGGGGGGGGGGGTTTAGGGTCATGGGGGGGGGGTTTCACCTATATTTTTTTGCTTCACGTTGGCATTACCATGTTAATTTTCCGCTCATGGGGGGGTTTAACCCCCTAACCCCCCCCCCCCCCCCCCGTGGATACGGCTATGACACTTACCAATTTTCAGTGTTATAGATTGAAAAGTGTACCGTCGGCGCTTGTCCGACCAATAAAAAACACGATTTTTTAATTATTTTGGCGGTTTTTTGGCAATAGCGGCCGCAGTTTTTGACTAATCAGAAAACCCTTAAAAAGGTGTCTCGGCAGTGATTTTAGACAGGTCCGTACCAAATTTCATCAAAATCGGGTGAACGGTATAGGCTCTAGAGCACTGCACGGACGGACGGACTGACGGACGGACAGACTTTTTCCATAAACCACTTTTTTGGACTCAGGGGACCCCCAGGATCATGGGAAACCCAAAATTTCAATTTCGAAATTTTGCACGAACCCAATACTTTCTCGCCATATATGGCTAGCGAGAAAGTAAAAAGGACTTACTTGGATCGAGAGGAATCTTGCATGAGATCACTACTAGTCAGAAGTAAAGCATCAATCCCGTATTCTTTATCTTGTTCTGAAATGTCTTCTGCTGAAACTTCTTCCATGGCTCCTGAAAAACACATTAAGGGTCACCACCTGTTTGTTTACATTTTAGGTAGATTTTGAAGAAAAATCTACCTATTGTAGTCGTACCAGTAGTCTCACTTTTGAAAAATTTCTTCACAGTTCTTCTTTTTATGACCCCTGGATCCCAAAACCACCATCAGTTCAAAAGTTTATACAGGGTGTTTCAGACCACCCGTGCAGCTACTTTTTCAGCGAAACCGGACAAGCTAGAGGGATGAAATAAAAATTTTGCAATCTAAGTTGAGGGTGATCTATTTTTGGCAATTAGTCGCGTAGACTATAGGCTCATAGGGGGAGTTTCAGGGGGGGTCATGGTCATGGGTGAGATCTCGGAATTTTCAAATGTAAAGGCATATCATGTGACCCATCAAAAGAAACGTCGTGAAAAGCCTAACTTACTTCACTGGTCAGATTTCTTTTAGCTCCCATAGTTTCAAAAGGGCGACCGTCCGCGTGCCTATATTTCCCTTTGATATTACATAGTAGAGGACCTGGACGTAATAGATAGATGAACGTTAAATGGCAGATAGTCATTTACGTCTACTTTCATAATATCTAAGACATTTTGATACCTTGGCCGCCATCTTGGTTTCGGAGCCATCTGAAACTTTGACAGGCCTTAACAAAAGGGCTAAAGGGCTAAAATCTCGGTCGAGTTCGTTAATGGGGGCGAAATGGGGGGACTTTTTCGAAATCTGGTTTTTCGCCATAACTCCCTTAATATTGCAACTAATGAAAGGTGGTTTTCTCTGAAAGTCGTCTAGCAGTGGTACCTACAACTTTTCTTAGTAACGTTTTTTGACCCCACCCTTAATGGTTGATTAAGGGTGGAAAAACAGGGGTTGGCGAACAAAAAATTCATAACTTGTGTCCTAGGGGTGTTATCGAGTTCTTTCTTATTGTAATGAATTTGCCTCAATATTACCTACAACTTTTGTCTGAAAAAGTTTTTTGTCCAACCCACCGTTTAGGAAATTTCAAAACTCAATTCCTCCGTTGATATTGGTGGGAATGCATCGGGATTAACTGAAAATCTTCTTAACCGTCATTCTAAATGATTTGAGACGTCTTTTAGTGGATGCAAGTAATCTTCGAAATCTACCTACGCCTTTCGGGGCTGCCAAAAGGGATTTTTTTTTCAATCATTTTTTGAGGACACTGGGATATTTAAATGTTCTGAAAAATATTATGTGTTTCTAACGTCAGAAGTGAACTTTGTTGTGATTTTACGAATGATAGAGCCCTTAAAAAGGCATAAGTATTACCTTTCGGATCTGTCATAAGAATTTTGTAGATAAATACCAACAGTCACCGTCTAAAATTAACTGTGTAAATATAATAAAGATACTATACTATACTATAATGGGAAAACACTAGACTCGCACGACTGAGGTCCTGCGTTAAAAATCCGAGTACTAGAAATTTTCTGTTGGTAGCATGGATGGATAAATGAACATCTGTACCTTCAGGCCAACGGTATGGGCTGTAACCACCATCAAGGGCGTGGGGTCTTTACTTACCAGGCGAAGGGGAGTCTCCATTTTGTATTGCTTCTCTACTTGTGGCTTGAGAAGAGATCTGCAGTTTTGGCGTCACACCGTCTCTTGGTTTGTCCTTCGCTGTATCATTATGTACGGAAGAATTAACCACTGGGTGAAGGTTAACTGGAAAATCCAACGGGGCCACTGGCGAGACGGGGGAGCCTTGCGGGCTGAAACCAAAGAAATCCTCAAAAACGGAAGGAAAAACCATTTCTGGTGCCGCGTTTTTGTTTTTGCTGATAAAATAGGTATACCTTGCGCACGCAGCTTGATAGAGTCCGGATTCTAAGAGACCTGGATGGAGGGACAACAACGACAGCAGACTGGCGCAAAGAGGCTCAACAGGAGAGTGGAAAAACACAACGCGTCGTTCCAACAACAGCAGCTTAAACAGCACTAGACACCGGTGCTTGAACCGCGACACTAGCTCTCCTACAGACAGACCTGTAAACAAAAACGCCAGCTATAGGACGGTTGTTAGTAGAGAGATGGGTGGCGTAGACTAGACCATTTCAAGAATTCTCCATCGTGCTCAGCTGGCAGCACTACCAAACACCAGCTCCCCCACCCATCGTGTTAGTTCACGGCGGGGAACCAACAGATCTAGGTGGGTACCGAACCACCACAGCCTCGATATTCATTTCACTTGAGACGCCGATCACTTACCGTCGTGTAGGTGCGTAAGAGAGCTGTCGGGCAGACAACCGCTTAAATGGTGGAATGCGTCTACAAGCAGAGAAGTATCGGAGAAATCTCCACCATCGAAAAATGCAGCAGTGATAAGCTCCATTTTGACCTGAAACAAGAAAGATGAAAATCGTGGACCTACTGCACTGGTAGGGCCAGAAACTAGTGGGACCTGAAGGGGGTGATTTGATGGAGAGGAAAAATCTCGTCAAGTCGGGACTTGATCCTGTAGACACAACGCATTTTTTCCCTGATTTGGATATTTGGATTTCAAATAATGTGTACGAGCCATTACCTGTATGTATCCATAGAGAGGAGCGGTCGCTAACACGCAGACAGCCTTCTGTACGGTACCCCGCGTCATTTCAGCAGTCTTATTCTTCACCTTTTCCAGCGGAATTTGCTGGAAGCAGGACACTCCGAACACGGTCCGTAAGTTCGGGGTTTGCCCAGGTAGGTGGAAGAATACTGCGTCTCGGGGGTAGTTGTGCGCTCCATCGGGCATGGCTAGGGATGGAAGATGCTTCCAGGCATGTGGCAGAGCTTCCAGCGGCGGGTAGCAAAATTCCAGCTGGATAGAAACAACGCATGAGAACTAGCAAAAAACATGCAGGAGTGAGAATCCTAAACAGTCTAGACTTTTGAGACAGTATTTAGAGCAGTTATTTATAGGTAGAGCAGGTGCACGTCAAAAGGCGTATTAATTAAGCGTCGCATTACTCTGTAAATTTTTGGAACGAACATTCGGCTTGTAGGACCATAATTAACTGAGAATACAGACCTGGCATCCTTTCTTATGATGGAATCCAATGACACAAATGTGAAGCACCTCTTCTTTGCAGCTGGTCATGACTGACGATGATCACACCCCATTAACTGGAAGATAAGTAACGGCTGGTTACCACTGAGGCAGTTTCATGCCTTCAAATATCAAATGTGTAGGTAGGTTAGTTCTTAACTGCTTCGACCACAACAACAGTAGGGGGTACTCAACATCTTCACAAAACCTCGCAGAAAACAATCAACCTGCACAATCTGACAAATAAATAAGACGAAACTTACCGTAAAATTTCATTATAATTTAAATATTGTACAGAATTATTTTTATTCGCAACAAAAAATCCATTTTCGATTTCGCCAAAAAAGAAAATAAACAATTTTACAGCAGAAGACAATCAATAGCGATTCAGCGATATCTCGAATAACCAGAAATGGGGAAACTTGGATTTTAATATCCATTATTTTTTCATTTAATTTTACATTTTAAGTCTTATTTTTATTTGAACAAGTATATAATTATATTTAAAATGGGAATTTAGTATTTTTTACTTCCTGCTTTGAATAAACTACTATTAAAACAGTAAAAACTGTTTGTCATATAATTCAAGTATTTCTACCTTATATTGCAGTAAAAATAAAATAAAACTCATTAATATCAAAATTAAAACTTAAATATATATATTTTAATAGTAAAAAATTAATTAATATGCTCTAATTATGTATTATTACAAAATATTGAAAAAAACAGAAAATGGCGCCAAATTTTTATTGTTGTTATGTTGGCTTCCAAGTGCCCATACTCAGTTTGCAGATGACAGATTTTTCAGAGTGGCGTCAGCTTTGAAAGCGTTAGGGCCCTCTTACTAGCCAAAGTTTTTTCACCCTAAAAAACTCTTTATTTTTCATATTTTTAGTGTGTTCAACAACCCGTTCTCTACTAATGGTAAGTGTCTCGTTCTGTTTGAAACCATAACTCCCTTAGATAATCTGTATTTCAGCTTCCAAAGTCCCAAACAACCGCCTCTTGGCGCCGCCCCAGCAGACGCCCTTTTCGCGCCTCTACCTCAAACTCAAATTATTGGTTATTTCAGCTTTATTGGCGTGTTTGTTTGTTTCAAACGCTTCCCCAGTACTTATTTCATGGGAAAATGTACTTTTTTGTGTTTTTTTGTGGGAATAGGCTTTGTATAGGTGACTCGGTCCTGCGCCCTTGGTCGATCGCAGATGGCGTTCTGCGCGGGACGACGCGGCGTCGCGCGTCGTATTTCCCTGTAGCTTGAGATCGATTTTTGATATCTGGCTAAGGCCCTATTCACACTATCATATTTTGGATTAAATATGTTTTAATGGGAAATGGTAGACAACATTTTAAAATATAGGTAGTTGGCACTCCGAGCCCTTCATAACCCTGCCTCATTTCGATACCATCTCTATAGCGAACGCTTTATATAGCGAGCAAACTTCCATGGTGCCTTGGCGGTCGTTATAGAGAGTGACTACAGCTTTATCGAGGCTGTGGTGGTTCGGAACCCACCCACCCCTCTATTCATAGCCGTATCCACGGGGGGGGGGGGGGGTTTAGGGGGTTAACCCCCCCCCCCCCCCCCATGAGCGGAAAATTAACATGGTAATGCCAACGTGAAGCAAAAAAATATAGGCGAACCCCCCCCCCCCCCCCATGACCGCTTTCTGGATACGGGCCTGCCTCTATTGTTCCATGTAGGAATGAATTTGACGTAGGGGTTGGTTGGTAGGGGGCGGCAAAGTACCTACAAAGGACAGAACTCAGAAAATTTAATGAACAGTTTTAATGAGCCTATGTTACTGAGGAAAACGGGCGGTCGTAAAAAGAACTTATATGGGAAATGTAATCTCGGAACTTTCAAAGGTTGGGTAAGCTAAATATGGAAGCCACATGGTGCCGCGGCGCGGTGCAGCTGCCAGAAGGCAGCTGAAACTAACACAGCCGACGAGAGCCGAGGGGCACCCATGTTTAACTTACTGGCAAAAACTTCGGGCAAGAATGTACCTTCTTCCCTCCAACAAAGGGTAATGAAATTTTGTCCTTCTCCGGCTTCTTTGTTCCATCGACAACTAACCCCTGCTAGGCATTCACTCTTCCTATGGGTGAGTTCGTTTACCCCTATTAACGGTCGGTCTAGCTCGAGTGCCGGGTCACACCGGTTCCATCCCGATCCTATCAAAGTCTTTCTGATCGGCATTCACCTCTGATATGTTCAGCGTGTCCAGAGAAAAGCATATCGAGGCTGTGTTCGAAGCAGATTTCCCATTTTTTTACTGGTTTACAGTACAGATACAGCACTTTTCTTGAGATATGCGATGCTAGCATTTGCAAAACAGTTGCAATAAAAGAAACCAGTGAGAAATTGGGAAATCTGCTTCGAACACTCCCTAGAACATTGTTAGGGCTAGGTACAGGCAAAATTTTGTGTCTTTCCAACCAAGGGTAAACCTTGAAAATGAATCGCTGCTCGCAATGTTGATTTTATGGGCGGCAAAAAATGCATCGTCAGGTATAGCGGATTGATTTTGTTCACTGGCTTCACTGCTCCAGCTTATGTTACATACAGTAGTATCACTCCTAGGCTGTTATTTCCAGGCCGTTATCAGTACCGATACCTAGCTGTAATCAGCGAGACCAGCGAATTAGTAACAGTAAAACATTTCTTGCTGGTTTAATCCAAGCATTCACCTCAGTAGTAAAGGTTATATTCACTTTTTTGTTTTTTGTAAAAATGTCTGTCTATAGAGGGTGGAGGGTGAGATTTGATCTCCGACAGTAGCTGGTCGACTGAAAGTCTTCCTAATATGCAGTAGTATCTCTCTATAACGACGGTCAAGGGGTCTGCATTTTCTCGCTATAGAGAGGGTATTAAAATGGGTGTGGCCGCCACTGTTGGTTGGGCAGACAGACCGGATCAATGTTTCGTTGCCGTGGTTACCAGGGAGCTTGGCTCGCACAAAGGTTTCCATAGCTACCTGAAGAGTGGGGGAGGGGGAGGGGGGGGGGGGAAGCCTCGCTCAATACATCTAGATTGGTTTTGGAGTGCCCAGGGAGCTGGAAAGATTTCATCTCATGCGGATGATTGAAAAGAGGGGTTCAAAGCAGGGGGTAAAACGGAAATTGAAAGAGGTCACAGGGTGGAAGGGAAGGGAGGAAATTCATTAAAAAGGAAAAAGAAGCCATTGTCGTTTCTTATGGGGTGAAAGAGGGGGAAGGGAGAAAAATCTACAACTGAGGTGGAAGGAGAAGGCAGCTGTAGCTTAGGTAACGTCGGGAGGGTGGGTATGCCAGGGGGTCACACTGATCAACCGATTTTCCTCAAATTTGGAATATAGATAACTGAAATCAGTTCCAAGATACGTTTTGAATAAAATTTTGATAACTTGAATATGCTCACTATTGTCAAAAAAAGTCGAGACGAGACCTTCAAATTTCGCAGTAGTTTTCCCAAACGGATGTTCTAGGATCATTTTGCTCACTTTTGAGAAATTTGGCCCACACGTGAAAACCTTGCCCCATTAAAAGTATTCGCCGGAATTTCACACTAAGGCTGAATTTCACCACTTTCCGATAGTGTCTATAACGAGAGAATTTAACGAACGGATTTAAGTTATCGTATGTTTAGCTTACGACAAATGCCTTGCGCTTGCACTTTTTTCTCTTGCGGTCGCACTTGTCGTAAGCTAAACATACGATAACGTAAATCCGTTCGTTAAATCCTCTTGTTACAGACACTATCGGAAAGTGGTGTAATTCAGCCTTAAACATTTGTTGAACAAGACGGATTTTACACTACGTTAAGAGCACGCTATACCTGACGATGCATTTTTTGCCGCCCATAAGATTAACATTGCGAGCGGCGATTCATTTTCAAGGTTTACCCTTGGTTGGAAAGACACAAAATTTTGCCTGTACCTAGCCCTAACAATGTTCTAGGGAGTGTTCGAAGCAGATATCCCATTTTTTTTGCTGGTTTTCGAGATACAGCACTTTTCTTGAGGTATGCGATGCTAGCATTTGCAAAACAGTTGCAATAAAAGAAACCAGTGAGAAATTGGGAAATCAGCTTCGAACACTCCCTAGAACATTGTTAGGGCTAGGTACAGGCAAAATTTTGTGTCTTATGGGCGGCAAAAAATGCATCGTCAGGTATAGCGTCCTCTTAACGGACTGATAATCAATCATGAAGATTGGTGAAAGTGGCCTCAGATAGATGCTTCCGACTCTTTTTAACAATATTTCGACCATTGTCAGCCCCTTTATTTATTAGGGTGAGAGAGAGAAGATATTACAATAGAATGAATTCTTAGTTATAGTTGTTGTTTAATTCATATTATATCTACAGACGTTGAATACCCGAATGGGTGACAATTGTACATTATACATTTACGCATTTCTCTCGTCATTGTGTTGCCGCTGTTGGCCTGGGCAGACAGACCGGATCAATGTTTCGTTGCCGTGGTTACCAGGGAGTCTGGCTTGCACAAAGGCTTCCATAGCTACCTGAAGAGGGAGGGGGAGGGGGGGGGGGGGGGGGGGGGGGGGAAGCCTCGATCAATACATCCCGATTTTTTTTTTTTTTTTTTTTGCTGTGCCCGGGACTCGGGCTGTAGGGTGGCTAAGCGGATTAGACGTCCGGGCTGGGAACCCATACAGCTCAATTTCGAATCAATTTTCAGTTCATATAGAAACTCAAGTGAACGTCACTATGACCACTTATTCAAAACGTCGAGTCGGTTTGTTTGAGATAATTCAAACTCTGCGAAGTAGCCAAAAGTCATTTTCTTGGATTTTTGCTAACTGATGTTCTTAAAAATGACTAATGCACCACCTCACGATAGTGCCTTTTAACGATCGAATAGCTATCGATTCGGTATAGCAGACGAAAAAATTATCCTGTCGTTAAATTTGTCTAGACTAGAATTCGTCTGCTTTGTTTACGTCAAATTTATTTCAACAATTTCCAGCTAAAAACGGAAATAAACGTGAAAAAACCCAATTTTTTCGGAGAAAGAAGTTAAAATGTTGATTAGACTACATTAGACTACACCAAATGAGTCGCAGGTATGAAAGTTATCGTTTTCGCTAACGCTCGGATAAACCACAGCTAACGAAACGATAACGGTGCGTGGTGAAAGCCGTTAACATTTTTTACCGATACGATAGTCTTCACGTTAAAGTGGTGAAATCCAGCCTAAGTACATTTCATGTTTTTATTTCAATAAGGAAATATAATATACCTTTTAACGGCCAAAATGAAAAGGCTGTGTAGTGATTTTTGTCATAAATAAATTTGTCTGAAATTATCCGATCGTAAAAACACAAAACACAGAACACAGCCTGTTACTTTTGGTGTCGTTAAAAAGACATATCATATTTAAGTGGACGACATCCAGGTCCTCCAACTAATTTGTGGCTAGTTAGTGCGTTGTTGCGTGGAGTCCATCCAATGACTTATGCGGCATAAGCTAAGTATGCAATTCTGTAATCTAACCAGCGAGCGGGCCTCGTCAACACTCGCTGTCTGTAGAATTAGAACGGCATATATTCTTGTTGACGAGACGTTGCAATTTCCGAAGCGAATTTCAATATTTTTTAAAAATACTTTGGCGTACATTTATAATTTAAATAACTACCACATTCCATTACAATATCTTTTGGCAAATTAAAATCGTTTTTTTCACCCTCGTAAGGATAAATGCCTAGGCTGTAGAGGCCGTAATACCTGGGAGGGTGTAAACCACCCCTGCGTCAATGGCATCAGGGTTTCTTTTATTTTGGCGACAAGTGTCACACCAAATCAACTTTATACGCACGTACTCCACGAATCGTATCAAGATTCGTAAAGTTCTGGGAGCAGCAAGATTTCTAAGAGAAAAAAATCTACTTTTCACCCCCTAACTTCTCAAGGGGGATGAATTTCAAAATTTTACCAGCAAAGTGAACTAGCTATACATTTTCTTAAATTTATGTAATTTTTTCGTGGAATTTCCTCCAAAACTAAAAGCGTAGCAACGTCCTAAGTCCCCCAGCTATGGATGTCGTCCACTTAAGAACATTTAAATATCCATACAGAAAAAACTTAAACAAACACTACTGCGTAGACGCCCATAAGGTAGGTACTGGGTTTCCCTCGGCAACTGTGCAGCCAGAGTCCTGGGGGGGGGGGGGGGGGGGGGGGGGTTGTCAAGACCGATCGGGATGGATGTATTGAGCCATCGACTTCACCCCTCCCCCTTTCAGGTTGCTACGGTTACCTTTGTACTTTGAACTTTCCCAGTCTCCCTTGTAGCCATGGTAACATTGATCGGGTCTCTCTCGGTCCCGAGGGGTTTTAAATATATATCATTTATAGATTTTATAAATACAGAGCGGCAGTGATTTTGGGGAAATTGAGATTTTCCTGAAAATGTGTCTGAAGCATATCTATCTGAGACCACTTTCACCAATTTTCAAGATTATTCGCGATTTGTTTACGTTTGGACTTAAACTTTGTGAGAAAACTATTGGATATTTAAATATTCTGAAATATAATATGTCTTTTTAACGTCATTGCTCACGAGGCAATGTTGTGATTTCACGATCGAAATTTTGGACAATGTTTTTGGTGACAAATATCACTCGATCGTAAAATTTAGGAGATTCCATGGTATGATTTTTGAAACGATTGGATGAAAAATAAAGGGTCCGACAATGATCGCACTTGACTTTCTCGCAATTTTTATAAAAAATTTTGATTTTTTTTTACGTGAATTATTTTTTTTGGCCAGAATTATAACTTTTTCTAAAAACTTCTTTGCCACACATTGGACGATACTTTTAGGCACCGGCATGCCGAATTTCAAACATACCCATCAAACTGTGAAGTGTCGATCGACGCGCGTACATGTTTCCTATTTTGCAATCGTAATGGTAGAGTGCGAGGTTTACCTGTTTCCGCACCTGTATCTCAGTAACGGTTCACTTCCGGACACCCATTGATAGAACAAATATCATCTAAATGAACCCCTCTATCCACCCTAAAAATATGTACCATTCATCCTGAATCACTCTGTATATGAAATTAACCAGCTTTTGAGTGATTGATTTATTTAATGTTTTCTTCAGTTCCTGTGCAACTGCTGACGAGCTCCACCACTGAACACTCCGTCACCCCAGCCCCTCAGATCTCAGACTCTTCCTTTGGAAGTTCTAGACTGATGGTGCGCAAGTGCCTGGTGACCCAACCAAACCTTGCGAGCTCTGCTACTGCATCCGTCATGCAGGAATGTCCCCTGTCGGCTGCCGTCCGATCTATGAGGAACTAGTCTGAGGTAAGGCAATAAGGACGGTAGATTATTTTGTGGAATATCCGGTCAACGTCTGATTGTGTGACAGGGTGATAATTGAACTTTAGCATATTCAATCGGATTTTTAAACGACTGAAGCTAAGTACAGTTTCCTGGTAGTAGCTACAGTAGTCTGTCTTTTTCCTGCACAGATTAAGAAGAACTAAAAACAACGACCCCGAAGCACCGCGACCAACCCCTGGTCTGGTTCTAACGGTGACAACTGCTGGACCCCTCGACAACGGTCACGGGTACGCCGATGGTGCCAGCATTGAGATGGTCGCTCTTGTGAGCACTTCTACTGCGAGGCGAAATTGTATGTGCTGACCAGGAGTGTGGTACTCCGCTGGACAAGCGGAATTGCACTGTCGTGCCACCACCCCCTGGTGCCTGCTGTCCTGAGACATATCAACTAGGTAAGTGTGGAATTTACCCTGAAATATAGGACGGAAATGGTGGGGATGTGTTTTGAATCGTTTGTGATGTTTCAACAGATCACTGAATGGCGTACAACCTGAAAGAGTCTTGTGAAATTCGCCTTCCTGGTTCCTAATGTGTTTTCGTTTTTTATGAAAATTGGTATTGTTATTGTTACGGCAAGGATGTCGAAGAACTCACTAATATTTTGCACAACGGTTTATTGCGGATGAAATAATGACAATTATGAACACACGTATTTAACACTATAGCACAGCGAGAACGCGGATTGAGATTCACGGTAGCACTGATTTCTGAACTGACCGAACTGACTGTTTATAGGTAACTGACTGTTTGAACTGACTATACTGACTACTGACTGGAGAGAAGTCGGTGAGGTCTGAATTTATATAGGTGTAGAATATTCTGGAAACAAGCATGCAGGTACCGAGGCTGTTGGAAACAGGTAGTAAGTTCTGTCCGTAAGCGAAGTAGGTAGGTAGCCTCTAGAATGATCAGGAACATGGTAGTCTGTTTGTTTACCTGCGGTAATGTTGCCGTTTCCGCATGAGTGACTTTACAAGCACTGTCCATTAGGGATGAGAAAGGCGTGTAACTTTCTGGTAAGTTCTCGATGTTATTTGATTCTTTAAAATCAACCAAGGCTACATCTCAACAAAATTCTCGAACTCACGGTCGGTACCTACTTACCCATGCACCCTCTCTATGAGGGGGGAGTTCCCCTCCTTTAGGTGGCTTTCTTGGGACTATATCATCAGCTAGGAGTTAACTATCAGATAAATTCACAATAGGTCCAAAAAGGCAAGGCAACCCCTCCAAAATCATACGGAGTTTCACAATCATAAACACGATTTTTTCCACTTTTTGACTTTATTTTGCTAACATCAGCCGGAATTTTGAATCGATTGAAATGTTTTTCTACAAATCTTTAAGGGTCCGCTATACCTGACGGTGCATTTTTTGCCGCCCATAAGATTAACATTGCGAGCGGCGATTCATTTTCAAGGTTTATATACCCTTGGTTGGAAAGACACAACATTTTGCCTGTACCTAGCCCTAACAATGTTCTAGGGCAGTGGTTCTCAAACTGTGTTCCGCGGAACCATTTGGTTCCGCGATGCCTTGCCGGGGTTCAGCGAAGCCTTCTCCGAGCTTCAGGGAATACAACTTTAGTTTAGTTTAGAAAAATTGAAATAGAAAAATGTATTGTTGTTGTTTCCTAAAAAACCTGTGAAATCGACGATCCAATGTTTAAGGTTCCACGAAAGAATTCCCGACTAAATTTGGTTCCGCCAGCCAAAAAGTTTGAGAACCACTGTTCTAGGGAGTGTTCGAAGCAGATTTCCCATTTTTACTTTCTCGCTAGCCATATATGGCGAGAAAGTATTGTTTTCGTGCAAAATTTCGAAATTGAGATTTTGGGTTTCCCATGATCCTGGGGGTCCCCTGAGTCCAAAAAAGTGGTTTCTGGAAAAAGTCTGTCCGTCCGTCAGTCCGTCAGTCCGTCAGTCAGTCCGTCAGTCCGTGCAGTGCTCTAGCACCTATACCGTTCTTCCGATTTTGATGAAATTTGGTATGGACCTGTCTAAAATTACTGCCGAGGGGCATTTTCAAGGATTTTTTGATTGGTCAAAAATTGCGGCCGCTATTGTCAAAAAACCGCCAAAATAATTCAAAAATCGTGTTTTTGGTTAGTCGGACAAGCGCCGACGGTACACTTTTCAATCTATAACACTGAAAATTGGTAAGTGTGTTGACAAGTAGATGCTTCGAGGTCATTTTCAACTAAAATTGAATTGGTTGAAAATTACGGCCGTTCTGGACCAAAGTTCGATCCTTTCGGCGCCATTCACATATATTGACCGATTGTCATGAAATTCGGTACATTTGTTTAAAACTACTTAACTTAAACATTTGTCGAACAGAATTATCTTGAAAATTGCGGCCGTTTTTCTCAAAAAAGTGTTGAAAATGAGTTGAGAATGAGAAACCACGTTTTTGAATGGTCGGAACGCATTTGGGACTACAGTAATAGAATGACAGCCATGAAACTTGGTAGAAGTGATCTCAGATAGATGCTCTTGGGTCATTTTCAACCGATTTTGGATTGCTTAAAAATTACGCCCGCAAAAAATTATCAAAAAAATCCCCCCACCCAAAAAAAAAAATCATACGGGGCGAGAAAGTTAAGTGCGACTTTTGTCGGACCCTTTATTTACTTTCTCGCTAGCCATATATGGCGAGAAAGTATTGTTTTCGTGCAAAATTTCGAAATTGAGATTTTGGGTTTCCCATGATCCTGGGGGTCCCCCGAGTCCAAAAAAGTGGTTTCTGGAAAAAGTCTGTCCGTCCGTCAGTCCGTCCGTCAGTCGCGACAGCTCCGCGCGTGTTTCTGCCCACTCTCCGTGTTAAAATAATTTTCTGCCCAGGGCAGAAACAGAAGGACCAGCTTAACATAGTGGTTGAAAACAGCGAAATATGCTTGTAGGAAATCTGTTAAGTTTTTTATTAATTTCTCGTATAAACCTTCATATTTTTACGTGATTTTTTTAGCAGCTGCTTAATTATTCATAATACATCTCCTAAAATAATCCGATGTGGTTAACACGATGGAATTCAGTTTTTTGTTACTCTGCCATTCTCATCTCGAGGTCTGGTGTTGGAGTCGTATAAGTTTCCTATACTTCTCCTTTGGAAAGTTGTTAAAAATATTGAATCTCATCTTCTTCTCTTTTACTTTAAATATTAAGCTCAGATGAAGCTTATAAACTTAATCAGTTACAAAAAAATCAAATTTATAAAATTATTTTCTACAAAAATATCTGAATTTGAACATGGGCGCGCAAATGAATCTGTAAACTGGCGACATTTTCCCCAAGTAGCGTGCACGCGTTGGATAACCTAATTACTCGTAAGGTTAACATAAAAGATCATGATTGTATAAAAAAGCTGTGGATAACCTAATTACTCGTAAGGTAAACATAACAAATCGTGATATTATAAAAACCCAGTGATATGGAACCCATGGATCTACCTACCTATACTCAATAAAAATGACAATTTATCGGTTTAATTTTTTTGCGGGAATGTATTTATTTTATTTAGGGTGCGTCCCACCATGCCCAGTTAAAATTAAACTGGAGATTTACCATGTTAAATTTAACTTTTAAGTTAAATTTAACATGGTAAACATAGGACAAAATCTCCAGTTTAATTTTAACCGGGCATGGTGGGATGCACCCTTATACCTACTCTTTTTTTTCTGAGGTCAGAAAATAACTGAAGGCCTAAAAACTGAAGCTTTGTGGTAATATTAAGCTGTTTATCTTCGTTAAGACTGAATATAGGTACATTCTTTATTTTTTTACGCTAGAACTTCAAACTTTGTGAGAAAACTATAGATATTGGATATTTAAATATTCTGAAATATAATATGTCTTTTTAACGTCATTACTCATTCATTAGGCTACCTAGGTAGCACGAAACTATATTTTCTCATTCAAAACTTAATTCTCTCTAGTGTAGGTAAAGCCGTGTAGTTTCGGGGGGGGGGGGGTTCACATCCCCCTAACCTCCCCTGGGTACGGCCTTGCTACCGGCACACTTCATACCTTCCTGAGTGCAAGTATGTGCTAAGTGGAGACGCTACCCCTGAGCGTCCTATCCATGGGTTCTATATCACTGCTAAAAACTTGCCAGGCAGAAGTGTCTTTGGGTGATTTCTCGCTTCGTTTTGTAAAAAATGTGCTCTAACTATTTCTTTCGCATAGGCACTGCTCTCTGTGCACAGGCATGTGAAGCCTCTCCTGCTGTTGATAGCTAAGTAATTATGGCAAAGATAGAAATATCCGCGCAGTGACAGCAGTGAAATGTATAGGTACCAACATCGACATACCTACTCAATGTCTATTGACATTTTGATGTTGAATTTTCTGTGCTGGGAGCAGGGCATGGATGTTCGGTTAAAAATATCCAGTGGGGGACTGGGGGTCATAAACTGATGGTTCACTCATAAATGAGTACCGTCAACTGGTTTAACATTGACCCTTTAAAGGTAATTTCGGCCCAAGCGCGGAAAAAGATACTTTTTGAAGTAACTTAGAGAATTTTAATTTTTACCGCGTTTTTGTTGTCCACGTTTATGTTGGCGATCCTGGAACGTGGCATGAGACAAATCTTGTTCGCGACATTATTCCCAACCTGCCCGCGCGATTTAAACTACATTGATCTGACAAAGACTGTGGGCACGAACAGTGAGGCGGGCATGTACGCCATTCGGTAAGTTATACACTGGGCAGACACAGTGAGGGGGCGGGTAGAGGTGCGGGCAGAAACAGTGAGGCGGCCCTACATCCGTCCGTCCGTCAGTCCGTCCGTCAGTCCGTTCAGTGCTCTAGCGCCTATACCGTTCATCCGATTTTGATGAAATTTGGTATGGACCTGTCTAAAATTACTGCCGAGACACATTTTCAAGGATTTTTTGATTGGTCAAAAATTGCGGCCGCTATTGTCAAAAAACCGCCAAAATAATTCAAAAATCGTGTTTTTGGTTAGTCGGACAAGCGCCAACGGTACACTTTTCAATCTATAACACTGAAAATTGGTAAGTGTGTTGACAAATAGATGCTTCGAGGTCATTTTCAACTAAAATTGAATTGGTTGAAAATTACGGCCGTTCTGGACCAAAGTTCGATCCTTTTGGCGCCATTCACATTTATTTAACGATTGTCATGAAATTTGGTAAATTTGTGTAGAACCATGTAACTTAAACATCTGTCGAACAGAATTTTGTTATCTTCAAAATTACGGCCGTTGTAGTCAAAAAAGTGTCGAAAATGAGTTGAAAATGAGAAACCACGTTTTTGAGTGGTCGGAACTTATTTGGGACTAGAGTAATAGAATGACAGCCATGAAACTTGGTGGGAGTGATCTCAGATAGATGCTCTTGGGTCATTTTCAACCGATTTTGGATTGCTTAAAAATTACGCCCGCAAAAAAATCTCAAAGAAATCCAAAAAAAAAAAAAAAAAAAATCACATGGGGCGAGAAAGTTTAGTGCGACTGTTGTCGGACCCTTTATTTTACTGGTATTCGAGATACAGCACGTTTCTTGAGATTTGCGATGCTAGCATTTGCAAAACAGTTGCAATAAAAGAAACCAGTGAGAAATTGGGAAATCTGCTTCGAACACTCCCTAGAACATTGTTAGGGCTAGGTACAGGCAAAATTTTGCGTCTTTCCAACCAAGGGTAAACCTTGAAAATGAATCGCCGCTCGCAATGTTAATCTTATGGGCGGCAAAAAATGCACCGTCAGGTATAGCGTCCTCTTAAGTAATGTTTTTTTAGCACAAGATTATCGATTTTTTGTCGGGATTCGAATCAGGGTTCTTTGGCTTACCAATCCGTACGCTTTATCCACTCGGCCACAGTACAGCATGAGCCCCGGGGGCTTGTCATCACCGATCGGGATATATTGAGCCGTCAACTTCACCCCTCTCCCCCTTCACGTTGCTGTGGTTACCTTTGATCTTTTGCAGCCTCCCTTGTAACCACGGCAACATTGATCAGGTCGACCTGCCTGCCTCCCCAGCCCCTGAGGGGTTATTAATAGAAATCATTTTTTGAAAATACAGAGGTCACTTTCCATAACGAACAAACGCTACGTTCCCTTCACAAAGCTTGTCTCATTTTTAAACCCTCGTTATAGCGAATAAAGGGTCCGAAAACAGTCGCACTTAACTTTCTCGCCCCGTATTATTATTATTTTTTTTTTTTTGGGATTTTTTTTTAGATTTTTTTGCGGGCGTAATTTTTAAGCAATCCAAAATCGGTTGAAAATGACCCAAGAGCATCTATCTGAGATCACTCCTACCAAGTTTCATGGCTGCCATTCTATTACTGTAGTCCCAAATGCGTTCCGACCATTCAAAAACGTGGTTTCTCATTCTCAACTAATTTTCAACGTTTTTTTGACAAAAACGGCCGCAATTTTCAAGATAATTCTGTTCGACAAATGTTTAAGTTAAGTAGTTTTAAACAAATGTACCGAATTTAATGACAATCGGTCAATATATGTGACTGGCGCCGAAAGGATCGAACTTTGGTCCAGAACGGCCGTAATTTTCAACCAATTCAATTTTAGTTGCAAATGACCTCGAAGCATCTACTTGTCAACACACTTACCAATTTTCAGTGTTATAGATTGAAAAGTGTACCGTCGGCGCTTGTCCGACTAACCAAAAACACGATTTTGAATTATTTTGGCGGTTTTTTGACAATAGCGGCCGCAATTTTTGACCAACCAAAAAATCCTTGAAAATGCCCCTCGGCAGTGATTTGAGACAGGTCCATACCAAATTTCATCAAAATCGGATGAACGGTATAGGCGCTAGAGCACTGCATGGACTGACGGACGGACAGACTTTTTCCAGAAACCACTTTTTTGGACTCAGGGGACCCCCAGAATCATGGGAAACCCAATATCTCAATTTCAAAATTTTGCACGAAAACAATACTTTCTCGCTATATATGGCTAGCGAGAAAGTAAAAAGTGTAAATGGTAAATAAAGGTCGCTATAGAGAGACACTAGGGTAGTTGACAAATTATTGAAAACTTTCCATCGTTACTTCGTTTTGGTTATAAGCCAGACTTCAGAGCCGAGTCCTGTCTAACCATTAGTATAGTTGTGGGGTAGGGGTCGTTAGTGCACGATGGGGACCTACAGTTTTAGGTGGGATCTCAACCACCACAGCCTCGATATACTTTTCACTTGACATGCGGAACAAATCAGAGATGAATGCCGATCAGAAAAACTTTGATGGTGTTGGGATAGAACCGGTGTGACCCAGCTCTTAATATTCCTCTGGACCGCTCGGCTGTCGAGGCTGTCAGAGCGTGGGTAGACGGATGGCGACCGGATCAATGTTTGGTTGGGTGGGGCTGCCTGACGCGCAGAATCGCTGCATGGGGGTCCCGAGCCTAGCTCTGCCAGACAGCTTGACCTCTTTAAGTGGACGACATCCATAGCTGGGGGACTTAGGACGTTGCTACGCTTTTAGTTTTGGAGGAAATTCCACGAAAAAATTACATAAATTTAAGAAAATGTATAGCTAGTTCACTTTGCTGGTAAAATTTTGAAATTCATCCCCCTTGAGAAGTTAGGGGGTGAAAAGTAGATTTTTTTCTCTTAGAAATCTTGCTGCTCCCAGAACTTTACGAATCTTGATACGATTCGTGGAGTACGTGCGTATAAAGTTGATTTGGTGTGACACTTGTCGCCAAAATAAAAGAAACCCTGATGCCATTGACGCAGGGGTGGTTTACACCCTCCCAGGTATTACGGCCTCTACAGCCTAGGCATTTATCCTTACGAGGGTGAAAAAAACGATTTTAATTTGCCAAAAGATATTGTAATGGAATGTGGTAGTTATTTAAATTATAAATGTACGCCAAAGTATTTTTAAAAAATATTGAAATTCGCTTCGGAAATTGCAACGTCTCGTCAACAAGAATATATGCCGTTCTAATTCTACAGACAGCGAGTGTTGACGAGGCCCGCTCGCTGGTTAGATTACAGAATTGCATACTTAGCTTATGCCGCATAAGTCATTGGATGGACTCCACGCAACAACGCACTAACTAGCCACAAATTAGTTGGAGGACCTGGATGTCGTCCACTTAATGCTGTGTTGCCATGGTTTCGAGCTCGTCGGGAGCGGAAGGAAGCCTAGCTCAATACATTCTCGATTGTTCTTGCCATGCGCAGGGCTGGGGGTGGATAAGGCGTCCTGTCTGGTAAACCGTAGAAACGAGGTTCGAGCCCTGACCTTTGAGAAATTTCTACCCATTTTGTGCTGTATTTTGGTAACAACCTCGTTAGATGGTAGTGTTTATAAGAACACTCCAAGCCGGTTCACAGCGGTTCGATCCCGAACGTATGAAATATTTCCTAACCGGCATTCACCGCTGATTTTGAAACGCGTGCACTTTTTTGAAAACTTTTTACAGATTTTCAATAAGTCTATCAGTTACTACACTTTAAATTTCATGCAAATCGAATGAGTTTCATGTTTCTTGAAATTATAAGAGTGGTACAAAAACAAAAGTTTTCGAATTTTCAAAAACTTTTTTCAGATTCATTTTCAGCATGCCTGAAAATCCCTATCCACCAATTTTCACTGAGATCGGAGAAAAAAATTATAGCCGCCATCTTAAATCCGCCATTTTGAAACTGTATTTTGAAAAACCTTTCTATGCGGCATCCTTAAAAATGGTACCAAAACTGCCGTTATTTTTTCGCTATTGTAAGTTGTTAGCGAGTAAAGGGCAAAAAACCAGTTGTCAAGTTGACTGGTTCCGGCCCTGTATCTCAGTTAGGAAGGACCTGCGACCCCACATGTATTAGCCAAAAATGGTCTATGGGGGTGTACCTACCCGCCATATTTTTTTTGCCCCGTCATTCGGAAACACCCTGTATAGAGGCTGTGGTGGTAAAACCATTACCTTGGCATAACTGTACATAGAACAAGACAGCCTGCTATGAACTTTGATGGGATTGGGATCGAACCGGCGTTCCTCTGTAGATAACCGTCTCTAGACCACTCGGCTTTCGAGGCTGGCCCGGGACCTTCAGGTCTATTACGGATCTGTTACCTCCAAGTTAGCGACTTAGATAATGACGGAGTGTGGTGCATTTAGCATTAGGAGCTTAAGGCTGAATATACATTCGCTATTTTTTTACGTTTGCATTTCAAACTTTGTGAGAAAACTATTGGATATTTAAATATTCTGAAATATAATATGTCTTTTTAATTTAATTACTCATGAGGCTGTTGTTATTTCACGATCGGTTAATTTTGGTGACAAAAATCACTCGATCGTAAAATCACAACACACAACAAGGCTATATGAGTTATGAGTAATGACGTTACAAAGTCGCATTATATTTCAGATTATTTAAATATCCAATAGCACAAAGTTTGAAATCGGAATGTAAAAAAATAGCGAATGTATATTCAGCCTCAGATACGAACCAAGATCCATAATAGATCTGCAGATCAATGTTTCGTTACCATAGTTACCAGGCCGTCTGGGACTCTTCAAAGCAGAATCGTTGCCATAGCTACCTGGAGGAGGGAGGGGTGGAGGGGGGGGGGGGGGGTCACTTGACAGGGTATTTAATCAATACTCATGATATGGTCTTGCTGGGGTCACAATGGGGGTGTACCTACCCGTCGAAGCCAGACCGCTGGAAAATTTCCCCTTCATATAGGATGGGGATGTGATGCACGATGCAAGAACAAGAACAAAAAACGGCATTTCTTGTTCTTGTTCTCGCAAAGCGACTCTTGCTCTTGTTCTTGCAGTAGAAATCATTTCTTGTTCTTGTTCTCGCAAAGCGACTCTTGCTATTGTTCTTGCAGTAGAAATCATTTCTTGTTCTTGTACTTGCTGCGAGAATCTTGCAAATTCTTGCATACACATGGAATTTTCTGCAGTTAGAATGTGGTTTGTTGCCTACCGAACGGCCATTTCAATGCAATCTATCGTCGAATAGTCTGCAGAGTTTTGTGTACAGAATATGGACTGCAATCCATGAATGAAGCTTTGGAAAAAAACTGCCTGGGTTTATGCAAAACTCTTGCAAGTCATTTCTTGTTCTTGCATGAAAGAAATGCAAGAACAAAAGCAAGACAAGAAATTTTTGTGCATAACTAGATTGAACAGGTGTGTTTCTTTATCAGGCGGGTGGAGGAGCCCCGAGGCTCCCCTGAACACTTAGGCAGGTACCCATTGTGCCTCCCCGCATTATCTACCCTACTGCAGGAGCCTGGCCCTGGAAGCTGTGCATTTTTACTAGAGGCTGCTGCATGATGTTAACAGGCTCTAGTGGTTTTCGGTATATTGTAGTTTGATAGTTGTTAGGTTGGTGAGGGCTTCAAATTCACAGAGAACGTCTCCCATGTCACAAACGGCTTATACACGTTGCCACTGTGCAGCCTGAGCCCTGGGCATGTCAAGATGAAATCCAGTGAGGCTTGAGTGCCCCTCCCTCGCTCCTGTCCTGGGAACGTTGAGCAGTCCCAGGTCAAGCTGTCTAGCCAGCCCAGGCGCAGGCTCGCTCCGTCCCCTCCTAGGTAACCGCGGCACCCTTTGTTCTTTGTCCTGAGCCAGACTCCCTATTATAATTACCATGGTAACATTGATCGAGTCAGGCCGTCTGTCGAAAGGCGAGTGGTTCGCTCCCGATCCTACCAAAGTTTTTCTGCTCGGCGTTCACCTCTGATGTGTTCAAAAATGAAATGGGTATCGAAGCTATGGTGGTTCGGAAGCTGCCTAAAACTGTAAGTCCCCGTCGTGTACTAGCACGATGTGTGAGGAGCTGGTGTTTGGTAGCGCTGCCATGCAGCTGGAGCACGATGGATAATTCTTGGAGTGGTGTAGTTGCCGGGCTTGTAGGTTCGTATCCCCTGCTTTTCCAAGAGGTTGGACGTTATCGGCACCGGGCGTTATCGTTTTCTTTCCAGGCTTCTTTATCTCCAACTCGCAGTCTGGCTTGGTACAGGCTTATCTCCCCTGCTTAGAGCATTTCCAAGCGGTTGAACGTTATCGTTTTCTTGCCAGGTGCCCTTATCTCCATCTCGCAGTCTGGCTTGGTACAGGCTTATCTCCCCTGCATAGAGCATTTCCAAACGGTTGAACGTTATCGTTTTCTTGCCAGGTGCCCTTATCTCGCCGTCAGGCTTGGCACCTATAAGACGCAAGCTGCACACTCATTTTCTTCTTCTTTTGTATTCATCTCACCAGTGTAGTTGAAAAAAAAACTGATTTTAACGGAAGTTAAACTGTTCACTGAGGATTTATTCATACAATTTTTATTGGTAACGTATTTATTTACCCCTAAATGTGAGCGTGTGATTGAGGCCTTAGCTTATATAACATAACGATAAGGACATTCTTTCACGGTTCTCTCTTCAGTACGGTGTCATCTAGATTTTCCGTTATAAGTGCGAACCTGGTACTTAAACTGCGTAAGTCCTCCTCAAAGTCTGTCTTCATATCCATGCCTTGAACACATCACATAACTAATTCCTCTCGGGAGTGCTCCCCATGGCTATACAACACACACCAGGGATTGAGCTGAATAAATTCTCCCAGGGAGTGATGATGGCCATGCTGTGGAAAAACAGCAGAGGGATTGGTTTGTGATATCACCACAAGAACTGGGGATGCTGGGGATGGTAGCTTATTTATTGATTAGTGGGAAGTGCCAGGAAAGTCGAAGCCCCACCCCCTCTCAACAACAGTATGGGGGCCGGGGAATAGGTGACGTCATGCGCAGATTGGATCTCCATCCAGGCCGCCCGGTTCTCCTTCCGTTCCCTCGCAGTTCTCCGCTAGCTCTCGCTCAAGTCAGACGGGTTGCTCCGGCTGAATTGCAACATTCCCACCATAGTGTCCCTTTAAGTTCACTATAGTGTTATTCTCCCATTTTTCGGGAAAATAAATTTATTAACTTTTTAAGTACTTTTCAATCGTAGTTTTTAATTGTGAACTTGTGCTGCTAACCAGTGTTGGGTAAGTCCAGTTTCCACAGATAATCATACCCTCCTCTGTTCCCTCTGTTCCCTACCAACCAGATAAAGTTTAGTTTTTTTTTTTTTAATAATAATTCTTCTAGATCACTTGATGATTTTAGAGCGGGTCCGCTTAGAGATGGGCGGTAATAAAAAACCGTTCTGTTTTTTTTTAAAAAAACGGTTTTTAAAACAAAAAAAACACGAGGCCTTGTTTTTTTTGTTTTTTTTTTATAGTTAATATTGATAAAACACTGACCTAACAGAATGAAAAGAACAAATTTAGAACAAATTTTTTTAAATCTTTATTCAGAAGACTCAGAAGAGTCTGAGTCTGATGAATAATCAACCGATACAACACTCATCGCATCTTGTTCCTCCTCGCTTTCAGTCTTGTCCCCCTCAGTGGCTTGAACTTCTTGGATACTTATTTGTTCTGAAATAATAAACCTTTTTAACGTCCGAAGCTGAGGTGTAGAATAGCGATTTTGCGATCGAGTGATTTTGGACAATTTTTTTATTGGCAAAAATACCCGATCGTGTAATCACTATTCTATTGGTAGGTACTTAGGAACTTCGGTACCTGCATTGGTTTCTGAGGAACTTTAGGCACCTGCATTAGTTTCTGACGTTAAAAAGATGCATTATACTTCAGAACAAATAAATATTCAACGGTTCCTACATGAATAAAATAAAAAACGTAAACAAACCCGAATTGTATATTATTCATCGTTGAAAATTGATTTAAAACAATAAAAAACAAAAAAAACGGTTTTTTTTGTTTAAATAAAACGGTTTTTTATTGACTTGAATAAAAAACCGTTCTAAACCCATCTCTAGGTCCGCTATACCTGACAGTGCATTTTTTGCCACCCATACGATTAACATTGCGAGCGGCGATTCATTTTCAAGGTTTACCCTTGGTCGGAAAGACACAAAATTTTGCCTGTACATAGCCCTAACAATGTTCTAGGGAGTGTTCGAAGCAGATTTCCCATTTTTACTTTCTCGCTAGCCATATATGGCGAGAAAGTATTGTTTTCGTGCAAAATTTCGAAATTGAGATTTTGGGTTTCCCATGATCCTGGGGGTCCCCTGAGTCCAAAAAAGTGGTTTCTGGAAAAAGTCTGTCCGTCCGTCCGTCAGTCCGTCAGTCCGTCAGTCCGTCAGTCCGTGCAGTGCTCTAGCGCCTATACCGTTCATCCGATTTTGATGAAATTTGGTATGGACCTGTCTAAAATCACTGCCGAGGGGCATTTTCAAGGATTTTTTGATTGGTCAAAAATTGCGGCCGCTATTGTCAAAAAACCGCCAAAATAATTCAAAAATCGTGTTTTTGGTTACTTAGACAAGCGCCGACGGTACACTTTTCAATCTATAACACTGAAAATTGGTATGTGTGTTGACAAATAGATGCTTCGAGGTCATTTTCAACTAAAATTGAATTGGTTGAAAATTACGGCCGTTCTGGACCAAAGTTCGATCGTTTCGGCGCCATTCACATTTATTGACCGATTGTCATGAAATTTGGTAAATTTGTGTAGAACCATATAACTTAAACATCTGTGGAACAGAATTTTGTTATCTTCAAAATTACGGCCGTTTTTGTCAAAAAAGTGTCGAAAATGAGTTGAGAATGAGAAACCACGTTTTTGAATGGTTAGAACGCATTTGGGACTACAGTAATAGAATGACAGCCATGAAACTTTGTAGGAGTGATCTCAGATAGATGCTCTTGGGTCATTTTCAACCGATTTTGGATTGCTTAAAAATTACGCCCGCAAAAAAATCTCCAAAAAATAAAAAAATTACATGGGGCGAGAAAGTTAAGTGCGACTGTTGTCGGACCCTTTATTTTACTGGTTTTCGAGATACAGCACTTTTCTTGAGGGATGCGATGCTAGCATTTGCAAAACAGTTGCAATAAAAGAAACCAGTGAGAAATTGGGAAATTTGCTTCGAACACTCCCTAGAACATTGTTAGGGCTAGGTACAGGCAAAATTTTGTGTCTTTCCAACCAAGGGTAAACCTTGAAAATGCATCGTCAGGTATAGCGTCCTCTTATGTAATGTATCTTCCTGATAAAGTAGCCGAAAACTTTAATTTGGCGTTAAAAGTCCACTAGCTAACGTTACGATAAGGGCGCTATCGGCAGGATGGTGAAAGCCACCAACTTTTCTTTTCGGGAGGATAACGCTATAGTCAACTTTTAGGGGACACTATAGTAGACATTAGCAACTGGGGAATTCTACTCTTACTGTATTGCCCGCGCGATCCCTCGCTGTCTACCGTGTAATTGGCATCCCTACTATAAATATAAACTCATTTTCTGTACTTTAAATATAAGTTTTAAATAAAATAAAATTCCGATCAAAGTGGCAATTCTGTCACTAAGCGCCACTAGTTTTGCGTGATTGCGTCGGAAAAGGTCCATTAAATAACAATCCAGTGACGTCACAACATGCCCTGAAAACTCGTAAATAAATATCCAAGTGATTTATAATGTTCTGGGTCCGAATCCCGGTAGCAGCAATTTTCCGTTGGTAGCATGGATGTCACACCAAATATTCATTTGGCTTCGGCCAACAGTCAGTTTGTTTAATTAACATCTGTGCCTTCGGGTCAAGGGCATGCCTGTAAGCAGCAGAACGAGTGGGCCCTTATTTTAAAGAATACATCGTTATACTCGAATAAACTGTGGTTATTATTTGTTTCAGAAAGACACACATCGACTGAAAAAATCGTACCCCTTGAGCATTAACATGGCTTCTCACCCGAACCGGTAAGTTGGTGTTTGAAATTAAATGGAAAAGGTGAAGGTTCTTTGTCTTCGCCTCAAACCACATTTTTTAGGTGCCTTTTGCAATGAAAATCTCAAAATCGAAATTTTGCACGATGGCATTAGTTTCTTGTACCTACCTTCGAAATAGTCGTAATAGAGACAGAGTAGATCTATTCATTTCGTTATAGAAAGGTGTATTGTGTATAAGTGTCAGGGGACGTTAGCGTTCGTTATAGAGAGGGATCATTGTAGTTGATTTTATAACCCGAATAACTTTATAATAATCATTAACAATGTTCCCCCTATTTAACACAGCTTTCTTTATTTCCAAATTCTCCAGTGCATTCAGAAGGTGTATTCCCTTTCTCGAACGCCAGAAAACCCACCCAAGTAACACCTTCAAAATTTATTGTAAGAAGAACTGTTCTCCATATATTACATCATGGCGTGCCTTATCTTCTTACAATAAATGTTGAATGTGTTACTTGGGTTGGTTTTCTGGCGTACGAGAAAGGGAATACCACCTTCAGGAGCCCACCCTTATTACAGCTATGCAGTTAATGATATTGTGTTTGAAACCCCCTCCCCCCGTATTGATCTGGCAGCCAAACTGTCCAAGACTCCTCCTCCTGACTGTACTCAGTTAACAGTTAGACTCCAGTTAAATTCCAATAATTGTTTCATGTAAAAACCGAATTTAACCGAGGTTTATCTGCTAACTGGGCATGGTGGGATGCATCGTAAAACCAAACATAATTCGCTGTTTGTTAACGTTTTTCCACCACACTTTATGAGGAAACTATTGGATATTTAAATGTTCTGAAATATAATGTATCTTTGTAACAGCCCAAATTAACAGGCTATGTTGTAATCTAACGATCGAGTGATTTTCGTGAACAAAAAATTTGTCCGAAATTAACCGATCGTAAAGTCACAACATAGCCTGTTAATTTCGGCCGTTAAAAAGTCATATTATTTTCAGAGCATTTAAATATCCAATAGTATCCTCTAAAAATGTGCAGAAAAAATGTTTAAAAAACACGACTGTGGGTGCGTCCCACCATGCCCGGTTAAAATTAAACTGGAGATAGAACATAGGACAAAATCTCCAGTTTAATTTTAACTGTGCATGGTGGAACGCAGCCTGATAGAGTCAACGTAAATGTTTCAGATACAAAATGGCCAATGACATGGACAGCGTGCTGTTAAAGATCGAGTACCTGGATGTCAGCGTCAACAGAGAGAATTCGGATGATTTACGTGACATCCTCTCTCTGTTGACGATACAGGACGTCAATCGGGGGAAAATCTACAGATATAGATGGACTTTAGACCTTTCCTGGAAATTGCTATTAAAATACGAAGGCCGCAGCTCCCTGCCAGCTGCGACAATCGTTTTCCGGCATTTCCTGGAACGGTCGGCGCAATTTTACGCATACGGTGGTGACAAAATTAAAAAGTTGGTTATATTTGTAAGTATTCGCTGGACTTCATAAATTATTTTTGGGTGGGAACCCCGCATTCGATTCCCAGGCAGTGATTTTTTTTTTTTTTTTTTTTTTGCCTAGGTGTCATTGCAATACCGCCCTTGGCTGTGGCAGCTCTAAAAGCTAAACATAGTGTGCTATTGTAATGTGAAACAAATTACCGACAGTAGGACACTATGTTAAGGGTCCGCTATATCTGACGATGCATTTTGTGCCGCCCATAGGATTAACATTGTGAGCGGCGATTCATTTTCAAGGTTTACCCTTGGTTAGAAAGACACAAAATTTTGCCTGTACCTAGCCCTAACAATGTGCTAGGTCGTGTTCGAAGCAGATTTCCCATTTTTTTACTGGTTTTCGAGATACAGCACTTTTTTGAGGTATGCGATGCTAGCATTTGCAAAACAGTTGCAATAAAAGAAACCAGTGAGAAATTGGGAAATCTGCTAGAACGTTGTTAGGGATAGGTACAGGCAAAATTTTGTATCTTTCCAACCAAGGGTAAACCTTGAAAATGAATCGCCGCTCGCAATGTTAATCTTTTGGGCGGCAAAAAATGCATCGACAGGTATAGCGTCCTCTTAAGCTTTCACGGCAGAAAAAATAAAGGGTCCGACAACAGTCGCACTTAACTTTCTCGCCCCGTATGATTTTTTTTTTTTGGGTGGGGGGATTTTTTTGATAATTTTTTGCGGGCGTAATTTTTAAGCAATCCAAAATCAGTTGAAAATGACCCAAGAGCATCTATCTGAGATCACTTCTACCAAGTTTCATGGCTGTCATTCTATTACTGTAGTCCCAAATGCGTTCCGACCATTCAAAAACGTGGTTTCTCATTCTCAACTCATTTTCAACACTTTTTTGACAAAAACGGCCGTAATTTTCAAGATCACAAAATTCTGTTCGACAAATGTTTAAGTTACGTAGTTTTAAACAAATGTACCGAATTTCATGACAATCGGTCAATATATGTGAATGGCGCCGAAAGGATCGAACTTTGGTCCAGAACGGCCGTAATTTTCAACCAATTCAATTTTAGTTGAAAATGACCTCGAAGCATCTACTTGTCAACACACTTACCAATTTTCAGTGTTATAGATTGAAAAGTGTACCGTCGGCGCTTGTCCGACTAACCAAAAACACGATTTTTGAATTATTTTGGCGGTTTTTTGACAATAGCGGCCGCAATTTTTGACCAATCAAAAAATCCTTGAAAATGCCCCTCGGCAGTAATTTTAGGTCCATACCAAATTTCATCAAAATCGGAAGAACGGTATAGGTGCTAGAGCACTGCACGGACTGACGGACTGACTGACGGACTGACGGACGGACAGACTTTTTCCAGAAACCACTTTTTTGGACTCAGGGGACCCCCAGGATCATGGGAAACCCAAAATCTCAATTTCGAAATTTTGCACGAAAACAATACTTTCTCGCCATATATGGCTAGCGAGAAAGTAAAAATACTTTCGAACGAGAGAAATTGTGTTGCAATTACCGGTCTATATAGGTATCTTGAGAAACCAGCGGTTCGGACATTGTACGGGATAAATAAATCTTTGCGTATGTGCACGTGTTTTTAAGATGAAATGATAATATATTATGTGAAGTTTGTTTATGTTGACCTCAACAAAAACTAAACATTTTTTCTGATATTGTAGCTCTTTTAAGATGGCATGGCTGTTGTTTATATGTATATGTTCACCTGGACCAAAACAAAGCACTTTTTCTCATATTGTCATCGAAACTAACCTCCTTATTACAATAAAAACAGTGTACTTACTTAGGGTGAGTCCCACCATGCCCAGTTAAAATTAAACTGGAGATTTACCATGTTAAATTTAACTGAAAAGTTAAATTTAACATGGTAAACATAGGACAAAATCTCCAGTTTAATTTTAACTGGGCATGGTGGGACGCACCCTTAGTAGGTTAGTTTCGATAATAAAATGAGAAAAAGTGTTTTGTTCTGGTCCAGGTGAACGGAAATAAACATATCAGTCGACCCATGTCATCTTAAGATCGTACAGTAAGCAAAAATTCATTTAAATGTCAATGAATGTTTGGTTACGTCAGGTTCTTAAAAGAACTGTCTAAGGATTTAAAATGTTTCAATTCCAGTAAGGAGGCTATAGTTTCTATTATAACGTGAAAAGTTTAGCTTTGTACTGGTTCCAAAACGTCACGTCTCCCATATCATCTTAAAAAGTCATGTTGTATTTCGAAGCAGTACGAAATATCGTAAGAAGCTTACGGTAGTATATATATACATATATATATTTTTTTTATTTTTTATTAACGCGTGACGTTCAGAGAACATATGCGCCGATGAGTTGGTTTGTTAGATTTTTTTGGCCGAAGCCGAAGCCGAAGCCACGAAGTGGCCGAAGTCAATACATCCATGTCGGAAGCGGAAAATTTTTCCGTTCCGCCGGGATTCGAACCCGGACCTCTCAGGGCACAAAGCGGACCCCTTGACCACTCGGCCACTGCGAGGCACTTACGGTAGTATAGTAGTTGGTCTTATGATGGCGAATTAGAGAATATTTATCCCCATTTCTACGTATGGAGGATAAACATTGGTATTGGTCTAGTGGAAACACCTTCACACGACTGAGGTCCTGGGTTCGAATCCCGGTAGCAGCAATTTTGTGTTGGTAGCATGGATGTCACGCCAAATATTCATTTGGTTTCGGCCAACAATCAGTTTGCTTAATTTTAACATCTGTGCCTTTGGGGAAAGGGTATTGGCTGTAACCACCAGTAGCTGCGTGGGCCCTTAACTTTATTATATAATAACACTGGTTTTTGGTTTTAGTATTTGGAGCAGCTGCTGCGGGGACCCCACACCCGGAACTACCAAGACCCAACTAGGAATCATCCCCACTTAGTTTGTGACTTCCTGGACCACCACCACCATGTGCTAGACATTGCGTACTCCCTTACTAGGAACTATGAAGGAGATGTGGAAATCCTAGGGCTTCTGTTCCTATTAATAGGTAAGTCTTTTTCCTTTAAGGAGTCATCCCCAGGGTCATATTTGTTTACGTTCACCCAAAACCAAAGCAACCATAACAAAGCACTTTTTCTCATATTACCATAGTAACTTACCTCCTTATTGCAATAAAAACATGTAACGTACTTAGGCTGAATTTCACCACTTCTAGTGTGCATTATAGCTTTGTCGGATTTATGTTTAGCTTACGACAGGTGCAATTGCAAGGCACTTGTCACAACGATGACGCACAGATTTAACGTTCGAATTTATGTTTAGCTTATGACAAGTGCCTTGCGACTGCACTTGTTACCCAGATTTTTTGGCGAAATCACTTGTCATAAGGTAAACATAAATCCAATAACGCTATAGTGTACACTATAGTATTAGTGGTGAAATCCAGCCTAAGTATGTTACATATTTTTATTGCAATAAGGAAGTTAGTGTCTACGATAATACGAGAAAAAGTGTTTTGTTTTGGTTCAGAAGAACGAAGTCAACATGAGCCGACCCATTCCATCTCAAGCCAGAATATGCATTCGCATATTGGCGTTTTTTATTCGCCACTTTCTGAGGAAGCTGTAGGATATTTAAATGTTCTAAAAGATTGTAACGTTCAAAAGTAACTAGCTATGTTGTGATTTTAGTACGGAACTGGATAGCACTGGCAATTGTACGCCCGCCAATGGCCGTGGCTGCTCTAAAAGCTAAACATAGTGTGCTAGGAAACCAAAGACTGCGAGTAGGACTCTATGTTTAACTTTCACTGGAGAACGTTCTTCGAAAGATTGAAATGGTGGTGCAATTACCGTACTAAATTACACTATCGATAGATTTTACAATCGAGTGATTTTTGTTATTTTGAAATTTTTAGACCGTATCCTGGAGTACCCCCTGATAGAAGCAGCATCCATCTGGATGAAGATCGTGGCACAACTGAGAAGCTGTCTCAAGGGCGGCAAGGACTGCACTTTAAAGAAAAGGCTCCACTACGTGCGGCACTTGACCCAGGTAAATGAGGTTATAATGTGTGCGGCATCTAGTGTTTGTTTCTTAATGTTTAAAATCTAGTAATTACTTCGGTTCTGAACAAAGGGAGCATTGGGTCCTCAAACCTATCGTTTATGTCAGTAAATATCATAAGATAATAAGGGTCGATGAAGAAGTCCAGAGAGTAATGCCCAAAGCAAAGGTACCCGCTGCTACTTCCCACTTAGGCACAAGATTATACAGGGTGATTCAGGATGAATGGTACATGTTTTTCGTGTGGATAGGGGGGTTCATTTAGATGATATTTGACCTGTCAATGGGTGTCCGGAAGTGAACCGTTACTGAGATACAGGTGCGGAAACAGGTAAATCTCGCAATCTACCATTACGATTATCTCGGGAACCACTGATCGGAGAAGGTTGAGGTTGACACTTTTAGTTAGGTTATTGGATATGAGCTTTTCAAATCCGTCATCATTTTCCGAAAAATCAGTTCAGAACACTGAGAAACCTGAGTCAGGTACCTGAACCAGAAGTCGGAGATTAACGAAATCCTGCGTTTTGGAAGTTTCAGAACATTCAATCGTAGGATCTGAAGTCAGATTTTTCAATTTCAAAAAATAATATAAAAGTGCAATACCTATCGAACCTGAAAATTCTGACAAATCGTTTAAAAACCATACGATGGATTGTCCTTAATTTACTGACTATTCAGAAGAAATCGCTATGTCTCTGCGACAATTAGATCATGAGTTATTCTCATTTTATGGAGTCAGCACTGGTATGATCGAACTTTGGGGATGAAAAAGTCATGACCCAAGTGACGCAGAGACATGGGAATTTCATGTGAACAATCAGTAAATTTAGGAGATTCCATGGTATGATTTTTGAAACGATTACATAAAAAAAATTTTTATCGTTTTCCTGTCATGTCGGGAGCGCGGTTTCAATTTGAAGAAAAACGATTTACAAAAATTGTATCCAATCGTTTCAAAAATCATACCGATCAGTGTTCTGAACTGATTTTTTTGAAAATGATGACGGATTTGAAATGCTCATATCCAATAACCTAACTAAAAGTGTCAACCTCAACCTTCTCCGATCAGTGGTTCCCGAGATAATCGTAATGGTAGAGTGCGAGGTTTACCTGTTTCCGCACCTGTATCTCAGTAACGGTTCACTTCCGGACACCCATTGATAGGTCAAATATCATCTAAATGGACCCCCCTATCCACCCTAAAAATATGTACCATTCATCCTGAATCATCCTGTATAATGTTCCAAGTTGGTTCGAAATTTCATAGGGGCCAATATGGTGACCTCCAAATGGGTTCGAAATGATTGTAATATAGGTTGTTGGTATTTTCACTTCCTCAACCAACCTAAAATGCGATAAAGAAACGAAGTCAGCCATCAGACTACATAATCCAATCATTTCCTGAGCTACTGATTTTCCCCCATTACAAAATCACCAACAAACAGACTCGGCGTATTGGATGGGCCGGTAACCATCAGGGCTGGGTAGACGCAGTAGCTAACAAAAATTCTCGACCAGGTAGTGCTAGATCTTGGACCCTCTTGGCTTCATTGCTCACTGCTGGTTTTTCTTTTGCAGAGGGTGCGTCCAAGGGCCGTGGGGGCGTCAGGGAGGTACATGTATGATGATATCGCTGTATCCATCGCAGAAATTTGTCGTGAGATGGTTTTGACACTTGAGTCAATGATTTGGGCCAGATCTCCTACCCCACCGACAAATGCGGTGGATGTAGCACATATTTACAGCGCGTACCTCAGGGTGAGCGACGTCGATGCCATCTGGAGGGCATTCGACTTGGCTAGAAATGCGTCCTCTCCATCCTTGAATTATGGAATATGGTGAGTTTCATCTGAAATATAATGTGTATTTTTAACGCTGGCTGTGTTGGGATTTCTCGAGTAAGCTTTTTATTTACGAAAATCACTCTAGTCTTAAAATCACAACAGAGCCAGTTAATACATTCGCTATTTGTTTACGTTTTGTCTTCACACTTTATGAGGAACCTATTGGGAAAAAAAAACAAATTTGTACAGGACACATATTTTTTTTAAGGCCCCCTCGCACCATTTGGTGGTTACAGCCCATACCCTTGGCCAGAAGGCACAGATGTTAATTTAACAAACTGGCTGTTGGCCGAAGCCAAATGAATATTTGGTGTGACATCCATGCTACCAACAGAAAATTGCTGCTACCGGGATTCGAACCCAGGACCTCAGTCGTGCGAGTCTAGTGTTTTCCCGCTACACCACGGTGAGACCCCTTCATGAGGTTTTATTTATTGACAGGTGCGGAGCGGCTCACGCATTCTTGGAAATGATAGATGGGGTGTCATTTCAAAATTTGGATGAGGAAGAAGGCGCCTTATACACCAGTCTGAGGATGATGGGGGCCAGGCTACTAGCCGAGGGTGGGCAGAACATTTCGCCAGATCTCCAGTCAATGGTATGTTGCATTTTAGTTAGTGTCACACACTTTTAGTTAGTGTTTTTATTTGGAGCCCTAAAGGCGAAATCAGAGTCGCGGAACACATCGTCGCAGCAGAATGACTTTTCTTCCCATTTGCTAAAGAAACTGATTTTTAAATGTTCTGAAATATAATATCTTTGCAATGTCAGAAAGGAACTGGATATGTTGTGATTTTACGATTAAAGTGGCCGGATTTTAAGTTGGTACGGATGGTGAAAATACCCATAGTGACGTAAGCTTTCGCTACTTCTGCTAAGCTCAGCATCATCATTTTGATTTCCGGTATCAATATCTGACGAGGACATAGCTACTCTACTGTGTCAACCATGAATTCAGAATTCCCAACGGACATGAAAAAGGTCTTCCCTCTTGCTTCCAAACTCAGTTGCCTGTCTTGTTTGGTTACAGGTGTCCATCGTATATGCCGGCCTAAGGTCAGTCATGGATTCCGAGGATCAACCAGTGACATGCAGGGTTCAGTTGCCGGAATCCAGATGCAGCGTGTACCAGTGCCCCCTGGATAAAGTCAAGACTGCCCCCTGCGGGTGGCTGGATGACCCTGACGATTGTAATGGTGAGTGCCACCAGGAGGAAATGTTATCGATTTATCGATAAATCGATTCGATAATCGAGTGGCCTAGGTGGTTGTTTTTATCCTGTCCTGATTCTGTCTTAGGCTGAATTTCACCACCTCACGATAGTGCCTCCTAACGATCGAATAGCTATCGATTCGGTAAAGCAGCCGAAAAAATTATCCTATCGTTAAATTTGTCGTGTCACTAGAATTCGTCTGCTTTGTTTACGTCAAATTTATTTCAACAATTTCAAGCTAAAATGGAAAATAAACATGTAAAACACCCTATTTTTTGGGAGAAAGAAGTTAAATTGTTGATTAGACTACATTAGACTACACCAAATGAGTCGAAGGTATGGAAGTTATCGTTTTCGCTAACGCACGGATAATCCACTCGAAAGCTAACGATACGATAACGGTGCATGGTAAAAGCTGTTAACTTTTTTTTGCCAATAGGATATCGCTATCGTGTACACGATAGTCTTCACGTTAAAGTGGTGAATTCAGCCAGTGAAATATAAACCGCGGCTGGGGTTGCGTAGCTCACCTAAAACTGTAGGTCCTCGTCGTGTATAGTAACACAGTATGTGGGGACCTGGTATTTGGTAGTGCTGCCTGCTGAGGAAGACGGATAATTCTTGAAATAGGCTAGTTGCTGGGATTATCCCCCCTTCTAACTCTTTTAATCCGGTTCCAGCTGAGATCGTGACGCTGGAAGAGGATGATAATGACGACGTCGTTTGTATTTCACCGCCGCCTTCGTTGATGCAGGTATGTCCACCAGTTTCAACAACAACAAAAAAATATATATAATATATATATATATACTTATATATATATATTTTTTTTATGGATTCTTGTATACATCCAGCTCCAAACTGTACTTTAACTTCTGGTGGGACGAAAAGGTGTAGAGGTATTAATCTGGTTAATACACGTATCCCAAAGATAAATATGTAAGTGTATACCGAACATACATTCGCTGTTTGTTTACATTTTTTATGAGGAAACTATTGGATATTTAAATGTTCTGAAATATAATATGTCTTTAACGGCTGAAATTAACAGGCTGTATAGTGATTTTTGTCAACAAAAAATTTGTCTGAAATTAACGAATCGTAAAATGACAACACAGCCTGTTTTGTTCTGTAGAAAGACAATCTTTCAGGACCTTCGATAAAATAGTATCGTCACAAAATGTGCAAAAAAAACGTAAACAAGCACGACTGTAAAGACGTCCTTAACGTCTGAAATTTCTGAGATGAAAAGTATTTGGCGATACTGTCGTGTACTAGGATACAACTTTTTTGATCCCACCCTTTGGTGCCGCCATTCGTGAGCCCTATACACAAGTGGGTAATCTGGCTCATATGATAAGGTTGCTGTTGTTTTTCCAGGCGGGGCCCAGTGGGTTCGGCAGGCTGTCTATCACCAGCGGACCCACAACTTCGGACCCTCAACCTCCACAGGCGGGGCCCAGTGGGTTCGGCAGGCTGTCTACCACCTGCCGACCCACAACTTCGGACCCTCAACCTCCACAGGCGGGGCCCAGTGGGTTCGGCAGGCTGTCTACCACCAGCGGACCCACAACTTCGGACCCTCAACCTCCACAGGCGGGGCCCAGTGGGTTCGGCAGGCTGTCTACCACCTGCCGACCCACAACTTCGGACCCTCAACCTCCACAGGCGGGGCCCAGTGGGTTCGACAGGCTGTCTACCACCTGCCGACCCACAACTTCGGACCCTCAACCTCCACAGGCGGGGCCCAGTGGGTTCGGCAGGCTGTCTACCACCTGCCGACCCACAACTTCGGACCCTCAACCTCCACAGGTGGGGCCCAGTGGGTTCGGCAGGCTGTCTATCACCAGCGGACCCACAACTTCGGACCCTCAGCCTCCACAGGTACATTCATGGCATTCTGTTATCGTTGTGACCACACATTCATGACGGTTTAATGTTTTTCCCCGACCATTTACTGAAGAGTAGGGTAAAGTAAAGACGTCCTTAACGTCTGAAATTTCTGAGATGAAAAGTATTTGGCGATACTGTCGTGTACTAGGCTACAACTTTTTTGATCCCACCATTTGGTGGGGTCTGTAGGCTGTCTATCACCAGCGGACCCACAACTTCGGATCCTCAGCCTCCACAGGTACATTCATTCTGTTATCGTTGTGACCTCACATTCATGGCGGTTAGTAGGGGATAATAGCCGGTTTCGGAACACTCGCCCGCGTAGAATAGGCCTAAAAACATGTGTAAACACGATGCAAACATGTATAAACACGGTGTAAACATGGAAGTGTACAAGACCACCCATGACCACCCACGTCGCGGTTCCCACGGTGTCCAAATTTAGGGAAACACATTTTTTGGTCAAAAAACCAAAAATTCGGACAACAACTCGTTTACCCCAAAACCAAAAAAATTCGGGTTAGAAACCAAAAATTAGGGAAACTCATTTTGGGTCAAATTAGGGAACACATTTTTAGATAAAAACCATTTTTGGGTAAAAAAAATTGTAATTTAGGGAAACACATTTTTAGATCAAAAAACCATTTTTGGGTTAAAAAATTGTAATTTAGGGAATCTTATTTATTTGGTAAACCCACTAGTAGTACCTACAGTACCTAGTACCTACATTCCTTAGTCCTGCAACCAAGCTGAAATTCTCAGAAGTGCCAGCGATAACAGGACATGTACCTCTGACGTATGCAACTAGTACCTACATTCCTTCAACCAAGCGGTAATGTACCTAAGTCAACTGGCGGACAATGCCAGTAAATGGTACCGTATCGTATCGTGTTTTTAGGTAGATTTCGAAGAAAAATCTATCTATTGTAGTCGTACCAGTAGTCTCACTTTTGAAAAATTTCTTCACAGTTCTTCTTTTTATGACATATATATATATATATCTATCTATCTATCTATATATATATCATTTTCACTTCCTTGTGAACACGCTAGGAGCCGTATTTTTGAAAAATAATTGGTTTTAACTATTTAGTAAAATATAAGGGACTAAAATCTCGGTCGAGTTCGTTAATGGGGGAAATCGGACGAAGGGGGGGAAAATGGGGGGACTTTTTCGAAATCTGGTTTTTTGGTCATAACTCCCTTAATATTGCAACTAATGAAACGTGGTTTTCTCTGAGGGTCGTCTAACAGTACTACCTACAACTTTTCTTAGTAACGTTTTTTGATCCCACCCCTAATGGTTGAATAAGGGTGTAAAAACAGGGTTTTGCACACAAAAAAAATCATAACTTGTGTCTTAGGGGTGTTATCGAGTTCTTTCATTTTGTAATGCATTTGCCTCAATATTACCTACAACTTTTGTCTGAAAAAGTTTTTCGTCCGACGCACCGTTTAGGCAGGGGGTGGGGGGTTGAATTTTCAAAACCTCATAACTCACTTATTTAGTGAGATATTGAGTTTATTCTTTTTGCCGTTTCTATTCATAATATCTACAACTTTTGTCTGAAAATGTTTTTTGTAAAATCACTTTCATTTTCTCGTTAAGGGGGGGGGGGGGGTGAAATTTCAAAACTCAATTCCTCCGTTGTTATTGTAGTGAATGCATTTGGGTCAACTGAAAATCTTCTTATCCGTCTTTCTCAATGATTTTAGACTGCTTTTAGTGGATGGAAGTAATCTTCGAAATCTACCTACGCCTTTCGGGGCTGCCGAAAGGGATTTTTTGACAGTTAGACAGAATATTCTATACCTACTTGCCTTGAATAACACGGAGATTTCCTTATTGGAGCTACTAAAATGGAGGTTTCTGGGGTAGTGGCTACACTTCAGTAGAATCACCACCATGTGACCCATTGGAAGGTGGCAGTTGCGAATCAGGAGGTGCCAGATGCTCCATCGTTTGGCACCACACATCGTATGGATCACTCAACCAGGAGTCAATGTCCTCCTGCCACCCTGCCAACGTGAGAAATATTACTGCATCTTAAACACAAAGAGTCAACCGTTACACAACTAGAAACTTTTCAGGTGGTCACATACGAAGCGTTTTGGACGGCGCCCTGGCTCCCTGGCTGGGATGCGGGGTTGAGGGTGCTAACTCAGTTAGCACCCTCAACCCCGCATCCCAGCCAGGGAGCCAGGGCGCCGCGCGCCGTCCAAAACGCTTTGTATGTGACCACCTGAAAAGTTTCTAGTTGTGTAACGGTTGACTCTTTGTTTTTAAGATGCAGTAATATTTCTCACGTTGGCAGGGTGGCAAGAGGATATTGACTCCTGGTTGAGTAATCCTTACGATGTGTGGTGTCAAACGATGGCGCCTCTGGCACCTCCTGATTCGCAACTGCCACCTTCCAATGGGTCACATGGTGGTGATTCTACTGAAGTGTAGCCACTACCCCCAGAAACCTCCATTTTAGTAGCTCCAATAAGGAAATCTCCTTGTTATTCAAGGCGAGTAGGTATAGAATATTCTGATTTTTCCATTTTGCTAAAACTATCGGAAAGTTGAAAAACTATTATTGGCGCGAATATCGTTGGTGTCCGAGCGGTCAGAGGGCCGCTTTGTGTCCTGAGAGGTCCGGGTTCGAATCCCGGCGTAACGGAAACATTTTCCACTTACGACATGGATGTATCGGCCCATTCTTCTTCGGCTTCGGCCAAAAACCTAACAACCAAATCATCGACGCATGTTCTAGTTTAAAAAAAAAAAAAAAAAAAAAAATCGTTGGTTTAGTGCATGGGTGGGCAACCTCCGGCCCGCGGGCCAGGTCCGGCCTATGGCAGGTTTTGAACCGGCCCACGGTGACGGCGTGCAATAGCATTGGATCATGGCCCTCGTGGCGAATAACAAATAAATTTGGCCTAAAAATATGATGAAGAGTTGAAATTACTGTTCTTGACGAGATTTTGTGACTTCAAGAATATGGACAGTTGCTTTTCTTTCTTTGCCACTTCGATGAAGAGTGAGGTGGAAAGGCTCCAGCACACATGCAAATGTAACTCACTCACTCACTGAATATGAATTTACCTTTGATATTCAAACTGAACTTTACTTGAGAATTTAATTGATACTTTTGGAATGAACCTTAAGGGCCACCATACATTCTCGACGAACTCCGCCAAAACCACTGTGCGAAAGTAAATATTCGACAAAAGTAATGTTTACATTTTAGTACCACCGGAGACTGGTAATTGCAATATCGTATCGGTTGTGTCTACTCTAAAAGCTAAACATAGTGTGCTATTTGAACGCGAAACGAACGAGTGAAAGTATGACACTATGTTTAGCTTTTACAGGAGAAAAAGTAGAGAAATGGTGTTGCAATTACGAACTTCCGTAAGTGAAATAAAGATTGTCAACATGTAACATGGCGGCGGTAAAAATTACAAACATTTATCAAGCTTTTCTACTAAATGTGACGATAAAATCATACTGTTTTAATCCGAAACGTTACAAAAAAATATTTCGCGTGAGGTAGTGTTGTGTTTTCGCGATCTGTCAAAAAAACATGTGGACTGGTAGTTGACTGTTTAAAATCGCTCCTGTGGGCTTATTACTCCATTTCATGCAAAAATACAACACTACCTCACGACAAAGAGTCTCAGGTTTACATCCCCCTATAAACACTTTTCACTCGCCCTGTAACTTCGGAGTAGGGCTTGAAGTACGTAGCATTGCGAACCAAATGGGTATATTTCCCCTTAAATAAAATTTAACTTGAATATAAAATATTTTATTGGTATATGAATCCGTAAAGCTACTGATCTAGGAGGTAGAGAGATTCAGCAGGTGGCCTTTATTGGTTCTCTCACTCTTGGGAGACTTACTTGGGGTTTACTTTAAGGGGGAAGGGATAAAAGGGGGGTTCTCTAATTTTTATCGTGGGTTCCAGCTTCTGCCGCTGTATTTTTTATCGCTATGAGTGAGAGCTTTCTTGAGTTTTCGAGGTGGGGAGAAGTGGCAACAGCTTTTGGCGCATGTCCACGGCTCGGTTCATAATGGTCTTGGTCAGCAAGGGTATTATTTTTCTGCTCGGATTAAGACAGTTCTTGGGGACTAGCCTGACGCTGTTTGGTCGGGGCTAGAGTCCGAGATATCTCTGAAATACTGGCTAAGCTAAGCATTGTACTGAAATACTGGCTAAGCTAAGCATTGTACTGAAATACTGGCTAAGCTAAGCATTGTACTGAAATACTGGCTAAGAATTGTACTCTCGAGGGTTGGGAGGGCCTGGGAATCCGTGGATCTCTCCGCCTACCTTTATCTTAGTTACTATTCTGCGATGATGTTCCTGGCCAGGGCATAGTACCTACTAGGGTACAAACTACTCGTATTGGTAAGAAAGCTGGTACCGAGTGGGTTACCTGATGATTATTGAGCTTACTTATTACTTTGATGGCAATCAGTATTTGTGTGTTGCTGGTGATGATGAAGTTACCGATATTCGAACTATCGTAAATCTGAACAATCTAATTATTTACCTTTAATTATAGCCTTAGTACTTGGAACTGATTCTTGTATGGTTTCTTCTCCTGATCTATTTAAAGCTTCTTTGTCGATTTTTCTCTCTGCTCTCTTCAACCATGTAAAATCAGTACTGGCCCTTATACCGTAAAAACACACCTAACCGCGAGCTTCGGCAGCCTCCTGCTAGTACTGGTACTGCTAGTAGGTACTACTAGTGGGTTTACCAAAGGTTTTTTAACCCATAAAATGTGTTTCCCTAAATAAGTTTCCCTAAATTACAATTTTTTTTTACCCAAAAACGGTTTTTTATCTAAAAATGTCTTTCCCAAATTTGACCCAAAATGAGTTTCCCTAATTTTTGGTTTTTAACCCGATTTTTTTTTTGGCTTTGGGGTAAACGAGTTGTTTTCCGAATTTATGGTTTTTTGACCCAAAAATGTGTTTCCCTAAATAAGTTTCCCTAAATTTGGACACCGTGGGAACCGCGACGTGGGTGGTCTTGTAGGCTTCCATGTTTACACCGTGTTTACACATGTTTTTAGGCCTATTCTACGCGTGCGAGTGTTCCGAAACCGGCTATTATCCCCTACTGCGGTTTAATGTTTTTCCCCGTCGATTTACTGAAGAGTAGGGTACAGTATGTTCTGAAATATAATATGACTTTCTGATTTTACGGTGGAGTAATTCTGACATGAACAGAACATTTAAATGTCCAACTGTGTTCTCAAAAAAACATGAGCAAACACGATTGTGTGGTGACCCTTAAGTCGGCAGGGTGTCCGTTAGTTCTGAACCCCCAGAGACCGTAATCCTGCGGCCTCACCGTGGTCCAGTGGGGAAACACTAGACTCCCATGACTGAGATCCTGGGTTCGAATCCCGGCAGCAGCAATATTGTGTTGGTAGCATGGATGTCACACCAAATGAATATTTGGCCTCGGCCAACAATCAGTTTCTTTAATTATTAACATATTGTACTTTCGGGCCAAGGATATGACCAGTAAGTGTTGATTTCAGTATGTGTTTTTACTGGCCGTTGTTTTAGGTAGGTTTCGAAGAAAAACTACCAATTGGTGTCGTACCAGTAGTCTCACTTTTGAAAAATTCCTTCGTATTAAGACTCCTGAATCCCAATTTGTCTTAATATCGCCTACAACTTTTGTCTGGAAACGTTTTTAGTCCGACGCACCGTTTAGGCAGGGGGCGCGGGGTTGAATTTTCAAAACGTCAATAACTCACTTATTTGGTGAGATATCGAGTTTATTCTTTTCATTCTATGTTTTTATTAATATTATCTACAACTTTTGTCTGAAATTGTATTTTTTTTAAATCACTTTCATGTTCTGTCCGAGGGTGGGGGGTGCAATGTCAAAACGCAATATCTCCGCTGTTGGAGGAAACGAATCGGGATCAACAGAAAATCTTCTTAACCGTCATTCTAAATGCACTTAGGCGGTGGAAGTAAACTTCGAAATTTACCTACGCCTTTCGGGGCTGCCGAAAGGATTTTTTTTTTTAATACTGGCATCACTGTTTTTTTAGGTGGATCGGGCGTCGTCCATTCAGCCTGCCAGCAGTCCTCAACCTCAGGTCACTCCTCAGCCTCAACACAGTCCTCAACCTCAGCTCAATCCTCAGCCTCAACACAGTCCTCAGCGAATCACATCTCCAGACGTGGTTTCTCCCGTGGTCTCCGAAAGAAGCGTTGTTCCATGTAAGTACCTTTATTGAATTTAGAACCTTATCCCTCCTGTCAGAAAGTAAGACCATACTCAGTTAACAGGTAAGCCTCAGTTAAATTCGGCTTTATCGTGCAATAATTGGGATTTAACTGGAGCTTAAAGGTGACCATACTTTCTCGACGAACTTCTCGTCAACCAAAATCGGTTGAAAATGACTTAAGACCATCTATCTGAAATCACTCGTACCCCAATCTCATGACTGTCATTCTATTACTGTAGTCCCAAATGCGTTCCGACCATTCAAAAGCGTGGTTTCTCATTTTCAACACTTTTTTTTTGACAAAAACGGCCATAATTTTTTAGATAACAAAATTCTGTTCGACAAATGTTTAAGGGCATCGTACATTCGCTATTTTTTTAAGTTCCGATTTCAAATTTTCTGAGAAAGCTATTGGATATTTAAATATTCTGAAATATAATATGGCTTTGTAACGTCATTAGTCATTGTCATTACTCATGAGGCTATGTTGCGATTTTACGATCGAGTGATTATTGTCACAAAAAAAAAAAATGTCCAAAATAGCGAATGTATATTCAGCCTTAAGGCTGAATATACATTCGCTATTTTCGACTACATGTACTTGGTTCGCAATGCTAAGTACTTCAAGCCCTACTCCGAAGTTACAGGGCGAGTGGAAAGTGTTTATAGGGGGATGTAAACCTGAGACTCTTTGTCGTGAGGTAGTGTTGTATTTTTGCATGAAATGGAGTAATAAGCCCACAGGAGCGATTTTAAACAGTCAACTACCAGTCCACATGTTTTTTGACAGATCGCGAAAACACAACACTACCTCACGCGAAATATTTTTTTGTAACGATTCGGACTAAAACAGTATGATTTTATCGTCACATTTAGTAGAAAAGCTTGATAAATGTTTGTACTATTTACCGTAGCCATGTTGCATTTTGGCAATTTTTATTTCACTTACGGAAGTGGGTAATTTCAACAGCATTTCTCTACTTTTCTCCTGTAAGAGCTAAACATAGTGTCCTACTTTTACTCGTTCGTTTCACGTTCAAATAGCACACTATGTTTAGCTTTTAGAGTAGACACAATCCATACGATATTGCAATTACCAGTCTCCGGTTGTACTCATATGTAAACATTAGTTTTGTCGAATATTTACTTTCGCACAGTGGTTTTGGCGGAGTTCGTCGATAATGTATGGTGGCCGTTAATCGATCGCGAAATTACAACATAGCCTCATGAGTAGAGACCGTCAAAAGGCATATTGGCATGTTTCTTGCTATAGGTGCCTATCGCGTCAGGTTTCGTATTTAGGCGTTTCAGGGGGTTTAGGACCGAATAAACCCCACTCGTTAGGGTCATAAACGTCATATTTTGCCTCTTTTACCTTGAAAACGTCATATGTTAGGATAAATGACATATTAATGTCATTTTTCGACCAAATTTCTGTATATAGTCACTACTTTCAAGTACCCATTACTCAAATGTTTCAGAATTAAATTCGCAATTTCATCATGGTTTATTTTTAAACTAAGCCCGACGACGGTCGATAACAACAAGTTTGGCATCCCTTAGGCCTTAGGGTACAAGTTAGGCGCAGAGGTCACTGACATTGGCTGGACCGGCTACGTACCGTTACGTAGGCCTCGGAACAACCCCCACCACCCTCTACTCAATATTATTCCAACCCTTCACTGTTCTCATTCTACTTGTTGTGCTCAACCAGTAAACACCTGCTTTTATATACTATTTCCAATTGTTAAAATAATTTATTTTCATAATACCCAAACTACATTTTTTTTAACGCGTGACGTTCAGAGAGTTGGTTTATTACATGTTTTTGGCCGAAGCCGAATATGAGTGGGCCAAAGCCAGTTTAGTAGTGGGCCGAAGACAGTACTCCATGTCGGAAGCGGAAAATTTTTTCGTTCCGCCGGGATTCGAACCCGGACCTCTCAGGACACAAAGCGGACTCCTTGGCCACTCGGCCACTGAGAGGCACTCTAAACTGCTATTATGCCTAAAGTGAATAATATTTCATTTTTTTTCGTGCCTCTCAGTGGCCGAGTGGCCACTGAATCCCGAATCCGAAAACACTTTCCGCTTCCGACATGGAGTACTGGCTTCGGCCCACTTCTAAACTGGCTTTGGCCCACTCATATTCGGCTTCGGCCAAAAACATGTAACAAACCAACTCATCGGCGCATATGTTCTCTGTACGTCGCGCGTAAAAAAAAAAAAAAAAAAAAAAAAAAAATCATTTTTTTTAGCAAACCCATGTTCGGTAACGAAAATAAGTGTCATACGTATTTAAGCGTCATATTTTTGGGTTAGGGTCATATTTGGGGATTTAAAAAGGAATTTTGGCATATCATATTTTCGAAAAATAAAGACCATATTTTGACGGTCTCTACTCATGAGTAATGACTAACGATCTAAAGCGCAGTCTCCGTCTGCTCTTCACCTTGCCACTGCGTGGGGCTAGACACCTTGGCCTCCGGCCTCATGGTTCCTTTTGATTTTCAAAGTTGAGGAGGTCGTCCATCTAGCTAGGATAGTGGGATGACGTTAAGAAGACATTTTATATTTCAGAATATTTAAATATCCAATAGTTTTCTCACCAAGTTTGAAATCGGAACTTACCGAATGTATATTCAGCCTTAAGTTACGTTGATTTACACAAATGTACCAAATTTCATGTCAATCGGTCAATAAATGTGAATGGTGACGAAAGGATCGAACTTTGGTCCATAGCAGCCGTTATTTTGAACTAATTCAATTTTCGTTGCAAATGAACTCGAAGCATCTATTTGTCAACACACGTACCAATTTTCTGTTATAGATTGAAAAGCGCTTGTCCGACTAACCAAAAACGAGAGTTTTGAATTATTTTGACAGTTTTTTGGCAGTAGTGGCCGCAGTTTTTGAACAATCAAAGATTCATTTAACATGTCTCTCGGCCGGTGCATACCAAATTTCATCCAAATCGGATGAACGGTTTACGCTCTAGAGCAGGGAATGGACGGACGGACAGACTTTTTTCAGAGACCACTTTTTTCGATTCAGGGGACCCCAGGATCATGGGAAACGTAAAATATCAATTTCTAAATTTTGCACGAAAACAATACTTTCTCGCCATTGGGATATGGCTAGCAAGAAAATAATAAAAAAAACAATACTTTTACTGTAGCAATAATTGGAGGAAATCTATTGTAGCTCGATTCTTTTATTAACTAGAAAACGATGATTTATTGAATTTGTTTTCAGCTGCGTCACCGTCATTCGCAGTTCAACTCGCAATAAAGGGAGTCGTCGCCTCAATACGTCTGTACCGTGCCTTGGCTTCCTCCGAACCGGTAATAGTTTTAGTGTACTAATTTAAGGGTCACCACACTATCGTGTTAATGGTTTGTCCGGCAATTTTTTTAGTGCGCCGTAGAATATTTAAATGTTCTGAAATACAGTATGTCTTTTTAACGTCAGAAATTAACTGGCTATGTTGTAATGTTACATTCGAGTGAGTGCCTCTCAGTGGCCGAGTGGTCAAGGGGTCCGCTTTGTGTCCTGAGAGGTCCGGGTTCGAATCCCGGCGGAACGGAAAAACTTTCCACTTCCGACATGGATGTATTGGCTTCGGCCACTTCATCTTCGGCTTCGGCCAAAAACATCTAATAAACCAACTCATCGGCACATATGTTCTCTGAACGTCGCGCGTTAAAAAAAAATACATTCGAGTGATTTTTGTCAATAAAAAATTTGTCCAAAACTAATTGATTATATGATCATCGTCCCAATAAAACCTTGGGCGTTAAGGAATGGTCGGAAAAAACGTCAACAAATAGCAATTGTATATTCAGCCTTAACCGAATTCTTTCCTTTTGCAGGCTCCAGTTGACACCACTTTCACTGCTGACATCATAGCTGCGCTTACCGGACCTGTTGACGCCACTGCTGTTCCTGGACCATCTTCAGGCGGCGCTGTGTCAACAGGTGCCAGCACAGAGCTGGTGCTTACCTCCGCACCAGCTCCGGACGGTGTTGGAGTTCCTGGACCATCATCACGTGTCAGCACAGAGCTGCCTGACGGTGTTGATGCTCCAGGACCATCTTCAGCTGTGTCAACGGGTGTCAACGCAGAGCTCCCACCAACTATTGCCGCTGTAGGTATTCCTGACGCTGATTCGGTGAAACCCCCAAAGACTTCCCAGCGGCTTGGCACGACAGAGGCTAATGCATGCGTGTCCAAGACTGTTGATATTCCCGCTCCTCTTGCTCCGTCGGTTAGTTAGTTACTGTCTGATAATGACAAATACGGGGGAGATCCTTCCATTAAGGGGTCATCCCGAGGGTAATTTTGTTTCCATTACCTGAACCAGAAAAGTGTCATCGAAACTAACCACCTTCTTGCGATAATAACGTGTGGAGTAAGTACTTAGTCAATTCTTATAAGAATTGAGAATATAAAAGTAAGCAAAACATCATGAAAATGACTTATGGTTACGTCGCAGTGTTTGCACAACCAAACGTCAGCAAGCAGACTCCAAATTTTGGATCAGTGGGTTAACTGATGTTCGGTTATGCAAACACTGTGAAGTATTTGTAATTTTCATAAATTTTTGCTTACTTGGTTCTTAAGAAAATACACAGTATGCTACATGTTGTATAGCAATAAAGAGGTTAGTTTTTATAATAATCTGTGAAGAAGGGCTTTGTTTTGGTCTAGGACTAGGGGAACGAACTAATGGCCACTAGCAGGTTACCAGGCACTTCGGCATGTTCGCCATCTTCTGCACTGCCCAGGGCAGCACGAAAGGGAACTGGTGCCTGGAGGGGAACTTCTCTCGAAACTGCCTCCCTTCAAATGGCCATTAATTTGTTCCTTGCTAGTATAAATAAACATCAGTCTCATCTTAACGGTTCTTTTCATAGAATGTAATAGTGAATATTATTTTTTTCATATTTTTTATTAAAAAAAACGTTTCTTTTTCAGGAGGTACCTGTGACTCCTCTGGATCGTGTCCCTGCCCTTGCGACCGACCCAGAGGACCCTTTGAGGCCGAACAGATTGGAGCATCACCAAGTAGACAGTCTCCCCACTGTTTGTGAAGCGAACGTTGATGGCGTGTCATCTGAGCCGCAACGTGGGGTGGCATCAACTCGCCCCGCTCCTCGCAAACGTGTGAGAGACTCAGGAATAGACATGAACTTAGCACTCCCGTCGAGGGTGAAAAGAGAGCGAAGAGCACCGGACCGATTTAGAGAAGTAAGTTTTTCATCGAATTCTCGAGCAAACTCCAGTTCCCAGAGTCGAAGAAAAACTTCTTCTCGCCGTCCCAGAGGGAAAACTGTCCCAAAACCCGCTGCACCCGCTGCAATAACAGAGAGGTGTACGTCGGTGGAAGTTGCGTCGGAGGTTGTTGCGAAGTACACTACCCCGACGGAAGTCGCCACGCCAATGAGAACTGCGCTTGACGACTCTCCGAATAACGCTGCACCGGCAGATACCTCTCCGGATAACACCGCACAGACCAACCAAAATGTCCCTCTCGAGAACGCTGCGCCGGAGGATACCATCGCGAAGAAGGGTGAGCCTGGAAGTACAACGACGACTATCCCGGAGAACCCCAGTACAGCGGAGGCTCTCTCGGTAGGCATGAGTCTTGTAACGGCTGATAGTTCTCATAGTTCGATAACTTCGGGGAGGGACATGGCGGACGACGAGGATGACGGGTACTCAGGTGTGCTGATCTCACCAGCTGACTCCGGAAATGGCGATTCCGGAAGCAGCTACTCGTGGCCCAATATCCTCGGGAGAAGGAAGCCCCCTGTGCGGCCACCTACGCCTATCCCATCCACAAGCTCGCGGCCCTCCAATGCGAGAATATGCGCGAGGCGGAGCATGCAGCCTGTTAGACGAATGGGTGCAACCCGTCCTTCTGAAGTTCTCATCTTCAAGGATCTGCTGAAGGTAGGTACACAAAATCATGGTGGTGGTGGTGGTGGTGGTGGTGTGATTAGGGTCAGCTCAGGGATGCAGGACCTATCCACTCCACGAGTGGTGGAAATCGGGAAAGGGAAAGTCAGCTCCGTGAGGTAACACCTTCCCTTCCCCAGCCTTTATATGCATGAATGTGTTTCATATACTTTAAAATATGGTAATGTTTTACCAACCTGCAGTCACGTACACAGTTATAACACGAGGAACAAATTAGCAAAGCTGCAAAATTTAGAATAAACTGAAAAATGTTATAGATTTAGAAGATCTGAGTGTTAAATTTCAATTAAGGAAGGTGAAAAGATCCTTCTTGGAGGATAGTTTTTATAGTATTTCTGATTTTCTAGGTGACTGAAGGTTTTGTTTCCTGACACAACACTATTACATTGTGACGACTGCGTTCCTACAATAAAATTATATCTTATCTTCGCCAGACTGCGAGTGGTGTGGAGCCGCTGAGTCCAATTTGGGATCCACGGTGTTCTCCATCGACAAGTCGTTCTCATCGGGAGTCCGACGATGGAGATTCCGTGGATGTACAGCCGTCAACCAGTGGTCTACTAGGGAAAAGAAGTCTGCCCTCCACAAGTGGTCAGCTGCGGTCAAGTGTGCCCTCCACAAGTGGTCAGCTGCGGTCAAGTCTGCCCTCCACAAGTGGTCAGCTGCGGTCAAGTGTGCCCTCCACAAGTGGTCAGCTGCGGTCAAGTGTGCCCTCCACAAGTGGTCAGCTGCGGTCAAGTCTGCCCTCCACAAGTGGTCAGCTGCGGTCAAGTGTGCCCTCGACACGATCTCCAGATGACAGGTTAGTACCGCGCTATGACTGACAGATATTTCGTTGTAGCTGGATGGATGTTGGTTTTATTTTTTATTTTTTGGTAAAAAATAGAAATATCACCCGGGTGGTTTTCAATGGAACGCTTCGTTTAGATGTATTATTCCTGATTTACAAAAAAAAATTCCAAAAGTTCCCCCAGATTTCAATTAGCATTACGTGGAGAATTAGTAGAATTAGCATTACACAGAGAAGATTAAAGCAGGCCGTCCATCTAGCCGTGCATTCAAAACCATTCTGGTGCTATTGTTTTTACCACTTACAATTTTCACTCTTGCGGGTGGGGTTCTGCACAGAAGAGCTCAGTATGCATGGCAGTATACATAGGGATATATGTTACAGGTTATTTGTTGTGGGGCCACGAAGATCCAAGCCGAGTAACCATCCTAGCCATCTGCCCAATGTGGCCCTAAACTCACTGCACCTATCCGGTACTTCTGGTCGGCAGAGTACAAGGTCCAGGTAAAAGACAAATAGTGTCTCGTGCCTATCTCAAATAGTTGGTTAATAAGGTCTCTCCTAGCTGGGGTCTAAAAATGGTAGTCCAGGAATGGCATTCCTGATGGTGGCACTCCAAGGTGATGATCCAAAAATCCGTAATTCCGGGAATGACCGTCCGGGAATGGCAGTCCAAAATGCCCGTCCAGGAATGGCAGTCCAAAATGGCCGTCCGGGAATGGCAGTACAAAATCAAGAGTCCCAAATCCGTAGGTATTTCAAAATATGTAGGTATAATCGCAGCTGTCGACAAACTCCCTAAAATAATATACAAGCCTCCTCAATACCAGATACAGATACACCGCATGTACTTGCCTACCTAATGTCTATATTACAATTCACTAGTAGGTACTTATAATTATCCATACCTTTATAAGGGGAGGTAATGTTTTCGCAAACCAAATATTCCAATCAATTTCAATCAGTTCCAATAAAATCCCATCAAATAGTCCAATAATATCTCAAAAATACTCAAAAAACCAGGAAAATACTCATCTGGCCCAAAGCAGCAAATTTCCGTCTTCCAAACCGTGTGAAACCTGTCTTGACAGTTGACGGAATTCAGTTTCTCCAGAATAAACGCCACACCAATCCAAGACATCGTTCAATTTTCTATCCAAACCGTCTTCTTAATCTCGTAGGGTCAAGTCAAGTACGGTAAGGCTTCTCTTCAGCTGATTCAGCATTTTTGCCACAGTTTTCCCTGGGTTGGAGGAATTCTGAATTTCGCCTACACGTAGCCTTAGGCTGGATTTCACCACTTTAACGTGAAGACTATCGTGTACACGATAGCGCTATCGTATCGGTAAAAAATGTAACCGGCTTTCACCGTGCCCCGTTACCGTTTCGTTAGCTTTCGAGTGGATTATCCGTGCGTTAGCGAAAACGATAATTTTTTTACCTGCGACTCATTTGGTGTAGTCTAATGTAGTCTAATCAACATTTTAACTTCTTTCTCCGAAAAAAATAGCGTTTTTTTCACGTTTATTTCCGTTTTTAGCTTGAAATTGTTGAAATTAATTTGACGTAAACAAAGCAGACGAATTCTACTGACACCACAAATTTTAAGACAGGATAATCTTTTCGTCTGCTATACCGAATTGATAGCTATTCGATCGTTAAAAGGCACTATCGTGAGGTGGTGAAATTCAGCCTTAGTAGTGTTCTAGGCAATGCCAAATTTCCCACTGGTTTTCGAGATTTCTAAATAAAGTGCCCGTCAATTGTTGTGCTTAACTTTCTCGCCCCGTATCAAATTTTCGTGTTTTTGCGCTTTTCTTTTTTAATGATTTTGTTTTATTATTAACGGTCGTAATTTTCATGTAATACAAAATCAATTGAAAATGACCCAATCTATCCGAGATCACTCATACCCAATTTCATGACTGGCAATCCGTTACTGTAGTCCCATTCAAAAACGTGATTTCACATTTTCAACTCTTTATTGATTTCGACAAAAACGGCCGTAATTTTCAAAATATCAAAATTCTGTTCGACAAATGTTTAAGGGTCCGCTATACCTGACGGTGCATTTTTTGCCGCCCATAAGATTAACATTGCGAGCGGCGATTCATTTTCAAGGTTTACCCTTGGTTGGAAAGACACAAAATTTTGCCTGTACCTAGCCCTAACAATGTTCTAGGTCGTGTTCGAAGCAGATTTCCCATTTTTTTACTGGTTTTCGAGATACAGCACTTTTCTTGAGGTATGCGATGCTAGCATTTGCATAACAGTTGCAATAAAAGAAACCAGTGAGAACTTGGGAAATCTGCTTCGAACACTCCCTAGAACATTGTTAGGGCTAGGTACAGGCAAAATTTTGTGTCTTTCCAACCAAGGGTAAACCTTGAAAATGAATCGCCGCTCGCAATGTTAATCTTATGGGCGGTAAAAAATGCATCGTCAGGTATAGCGTCCTCTTAAGTTACGTAGATTTACAGAAATGGACCAAATTTCATGATGCGAATGGCGCCGAAAGGGTCGAATTTTGAACTCATTCAGTTTTTGTTGCATATGACCTCGAAGCATCTATTTGTCAACACAGGTACCAATGTTCAATTTTATAGATTGAAAACAGTACCAAAAAATACGAATTTTGAATTATTTTTGCGTGTTTTTGGCAACGTTAACCTTACGTGTGAAAGAAATGCATCATCACCTGCAGCATAGCCTTATATGAAAATGTCAGTTCCTGGATGGCCGCCTGAATGTGTGAGTTTGATATCTACATAGGATCTTCTTAACTATTGAAGGATCCTCCGTTTTGAAAATGGCGGACTCGACTGAAAAAAAAGGGTCCGACAACAGTCGCACTTAACTTTCTCGTCCCATATGAAATTTTATTTTTTTATTTTTTGAGATTTCTTGAAATTTTTTTGCGGGCGTAATTTTTAAGCAATTGAAAATCGGTTGAAAGCGACCCACGAGCATCTATCTGAGATCACTCATACCAAATCTCACGTCTGTCATTTTATTACTGTAGTCCCAAATGCGTTCCGACCATTCAAAAACGTGGTTTCTCATTCTCAACTCATTTTCGACACTTTTTTGACTACAACGGCCGTAATTTTGAAGATAACAAAATTTTGTTCGACAGATGTTTAAATTACATGGTTCTACACAAATTTACCAAATTTCATGACAATCGGTCAATAAATGTGAATGGGGCCGAAACGATCGAACTTAGGTCCAGAACGGCCGTAATTTTCAACCAATTCAATTTTAGTTGCAAATGACCTCAAAGCATCTATTTGTCAACAAATTTACCAATTTTCAGTGTTATAGATTGAAAAGTGTACCGTCGGCGCTTGTCCGACTAACCAAAAACACGATTTTTGAATTATTTTGGCGGTTTTTTGACAATAGCAGCCGCAATTTTTGACCAATCAAAAAATCCTTGAAAATGCCCCTCGGCAGTGATTTTAGACAGAACTATACCAAATTTCATCAAAAATTGTCTAGTTGTTGGGCTTATCCCCCACCCCTCTGCTAGTATTCAGGTAACACAGATAACGTTTTGTCTGGCCATATATGAATCCCTGTTGAAGCTTGAACTCTTATGGCGTGGAGCCCACACACGAGTGCCATTGAATTTCTATTGTTTTCTGCGTGTTCTGATGTTTTACATACCTATCACAGGATTTTGAATTTGGTGACAATAGTCTACGGAGTTTTACCGTATAACGCTAAGGTAGGTACATTTATTTTTAAGAAGATATTTCACCACTTAAAATGTACATTAGTTCGATTGAACTTTTCATAAGCTATACATACGATAAGTTAAAACTGTTCGATCGGAGACACTATAGTACACTTTAGGGAAGTGGCGAAAACCATTCTAGGACAGGCATCCCTCTTTTGCCAGCTGTATTCCCTATTTCAATTATATTCAGTGATTTGAAATAAAAACACTCGTTGTTAGAAAAAATTTGAGAACTGTGCCGAAGCCATTACATCCATTGCGTAAGCGGAAAATTTCTCTAAGGCCGGGGTTCGAACTCAAACGTCCCAGGACACAAGACGGACCCCTTGACCACTCGGCCACTGACAGGCATACTTTTAAAAAGGACATTGAAGGGGTGCCCATTGAAACCAGCGGTTTTTACTTTCTCGCTAGCCATATAGGTATGGCGAGAAAGTATTATTTTCGTGCAAAATTTCGAAATTGAGATTTTGGGTTTCCCATGATCCTGGGGGTCCCCTGAGTCCAAAAAAATTGGTTTCTGGAAAAAGTCCGTCCGTCAGTCTGTCAGTCAGTCCGTCCGTACACTTATCTAGAGCCTATACCGTTCATCCGATTTTGATGAAATTTGGTATGGACCTGTCACTGCCGAGGGGCATATTCAAGGATTTTTTGATTGGTCAAAAATTGCGGCCGCTACTGCCAAAAAACCGCCAAAATAATTCAAAAATCGTGTTTTTGGTTAGTCGGACAAGCGCCGACGGTACACTTTTCAATCTATAACACTGAAAATTGGTATGTGGGTTGACAAATAGATGCTTCGAGGTCATTTGCAACTAAAATTGAATCGGTTGCAAATTACGGCCGTTTTGGACCAAAGTTCGATCATTTCGGCGCCATTCACATTTAATGACCGATTTTCATGAAATTTGGTATATTTGTGTAAAACAATGTAACTTAAACATTTGTCAAACAGAATTTTGTTATCTTCAAAATTACGGCCGTTTTTGTCAAAAAAGTGTTGAGAATGAGAAACCATGTTTTTGAATGGTCGGAACGCATTTGGGACTAAAGTAATAAAATGACAGTCGTGAGATTTGGTATGAACTATCTCAGATGCTCGTGGGTCATTTTCAACCGATTTTGGATTGCGTAAAAATTGCGCCCGCAAAAAACAAAAAAAAAACAAAAATCATATGGGGCGAGAAAGTCAAGTGAGACTGTTGTCGGACCCTTTATTTTCCTTCTTTTTTTATTGAAATGTTCTGAAATTTAATTGTTTGTTGTATTGATTTCCAGAGGAGTGATCAACAGAAGCTCGGTTCAGAGTGATCCGGAGAGGCCTAACAATCGAAAGGTTAGTTACTTCTCTTTTTCACTGCGCCACTAATCGCACTAGCACTAGCACTAGCACTAGCACATCAAGACCGTACATACTTCCGTTAGATGTTTACGTTTTTTTCCGCATACTACATGAGGATACTATTGGATATTTAAATGTTCTGAAGTATGTCTTTTTAACGTCACGCTATTTCGTAATTTGTAATAATTGAATAGTTCGCGAATAATCTCAAAAAAACTTATCAAAAGCGTCGAAAATTACCAAAATTAGACAAAAAAAATTAGAATAAACTGAAAATTTTTATAGCTTAAGAAGACCTGAGTGTTAAATTACAATTAAGGAGGGTTAAATATCCCTCCTGGAGAATAATTTTTATAGTATTTCTGATTTTCTAGGTGACTGAAGGTTTTATTTCCTGACACAACAATATTACATTGTGACGACTGCGTTCCTACAATAAAATTATATCTTATCTTCTCTTCGCCAGACTGCGAGGGGTGTGCAGCCGCAGAGTCCAATTCGGGATGAATGGCGTTATCCATGGGCAAGTTCTGAAAGGGGAGATTCGTCCGACGATGGAGATTTTGTGGATGTACTGCCCTCCACAAGTGGTCACACTAGTCTGCCCTCCACAAGTGGTCAGAGAAGTCTGCCCTCCACAAGTGGTCAGACTAGTCTGCCCTCCACAAGTGGTGAGAGAAGTGTGCCCTCGCTACCATCTCCATATGGCAGGTTAGTACCGTGCTATGACTGACACATATTTCGTTGTAGCTGAATGGATGTTGGTTTAATTTTTTATTTTTTGAAAAAAAAAAAAAATATAACCCGGGTGGTTTTCAGTGGTACTTTCGTTTATTTGTATTAGTCTATGCCTGATTAAAAAAAATAATCCAATAGTTCCCCCAGATTTAATTTAGCATTACGTGGAAATCAATACACAGAGAAGATGAAAGCAGGCCGTCATCTAGCCGTGCATTCAAAACCATTCTGGTGCTATTGTTTTTACCACTTATAATTTTCACTCTTGCGGGTGGGGTTCTACACAGAAGAGCTCAGTATGTATGGCAGTGTACATAGGGTATATGTTACAGGGTATTTGCTATTGCTTGCGGGTGGGGTTCTACACAGGAGAGCTCAGTATGTATGGCAGTGTACATAGGGTATATGTTACAGGGTATTTGCTATTAGGCGGGCACCAAGATCTGAGCCAAGACTTCCAAGTTCAAGTATCCATCCAAGCTATTGACCAAATCCAAGACATCCTTCAATTTTCTATCCACACAGTCTTCTTAATAGGGTGAAGTCAAGTACGATAAGGCTTCGCTTCAGCTGATGATACATTTTTGCCACATTGCTCCCTTGGTTGGAGGAACTCTAATTTCCATTCATGGATTGCAGTCAATATTTTGTACGAGAAACTCTGCGGCGATGTAGATTTTACTTGAAATGGCCGCTCGGTAGGCAAAAAACCACATTTTAACAGCAGAAAATTCCATGTGTATGCAAGAAATTGCAAGAGTCTCGCAGCAAGAACAAGAAGAATAAAGGATTTTTACTGCAAGAACAACAGAAAGAGTCGCTTTGCGAGAACAAGAACAAGAAATGCCGTTTCTTGTTCTTGTTCTTGCATCGTGCATCACTAACAGGCATCCCTCCTCTGCTAGCTGTTATTTCCTATTTCAATAATTATATTCGGTAATTTTTGTGATTTTAAATTAAAACATTCGTTGCTAGAAAAAATTTGAGAACTGGGCCGAAGCCATTACATCCATTGCGTAAGCGGAAAATTTCTCTAAAGGCCGGGGTTCGAACTCAAACGTCCCAGGACACAAGACGGACCCCTTGACCACTCGGCCACTGAGAGGCATACTTTTAGAAAGGTCACTGAAACCAACGGGTTTTTTTTCTTCTATTTTTATTTAAATGTTCTGAAATATAATTGTTTGTTGTGTTGGTTTCCAGAAGATCGATTCTGAAGACTCCGGTCCGGACTTCCCAGGACCGAACTTCCTCTGACCGGACTTCCCAGGACAGGACTTCCCCGGACCGGTCTTCCAATCAAAAGGTTAGTTGATTCTCTTTTTCACTGTGCCACCAGTTTCACGAGCACATCAAGACCGAACATACTTTCGTTATTTGTTGACGTTTTTTTCCTCATACTACATGAGGATACTATTGGATATTTAAATGTTCTGAAGTATGTCTTTTTAACATCACACTATTTCGAAATTTGTAATAATTGAATAGCTCGGGAATAATCTCAAAAGAACTTAACAAAAGCGTTGAAAATTACCAAAATTAGACAAAAAATTCCTGACCCGTGGGGATTGGAACCTCATCACTGATACTCATGCATCCGGTAGAACAATCGCTTTCCTACAAAATGGCTATATCATTAATCGTGGTGATGGTATTAAACGGCCTGTGCTTGAAGTTTGGCACCTTAAAAATGCGAGAATGTCAAGTGGACCATTGTCAGAAAAGTGAGTGAGTTTCAGTGAGAAAAACTACAACAAAACTAGTTTGTGTCGTTTTATATTTCGGACCAGATAAATGTCGAACAGTTTCCTCTGAAAAAATGATTGGCAACAAACAGCATTGAGTTGACAGACTGCTGACTAATTTTCGGTTGGCGGTGCAGCATGTCCTCGATAATATGGTGACTGTTTTGCGTGTTCACCTTGCATTCTTCTCTACTTACCGTGCATTTTCTTTAATCACACAAAATCCCATTTGTGTTCATTTTTTACTTGTCATCTCACCGGTATACCTTGTTAATAGGTTTCCGTCATCTGCGGTTTTGAAATACTGGTACTCTCGACATCATATACACTGCCTTTAAGTGGCGCAGTTTTTACAAAGTCGATATACAAATCGATGAAAGGGCCACGTACGGGTAAATATTCTTTACCTGATACTTAAGAGGACGCTATACCTGACGATGCATTTTTTGCCGCCCATAAGATTAACATTGCGAGCGGCGATTCATTTTCAAGGTTGGAAAGACACAAAATTTTGCCTGTACCTAGCCCTAACAATGTTCTAGGGAGTGTTCGAAGCTGATTTCCCAATTTCTCACTGGTTTCTTTTATTGCAACTGTTATGCAAATGCTAGCATCACATACCTCAAGAAAAGTGCTGTATCTCAAAAACCAGTAAAAATAAAAAATGGGAAATCTGCTTCGAACACAACCTAGAACATTGTTAGGGCTAGGTACAGGCAAAATTTTGTGTCTTTCCAACCAAGGGTAAACCTCGAAAATGAATCGCCGCTCGCAATGTTAATCTTATGGGAGGTTAAAAATGCACCGTCAGGTATAGCGGACCCTTAAGGTCGAGTGCGTCGCTGCCATAGAGAAACACAGCGGTTACCATGGAAACCATAGAGTAAACCATCAGTAAACTTGGATACTACTATACAGGGTGATTCAGGAAGAATGGTGCATATTTTTAGGGTGGATTTTCATTTCAGTTTTAGATGATATTTGACCTATCAATGGGTGTCCGGAAGTGAACCGTTACTGAGATACAGGCGCGGACTATCAATGGGTGTCCGGAAGTGAACCGTTACTGAGATACAGGCGCGGACTATCAATGGGTGTCCGGAAGTGAACCGTTACTGAGATACAGGCGCGGAAACAGGTAAATCTCGCACTCTACCATTACGATTATCTCGGAAACCAGTGATTTGAGAAGTTTGGGGTTGACTTTTTTAATAAGTTTTTTGGGTATAGCTTTCCAAATCCGTCATCATTTTCCGGAAAATCAGTTCAGAACACTGAGAAATCTGTGTCAGGTATCTGAACCAGAAGTCAGAGATTCACAAAATCCTGCGTTTTGGAAGTTTCAGAACATTCAATCGTAGGATCTAAAATCAGATTTTTCAATTTCGAAGAATAAAAAAAAAAATCAATACCTATTGAACGTGAAAATTTTGACAAATCGTTAAAAAACTATTCGATGGATTCTCCTTAATTTACTGATTATTTAGAAGAAATCGCTGTCTCTGCGACAATTGGATCATGTGTTATTTTCTTTTAAGGAGTCAGCACTGGTATGTTCGAACTTTGGAATTGTAAAAGTCATGACCCAAGTGATGCAGATGCATGGGGATTTCATGTAACAATCAGTACATTTGGGTGATTCCATGTTAATATTTGTGAATTGTGAAACGATTGGATACAATTTTTTACAATCATTTCCCCGTGGTTTCGGAGGCGCTGTTTCAATTTGAAAAGGATTTTAAAAATCGACTTTTTAAAACTGCGCCACTTTAAGATGACCGTCTAATGGCGTCGAGAGTACCAGTATTCCTAATGGCTGAAATATCATAGGCACCAAATAAAACGCTGAAAACTGTAAACAGTCTTAAAACCGTATTTTCTCCACCTAAACCCCACTGTTTATTTTAAAAATTACCTATATTCAAGATATTTCATAAGTTCTTAAGTACTTAAAACGCATTGATTGAAAATATTGGAGGGAAATCTGTTGATGTTCGGTACCTAGAAACATGCCAATTGCGCAATATTTCAATGCATTTTGTCTGGAAGTGTGTCTTGTTCGTTTTTGTTTTAGTTTCTAGATTTTCATTTTGCGTGATTGTATTTTTTTCGTTTGAGTTGATTTTTTTTTCTGTGAGAGTCACCACACAGTCGTGTTAGTTAATGTTTTTTTTTTCAGCATTTTTTGAGGACATTGTTGGATATTATTTATAGGTTCTGAAATATATGTCGTGATTTTTCTCAATAAAAATTTTGTCCAAATTATAACAAAGCCTGTTAAAAAGACATAATATATTTCAGAACATTATAAATCTCCAACAGCTTCCTCAAAAAATAGTTTGAAACCAACATAAACAAACAGGATTGTGTGGACACTGTTAATGGTTTGTTTACTTTTTTTTATTTTTTTGTAGTTACACTTCCCGTCTCGAGTACTTAGAAAATAATTCAAAGGTAAGTTTTTGCGTCTTGATTTCCTTTGGGAAGTTTCTGTGTTTCGCTTGCGAGGAGACTTGAGATTGTTTATTTAAACTTTTAGTATTTGTCGCTTATTCTCCTTTTTAGTCCATAGCTTAAAATCGTCTTCTTGGTATCTTGGTAATTGGATAATGGTTCGGAGCCCACTTTAAACTGTAGGTCCCCATCAAAGTGCTGTGGGAAAGGAATAAAAAAAAACCAGCTTGGCTTTCACATAAAGGCTGAATTTCACCACTTTAAGTGATTTAGCAAGGAATTCTGGGTAACAAGTGCAGTCGCAAGGCATTTGTCATAAGCTAAACATACGATAACATAAATTCGAACGTTAAATCTGTGCGTCATCGTATGTTTAGCTTATGACAAGTGCCTTGCGATTTCACCTGTCATAAGCTAAGCATAAATCCGACAGCGCTATAGTGTACACTATAATTGGTGAAATCCAGCCTTAGCCTCTCATTCAAAAAGTAACTTTAGTGCTGTTGAATGCTTCACTAACAAAACTAACAGTATAAGTGTCGATTGCACCAGTTCCTTACCGTACTTAAAGCTAGTGAAAAACTTTATCTTCCCGTTAAATTTTTTTCTCATGTTTGGAGAAACTCAGTACATCGCCTAGCCTACACCGTTCACCCGATTTTGATGAAATTTGGTATGCACCTATATAAAATCACTACACAGGTGCACTTTTGAGGAATTTCAAAAAAACATAACACAACAAAAGTTATTGACAAAATCGTGATAAAAAAAAAAATCCTGTCACGTCTGGATTTGAAGTTGACTAAAACGGCATATATGGTTCGATAGGCCAATAATTTAACTACAACGTGGTTAATTCGGAATTTTGTGTTACGTATTGTGGCTAGAATCGGAAAATGCTGACCGTAAAAAGGCGACGATTTGAACTTTTCCACTGATACTGTGTTGGGTAGAACAATAATTTTTACTACAAAATGGCTATTTTATAATTCATGGGAATGGTACCAAACGGCCTGAATTTCAGTATTATCTGGACATATTATATTCCAGAACATTTACATATCCAACAGTGGCCTCAAAACATGGTCGGGAAAAAACATGAACAAACACGATTTCAGTAAAGTTTGGACCGTTTGGTACCTTCCGAATGTGGGAAAGTCAAGTGCGGCCATTGTCGGCCCCTTTATTTTTACCCTCGAAGGTGGATGAAATTTCTCAGTTCCGTTTCTTTCAGTCGGGGAATTTTTCTCTTGGACATCCATTCGCACAGCCACTGAATCCTCGTCGCCAGGAGAGAGTAGATCTATGTAGGCGTTTTGCGACAGTTATAACTTCCGTAGCCTACATGTCGGTTTTACTTTCATACTTGCGTACAATTCAAAACTGAAACACCATGATGGTATAACTACAGTAATGTCTCTCTATAACGACTGCCGACGGACCAATGTAAATTCTCTCGTTATAGAGAGAGTGACATTGTGAGATAGGGTTCGTAACGTTTGTTCGTTATAGAGAGTGACCACTGTTTTCTGGAAACAAGTGCACAGATTGATAGATAGAAGTGTCTGAAATATAATATGTATTTTTAGCATCCGAAATTAACTACCTATGTTGTAATTTTGGGCCAAAATTTTTATCGTAAAATCACAACATTGTTAATTTCTGTCGTTAGAAGGACACAGAACATTTAAATGTCCAACAGTGTCCTCAAAAAATGGTCTGAAAAAACGACTACGTCTTGTCGCGTCTTTTTAACGTAAAAGCTAGTAGAGTAATTATAATTCCTAAATAATGTACCTGAGCTGTGATTTTAGACAACTATATACCAAATTTCATCGAAATTGGATGCAGTAGGAGGGAACGGAGGGCTTTTCCAGAAACCACTTTTTTCAACTTTTTTCGAAACCTAAAATCCCAGTTTCCAAATTTTGAACGAGAGCCATACTTTCTCTCGCCTCACGGTTGTATGAGGGTAACGGCAGTGATATCAGGGGTGGATAGACTACACAAATATCAATTGTCGTTGCTAAACTCTTTTAGATCATTGTGACCCCTTCTTCTCAAGTCTACTTCTAGTTCGAAACAAAAAATAATTTTGGGAACCCCGTGTTTTCTTAAAATAATGTGAAGGGGGACTATCGCTGAAAGGTGCTGAATGGGGCCGTTGCATGATATGGAATTTGGACAAAACTGTCAGCTGCAACCTTTTACGCATTAGCTTTCCCTACTCTGCCAGTTATTTTAAATCCGATTTCTACTAAGGCTGAATTTCACCACCTCACGATAGTGCCTCCTAACGATCGAATAGCTATCGATTCGTTAAAGCAGAATAAAAAATTATCCTATCGTTAAATTTGTCGTGTCACTAGAATTCGTCTGCTTTGTTTACGTCAAATTTGTTTCCAGTTAAAAATAAAAAATAAACCTGAAGGTCACACTAATTTTTCGGAGAAATGTATTAAATTGTTGGGTAGAAAACAATCCCTGCCCGTTTCGCACCCATATATGATTTGAAAGTACGAAATTTATCGTTATCGGATTATCCACTCGAAAGCTAACGGTAAGATAAGAGTGCATGGTGAAAGCCGTTTGTACAGTACACGATAATCTTCACGTTAAAGTGGTGAAATTCAGCCTAAGGGCCCGATTACACCTTACAAAAAATATATGATCCTATTTTTATATGATCCTATTTTTTTAGTATCATAAAATTTTAGAAAAACTGTAATACACTTCACAATAAAAATATGATCATGTTTAGCAGTGATGTCAACTTGACATGGTAAAAAAATAAAATTTCGGAGATTTTTAGGGTCCTTTTTTTAACCGTTTTAGGATAAATAATTTCTGCTATATTCTTTCAATTCATCGTTATATAGAAATTCGTACTCCTCCACATTTTCTATTAATATACGGGTCATTTCCATTCCACTTTACCTCAGCCGCCATTTTCAACGGACAAACCCAACAACAACAAACACATCGCAGCATAGAGGAAGGTAGTCGCAGCAGTTATGATACAATTTGTACCGGCCGATACAAATTGTATCATAATTGACTCAATTCACTTTACACCTAACAATTTTTCTTGATCATATTTTTACTTTCTCGCCCGTATGTAATACATGGGCTGAGAAAGTTATGTCTTCGTGCAAAATTTCGATTTTGAGATTTTGGGTTTCCCATGATCCTGGAGGTCCCCCGAGTCCAAAAAAGTGGTTTTTAAAAATGTCCGTCCGACGTACGTACGTACGTCAGTCTGTCGCGCAACTGGACGTCACACCGTTCGTCCGATTTTGCTCAAATTCGGTATGTAGGTACCTAATGTAAATATCTGGACATGTTTTTTGATAAATTTTGATAACTCAAAAATTGCGCCTGCTATAGTCAAAAAAATGCAAAAAATCGTGTTTTTTGACAGTTAAGAAGGGCTGGAAGCTACGTATATCAAGTTGGAACCTTGAAAATTTGCGAAAGTGTTTTTGAATAGATGCTTTTATGTGGTTTACAATCATTTGGAGGTGGGCCAATAACTTGGCCCAGTTTTGGCCCAAACGCGTTGGTCGTCACTCCGGTAGCACTATTCGATCGATTTCAATAAAAATTGGTAGGGAGGTGTACTTTAACCTACTTTGATGATTTACCGAACGAACTTTATCCAACATAATAATTATGGCCAATATTGGCATTATCGTAGGAAAATTTTCCAAAATTGGAAATCACGTTTTTGATTGGTTCAGACGGATTTGCAACAACCCTAATCGACAGATTTCTTTGAAAATTGGTGAAAGTGGTCTCAGATAGATGCTTCAAGGTCATTTTCAATAGATTTTCAATTACTTGAAAATTAAGGCCGTGACATGGAAAATAGAAAACACGTACTTTGCATGTCGAACGACACTTCATTATTTGACGGATATGTTTGAAATCCGGTGAGTAGGTGCCTAAAATTATTGTCCAGTGTATGGCAAAATATGTTTTAGAAAAAGTTAAAATTTTGGTCCAAAAAAAATAAATTACGTAAAAAAAAAAAAAAAAAAAAAATTGATACCGCTGGCGTAAAAATTGCGAGAAAGTCTAGAGCGACCATTGTCGGACCCTTTATTTTATGATCATATTAGGATTGGAAATTGTAAGGTGTAATCGGGGGCTAATACATATAAACTTTTAATGAAAACACAGGGAGAGTTAAAATTGGAAAAGGTAAAAAGTTGGAAAGTGCTGAAGTCATCTTCAAACCGTATTTTCCCCCACTAAATCCCAATATTTATTTTAAAAAATAAAATTATTTTCAAGAGATTTGTAAGGATCGGAAATACTTAAAAAAAGCGTTGTTAGAATGTATGAAATACTTCGAAAGCATTACTGTAAAATATTATGGAGGGAAATCTAGTGACTTTTTACCCCTACTAACCTGAAGTTGAGTCTGATGCCTGTTAATTGAGTGATCAAAATATAACAAATATTACGATAATATAAATCCAATTATTCCAGATTTTTCTTCATTATCTTTCAGAGAGTGTCGTTTAGTTCCGACATGAAAATGGGCCTCGTCTGTAGCAGGTACCCGGCCAAGGAGAGTATCCATATGAAACTCACCGCGCCAGAGGGGACACTTCAGGATTTTATAGAAGAGAAAGTACGGTCAAATTGCGTAACCGACGAAGAGGTGCAAAGAAGCTTAGTGATGAAATATATGATAAGTGTTAATTTTGGTCTGGAATAGGTCGACATTTCCTGCGTGTTTTCCGACCACTTTTTTAGGATACTGTTGGATATTTAAATGTTCTGAAATATAAGATGGTTAACGTCAGAAGTTACCTGGCTATGTTGTGATTTTAACTTGGAGTGAGTTTGTTAATTTGTCCAAAATTACTCGATTGTAAAATCACAGCATAGCCAGTTAAGGCATTATATTTCAGAACATATAAGTAACTGTCCAAAAGTCTCTTTAAAAAAAATTGGTGGAAAAGAAATCAAACGATTTTTTTTTCCCGTCATAATGGCCTAATGTTGAAATCGAGGAAACTGTTGGATATTTATTTGTTTTGCAATATGTATGTTCTTTTAACGTCAGAAACTGGTTTAATGTGTTTTCATGTTATGGTCGATTTAAGAGGGCATGGGGGAGGTAATGTTTGTTTGTGTTCACCTCAACCAAAGCAAAGCCATTTTTCTCGTATTATCGTGGAAACTAACTTCCTTGTCGAAATAGAATAACATAAAAAAAGGAGGTTTAATGAATTTTTGCTCAATTTTAAAAGAATTGGCTTAAAATCTGATAATGAGTAAGTAGGTAAGTTTCTGTGATAATATGAGAAAAAGTGCTTTATTTTGGTTCTTACATACTTAAATAAACATCCCGTGTCACCTTAATACGCAACTTTTTTTGTTGTCGAACTCGATCCTAAAATAACTAGATACATTATCAAACTAGTTTCTGTCGTTGAAAAGGTTTATTATATTTCAGAACATATACAAATATCGGTTTCTTCATAAATAGACATTGAGAATCTTTGCAAAGAGATGTCCCGAATATGACAAATTTGTAACTAAAAGTGTCCTCGTTCGATATTTAATGATGCGCATTGGTTTGTGTACGTATTGTATAAGACCTGGGGCTAGCGGGGTCTGTTCCTGTTGAAGGGGTGGAAAAGGTTTGAGCCCGTGTAGTGTTGGGAAGGCACTGGTAGCCTTTGTAGCCCCCGAGTGCTGGGGACGCACTGGTAGCCTTTCTAGCCCCCGAGTGTTGGGGAGGCTCTGGTAGCCTTTGTAGGCCCCGAGTGTTGGGGTGGCACTGGTAGTCTTTGTAGCCCCCGAGTGTTGGGGAGGCTCTGGTAGCCTTTGTAGCCCCCGAGTGTTGGGGAGGCTCTGGTATCCTTTGTAGCCCCCGAGTGTTGGGGAGGCTCTGGTACCCAAAACTCTGGGGCTACAAAGGCGTAGCCCCAGAGTTTCGGGAAGGCACTGGCAGGCTTTGTAGCCCCATAACTCTGGGGCTACAAAGGCGTAGCCCCAGAGTTTTGGGAAGGCACTGGCAGGCTTTGTAGCCCCATAGTTTTGGGAAGGCACTGGTAGCCTTTGTAGCCCCCGAGTGTTCGGGAGGCTCTGGTAGCCTTTGTAGCCCCCAAAAGCCCCAACGGCGGACAGTAATACTCAGGTTTCCTGTAACTACCTGTGCCTGCCCAACACTCCACGGGCTCATTCCTTTTCCTCCCATTCGTCAGCAACAGACCCCGCTGGCCCCCAGTCTATATTGTGTCGGATTGTATTGTATTGTGTTTTCAAGTCTTGTGGTGTGACACGCCCTGACCTAGGAAACAAAAGAAACCGGGATCTTGTCCCGACTTTTAGTGAATCTTGTCCAGCCCTGATGGGCAATATTGAGCAGCAAAAAAATGCTTTTGATTGGCTCTTTGGTAAAATTGTAATGGCAGCGTTCGTAAGTCAACATGGCTGCGAATGGCACGCTATTTTTAGCTTAAGGTACTATCTATTTTTTAAGATTTTTTCTTTATCGTATTCATTGTCTGCTAGCCTAAGATTGTTTACCTATTGTACAGTAAATGTATCTACCTATGAATGTTCAGTTACGGCACGGTGAAACGTAACGGCGGCATTCGTAAGTCAACATGGCTGCGAATGGCACGCTATATTTAGCTTAAGGTACTATCTATTTTTTAAGATTTCTTCTGTATCGTATTCATTGTCTGCTATGCTAAGATTTTGTACCTATTGTACAGTAAATTTACCTGCCTATAAAAGTTTAGGTAGTATCGCTGTAACCTAGGGTTAAGGCTGAATATATTTTTTTTACGTTCGGACTTCAAACTTTGTGAGAAAACTACTTATTGGATATTTAATTACTTTGAAATATAATATGTATTCTTAACGTCATTGTCATTACTTATGACTCTTATGAGGTTATGTTGTGATTTTACGATCAAGTGATTTGTCACACAAAAACAATGGTCCAAAATTAACTGATCGTGAAATCACAACATAGAGTAACGACGTTAAAAAGAATATTGAAATATTCAATAGTTTTCTCACAAAGTTTGAAGTCCAAATATAAAAAATAGCGAATGAATATTCAGCCTTAAACATGGGTGATTTGTAGACGCCATACTTTATTTTATTATTCTTTTGAATTCGGTTAAGATCAGGGATAAAAATTAAATAATTAATTAATTGGTGTAAAAGAGCGATTAGCTGAGAAGCTAAATGCCTACGTGTTAGACTTTGTAGAAATTAATAAAAATACGACCCCTTAAGAGAGTCAACCCTGTGATACGTTGTGTGTGTTGAACTAGTATTGCACTTCTGTTAACAAAATATTTTAAGGGAAACTGTGTTTTTCGTTTGTCGTCCACATGGATGTGCCTAGGTTATATATTTCTAGGTATGGTCGCTCCGCAGCAGCCGAGGAGGAAGGTCGCGCAAGTGTCCTCTAAGGGTCATCAGAGTTGCCCTCCACCGTAACAACTACAAGTGTCAACGTGTCTAGGTTGTCCTCCGTGGAAGGCACGTATCTTTCAAGTTTCGAGTTCTCGCCTCTGGAGGCGAGGGCAGGTGTCTGCCGTATACAAGGAGGAGAGTTGTCTCCACAAGTGACAAGTAGTATCGTCAAGGTTGCCCTCCGTGGAAGGCAAGCCTCGAGCTGTCGTCTCTGGAAGGGGGGCCGGTGTCAGTCAGGTGTCCTCCTGCCGTATGCAAGGACGGGAGTATCCTCCAAGGGAGGGGTGTCTTGCGCCTGTACAATGAGAGGTGACGAGGAGGAATCAAGCAACGTACCGATAGCGTTCACAAGGAAACCACTGCTGGCCCGGTCACCGCCCAGACGGCGCAGGAGCTCCTTCAGTACAGCGGCGAGACATATGAGGAGGAGAACAAGGAGGCAGGAGAAGGGGAAGAAACCGCCGAGTTGAGAGTCATCGCCTTGTGCCCCGCGCATAATGGCATGTAGAATGCCACTCTAAGCCTTCCTACGCGTCTGGCTCAGAAGCTCCTGAAGAACCCGCTGCTTTGAGTCGGATGGGTGCAATGCCGTCTGCGCTTGCGTAGAAAGGACCCGGACATCTGATTCAGGTGCTGGCAGGCTGGGCACCAGGCGGAGAAGTGTGCAAAAACAGACAGCTCAAGCCTATGTTTTGACGCGGGAAGTCGGGATATCTGCCGAAAGACTGCCCAAGACAGGCCCACTGCCCACTGTGTAGCAAGGGTGGCCTGGTGCGGAAGCGCTGCGGGGGGCGGCCGTCAGCAAGAGATATGACGACCAGCGTTATGCTCTACTAGTGAAGACCGCTGCAGGTAGGCGCAAAGATTCTGATGGTCAGCAAACGAAACCACAGTTATGTGAGAAGGTGCGGCTGGGTAAAGGACGCCAGAGGGGATACAACCTTGTGGATAGAGGACGGCGTTCGCGTACTACGCACAGGCGCAGGGCCGGGGTTCCTGTGGGCGGAGCTCCCTGGATGTATCTTTGCAGCGTATGCTTCTCCGGAAATGACAAGACGGCGCTTGATGCTTTGGCGCACCTTATCATTTCAATGGAAGGAATCGTACGGGGAGGGGACTTTAACGCCAAGTCACCCCTGTGGGGACCAAACGGCTCTACAATAGACCTAGTACTACTCAGCGAGGGACGGGGAATAGCCTGGGTCCCACCCCCCGGGCTTCAAAATGCGTCTCCCTCTACTCTTGACCTAACTCTCGCGTCTGGAAGAGCTGCGGGGGCAATAAAGAGGTGGAGAGTGCTGGAAGAGGAAAGCCTAAGCCATCATAGGTATACATCCACTTCCAGGTGGAACCAAGAAGCGAACTTGCGCAGCCTACGCTAGGGCAGATGATTTGTAGATTCCGGCCCGCGATGAAGGGCTCCCTGATGGCAGCACTGGTCGTGGCCACTTCGGAACCACCTGGAGCGGAACCGGAGATCGTTGCCTCAGTAATAACTGGTGCCTGTGAGGAAGGTTCACTGGTGGAAACCGAACATTGCGGAACTACGCAGGGTTTGTGTGCGAAAGAGGAGGGTGCTAACGCAAATGCGCCAGAGGGTAGGAGACAACGATAACAGGCACTCTGTACTCCAAGATGAGCTGAAGGCAGCGCTCGGGCGGCCACGCCAGGCAATCAAGGCGGCAAAGCGGAAGAAATGGTGGGACCTCTGCGTAGATCTGGACCGCGATGTCTGGGGCGACGCTTACAGGATTGTTCGGGGAAAACTGGGGCTCAGGGGACAAAAGGCCTCGGATGATGTGTTACCCGTCGGTACGTGGAAGAGCTCTTTCCAACAAAAGAGCTGCCAGAATACAGCGATTTTTGAAGCATTGGTGAACCCCCACCCTTCACAGAACTTGAGCTAAAGGCGGCGCGGCGGTTATGCGATTGAAAGACGGAAAAGCCCCTGGTCTGGAAGGCATTACACCTGAAATCCTGAAAGTCGTCTTTGAGGCGCAGCCGGAGCTGTTGTCAGTGAGGCAGTTTGGCTCCAGGAAGAGACGCTCCACTACCGATGCAGTGAACCACATCATTAGAAGGGTCGTGGAAGCTGCAGCTGGATCAAGGGGGACGCGTAAGATACCTGCCATATTGTTCTTTGACGTCAGAAATACATTCGACCGCGAGGACTGGCACTCTGACGTTGTTCAGGGCCTTTAGGAAGGAAATCTTGTGTGGTACATGGACGGATCTCTCATGAAAGGAAGAGCGGGTGCAGTGGCACACTGTGAATGTCTGTTTCTTATGCCCTTGGAAGATACGCCACAGTGTTCCAGACCTAGACATTTGCAATAAAGAAGGCTCTGGAGGCTTGCCTCGATCGAGGTATTCGGGGAGAGACAATGATTGTGTGTTCTGACAGTCAGGAGGCGCTGCTTGCTCTCTGTCGCGCTGAAATAGCATCGCACGTAGTGAAAGAATGCAAAATGGCGTGCAAGACGGTCAAACTTATGAATGTGCTGAAGCTGGTGTGGGTTCTCGGTCACGTAGGGATATAAGGAAACGAAGAAGCAGACAGACTGGCAAGACTTGGATCGAGTACTGGTGCTTGTGCACCAGTACCAGTTCTACCAATATCTGGGGCTTCTGTCAAACTCTCTACGAAGCCGTATGAGGCAACAGTTCCAACGTTATTGGGAGGGCCTGGATGGTCTCGCCCACTCTAAGCAGTGCATCAACCCGGGGGAAACGCGAGGGATCTCAGGCGGGTTCCTGCGGCTAAGCAGAAGCGAAGCGAGAATAGCTGTGGCCATGTTAACCAGTCATGGGCCCTTCCGGGCTCATCTCGCCAGAATGAAACTGATGGAAGATGGCGAGAGGATGTGCCGATTCTGCAAAGAGGAGGAGGAAACGGGCCGCCATGTACTCTTTTCGTGCGGTGATATGCCGCAAGGGATTTCAATATCAGGTGGACGGTGCTGAGTGGCGCATAAAGGACCTGGTCCACTTCTCAAAGTCGGCGAGGCTGGATGTGATAGAGTGATGACGTAAAGAACGACAACGGGCCCAACAAGGTGGCCTAGGTCGTCAGAACGTGGTGCAGGCGGCCGAGGGAGCAGAAAGTGTTGCGCTGCCCCTGGCGCGAATCATGACTAACATTGGTGGGCCTAGGACGTGCAAGAGACGAGTACTAGCATCGGTTTTGGCGTCAGTTTCCCTGTATGCGGTGGGACCCCGCACTTCGGTTCGCATGCGCCAAGAAGAAACTCAACGGGCCGGCCGTTGAATTGCTTTACGGGTTATTTGCGCCTACCGTACGGTCTCAGAGGTAACTGTTAAATGTTTTACGTATTAGGTACGCCTACCTATTTGTTCCAAATATTATATACCTACCTAAGTAACTCTAACTTTTTAACAACAGAAACTAAGCTGGGATGCAAGAGTTGACAAAACTCAGTTCACTGAGTAATACTTATAGCTTAGTTGATGTTCTAATACCTACTGTTAATTGGATCACTTGTTGTCTTGGTATATTATCTTGTAATACACCTAATCTATTTGTATGGCTGTTGTCTGGATTTTTGTGGTTGGTAGGTAGGTACCTAGCCTGTCTTTGTAGGTACCTTTCGAATCTCGATTGAAACCGGTGCGTCACCACCATCTTGTCTCAACTATTGTTCTATAAGGGATCGAAAGTTACTTAATGGTTTCCATGGTATCCATCGAGATATCGTATTTATAGGAACTGAGAGGAGATTGAGTAGGTATCTATTCATGAAAAATCCATAAGTTAGTAGAAGGAGTTTACCTACATCATTGGTCCGCAAGTTTTTTGGGTCACGGCACACTTTTAGTGACGGCCTCACCCTGCGGCACCCCACCATAGAAACGCAAGATTTCACAGTAGGATAATAAATTCAGGATAGGAACAATTCCCCAGTCCACCTACAGTTGATACCAACCTTAGGTACCTACCTTTTTGGTTGGCACAAAATTTTCCTGGAGCTTTCAAATTTTTCTTCCAAGCCTAAGTAGGTATTAAGGTACTTCTAAAAACGAATGACTTTTGTGGGGATTATTTCCTTTTGACCCTATAAAAAACCCTTCTTCATTTGTTGGTCCAGTATCGCCTTGTGAATTTCAGCCGTGCCATCATGAAAAAGGAAGGTAGAAATCGAGTTAGCGAGAAAAAAATTCTAGATGAAAGATGAAAAAGCTGAATCATTTATTTGCCACCCCCTTTTTGAAAATTTTAGGGTAGGCAGAGAACACCCCGTGGTTACTCATCGGTACGGGTCTGGTCACCATGCACCCTAACTAATCATTAGATAATCTACTTAGGTCCTGGATAAAACTAGATCTGCATTATTCCACCTTCACAGCCTCGATAGCCGAGTGGTCTGTCTAAAGCTAGAGTCTTCTAGATAGACGCTTGTTTTTCTAATTCACCTCTGAACCAAGGTTGTGGTGGTTCAGAACCCACCTAAAACTGTAGGTCCCCATCGTGCTTTGCAAGATTTAGGTGATATTTTTAGTCCGGATCCTCTCCTCGTGGAAATCCGTGAAAAAATTTTCCACCTGCGGGCCTATTAGGGATCTCGTATCACGCGAAACACGCCTTTTTTCCACGCAGATATCACGAAAAATTGATTTTGCGATTACGAATCGGTTTTTGACGGAAGGCGACCGCCCTTTTATCACGAAAAACTACCGCCACCTCTGCTAGGTGGCGGTAGGAAGCGGTAACAAGGTTTTGGAGTGTGAAAAATGCTATTGTGTGTTTTATTTTTATATTTTGCATGCTAAAAAAAATAATTTACAATTTCAAAACTTCAAATACACGCTCTTTGGTTTGTTTTGTTTACTTTCCAGTTTTGGTTAAAATGAAATTAAAAAATGATATTTTAATGTTTTGTACTCAATAAATTAAATAATATTACATTTTAAACTGTTTTTGAAGTTAAAACTCTGAAGATTATGAGTTATTGAAGATTTGCGACGATTTTAAGAGAGCCAAACAAAAGACTGTCGGAAAACGCGGCGGTAGCTACCGCCGGCGGCTTAGTTATCACGAAAAGATCCATAATCGCAGTTTTGAGATGCCCGCGGTATCTAAATGGCGTGTTTTGCGTGAAAGCGCAGTTATCACGATTTTTAGTACACGATCCGTAATAGTGCTGCTGAACACCCATCAAATTTTACTATTCTGCTGGGTTCCTTCACATGTTGGTATTCTGGGGAATGGCCGTGCAGATTCTGCGGCTAAGGAGGCCGCTGTCCATCCTTCTGTCCCTTGGCCTAAACCTACCACATTTTCCAATGCCAAGCGGGTCATTAAAACTGCGCCATTCTGAACCACTGGCAGCAGCACGAGTGGTCGCGAGAAGCTGTAGGAACCAAACTTGCAGTGGTAGAACAAATAATAAAAGGTTGGGGAGCTGATATTTGGTAGTGCTGCCTGCTGAGAAAGATGTATAATTCTTTAAACGGTTATTTGCCCCCACCCCCTGTTCTCTTACTTAAGTAGTTAGCTAGGTAAGTACATATACTTACTTAATGTAGGATCGGAAAAGTTAAAATTTAAAACTTCAAAATTCCCGCTAAAAATTGGGAAGTGACCTAACTAACAAATTTATAGTTTAAATCATTTTGAAATAATAAAATGTTTCAGATATTATTCTACTTCTTATTACTTTGCTAAAATTACACTATAAAATGCTTTTTATTAAATAGGTATTAAATGTTTTTTGTTATGTTGGTGCTTCTGAATTTGAAAACAAATATGGTGGACAAACCTTGAAAATAAACAACGTACAGTGAAGACTTTGATATTTATTCATATTATATATTTAAAAACTTCTATTTTCTTGTTAAAAATGAACCATAACGCTTATATAAATCCAAAAATATTGTTCAGAGGTAAACAGGGAAGTGAAACGATTCATGTCAACCCAAATTTCCCTCGACCTCGGGGGCAGAAAGTTTACATCAACCCTTTATTTGCGAGTTTGTCTGGAATTTCGACCAAAGCATCGTTACCAGCAACAAATTCAAAATTACCCACCCCTAAAAGTTGTCAGACTTCTTCGAAATACTCCTGGAAACGGAGACTGTCCAATCAAAATTTGGAAACTATTGCCAAACCTGAAACTTCTAAGCAGGCAGCTGTGTACCTAAGTTCTTCAGGTAAAAAGTTGGTGCGGAAAAATACTACGGTGAACAGCAAGGTTGGCCCTGCTGGAAGATATGGGACACCTAAGAGATTGGCAAGGACTCAGTTCAAACTGGATAAACGGCCAAGCAGCCAGAGAAGACGTTCAGCTATAAAGAAGAAGTTTGTCGCGACGAAAAGTCGCTACAAAATCGAACGGCTGTTCCCGAAGAATGTTTACGTCAGCCCGCAGAACACCGTCAGAAGTCGAAACTTCAAGGAGTTGTAAGTGCTAAGGACTTCTAAGCGGTTTTGTAGAACCTTATATTTGTTCCGAAGGTCTTTTCAGCGCGTTGAAAATTTTGATTTTCCGTTTCATAGTTGCGACAGTAGAGTAGCTGTGACCTTGTCAGACTTTGATATATCGATATCTTCAGTTGATGGTTCCTACAGTTAGCTTACAGTGAGATAGGTAGCAGAAGATGCGGAGCTTAGCAGAAGTAGCCAAAGCTTACGTCACTTTCGGTATTTTCACCTCCTGTACTAACCTAAAATCCGGCCACTTTATGTAAAGTGCGATACTATTCCTGAGGTACCTACTGATTTTCTTTTATTGAAGCAAGAGATCTAGTCCCGTCCGGTCGAAATTTTTTTTAGATGTATCTTGCTCTGTCCGGGCTCTGACCAAATCGTCCTTTTCTACAAGTACCTACAGAGGTCTCAGTAAGCCCTGGCCCTCCTAAAAGTATTCTTGTTTACAGGACAAAGAGGAATGCTTCAGCGAACAAAAAGTTGGTTAGTATTGGAGGGATTCTGTATCGAGCTAGTAGCAACAAGTTGACCCGCACTACCGCTGAAGTTCGTGAGCCAAGAAAAGCCGTCACTGTTCCTGAGTCCAAAGCAAAGAGAGGAGGTGAGTGCTTTGAAGACCGAACACATACATTCTCTATTTGTTTACATTTTTTCTACACACTTTATGAGGAAACTATTGGATATTTAAATTATTCTGAAATGTAATGTCTTCTTAAAATTAACGATTTTACGATTGAGTGAACTATGTCAAGAAAAAATTTGTCCGAAATTAACCGTTTGTAAAATCACGACATAGCCAGTTAATTTGTAACCTTAACGCCCTTAACTGGCTATTATGTTATTTTACAATCGATTATTTTTGGACGAATTTTTTATTTGACAAAAATTACGATATAACCAGTTAATTTTTGACGTTAAAAAGACATTTTACATTTCAGAACTTATCGATATTCAGCAGTTCCCGAAAAAATGATAATAAAAAACATTCTGGTGCCCCGTTTTTTAAACCCTCAGTGAACAACATGACAATAAGCAGATAGGTAATGTTCCTGAAAAAATTTTTAATTTTTGCCCTTTTAGTAAGAGGAGTGACTTTACAACCGCATGAATAACATTTTCTGCTATGAAACATACTTATTTCTTGTCAGCAAGGGAGAAATTGCATGTTGCATTCAAGCACGTATCCAGCATTTTGGTTCGGGGGGGGGACAAGAGTCACACCGAGTAGGCCCCTCTGGAAAAAAGTTGTCATCACGCCCCCCCCCCCCCCCCCCCCATACAGTTGCCTCATTTTAATTTTTTCTTGGGGTCAAGGTCAAGATTCAGGTCGCAACATTCAAAATTATTTTCTCGTCGAATTTTTAAACTTTGGAGGGGGCGAAACTTTACCAACATTCTCTGTGAGGGTAGCCGAAGGTACCATTATTTAGGAAATTTTGTAAAAATATACCACCGTAGCGCCACGTACCTACCTACTGACTTCAATGGAGAAAAATAGCTTTGGGAAAATTATAGAAGAATCTACTGGCCGAGCGAGCAAAGCGAGCGAGAGAAAAATTGAAGGTTGGTAGTTATCCACTGCTATAAAACCTCAGCTAAATGGAAAGGACAGGGCTTACCTATACTCGTAGGTCTGCCCAGAAAATTAGGATGTGAATTCGATTACAAAGGTCACAGGTAACATAAGGTGGGGACACCGCGAAGACCTTCTTTGGGAAAAAACACACTTGGAAAAGGGAAAAAAGACAATCCTATATTCGAGCGAGCGAAGCGAGCGAGAAGAAAAATTATGGGATAATAAAATGGAATCCGGCTAAAATATGTAGCTCTTTCCGGAGGGGGCGGCCCCCCACTCCCAGAAGGGCTCGGGGCTCGTGGTGCTCCCCCCCCCCCCCCCCCCCCCTCCTCTTCCTAGTCCGGCAGGCCTGCCACAGGAGCTACAGAGGACCCATGTTTGGAGATAGAAAATCAGACCACTTATCTTGTTCCTTCAGTAATCTACCCTTTTATCCAGGAAAAGACATACCTTTTCATCAATACTCCAGTCTGTAGGTACTCGTACAACGATTTTGCACCGGGTTTGAAAACTTTTCATTTTTACCAGCTTCATTTCTCACTTTGGGGCAGGTACGTGTACGCGAGCTCGACAACCCGGTGTTGGACACTAGACTAGACTCAGACTGACTGACTGACGGAGGGACTGCAGTTTGTCCATTTTGAATGCCGTTGAATGCAAAACCCGGCAAGAACTCATTTGTCAGAGGCCAGACACGGATCGTATATATGCCAGAAACTTTCTAAAAGCACAGAAATCGGCGGAATCCTCTTTTTGCGATAACAAAAGGCTCGTCCCTTTTTGACGCTAATCCTTTGCCTATTGTGAAAATCACGTTTGCCCGCTCCGACACTATGGTGACTGGGACAAACACCTGTTTTGCGACCTCTGAACACTCTTACAGCAGGCTGGGGGTAGTGGGGATACGATACGATACGTTACAAATTTTATTTTCAGAATTTCGGGGGGGGGGGGGACATGTCCTAGGTGTCCCCCCCCCCCCCCCTGAATACGTGCTTGGTTGCATTAGCCTTTCCTTATTTTTCAGCCAAAAATCTAGTCAAACACGTGATCAACATTCGCGGGGAAAGTTTTCTGCTAAGTAGAAATGGCGCGACCCTGCGGCGGCTTCCTGCGGCAGCGGCATCCCCGCCCACAGTCCGCCTGCGGCAGCGCGTCGACTTCGGTGGCGTGACGTACTGCCTGCCGTCTGCGGGCGACGCAGGCGATGTACTTGTACGCACCAACTCCCACCGCGCCCGGCACCTCTTGACTGCGGCGCGTCACCGTAGCATCGCGTGTCTGGCGGCGCGGCGGCGTAAGATAAATGTCCCATGCACGGTGTTCCGCCATCTGGGCCGCTGCCGCCGCCTCGAGAGCGGCGTCTGCCCGTTCACGCATGACAAGAAGAATGTTGATCTGTGCAAAAGGTATGTAGGTTTGTTGGGTGAAGGGTGGGTTTCAAAACTTCCTAAAGTCTACTATAGTGTCCACTGAAAGTAGACTAGAACGTTATCCTCCCGATAAGAAAAAGGTGTGACGATACCATTACCACGGAAACCATGGAGTAACTTTTTTTTTTTTTTTTTTTCTCTTTTAATGGCCAAACAACGTTATACAAGCCAACAACAAATGCCTAAACTGGCGCACACATGGACAAACACAAACCAAATATAAGGACAGATAGATAATTTAGATGCTGCTCCCAGCCACGGCGTCGACGACTGCCCGGTACACCTCGAAGGAGGGGGTCCCCAGCACCTCGTTCAATCTGTAGGGAGGTTGCACTCCTCTTTCGCGCAGAATTCCCAACAGCTTCCCCCTATGATCTCTGGATCGTGTGCAGTCAAAAATTATGTGTTCAGGGGTCCCTTCCGCATGTCCGCAAGGGCAGGCTGCCGACGAGATGAACCCAAAACGGGCGAGATGACTTGGGGCAGAGGTATGCCCCAGTCGTAACCTGCACAGTGTCGTGATTACTCTCCTGGGTGCCTTGAATGACTTGAACCACGGTATAGTTGAAACAGTGGGCTGAATAGTCGCTAAATTTGTTGGCGTTGGTCTAGATGTCCAAGTCAACTGCCATTCTTGTATCCTTTCCCTCCGGGCAGCAGCTATTACATCACTGGCAGGTGGTTTGATCTCCAGTGCAGTGCCCCTGTCGGCGCCCAATTTTGCCGCCTCGTCCGCCTCCTCATTCCCTCTGATACCGTAATGTCCCGGAATCCAAATGAAGTGTACGACGCAGCCTCGATGATGCAGGGAGATTTCGAGATTCGATAGTTATGGTTTGTTTTTGTCGGCAGGTTCCTTAAAGGTGAATGCTCAGACAGCGCGTGCCTCCTGTCGCACAACATGGTGCACCAGAAAGTGGCGACATGTCGCTACTATCTCGAGGGTTCGTGTTTTCGCGACAAATGTCCCTACCTTCACGTCAAACTCAGTGGCAAAGCGGCCATTTGCACCGCCTTCTTGAACGGCTACTGTGAGCTGGGGCAACAGGTACGTGCATTCTTTTGTAATAACTGGATAACGCTGGTAACTGTCCGACCGCCAATGGTCGCGGCTGCTCTAAAAGCTAAACATAGTGTGCTATTTGAACGAAAAACTTATGACTGCGAACTGGATACTATGTTTAGCTTTCACTGGAGAACGCGTTCCTTCGAAAGATAGAAATGGTGGTGCAATAACCGTAGTAAATACAGTATGCCATAGTTATATCTTAAGACACTCCACACAGTCATGAAGCACGTGGCAGTAGAACGATTCTTTTTCTTCGCATTTTTTGAGGACGCTATTGGAGATTTGAATAGTCCGAAGTCAACTGGCGTTGTTTTAATTTCACGATCGAGTGGTTTTGGACATTTTTGTTGACAAAAATCACTTTATCGGAAAATCACAACGTAGCCAGTTAATTTCTGACATTACAAAGACATAGTGTTATATTTCAGACATTTAAATATCCAACTGTGTCCTCAAAAAATGGGTACTAAAAAAAATCATTCTATGGCCCGGCTTAGTTTAGTTGATACTTGTCAAAATCTCACTCTAATGTCTAAGAAGACAGACACTATGCTTGAGAAGGAAGCAGTGTTCAGGCCTTTTAAAAACTCTAGCCTATTTATTTATAGAATTCTAAGAAGACCCAGCAGTTGTTTTTTTCTCAAACAAAGTGTCTGTCTTCTCAGACATTAGAGTGAGACTTTGAAAAGTATCAACTAAACCAAGTCTCCCTATAGTGTCGTGTTTCTTGAAACGAGATATAATTTAGCCTCCTTGCCACTGGCAAACTACAAACAAAACATAAGAACTAGTAAAAAGTCATCAGTAAAAATTTGGAGAAGTCGGGATTTGATCCAGGGTCCTCTAGCTTGGGAGTTCAGCGCTCTGCCACTGCGCTAATCCGGCCCACACCCTAATTGATTAAAAAATATCCATTTTCAGTGTTCCTTACGTCACGTCAACATCTGCCCAGTGTTTGAAAAGACTGGGAGTTGCATCAAGGGTCGGAGGTGCCCATATCCGCACAAAAGGCCCAACAACCGAAAAGGGGTAAAGAAAATTAAAACGAGGTCGAAGGCTCAAAATCAGAGTCAAAGGGATGAAAAGGGTCAGCAAAAGAACCCTGAGGGTGGTGGGGGGAAACGGTACTACGCCCCTTCCCCCCTGCCGGGCCCCTCCACCCCAAAACTACCCAATATTGTGCGTGAAAAACGCCCTTTGCCGACTTTACCCTCGTTTATAGCCTTTGAAACTAATTAAGGCTGGATTTCACCACTTCCTATATTATACTTAATTGTCTCCTAACAAGAGGATTTAACGACCAGATTTATGTTATCGTATGTTTAGATTATGACAAGTGCGATCGCAGAGAAACAAAAGCAAGCGCAAGGCACTTGTCGTTAAACATACAATAATATAAATCCTATCGTTAAATCTGTTCGTTAGGAGACACTATAGTATACGAATAAGAAAGTAGTGAAATCCAGCCTAAGTATGGCTTTTACTAGTTGCTTACTCTGCAGATAAATTTATCCACTAGCTATTGGTAGTATGGTGAAAGGCACCAACTTTCGGGAGGACAACGCTATAGTGAACTTTTAAGGGACACTATAGTGAACTTCACCAACCAGTGAAGTCCATCCTATTTTGTTATATTTTGTACCGTGGAGTTTACAATAAAGTAATTTTTTTTACATAAATTTTAAGAAGTGTATTTTTAGTGCGCTGCTCTACTTCTGTCAAGTGTCACATAGGTGATGACTGATGTGACATTGAACCTTAATGGGGTAGCGCCACAACCTAGCTCATGAGTATCAGTGATAAGGTTCAAATCCTCACGGGTCAGGATTTTTTGTTGACCTAAATTTGAGATTACTGGCAAACTGTTCCAATAAACGTGTTTGTATAGGCAAGTGATAGGCCTACCTAACAATAATTGGCGTATGGGAAGGGTTCCAATCCTAACGTGACAGAATTTTTTTTCGTAATTTTTTTGCTACATTTTTTAGCAATGCTGATGATGTTAAAAAATGTGTAGGTAGGTACAGCCCGCCTAGTTCGGTTAGACGAGAAGTAGATATCATAGGTATCTCAAAACAGGGCCTACCCAGCCTTGATAGGGACCTAGCCATCACCGGCTGGGGGAAACGACTAAAACAGCCCCTTGGGTACAGAGGTCCCGAAAGATACCCTAGAATAGAAAGCCCAGCAGGATCTATTGTGATTCCAGCGTGGTGTCTTCTTGATCAGCAGGATCTTAACTTCCGATCCCCCGTATCCGGTCAGATGGATTTGAGGTTGGGGGGGGGGGGGACTTCCTCATTTCCGGCAATCCCCCCTCCCATTCTGTGGGGGTTAACGGATTGATGGGGGTCTTTTGTAAGATGTCGAGAGCTCGCAAAACCTGGTAACGGTCAAACTGCCATTCCCCCTGTCCGCCCCACTGGCTTTGCCGTGTAATGACGTCAACGCTGATGGAAGCCTTGCTTCCCTTCAATTTCGCCATTTCCGGTGTGGACCGACAGTTTCAGGTGGGTTCCGAACCACCACAGCCTCGATATACATTTCATTTGACATGCTGAACATATCAGAGGGGAATGCCGATCAGACAAACTTTGATAGGAGCGGGATCGAACCGGTGTGACCCGGGTCTAATGACAGCCGTTTAAACCACTCAGCTATCGAGGCTGTTATGTTTTGATACAATATTTATTGATTACATATTTAATCAATAATTTAGGAGTGTTAGTTGCCCCTAAGACCGAAGGGACGAAGCCCTCCCTTTCGCTGTAATAATTAATGAGACATGGGACCTTGGCATGGTTCAGACTAAAATCAGCATAATGTAACTGGATGGAGATCTTCAACTCACTGTCCCCAACACCCTCGATAGCCAAGTGGTCTAGAAAGATGGGTATCACTGGGAACGGTTCGATCCCGATCCTATGAAATTTTTTCGCTTGGCGTTCACCTCTGATATATTGAGCACGTCAGGGGAAATGTATATCGAGATTATGATCCCTCTTAAAACTGTAGGTCCCCGTCCCCCACCACTAATTAATCTGCTAATTAGGCGTACGCGTTGTGATTGGCGGGATTCAGTGAAATCTGACGCTGTGATTGGTGGGCTGCAGCCTGAGGCTTGCATTGTCATCCCTAACTCAAAAATGAAAAGTGTATTTCATAATTCAGTTCTGTTTTAATGGAATATTATAATTTTGATGAAGTGCCGAGGAGGATTTTAACGTCTTTTTAGAAAGCATTCGAGAAATTGGAACTTCGTCTCTCTCAGTTCCTTCTTTTTGAAATCCACCGCTTGCATCAGCTCCGTACACGACGGGGCCTACAGTTTTATGTGGGTTCCGAACCACCACAGTCTCGATATACATTTCACTTGACATGCTGAACATATCAGAGGTGAATGCCGATCAGAAAAACTTTCATAGGATCGGGATCGAACCGTGGTGACCCGGCTCTTAATGTAAAGACAATAGAAGGTAGGTAAGACGGTAAAATAACACAGGAGACGGCAAGAAAAGCTTAGCTATCAAACTTTTCCTTTATTGTCGAGATAAATTCAGCGAAGAAGAAAGTTTTCGCATTGTTTAAGTTTGAATTTGTCAGCTTCCGTTTCCCGCCAGCTGGCTCGTCCTTACCAAACCTGTTTTTGTCACTAGCCGCAAAAAATGTACCTACAGTGGTTTTGAGTCTCCCATACAATATGTGCAATAGGTTTCCTACTCTGAGAGTTATTACGATTACAAACACATTTTCTTGAATTAAAATAGAAGAGATTGTAATTTTCTGAAATACATGAAAAGCTGAAATAGTGGATGGAAATGTTGTGTCAAACAAAAGGTATATTGCTACCTGTCCTATATTACCTAGGTAGGTACTGCAGTTTTAGATGATAATAAAAATATTTTCCTGGGGGATACCTATTTGTTCTGAAATATGATATGACTTTTAAACGGCTGAAATTAACCGGCTGTCTTGTGATTTTACGATCGGTTAATTTTTTGTTGACAAAAATCACTCGATCGTAAAATTGCCATACGACTGTTAATTTCAGCATTTAAAAAAAACATAATTATATTTCAGAACATTGAAATATCCAATAATTGGTGGACAGAAAAAACGTAAACAAATAGCAATTGTTTATTTAGGCTAAGAATTCAATTGACGGCCAAGAAGATATAAAACAAAAGTCTTCCCCGTCCTTGGAGTTGAATTTGTATACAGACTTACAGACTTACAGAGGAATGTAATTTCGTCATTCATCGTGGAGGGTAATTAATGCCCTACCCCCACCCCTTTCCCCCCTTCCCTTCCCACCCTCCCCTTTCCCCCCAACAGTCGACAGCTCTTGGAAAGGGTCACAACCCCCCCCCCCCTAATTTAAAGTTATTGAATTCCACCTCTTCTGCGTGTTGGATAAGACAGCCTTTTTAATACTCCACCAGGCACCGACTGGGGGAAAACTCAACTTCAATGGCTTTTTCTTCAGAACTACTACCCGGTCGTGTTTGTTTACGTTTTATCTGATGCAATTTTATGAGTATACTATTGGATGTTTAAATGTTCTGAAATATAATATGTCTTTTTAACGACCGAAATTAGAACGGTTAATTTCGGATAATTTTTGGTTGACAAAACACTCAATCGTAAAATCACCACACAGCCTGTTTTATTTTATTTCAGAACATTTAAATATCCAATAGTATCCTCAGAAAATGGTTTCCATTTCGATGCGTCCGGGAATAATAGGGTTGGAATGGCGCCTCAGGCATTGAGGGTACCCATACAAATACTACCATCCCCCCCCACAGACGTCTAGGGATGTTGACTCGCCAGAACGACCGTCCAAAATGGACACGCCACAATAACACGCTAAAAATTGATTGTTGAAAAACATTTTCATTCTCTGATAGGTTTCTTTTCTACAAAAAGGTGATATATAGGAGATTAAAAGAATAAATTCCCCTCTCTCAAAGCAAGTAAAGGATTTCGATGAGCTCAGGAGGGTCAAAACGAAAAAGTGGGGGTATGTATATATATTGGAAAATGAACGTTTCAAATTTGAGTTGGCCGCAATGCTGTTGAGGCACAGGCCATAACTCAATAAGGCTTGAGAGCTTCAGAGCCCCCCTCGGGACTGCCCCCCCCTTGATGCGGGCCCCTGGGGGTCCCTGAGGCCCCATTGGCCCATTGCGGGCCCCTTTACACACCCAGCAACACATCCATTTCTGTATCTGATCGCAAAATCGATTCTTGATTTTCTAGTAAGCATGAGTTTGCTGAGTGGGAAAATTTTCTGACTGCCTAGTTGGATGTTTATTTATTCTGAAATATAATGTGACTTTTTAACGTTATCTTGATTTAATGATTTTATTGCAAATTTTTAGTAAACAATAAACAAGTTTCAGTCGTTAAAAGACATATTATATTTCAGAGCAAATAAATATACAACAGTTCCCTCAGGATTAGTGCATGGTTACGCTTATGCCTTTGGAAAGTGGGCAAACTGACGCTTTGGAAAACTCTGGACGTCACAACAAATATTCATTTGGCTTCGGGCAACAACTCCAGAATTACATAATCATGAATCTGCAGGCTAACAACTACTGTCAAGTTTATTTGATGTGTACACCGACTCTACAATTACATAATCATGAATCTGCAGGCTAACAATTGTCATATTCATATACATGGTATATTTACAAATTTAACCAAACTTTAAACAGAACTTAAAAAATCCTCCTGTATTAACCGGCAATTAATTCGACGGATTTTTCCGACATATCCCTATGAAAGTACGTGAAATTTTTCAAAAGCTAAAACAACAATGAGAGAGAATGGGGGCTGAAAACCCCTAAAAGGTTCGGGGGTGGAAACCAACAGCAGTGTCCATGTACGTGCATTTGTATATCCCTCACCCAGATTCATTTTTTTTTTTGAAAATTTACTTACCGTGGAAGTTCCGCATATTTTTTTTTTAGTTTTTTTTGTCATGCCCCACATTATGCTTGGAATTAAACTACAGAATTAATTCATGGCGTTATCCCACTGTTACTAAATGTCACATCATCCCTTACGAGGGTGTTATTTTATAAATGAAGAGGACCTGATTGGTTCCTTGTCTTCACCGGCCCGGGGAAAAGGTGGCCCCTGTATCCGAAAAATCACTGCTTACGAAACTATAGGTAGTTTCGCATTTGATCGAACCTAATCTAACTTCAAATATATAGGTAGTATCTGGACAAGGACAAAGCAATGGACTGGACCCATTGGTCACCCTATTGGGGTGAATATGTTTACGTCCATATACATACTTTCTTTATAACAACCGTCAATTTGCTCGTTATAAAGAGAGTTCGCAATAGAGAGGGGTTCAGTCGTAATAAAGAGGTCATCGTTATAGTGAGGGACGACAGTACCTTCCAGTTCTAGAATATTCCCAGATTTATTTTCCACAAGGGGAGAAAATCCGAAAAATCCCGGTTCCGAAATTTTCCCCATTATAAAAAGTGTTTCAAAAAAGCGTCTGCTTGAAATTCCAAAATGATAATGATATAATTAGTGATAATAAATTGATATTTACCTCGGGGGAGGTTTTCTCGGGTGTTTCATCCCCTCCATCCCTTCCATCCCCCTCCACCCTTCCATGCCTCCATTCCTCTGCGGCAGCTGTTGCACCACTCGTATGATGAATGCTTCCCACGCATTTCATAAACAACTGAATTAGGTCAACCGTGCTTTTTTAATGGTGGAAAATCTGTACCTCAGGAAATCGTTGGATTATGTCGTTTGACTTTTGTTTGAGTTTCTATATGATCGCATTTTAGGTTCTGACCACAAAATAAAAAGTTATTACACTCCGACTTGGCCGGATTTTAGGTTGGTTCAGGAGGTGAAAACACCGAAAGTGACGTAAGCTTTGGCTACTTCTGGTAACCTCCGCATCTTCTGCTACCTATCTCACTGTAAGCTAACTGTAGGAACAATCAAAAAAAGATCTCGATATATCAAAGTCTGACAAGGACACAGCTACTCTACCAGCAGTTTCCACAAAAATGGTCGAAAAACAGGACTGTGCGGTTGCCCGTAATCGTTGTTCAAATAGCTGATGATTTAGATAGAAGGACCTTTAATAGGAGGGGACACTGTATAACCATTTGGGGGTGAAGAAATGCACCCTGGGGGATGCCTTGAGGCTTGGGCGCAAACTAATCAGCACTGCAGCAGTCAGCAGCCCAACAGCCAGCAGCGCCAGCAGCACCGTCTCATTATGCGGTAATCTGCAGCAAGTCCAAGCCTTCTGCCATCTGCTAATACGGATATTGCTTTCTGCCGTGTCCTGGCCACGGCCGTGCTTCCCGGCTTGCCTTCCTGGATGTACGGTTGTGCCCTAGGAAGGATGCCAGGGCATAGTGGGATGCATAGTGCCCACCCACGTACAAAAGAGGGTGATTTGGCCACAATCATGTCGGCAGACAGTCTAGTTTTGGTTTCGTTTAAGAGGACGCTATACCTGACGATGCATTTTTTGCCACCCATAAGATTAACATTGCGAGCGGCGATTCATTTTCAATGTTTACCCTTGGTTGGAAAGACACAAAATGTTGCCTGTACCTAGCCCTAACAATGTTCTAGGGAGTGTTCGAAGCAGATTTCCCAATTTCTCACTGGTTTCTTTTATTGCAACTGTTTTGCAAATGCTAGCATCGCATACCTCAAGAAAAGTGCTGTATCTCGAAAACCAGTAAAAAAAATGGGAAATCTGCTTCGAACACTCCCTAAAACATTGTTAGGGCTAGGTACAGGCAAAATTTTGTGTCTTTCCAACCAAGGGTAAACCTTGAAAATGAATCGCCGCTCGCAATGTTAATCTCATGGGCGGCATAAAATGCACCGTCCGGTATAGTGGACCCTTGACATGGAGGCAGGGACAATCCTGGCATGGCGGGTCTGGAAGTATCGTGGGCACTCTCCATTCCTGAGCAGACATTCCGATCGCGGACGTCAGTGGGATGGTAGAGTTCTTAATGGATACGAGCCCGTCCCGCACCAAGTCGAAGAGACTTCCTTACATTTTCATATGACCCGATCAAGTCATATTTCATACAACTCAACTCAATGACTTCAGCTGCAGAATGATACCTAGCAATTTATGGGTTCATTTTCTACGTCAGAAAACAGGTATTGGTCCCTTATTTCCTTGTATATCTTATTTACCCCCACTGGAGTGTTATTAAGAAGAAATAGAGTTAGGATAGCGTGTAGTTTTGGTGAATTGCTTTATAGTAGCGTGCATGAAACTCGGAGGCTCAGCGTATGAATAATCACTATATTTTTCATTAATTGGTTTTGGTATCCATGATGCAAATTTGATTTATAAAAATTTATACGAGATCGTCGTGAATAAACTATTGTTTTTCGTCTAGACTAAGGCTGGGTTTCACCACTTCTTAAGGCTGAATACATTCGCTATTTTTTATACGTTTGGACTTCAAACTTTGTGAGAAAACTATTGGATATTTAAATATTCTGAAATATGAAATGTCTTTTAAACGTCATTGCTCATGAGGTTATGTTGTGATTTCACGATCGGTTAATTTTGGACAATTTTTTTTTGGTGACAAAAATCACTCGATCATAAAATCATAACAAAGCCTCATGAGTAATGACGTTAAAAAGACATATTATATTTCAGAATATTTAAATATCCAATAGTTTTCTCACAAAGTTTGAAGTCCTAACGTAAAAAAACAGCGAATGTATATTCAGCCTCAAAGTTTATTATGAAATATAGGTGTATGAAGTGGGGTTCAACCACCTCTGCAATGAATTTTTTTTTAGAGTACTTCGCCTAAGGGCAAAATTTTTAATTTGAAAAAATAGTTCGTTTTATTTTATAAAAAAGATGTTGACACAGGAAAATGGGGGTTTTAAATAAGCGATTGTGCGAAAGGAAAGATCATGCATAGTGTATACACCGTCTGGGGAAAAATTTGAATTTTTTATCTTGGAAAATGCGTAGAATGTAAAGTAACTGAAAGTAGAGGTTTGGGAGAACATAAAAACCCAAACACACGTTTGCAAGGCAATGGCCAAAGCCCTCCTCCTGACAGCCAGTAGTATCCCATAACAAACAGCCTAGATAGCCCAGTGGTATAAGTAGTTGTCTTTCGAGCCGGGTCACACCGGTTCGATCCCGATCCTATCAAAGTCTTTCTGATCGGTATTCTGATATGGTCAGCATGTCAAGTGAAATGTATAGCGTGGCTGTGGTGGTTCAGAACCCACCTAAAACTGTAGGTCCCCGTTTGTGAGAAGCTAGTGTTAGGTGTTGCTGCTAGCTGAGCGCGATACGTGAGAATTTGGAAAATCTTGGAAAATAACCCCGGGATCCACCCACGTACATTTACTGGGCCCGGAGCCACCTACACCCGTTACTTTTCAGATACATCATTGGGTTGAACATATAGATCCCTGTACCTCATATAAGCTTGACTTGCCTTTATCTTCGCAAGGTATGGAAGCCATAAGTTTTTCATAGCTTTCCTCCGAAATTGAGTCACACCCTCCTACCAGCCCCAGTCATAGTATACGTTGGGGACCTACAGTTTTAGGTGGGTTCCGAACCACCACAACCTCGATATACATTTCACCTGACATGCTGAACACATCAGAGGTGAATACCAATCAGAAAATTTTTAACAGGGTTGGGATCGAACCTGTGAAACCCGACATGGTGGACCTGACCGAACCAAGGAGAAAACTCGACTCACAGGCGTGATTCTGAACAAATCACCCCATTGTATACACGAAATGTTGAATCCCAAAGCTATTTTCTATGGATAAAATAGAAAGTGGCTGAGAAATTTCCCTGTCGAATCCAAAGGCAGAGGGAAGACGAAGGAGCCCCCAAAAAGGAAAAGCGGTGATAGCTCTACCTTAGTGCTGTTCGGTGATCAAGGTCCGTGACTTTTTCCCTTCTCGAACCTTTCGTCGGGCCAACCTTCCTCGCAATCCCTTTGTGTTTATTTTTTCTCAGTCAGAATTGATTTCGAAGTTATGGAGCTGCACTGGAGATAATATGAAACAGCCTCCAGGGACTTGGTCTTATTTATGGTCCTAGGACACCTCTCGCTGCTTTTGCTTCTCTATAAATGGTCAGAATCACACCCGGCAGTTGGATTTTTTCCTAGCCGGTGAAGGACAGATCCCATCACTCAACTGGTATAAGTACCACAGGTAGTATCGGGTAACTCTGACAACCGACAGTCACTCAAAAACCTATGGTTACCTCGCTTTTCGAAAAGACAGTCGAAAAGAAGGGCAGTGTACCCTGGCATAGGTGCCACATTAGTATGGACGAGGGTTGCCCAGGGAGGCTACTGCTTGGGAGCTACAGGTGCAGCGCGGTCGGCGCGGCGCACCCGGCGCCGGCGCTGTGTGCGGCGCGGCACCCCATGCAGCCCCGGCCGCAACAAGTGTCCTGCCTGTCGCCGCTGCTGCCACGATCGCTCCGCGGAGCGAGCAGGGCCCGCGCGAGTGCCGCGGGGTCCCGTCACCTGTGCTTGTGATATCGTGTTTAGGAACTCAAGTTGCTATGGATACAAGTGCTGCTCTTCCAGGTGAGCTTATTTGCCAATTTTTTCAAGGGTTGTTGAGACTTCAAGGGTGGGTTTCATCATATCGTAAAGTCTACTATAGTTTTTTTTTTAACGCGCTACGTTCAGAGAACATATGCGCCGATGAGTTGGTTTATTAGATGTTTTTGGCCGAAGCCGAAGATGAAGTGGCCGAAGCCGAAAATGAGTGGGCCGAAGCCAGGTTAGGAGTGGGCCGAAGCCAATACATCCATGTCGGAAGCGGAAAATTTTTCCGTTCCGCCGGGATTCGAACCCGGACCTCTCAGGACACAAAGCGGACCCCTTGACCACTCGGCCACTGAGAGGCGCATCTGTCTACTATAGTGTCCCCTAAAAGTTCACAATAGCATTATCCTCTTGAAAAAGTTGTCCGTTTCACTATGCTGCGTATAGTGCCCTCAAGGTTCGCTGGTGGTCTTTTAATGGTAAAATGATTGTGATGAGGTTAAGGGGTGCTTAACTGTTAACGACAGTCGAGGGGCCACGAAAATTCCCTCGCTACAAAGAGAGTTCGCTATAGAGAGACAGGGTTTGTCAAGGCACCGTTGTGTTCGTTCGTTATAGAGAGGTTGTCGTTACAGAGAGTGATAACTGTATAGAGAAACAAAACCCCGACAGCCCTAGAAGAGCCAGGGCCAAGTGGGGTACAGGGTGGCACCTTTCGTGAGCTCAGCACACAAGGGGATGATTTCGTCAGAATCACGCCCGGCAGTTTCCCCCAGCCGGGCAAGATTCACCAAGAAAAACCTTGATAAAAATATCCTCAGGGAACCCTGCCAAGAAATTATAATAATTTATTCCGTAACCGCTATTTCTTTATTTAATAATACTCGCGAATAAAGTTATGACGACGTCTGGGGTGCAATTGCAGTTTTTCAGACTTTTTTCAAATAAAGATTAAAAAGTAACTATAGAGATTATACTAAATATTTTTTTCTTAGTACGGAAATTGCCGAGGGGTCAACCACTCCAGGAATCTCTTTGGGAATCATTGGAAATCTTTATGAAATCTCAGGGAATCTTGGGATTTTTTGGAGTGGTTACCCCTTCGGGGTTCATCTTTCTATGAATATCGTTGGGAATCTTTGGAAATCATTATGGAATCTCATTAGAATCTCAAGGAATCTCTGGAGTGGTTACCCCCTCGGAAATTGCATTTTACGAGGGTTGAAGTGCAGTAGCTGCAGTAACGAGGTACTCAAATAAATTGGAGGACTAGTCGTTAAGTAAACAACTACAATAGTAAAGGTGCCTTTCACCATCCAGCCGTTAGCGCCCTTATCATACCGTTAGCTAGTAGACTTTTAACGGCTACTTTATCGGGAAGATGCATTTACTTTATCGGCACCATAAAGAACAAAAAAAATTATTCCTATTTTTTGAGGGAACTGTTGGAAATTTATAAATTTTGAAGTGCCTCTCAGTGGCTGAGGGGTCAAGGGGTCCGTCTTCTGTCCCTTAACCCTTGGGGTCGAATCTCAGGATTCCAGGAAAGTTTTTCTTACAACGACCATACCTATTGCCTAGCGAGAAACTAATATAACGGATTTTTATAACCCTTTCAGCAACAAGCTAATTTTTTTATATAAATACTGAAGTCTCTCTCTATAGCGACCGATAAAGATCATTGTCAATTTTCTCGGTATAAAGGGAGTTCGCTATAGAGAAGGTTTTCGTTGTAGACCACTTTGTAGACCAATTTTCTCGCTCTAACGGGAGTTCGCTATAGAGAAGGTTTTCGTTGTAGACCACTTTGTAGACCAATTTTCTCGCTATAAAGGGAGTTCGCTATAGAGAAGGTTTTCGTTGTAGACCACTCTGAAAACCCCATTACACACAATGCAATATACTGAGGTTGAAAGTCTTAAAATCGATATTATCCTATACAGCACTTTAGTATAGGCGAGGTTTGAATTGTATGTAGGTCTATGTATAATGTATGTTTGTATGTATGTTTGGCAGGCTTTGTGTACTTATCGTTGACAAACGACTGGTGACAAACATACAATCAATTGTCAATTATGGTTTGAGTTGAAAACTAATGTCGCTGTATTGCATTGTTGTTTTCTGCTACAGAAAACAGAGCGTAGGTGTGACCTCTATACACGAGGGTGTGATTTCGTCAGAATCACGCCCTACAGTCGAGTTTTCCCCTGCCGGTGAAGGAAAAATCTAAGGTTAGTGTAGGATGATGTAGTGGGTATCGTTTCTTGTTCTTAATCTTGTCATTTTAAGTACTGGAGACCGTTTCTTGATCTTGTTCTAATTTTCGTGCATCACTAAGAGTGCATTTCACCACATCTTAAAGTACACTCGAGGGGGTAACCACTCCAGAGATTCCTTGAGATTCCATAAAGATTTACAAAGATTCCCAACGATATTCATAGAAAGATAAACCCCGAAGTGGTAACCCCTCAAAAAAATTCCAACATTTCCTGAGATTTCATAAAGATTTCCAATGATTCCCAACGAGTGGTTCAATTCAATTCAATTCAATATTTTATTTATTCCAATTTAACATAATGTTGTGTGATGGTGTGTCGAGGACCCCGCAGGGTCGGGTTCGACTTATAGCAAGGAAAAAACTAAAAAGAAAAAGAAAGAAAAAATAATCTACCTATACCTATAATCTATTATCTAACTAACCTACCTCCCTATCTGTTTGTTATCCATGTATGTACCTTGCGTTTAAATGTTTTAATGTTTGTGATTGATCTTATTTGTATGGGAAGTTGGTTGTAGTGTGTGATTCCTGTTTGGTATGCCTGTTTTTGTATGAAAGTGGACTTGGTGGGTTTTTGTATAAGTGGGTTTGTTGATGTCCATCTTGTGTTGTGATTGTGGTTAAGAGGACGCTATACCTGACGGTCCATTTTTTGCCGCCCATAAGATTAACATTGCGAGCGGCGATTCATTTTCAAGGTTTACCCTTGGTTGGAAAGACACAAAATTTTGCCTGTACCTAGCCCTAACAATGTTCTAGGTCGTGTTCGAAGCAGATTTCCCAATTTCTCATTGGTTTCTTTTATTGCAACTGTTTTGCAAATGCTAGCATCGCATACCTCAAGAAAAGTGCTGTATCTCGAAAACCAGTAAAATAAAGGGTCCGACAACAGTCGCACTTAACTTTCTCGCCCAGAATGATTTTTTTTTTGGGGGTTTTTTGAGATTTTTTTGCGGGCGTAATTTTTAAGCAATCGAAAATCGGTTGAAAATGACCCACGAGCATCTATCTGAGATCACTCATACCAAGTTTCATGGCTGTCATTCTATCACTGTAGTCCCAAATGCGTTCCGACCATTAAAAAACGTGGTTTCTCATTCTCAACTAATTTTCGACACTTTTTTGACTACAACGGCCGTAATTTTGAAGATAACAAAATTCTGTTCAACAGATGTTTAAGTTACATGGTTCTACACAAATTTACCAAATTTCATGACAATCGGTCAATAAATGTGAATGGCGCCGAAACGATCGAACTTTGGTCCAGAACGGCCGTAATTTTCAACCAATTCAATTTTAGTTAAGGGGAAATACACCCATTTGGTTCGCAATGCTACGTACTTCAAGCCCTACTCCGAAGTTACAGGGCGAGTGAAAAGTGTTTATAGGGGGATGTAAACCTGAGACTCTTTGTCGTGAGGTAGTGTTGTATTTTTGCATGAAATGGAGTAATAAGCCCACAGGAGCGATTTTAAACAGTCAACTACCAGTCCACATGTTTTTTTGACAGATCGCGAAAACACAACACTACCTCACGCGAAATATTTTTTTGTAACGTTTCGGATTAAAACAGTATGATTTTATCGTCACATTTAGTAGAAAAGCTTGATAAATGTTTGTAATATTTACCGCCGCCATGTTACATGTTGACAATTTTTATTTCACTTACGGAAGTTCGTAATTGCAACACCATTTCTCTACTTTTTCTCCTGTAAAAGCTAAACATAGTGTCCTACTTTCACTCGTTCGTTTCGCGTTCAAATAGCACACTATGTTTAGCTTTTAGAGTAGACACAACCGATACGATATTGCAATTACCAGTCTCCGGTGGTACTAAAATGTAAACATTACTTTTGTCGAATATTTACTTTCGCACAGTGGTTTTGGCGGAGTTCGTCGAGAATGTATGGTGGCCCTTAAAAATGACCTCGAAGCATCTATTTGTCAACACACATACCAATTTTCAGTGTTATAGATTGAAAAGTGTACCGTCGGCGCTTGTCTAAGTAACCAAAAACACGATTTTTGAATTATTTTGGCGGTTTTTTGACAATAGCGGCCGCAATTTTTGACCAATCAAAAAATCCTTAAAAATGCCCCTCGGCAGTGATTTTAGACAGGTCCATACCAAATTTCATCAAAATCGGATGAACGGTATAGGCGCTAGAGCACTGCACGGACTGACGGACGGACGGACTGACGGACGGACGGACGGACAGACTTTTTCCAGAAACCACTTTTTTGGACTCAGGGGACCCCCAGGATCATGGGAAACCCAAAATCTCAATTTCGAAATTTTGCACGAAAACAATACTTTCTCGCCATATATGGCTAGCGAGAAAGTAAAAATGGGAAATCTGCTTCGAACACTCCCTAGAACATTGTTAGGGCTAGGTACAGGCAAAATTTTGTGTCTTTCCAACCAAGGGTAAACCTTGAAAATGAATCGCCGCTCGCAATGTTAATCTTATGGCGGCAAAAAATGCACCGTCAGGTATAGCGTCCTCTTAACCCCTCGAGTATACTGTAGTGTGGTTGCACTTGCCATAAACTAAATATACGATAAGGTAAACCTTTTCGATAGGAGACACTATAGTTTACTTTAGAGAATTGGTAAAATCCAGCCTAAAAGCTAGGAACGATTCACTAGAAATTTTTTTTTACACAAACTGGGACTAGAACTTCGCCCTGAGAGAAGAAACATATACGTAAAGAAGGATGGATGGGAATTTTGGAAGCCGTAAAGCAGTGAAGGCTTGTATATACAAAGTCCAATACCCCCCCCCCCCCCCAATGAGAAATAGCAGGGTGGCATGCCACTCACCCCCCAGTGCCTAAAAGCGAAATTACCAATTCCGACTTTCCCTTCTTCACGTCTGTCTGTTTAAAAAAAAAACTTTTTGAATTTCCGAATGAAGTTAACACACAGCTCTTCGGATGTTCGATGGATTTTCACAAGTTTGATGGGCTTCTCGTTATAAACAAATTTTCAAGTTTGTTTGAAGTTTTCTTGCTTTGGGAAAATTTGAGAGGAGGAACATATATGTTCGATTCCGTCGAAGTCTTCAACCCACTTATGTCCGTGTGGTGATGATCACATAGCTGATCACTCCCGAACAAACCAATCCCTCTGCAGTTTTTCCACACCATGGCCATCATCACTCCCTGGGAGAATTTATTCAGCTCAGTCCCTGGTGTGTGTTGTATAGCCATGGGGAGCTCTCCCGAGAGGAATTAGATATCTCTGCTATGCGTTGAAGCTGTGGTTAACACTCTTCCGAGACAGAGCTTGTTGGGGACCTACAGTTTTAGGTGGTTCCCATAAACATTTCACTTGATAGAGGTGAATGCCGATCAGAAAAGAAAAAAATCTGTAGGAGAAAAAAATTCTGACCGCCAGCGTTCGAACCGTCCAACTCCAGTGACTAATCCGACGTTTAGCCACCAGACCATGGTGCTTGGTGCTGAAATTTGAAGTTAGGATGTTCTTTACAGGTTTCAGGATTAATTAGCTAGGGTAGAACAGACTGCTGACTTTTACAAAGAAGCAAAAAGCAAAGGCTTTCTACTTGCTTCCATTGTCCCAACAGTCGGGGCGCTTGCGCTCTTTTTTTTTGCCTTTCACGCTTACACTTTTGACATCTCAGCAATGTAGCTTCAGGCCTTTATGTCGAGCCTTTTGTGTCCAGAAATGGATTAAACCTGAAGAAGAAATACATGCTTTTTCTGAAAGAAGAAAAAAGAAAAGAAGTTTTGATAGATGAGGCCCCTGATTAGGTTAAGGGTGACATTTTTTGTATTCAATAAGTTTTCTTTAACAATTTTTTTAATTTTTGTATAGTAAGCTTATTTTAGGTGCCGAATAGTCCAAGAAATGGAGGAAAAAGGTCTGTCTCTCCCTCCATAAGTCACACACACATACACGGTGTTTCTGGTTGACGGGGCAAAAAAAAATTGTCAGGTACACCCACAGAGACCATTTTCGGCTTATACATAATGTGGGGTCGCAGGTCCTTCCTAACTGAGATACAGGGCCGGAACCAGTCAACTTGGCAAATCGTTTTTTGCCCTTTTCTCGCTAGCAGCTTGTAATAGCGAAAAAAAAATAGCGTCAAAATTGAATACACTACGATTGACTAGGTATAACATTATATTTCAGATACAGAAACGTACGACAGGTGCACTGAAAATATTTCATTTATATTTTTGCCTTTTTAACATGTAAAAATTTTCCAAACCGGGTTTGGGCCTTTCCCTCGGTTATGTCTATCAGTCGAAGTGAACGCCTGAACGGTATCAACCTTACCAGTTTTTAGCTTTATTTGACTTGCAATCCACGCGAAATCAGGATTGGTAACGTTCTCCGCCGTTAAATATTCATCGTGATGTGCATTCAGAATATAGAAATATCCGTTTTTCCAGTCGACGTCTTCCAGACTCCATTCTCCTTGCCACACAGGGTTACCTGGCCGATAAGTGAACAGTCGCCTTCGAAAATCATCAAACATGAAATAGCCATTCGCAGCGTACAAATATTCACTAAACGCCGCACTTTGTATTCGGAATTTTTCGCCGTTGGCCATGTCGATAAATATCCATTTACATTTGTCGCCATCCCTCGTTTTCGTTACAGTAACAGTTCGGCGATCTTGATCGAATTCTGCCGTTTCACAGAGGGCAAGATCTAAATCTCGGTTTTGAAAACACATTTTGTCCCAGATTATGTTCTGGATTAAGGTTGGAAACCGAGCCTGCAACCCTGTGAACTGTGTTAGAATATTATTGGTGCCGTACGTTTTCAATAAATCTTTATATTGGTCTGACTCAACAACGGCTTTGACTTTGGCTGCCATTCTTAAGTTCGGTTTAAAATATACAAGCTGCGATTCTTCTAACAAATTAAATAGTTCGTAGAAACCTCGGCAGTATAGGTTAATTTCCCATAAAGAATAGAAGAAGTCTATCAGATGTAGAGCACTTTCTTCATCTTTTTTAAAAGTCGCTTTGACTATTTTCCCCATATAGTCATAGAACAATCCCCACCGCTTACGTGAGTAGTCATTAAGTATGTCAAAGTTCTTGTCCTTGATCTGATCTGCCATTAAACTCAGAGCTTGCGGTACTGCTTTTTCTAGAATTTGTTTTGGCGCTTCAAAAAGCGCTAAAGTTGACTCGGAAGTAATTTTTTCCATCGTTTTCTGCATGAAATACTGTGCTGTTAGTACATGGCGAACCGCTAAATCATTATGACTATTTATTTCTTGCATTAACTTATCGTATCCTCTAGCTTTCAAACTAGCATCGGGCAAACTTTCTAAAAAATCTATAATTAGTTCGATCCGATCCCGTTTGTAAGCTTTGTTAACAATATTGTAAATTTCAACATCGTTATTTCTCACTTCAAGAAATTTGTTTTTAGCAATTTCGATGTTACCGCTATCTATTTCAGATACACAGAGGGAGATCAGCTCTTCATTATGTTTTTTCTGCAACAATTGAAGTTGCTTAAAAGTGTCGTCCAAAGTTCGTTTCAATTTTTCGCGTTGCCGCTGCAATTCGTCCAGTTTCCCCAGAACGTCCTGTGAAGCTCCGGCCCCAATTTCGTTAATTTTCGTTTGTAACTGACTTAGTTCAAGTTCGTATTTTCTTTTAAGTTCTTCAGTCTCAGGTTGAGTTAGTCGAGACGCATTATTTTTCATTGTCAGGTATAAACTGCTTAAACTCATTATAGAGCGGGAAAAATTTTCCTGCGCCTGTTGGCAATTGCTGGAGTTACCGTACTGGAACGACTCAAAGGTTTCGTCGTTTGATGGTGTGTATTCTGTTATTTGTTTTATTTTCGTAACCATGTCGTTTACTTGTTGTATTGTCAACCTAACGCAGGACGCCCTAGGAAACCTGCGTGGTGTCAGATTTTTCGTTTTCGTAACGAATGACGACGAGTCTGGTTGTCGGTGGAAGTCATCCCCTGCTGCGGTCAAGTCGTTGTTTGGGATTTCTTTAGCCGCAGTCGTAGAAAGAATTACTGGAATGACGAGAAGAAAGAAGTGCCTCATTGTTGGAGTCTAGTTCTGCTCTATGACGAAGATTCACTGATGACTGGAGGATTCTGGAAGAAAAATATAGTTCTGGTGTTCTGGAAGTTGTTTTTAAGGGTGAAAGAAAGGCATTGCACCAACCTGGGACCTCTTAAGGGTCCGCTATACCTGACGGTGCATTTTTTGCCGCCCATAAGATTAACATTGCGAGCGGCAATTCATTTTCAAGGTCTACCCTTGCTTGGAAAGACACAAAATTTTGCCTGTACCTAGCCCTAACAATGTTCTAGGGAGTGTTCGAAGCAGATTTCCCATTTTTTTACTGGTTTTTGAGATACAGCACTTTTCTTGAGGTATGCGATGCTAGCATTTGCAAAACAATTGCAATAAAAGAAACCAGTGAGAAATTGGGAAATCTGCTTCGAACACTCCCTAGAACATTGTTAGGGCTAGGTACAGGCAAAATTTTGTGTCTTTCCAACCAAGGGTAAACCTTGAAAATGAATCGCCGCTCGCAATGTTAATCTTATAGGCGGCAAAAAATGCATCGTCAGGTATAGCGTCCTCTTAATCGTTCGACCACTGAGAGGCAGGTTTCCATATTTAGTAGATTTCCCAGCACCGTTAAGAGCGTCTATGCAGTCGTGTCTGTTTACATTGGTTTCTGTACTTTTTATGAGGATTTACCTACTATTGAATACTGAAATATAATAGATCTTTTTAAGGACGGAAATTAATAGGCTGTGTTGTTATGTTACGATCGGTTCATTCTGGGCAAATTCTTTGATGAGAAAAATCACTCAATCGTAAAATCACCACATAGCCTGTTACTTTCGGGCGTTAAAAAGGCATATTATATTTCAGAACATTTAAATATCCAATAGTTTCCTCAGAAAGTGTGCAGAAAAAAGTAAAAGTCTTAAAATATGTAAACAATGACCGACTGATTTCTTTTTCAGCAATGTTTCATTATCTCTTGAGTGAAGCAAGATAACCCTGACCTTATCTAAAGAATAGGTTATTCCCTGGTTAAAAATGGCAACTATCAGTTTTCCTCATTGGGTAACCTCCGTCTAGTTACCGGTTCGATCCCGATCCTGTCAAAGTTTTTCTGATCGGCATTCACCTCTGATATGTTCAGCATGTCAAGTGAAATATATATCGAGGCTGTGGTGGTTCGGAACCCGCCCAAAACTGTAGGTCCCCATCGTGTACTAGCATCAACTAGGGATTGGAAATTATTTTTGAAAATCATTTACTGAGTTGAATTGAAAAAGCAATAATTTACAAAAGGATTGCTCGTGAAATTCCTAGCCAAACTTCATTCTGTTTTATTTTCTCTGTTCCGAAATTGAAATTGCAGATTTTCACAATACTTGAAATATAGATTTTGAATATTTTCCGGGATTCTTGCAACTGTAGCAACGCTTGAATTATTTGGCTGGTGCACTAGACTCGCACGACTGAGGTCCTGGGTTCGAATTCCGGTAGCAGCAATTTTCTGTTGGTTGCATGGACGTCACACAAAATATTCATTTGGCTTCGGCCAACAATCAGTTTGTTTACTTTACATCTGTGCCTTCGGGCCAATGGCATGGGCTGTAAGCAGTTTAAGCACTTTCGTACGTGAGGGAGTCTGTACTTACTTGTATGATATCCACGTCCGCGTTCATACGTACTACTCACTCGTCTGACGGAGACTGGCACATCTCTCCGTACTTTGGTCAGCAATGCTTATCTTGAATCAGCCGTATAGCTACCGCAGTGAATCCGGGAAACCTTTGCGCCAGTAGGGAAGAATGAAAGAGACGTGTTAGTCTGAACCCCCTTCGCGATAATGTTGATACTCCACATGGCATATTTAATAACGCTTCAACTACATGGAGGAAGGGGGGGGGGACTTTTTGACGTGTTAACTTGGCTGTAGAAACTTTGCTGAGAGTTATTCTATGCTTCACGTCATCTTTCGTGACTTCTTATGGGGGAGGGTTGATAAGGGTAGGTATAGGGGGGGGGGGGGGGGGGTGACAATACCCTCCTAATTCTATGATTTGTTAGGTAGCTTGTAGATACTGTGTGATTCTTAGAATGTATAGGTTGTATTGGACTTGCTTATAGTTTTAATGACTATAGAAGATAGGATCAGGGTAACGTTGCTGTGAGAAACGTTCTCGTTATCGTGACTGTGACTTAGCTGGTCATAACGTGACTGTGAGATAGGATCAGGATAACCTCGTTTTCGTGACTGTGGCATAGCTGGTGATAACTTGACTGCGTGAGATAGGTTCGGCATAACGTGACTGTGAGATAGGTTCAGGATAACGTGACTGTGAGATGGTTCTGGATAACGTGACTGTGAGATAGGTTCTGGATAACGTGACTGTGAAATAGGTTCTGGATAACGTGACTGTGAGATACGTTCTGGAAAACGTGACTGTGAGATAGGTTCTGGATAACGTGACTGTGAGATAGGTTTGGCATAACGTGACTGTGAGATAGGTTCGTTATAACGTGACTGTGAGATAGGTTCGGCATAACGTGACTGTGAGATAGGTTCTGGATAACGTGACTGTGAGATAGGTTCGGCATAACGTTGCCGTGAGATAGATTCTGGTGATAGTGACTGGGAAGTGGCTGGTGATTATTTTAGTGAGCGTTGGTCAGAGACTCAGAGTCACCCACGCGTCTAAACGTGGAAAGTAGGATGTAGACTTGTCATTTTGTCATTCTCGCTTGACAACTAATGGCCACGTCTACGCAACCAATAGGCAACAAACATTGATGAGTTTTGCGGAGCTTCTCCACTATACCCAAATGTCGCATCACCCTCAACTCAGAATTGATACATTCGCTATTTATTTACGTTTTTCTGCATACTTAAGAGCGACCAGAAAATCGGCATTGTTTACTTTTTCTTACACACTTTATGAGGAAACTATTGGATAAATGTTCTGAAATATAATTTGTCTTTTAACGTCATAATTTTGGACACTTTGTTTGTTGACAAAAATCATATAACTTCTGTCGTTAAAAAGACGTATTATATTTCAGAACATTTAAATATACAATAGTGTCCTCATAAAGTGTGCACAAAAAAACGTAAACAAACATGACTGTGAGGTCACCCTTAGTGAGGAAGCTATTTGATATTTAAATGTTCTGCAATATAATTATTATTATTTTTTTTTTTTAATGTCCGAAGTTAGCTGGCTGTGTTGTGATTTCACGATTTTCAAAATTAACCAATCGTAAAATCCCAAAACAGCCTGTTAATTTAAGCCCTTAAAAAGACATATTATATTTCAGAACATTTAAATATCTAATAGTATCATCATAAATTATGCAGAAAAAACGTAAACAAACACACGTAGACGCCCTTAATTTACAAATAAAATCATACATAGACTGTATAATATTCGTTATAGACCCCAAAATAAGAAGTTTGACGTCAAAGAACACACAATCTGCCTAGCTTAAACATTTTATGGTTATTAGAAAGGAACATTTTGCCTCGCACAACGCCGGCTACTTTTCTATGCATTGAATTCTGTAACTCTCCAAGATCCTGCATATTCAAATAATCAAGTTCTCCAGGTTTGGCTAACTTTTCCAGCTTTTCTTCATCACTGGAGGACTGACACAAGTTGGTTTTAACAGGAGATGGGAGCTGTGACGTTTACGCTAAACATCGATAGGAGGCACTATAGCGTACTTTAAAGTAGTGGTGAAAATAAGGCTGCTGAATGGAGAGACTTGGTTAAGTGCCAGTCCCATTCTCCCTTAGCAGATTTATGTACTATCATCCCTTTAAACTTTTTACGTCTTTGCAAGGAGTTCGATTTCTATTTCTAAAGCTGTTCCTACACAATAACTTATCCTTATGGATTAGTTATTAGTTCTAAAATATGACCTCTCTCTATAACGAGGGAAATCTATAGTGAAATTTCTTTATAGCGACCAAATTTACGTCCCTTGACTCAATCGTTATTGTCAGAAATCCCAGCAAACTAGGGTACATTATATTTCAGAACAAGTATCCAACAGTTTACACAGCCTAAAGGCCTATTCAGTCTCAGCCGTTTGCGACTGCGGCTGCGACCGTCGGCCGCACCGGTCGGTGTCGCAGCCGCAGCCGCTTTTGGTGTTCAGTCTCGATGCGGTCTTTTTTCGCGAATTAAATACCTTCATCGCAATTTTGTTAAATTTTAATATAATTTATCTCTAATTTATAAAATTACACTTTTATTATAAGAGAAGTACAGTTGTTAGTCAAAAATTTGCATGTAGTCGCTGGCTTTGGCCGCATCACCGATAGGAAATTTTCTATTCAAATCTGCGTCGTCTTTGCTTTGAGCCAATCAGAGAGCAGAGCAGCCATATTGTTTAATGTTTATATACCTATATATTTATTACTTATTTTTTTTTTTTTTTTTTAATGGTGTATAGAATACATCCATAGACATTCTTGTATACCTATTATGAAAAATTTGAGCTGATCATTTTTTAGTTCCTGGAACAATCGAGCATGCTCCCCCAACTCAATCCTTCTCATATGAATCGGCCTGACAAAACAGCACCTCTCCTGTTTCCGAGCCATATAATAAGTCAGTACTGCGGCAGCCAACCTATTCCTCCTTTCTATCTTTGGAAAATAACCGCAACTAAGTTCTCAAAAATAACAAAACCTAACCAAAAAATTCGCGCGAAAATGAAACAAAAAAAAAGCAGAAGACAACGAATCAGAGTCGTTGCCTCTCAATAGACATTGGCCGCAGTATAGAACCGGCTGGCGGATGAGTCTGAACGGTGCCATAAGCTAAACACTTGTCCAATTACAAACAGCGATTCTCGGCCGCAGCCGCAGTCGCAAACGGCTGAGACTGAATAGGCCTTAAATGTAGAACCTAGTCTTGCGTGCTCAGTTTTTGAATTTCCCCCTGTACCTGATCCTCGCTCTGACATTTTGAAGATGGAGAGGGGTAGGTTTGTAGAAAAAACAGACTTGGGGTGAATTTCCACCCGCACGCAACCCCTCTAACATTTAATGGCTGAGAAACATCCGCCTACGTCGCATCAAAATACGCTAGAAGTACTTAAATGGTTTTTTTATACCGGCTGTTACAGCTCAATTCTATCCGTCAGTTAACTTCATTAATATAAACTACAGTCAAACTAATTGTAGAGTAGCGGTATGTAGAATATTTTATTAGAATTGCAAACGGTGTTATTTAGTGTTTAGGTCCGCTAACGAGCACATAAAGTTAGTAAATTTATCTTGCCGTTAAAAGTCCACTAGGTAACGTTATGCTATGGGCGCTATCGGCAGGATGGTGAAAGGCACCAACTTTTCTTTTCGGGAGGATAACGCTAAAGTGAACTTTTAGGGGACTCTATAGTAGACTTTAGTAACTGGTGACATCCACCCTTAGGGGTAAAAAAGTCGTGGCACCAGAATTTTTTTTTCTTTCATTCGTTTTCCAGTAAAAGCTAAACATAGTGTCCTATTCAGTCATTCGTTTCGCGTTCGAATAGCACACTATGTTTAGCTTTCGGAGCAGCCACGACCATTGGTGGTCGTGCAATTTCCAGCGTTATCCAGTTCCGTAACATTTCGGGTTGGAATATAAATCAGGTCCTTTTCAAAAACGAAAAAATGGAACAGCATTTGTCAAACGAGAGAAAGTGTTCTGGGCGTGGTGGCAGCCAATCAGAAGCAGCAATGCCAATCTGATATTCCCACGCCCTACTGAGCTTTTGGCCCGCCACCAACTTCACTCCAGGGCGATTAACTCCTTTCTGAACTCGCTGTTTTTTATTTATTTTATTTTTGTCCCTTTATTTAATTTCTACTAAAGTTAGGGGACCCACAGTTTTAGGTTCGTTCCGAACCACCACAGCCTCGATATACATTTCACTTGACATGCTGAACATATCAGCCGATCAAAAAAATTTCGGTAGGATCGGGATTGAACCGGTGCTCCTCTAAAGTCAGACCAGTGATGTTCTTCTTCTTCTTCTGCAAAAGTGAAGGTTTAAAGCCATAGTTTTGGTGTAAACGAGGGATAAAATCGAGGGGGTAACCACTCCAGAGATTCCTTGAGATTCCCTGAGATTCCATAAAGATTTCCAAAGATTCCCAAAGATATTCATATAGAAATATGAACCCCAAAGGGGTAGCCACTCCAAAAAATTACAAGATTCCCCGAGATTTCATAAAGATTTCCAATGATTCCCAACGAGATTCCCAACGAGTGGTTAACCCCTCGGATAAAATTTACAAGTTCCAGTTTGGAATTTGGAAGTTTTGTTTAGAAACCATTAGAAAGGGAGACAACGGAGGAATGGCAGTTATGCAGAGAGACCCGCCCCCTTTGCCTGAGGAGTTTGCTCCCCCAAGAAACGAGAGCTGCCTCACTATTTACCTATTCCTGTTTTGCCCTCACTTTAAGAGCGAACATACATTGGCTCTGTGGTGACGTTTTTTCTGCACACTTTATTAGGAAACTATTAGATATTTAAATGTTCCGAAATGCAGGGTGTTTCAGACCACCCGTGCAACTAGTTTTTCAGCAAAACCGGACAGGATAGAGGGATGAAATAAAAATTCGGCATAGGAATCACGCCCTACAGTCGAGTATTCCCCCAGCCAGGTATCTACCAATCAAGGTCGCGCAAGGTTCACCAAAAAAAAATCTCATGAAGGTGGGACTTGATCCTTGGAACTCTCGCTCCATAGCTCAGTGTTGCGCTTTCTGTTTCAGACGAGAGTGTAGTTCGTGGTTGGCGGTAGCGCCGTCACCATTATCATGTGGCAGACCAGCGGGATGGGGGCCCATGGGGCGAACAATCCCTGGATGAAGCTCATGGGCATCGTCCAGAAGGAGCGCCGGGGTGTCCAGAGCACCGGACCCAACCTCAATCAGTAAGTACTGCCAAAGAGTTTACGTACAATCTAGAAGCGACAACACCAAAACATCTCGGCACGTCAATTTTTGGGAGACAATAGGAATGGTAGAAATCCACAAAATGAAATGAAAGCTTCCCATGGGACACCTTTCTTATCTTTCTTCCCAATTTAACAGTTCGATCAAAACTTAATCCCAGATCAGTGGAGCAATCAGCCGGTCTGAGCGGCTTACCTGCCGTTAAGAAATTGATCAGAAAATCCATTCTACTCTGATTTTAGATTATATTTTCATATTATAAAATTTCGTTTCCTCTTAAATGTAGGAGTGGGGCGAACAAGCTCAGCGAATTATCCATCGTGCACGGGGATCTACAGTTTTAGGTGGGTTCGGTTGTACATTTCCATGGGCATTCTGAACATTTCAGAGGTGAATGCCGATCGGAAAAATCTTTACAGAATCGGGGTCGAACCGGTGTGACCTCTAAAAGCAACTCAGCTGTTTCCAATTACTTCAGGTACCCCAAATTTTCAGCTAGAACCCCTTCAGAGAAATTTTCGAGATTAAAGTTTTAAATATTCATGCGAGCTTTGTAGCTTTGAACCCTAAAGAGACTTTTAATTTTCCACCCAAGGTACTTCGGGGGTTGAAAAACGATCCCTTGTCTAGCGTTGAGTAAAAGGTTGGGGTGGGAGACTGGTGATATTGCTGGAAGTGAAAATGAGTGAGGGTGACAACCCTATCAGGTGACATAGGCGAACAGTTTTCATCATGGTGAAAAGGTTGACAAACCTTTAAGACGGAATATACATTTATTTTTCTATTTATTTACGATTTTTCCACCATTTTTCGAGGACACTGATGGATATTTAAATGTTCTGTAACTTAACTGGCTATATTGTGATTAAAAAAGATTTAAGATTGTTGGTCGAAGCCACATGAATATTTGGTGTGACATGCTGCTAACAGAAAAATTGTTGTGGCCGGGATTCGAACCCAGGACCTCAATCCTGCGAGTCTAGTGTTTTCCGACTAGACCATCGTGAGACCGCTGTTGTAATGTTATTGTTTGGCCGTGACCGATAAAAGTTATGGTGGGGATATCTTGCAGTATTGTGTCTAAATATTTAATTGCATTGCTGCTCTTCGTAGCTTAATGCTCTTGTGTTGAAATTATAGCTTACTTTGTTTATGGTTATTGTGTTTTTTTTGGAGGTGTTGGTCTCAGGGAAATAAAAAAATATTTACGTACCCTGCCCATATATTCATGCTGTAATCGGAAAAATTTTGCTTACGCCGGTATTCGAACCCGGACCTTTCAGGACACTATTTGTAACGTACGCCCGCTCAGTTCGGTAGAGATGTTCGTGGGGTAGTGCAACTTAGTTAAGGTTAAGTCTGGTTTGGGGGATTCAGAGGGGAGGTGCTCAAGGTTTTCTAAAAATACTCAAATATATAATTTACACAACGAAAGGAACAACAATAATATTACCACCAGTGAAGAAGTACCCTGTAAAAACTTAGAACTAACCAGGATTCGTCAAGGTACAGAAATGAAACTTCGGTAGTGCTCCCCTTAAATCTACTACACAGGTAAGGTTGGTCAGAAAGTAAAAAGGTATTATGTTGGGCTGGAATGAAATTTAGAAATTTAGATATTTTGAACCCTTGATTGTGGCTTCTAGATGGTAAACTAACTGGGAGCAGCAAAGGGTAATTTAGGATGCTAAAAAATTCAAGGAAACCGGTAGGCGCCACCACAGACAGCCTTAAAAAGAAAAATAATTCAACCTACAGTCTGTGGTCCATAGGAAGAAAACGAAACCACAACCAAGGTAGAGGAACACTTCCCACCCTTAACGGGGTCTACAGTATACACAAAAAATTTAGAATAGAAACATCGGGGTGGCTACTTAGCCACTGTCAGGCATGAAATCAATCTGATGAGACTGATGGTAGTACCCTAAAGGTCATTGTTAGTTATGAGGCTAATGGTAGACTGCTGTACTGTAACCTCGAAGGATTAATCAACCCTTCCCTCCCCTAACTCAAACTACCCCTAATCCTGCTCTGCTCTTACGGACGTGCCATTCAAAGGGGAATAACGAGAGAAAAAAATGTCCCATATCCAACAGTGGGGAAGTGCCAACTTCCTTCCGCCTGGAAATTGCCTACTGGTACCATGGTACCATATACAATAGTGACCCAAAACTCTCCGTCTTCAACCTGAAAGAGTGTAAGACGGCCTTTAGGGTGGTGCGACCGTGCGAATGCCGCTTTATTGGGGCACCTGCAGGGTAGGCTTACCTGCTTACGAGTTATGATGTGTTTTAATTTGTCCGAAATTCTTTCGGAAGTAATTATCTCGGAGCTGACTGCTCCCACATCGCTGAAATTTTATATAGACATTTTGGCTTCTATAATTAAGGCGGTCCACCGATTTTTGTAACGGTAACTTCCATAACAAGGGAGTTACTGAGCAAAACAATTCCTCCGGAACGTTAAGTACGTCTTGCCATCACAATAGTCCCTTCCTACGAAATTGGACCTGAAAAGTAAAAATGGGTAATTATTGACACTTTTATAGGACAGTTGAGTTATTGGCAAGTTAAAATTATAACTGTCCGATAAGGAATTGGTGAAAGCAATCCTGAGTATATTTCACTGTCTCATTACAATTGAAAATATTTATTTTATACAGCCCTTTAACTGAGCTGCACTCCCTTAACACTAACTAATAACACTTCACATAACTAATTATCTATACAATAATTTTAATAAGATAATTTGTATATTTGCAAATTATTGGTGGCCGCAATGAAGCTGAGCTATATATGGAAATCCGAATATTAAATCATCTCTTTACTCGCCATTTTATTCGCAACATAACAGAATGATAATGTGTTCCGCGGTCAAATATTCATGAATATTTTAAAATTCATACTGTCCGTTTATTCACGAATCATAGACTTCGTTTTTGTTTCGCTGTTTTACATTTTGTTGGTTTGACGCTTACTTGATGCAAATGTGTAAATTTTCTGACACGCTGACACCGGTTCGATCCCGACCGTATGAAATTTTTTCGGGGTCTACCTCTGACATGTTCAGCATGTCAAATGAAGTATATCGTACATATATTGAGGCTGTGATGAGCTATTCAAAACTGTAGGTCTCAGATAATTACGTTATTCTAATTGTAGCTATTTTTGTCAGGTTCTAAAATACCAAAGAAATTGCTGAAAATTTCCTGTCCCTAAAACCATTATTTATTTCTGTTCTGAAATACTTAAAAAGAATTGTTAGAAAATATTGGAGGGAAATGTATTGTCTCTACTGCTCTGAAAGCTGCAACTTCCATTCTAGATATTATCAAAGTAATTTTTTATTTTTTTCGCTTAACCAGCACTTTTCGCAAAAGGGTTATCTTTTCAGAGGCTATCCATCAAAAAACAAAATGTTGGTTTCCCTTTTTTTGAACCTGAAAGAGCTCATAAACCTAATAACATCATATACGAAAATTGCGCCATTTTTCAAGATCCAAAAATTCCCCTGCGGCTTTCAGGGGCGTGATGGCATTTTGAGGGGTAAATGGACGTGCAAAGTGCCCCCCCCCCCACCCGAAATTTCATCTGGCAAACGTAGCGCATTTATTCCACGTCAGCGACCTAGCCCTGCTGCTGCAGAGGGGTGGGGGGCGGGAGGGGGAAAATTTCATTTCAGGATAAATTTACGGTATGGAGTTGCAGTCAGCCATTGGATCTTTTCTAGCTGTATAGGGGTAGTTTTATCTTTTATCCCTATTGAAAAAGAATGGGGCTGTTGCATGGTATCGAATTTGGAGAATCTATGTATATTCCTATCACTCGCAACACAGGATTTCTAAGCGGTGCTGTAGGAACCTAAATTTGTTCCAAAGTTCCTGTTCCTTCGTAGATATAGCGGGTTGAAAATTTTAATTTCCGGTTTCATAGTTGAGACAGTAGAGTAGCTGTGTCCTTGTCAGACTTTGATATATCGATATCTTCAGTTGATGGTTCCTAGCGTTAGCTTACAGTGAGGTAGGTAGCAGAAGATGCGGAGCTTATAGCAGAAGTAGCCAAAGCTTACGTCACTTTCGGTATTTTCAATTCCTGTACCAAACCTAAAATCTGGCCAATTTAGAGTCTAAAAACTTGCCTCGGAAATATGTAATTAAAACCAGTTCTGGTGCCACTTGTTTATTGAGCCTTAATTTGCATTAGAAAATTGGCTTGACATTAATCGCTGCCCAAAACATCCGGTTGGAGTCCAGCCAGCTCATCTTCAGTTCTTTTTCAACTTTAATAAAAAGATTTAAAATATTAACGCCGTTTAACTTCCTTGCATTCGTTATGATGAATAGGTAGGTAGCTAATGTACTAACCTCCCGAAAACTCAGCTATTGGGGGCAATTATGACCAAATCAACCCCTTGTACCACCGTCGCCACTCGAGGGGTCAGCCCATTCAGAGATTTCCAAGATTTCGATTTCCTGAGATTCCATTAAGATTTCCAAAGATCTCTTGGGATCCCCAACGAGATTCCTTAATATTAAGTGGTTAACCCCCAGGGGTATCGTTTAAATCTCATTATGATAACTGATTCGCAGACCAGTCAGCTGAAAATCACCCTATAGGTACCCAGTACATCAGTACTTGTGACAATCATCAAAATATTCCAATGCAATGCAGTAATAAATAATAACTTACATTCCAGACGGTAAACATTTAAAACATTTCAAATTGGCGCCAAAATTGCTGCCACGATACTCTTGCTAGTACCACGTCCACCAAATATAAACAAACACCGGTTCGCGGACTTCGCGGTTCTTCCTTTAATTTTGCAGAAAATAAGCAGATTGTGTCCCCCAAATCTTACAGAATTTACCTAAATATGTTTTTGGTGGGAACCCGAAGAGGTTATAACTCGTGCAGCCTAGTAAGAAGTGAAAAATAACAGTGAAGTTTTTTTGTGGTTGGTTGGTGACGCGGGAAAAGTGCGGAGCGTATCCATTATCGATATAATGCAGATTCTACTTTCATCAATAAGGTAAGATCAAGGTGCTGAATATTCCCTAGTAAATGATTTATTGAACAAATATTCAGATATAGCCTTTTGGAAGGAAATTTGAGATTAAATATGTGGGTACAAGTACACCGTACTTATACTAAAGTCACCGTAGTCCAATGACAACAATAAATAAAAAATAATAAACAATATATGGTGGGTCTAACCATTCGTCAAGTAAATTCATTCGTTATAATGAGAGTTCGCTATAGAGAGGGTGATATTGTCGAGATAAGGTTTGACAAGGGACCGTACGTTCGCTAGCTTCGGCTTCGGCCAAAACGACGTTATAAATAAATAAATAAAACCGACAGAGGTCACGTCAGGAATTCAACATCAACGGGAAAATTTTCAAATAAAACGCTTCTCTAATTCCTTTTCATAATTTATCACAAAGCGAGAGAGGAAGTCCAAATGATGATGATATATTGTTTAATTTTAATAACTTTGCAATTAGGAGAGAACAGACGTGACACATAAAGTGTCACCCTCTGGCTTTCGTTCCATAATCATCGTGTGTCATCTGACATAGAAAAGTAGGCTCTCTCTGTAAATGAGGTCGCTATAGAGAGGTTTTCCAAAGTGAGTCAGCAAGTGACCTAGTCCGGTGTGAGTAATAGAGGGAGAGCATATACCTGTTTGTTTATATCTTTATAGAGAAATGAAAAAGCCATCAGCGTTTCTCGAACGCCAGCAAACCCACACAACTAACACCTTCAAAATTTACTGTAAGAAGATAAGGCACGCCATGATGCAATACACGGAGAACAGTTCTTCTTACAATAAATTTTGAAGGTGTTAGTTGGGTGGGTTTGCTGGCGTTCGAGAAAGGGAATACACCTGGGAGGTAGGATATGTCGTGGGGTCACACCGGTTCGATCCCGATCCTATCAAAATTTTTCTGACCTGCATTGACCTCTGATATGTTCAGCATGTCAAGTGAAATGTATATCGAGGCTGTGGTGGTTCAGAACCCGTATAAAACTGTAGGTCCCCCACCCACTCGATTATCGAGGATTGGAGGTGATATAGAGCGGAACAGGTGATAGCCTACTAGCTTCAGCACCAACAGTAATGGAGCGTGACGTCACGATTTATCGCCAAGTTACCGTAACCGGATTCGGTTAAGCTCTTTGCAGTTGAGTTGATTTCAATGGATGCACTGTGTGGACGGAATTCGAGCTTGCAAGTTTCGCTCTTAGTTAAGGTCGACTACACGTACTTGTTTTGCAATGCTACGTACCTCAAGTCCTTCTCCGAAGTTACAGGACGAGTCAAAGGGGTTTATAGGGGGATGTAAACCTCAGACTCTTTGTCGAGAGGCAGCATTGTATTTTTGCATGAAATGGAGTAATAAGCCCACAGGAGCGGTTTTAAACATGTTTTTTTTGACAGATCGCGAATTAGTTTTGTCGAATATTTACTTTCGCACAGTGGTTTTGGTGGAGTTCGTCGAGAATGTGTAGTGGCCCTTAACAATATTAAAAAAAATATTTTTTATAGTTTAGAAGAAATTCTTAGGGTGCGTCCCACCATATTCGGTTAACGTTTAAACTCCAGTTAAAGTCAGTTTTTGCCGTGTAATAATTCGAATTTAACTGGAGTTTAACGTTAACCAAGTACGATGGGACGCATCGAGGGTGCGTCCCACCATACTCGGTTAACGGTTAATCTCCGGTTAAATTTCAATTATTTCACGGTAAAAACCGAATTTAACTGGAGATTAACCGTTAACAGAGTATGGTGGGACGCACCCTTAGGGTGCGTCCCACCATGCCCAGTTAAAATTAAACTGGAGATTTTGTTCTATGTTTACCATGTTAAATTTAACTTTTCAGTTAAATTTAACATGGTAAATCTCCAGTTAAATTTTAACTGGGCATGGTGGGACGCACCCTTAGTTTATAAATATACTTTAACTCAACCTTTTTTTTTTCGGACGGACCATCTGAGAGAGTTTCGCATTATCCGTAGACCCATCGGGTAAATTTTTCAGGAAAACAAAAACACTGTGAGGTTTTTCCTTCTCAAAATCACAGCCCCTGCAATGGCATCCCATTAATTTTGAGTGCAAAAAAAGAACCAACAAAGAGGAATCCGGTTCAAATTTGAAATTCAGGAGAAGTGGTCGGGGACTTGTCTGAGGAGCTTGGGGGCTTTTTGAGCGGTAAGTGAGGGGGGGTTGGGGGGTGATCCCCCCATGGAGCTCAAAATCCCCCACTGGCTTATTACGGTGCAGATTTAAATTACTTTACCTCCAATAAAACCAACCGCATTCTCAAAATAACATCGCGATATTCCTGACGTCCTCGTTTTGCAATTTTGCAATTTTCTCGGGATATCTTAATAAGATAATTATATCTCAGGTAAATCCAACAAATTGTCGGCGAAATGTAGAATTATTTTCTCCAAACTAACCCCGCTGCAGCTACTTTGGCCATTTCAAGAATTATCCATCGTGCTCAGCTGGCAGCACTACCAAATACCAGCTCCCCACCCATCGTGTTAGTACACGACGGGGACCTACAGTTTTAGGTGGGTTCCGAACCACCAATTAGGTACACTTTTGATAGGACTATGTTATCGGAGGCTAGTTTCTGCGATAGCGTGAGGAAAAAACCTTTGATTTGGTTCACGAACAGTACTGAAATATAATATGTCTATTTAACGGCCGAAATTAACAGGCTGTGTTGTGTCTTTTTGAACACATTTTTTGTTGACAAAAATCACACGATCGTAAAATCACAAAAGAGCCCGTTAAAAATACATTATATTTCAGAACATTTAAATAAGTGTTCTGAAAAACTTAAACAAATAGCGAATGTTTGTTCGGTCCTAATGGGTCACCTGCAGCAATATCAGAAGAATAACAAAAATCAATTTCGAAGAACATATAAAATGGTTTCATTTTGAATTATACTTCGAGGAATATCCAGGATGGGAGCTACAGATGGATTTTCATAATTGAAACTGGAAATGGTTATCTGAAATCTGAGCCACCTGCGCTTCAAGATGATGGAGGACGACGTCTCCATTAAATCTTTATCTGTCCGCTAAAGTGGCAGTTAGCTTCTTAAGGGTCCGCTATACCTGACGGTGGATTTTTTGCCGCCTATAAGATTAACATTGCGAGCGGCGATTCATTTTCAAGGTTTACCCTTGGTTGGAAAGACACAAAATTTTGCCTGTACCTAGCCCTAACAATGTTCTAGGGAGTGTTCGAAGCAGATTTCCCATTTTTTTACTGGTTTTCGAGATACAGCACTTTTCTTGAGGTATGCGATGCTAGCTTTTGCAAAACAGTTGCGATAAAAGAAACCAGTGAGAAATTGGGAAATCTGCTTCGAACACTCCCTAGAACATTGTTAGGGCTAGGTACAGGCAAAATTTCGTGTCTTTCCAACCAAGGGTAAACCTTGAAAATGAATCGCCGCTAGCAATTTTAATCTTATGGGCGGCAAAAAATGCATCGTCAGGTATAGCGTCCTCTTAACCGTGACCTAGTGGAAGACAGGGTCCCGCCTTTAGTGACGCGGAGGTTATTTGACCAGAATCACGACCCCTGCTCCCCTAAAGACAACTATAGACCACGTGGTCGAGGAAACAGTTGTTGTTGTTTGGTTGTTCGTGTTAGTATCGACATCTCGAGTGGTTGGTCATCTGTTGACTTTGGCAGTGAGTCCGACACTTCATTGACACACAAGTCATCAGTTGCGACATCTCCTATACCTATCTCACTGGCCATGTCGCGTTGTTATGGTCGAGTGATTTTTGTAAATAAAAAGTTGTCCGAAAGTAACCAATCGTAAAATCACAACACAGCCTGTTAATTTCGGCCGTTTAAAAGACAAATTATATTTCAGAACATTGAAATATCCAATAGTATCCTCATAAGTTGTGAAAAACCTAAACAAACACGACTACGTAGACGCCGTTAAAGTCAATAAAGTTCAAAATGAGATGACGTCACAGAGTATAGCAGTCTAAGGCTGAATTTCACCACTTTCCGATAGTGTCTTTTAACGAGAGGATTTAACGAACGGATTTAAGTTATCGTATGTTTAGCTTACGACAAATGCCTTGCGCTTGCACTTGTTTCTCTGCGATCGCACTTGTCGTAAGCTAAACATACGATAAGGTAAATCCGTTCGTTAAATCCTCTCGTTATAGACACTATCGGAAAGTGGTGAAATTCAGCCTTAGCAATAATGACTTAGTGATATGATGAAGGGAAGTGCCCCCATTCACCCCGTGATAATCATGATGGATCACGCTTAAGTCCCATATGGTATGTGCAAACTGTAGATGGATTAAACTTCAACCACCAGCCTTTAAGGTTATGCTGCAGCTGACGATGCATTTCTGCACTCAAAAAAGCCACCGGGAAATTGTGGAATTTGTCTAGGTACGTCCTAATTCACAGCTCGCAATGTTAACCGTATATTGGATAGAAATGCGTCATCAGTAGAAGCGGAGCCTTAAGGGCGTCTGCGTAGTATTCGTTTACGTTTTTTCTGCACACATTATGAGGATACTATTGGATATTTAAACGTTCTGAAATATAATATGATTTAAGGGCCGAAATCAACAGACTGTGCTGTGATTTTCCGATCGGTTAATTTTGGACAAATTTTTTGTTGGCAAAAATGACTCGTAATGTCACAGTACAGCTTGTTAATTTCGGCCGTTAAAAAGACTTATTTTATTTCAGTATCCAAAAGTTTCCTCATAAAGTGAGCAGAAGAAACGTAAACAAATAGCGAATGTATGTTCAGCCTTAACAGACTGGTTCGGTACGAGGCGTGGCTGAAACATTATCAACTACTCACTAATTCACTGTGTCGATACGAGGGGTGGCTGAAATGTATTAGCGATTCGCAATAAAGTTGAACCTTAATTGAATTTCGCCAAAGGTCGTGACCGGAACGACAGTGAAAGAAAAGACGGAGAACGGCTAAATTACTTCTTTCATTCAAGTTTTGTATTATTTCATTTCCTTCCTCAGCTTAAAAGTACAATTCTGACTTTTTTTGTGGCAGTTCTATGAAATAATTGACTGAAAATGTGGCAGAACCAGGTTAAGTGTCACGCCAGTTAATTTAAGGCATTAAAAAGACATATTATATTTCAGAACATTTAAAAACCATCATTTTCCTCGATTAATGTATGTCGAAGCTGTGGTTGTTCGAAACCCAGCAAAGAATAAAGTGTCATTGTTCCGTTAAGAGGACGCTATACCTGACGGTGCATTTTTTGCCGCCCATAAGATTAACATTGCGAGCGGCGATTCATTTTCAAGGTTTACCCTTGGTTGGAAAGACACAAAATTTTGCCTGTACCTAGCCCTAACAATGTTCTAGGGAGTGTTCGAAGCAGATTTCCAATTTTCTCACTGGTTTCTTTTATTGCAACTGTTTTGCAAATGCTAGCATCGCATACCTCAAGAAAAGTGCTGTATCTCGAAAACCAGGAAAAAAACGGGAAATCTGCTTCGAACACGACCTAGAACATTGTTAGGGCTAGGTACAGGCAAAATTTTGTGTCTCTCCAACCAAGGGTAAACCTTGAAAATGAATCGCCGCTCGCAATGATAATCTTATGGGTGGCAAAAAATGCACCGTCAGGTATAGCGGACCCTTAAGGGTCCGCTTAACCTGTACAGGCGTCCAGGCAGTAGACATCCCCGGAGGTATGGTTAGTGAGGAGGGATGGGAGTGCCATCCCTGGGTTGCCATTCCAGCCCCCCATTCCTGGACGCTTCGTGTATAGCCAGCTTTAAACACGACACATCATTATTGAGATTCTCACTGCATTGTTACCCTATGGGACTTTTCATGAAGGAAGCAGATGTACCTGCAGAATAACATACAGCAGAACCATCCAAGCATTTCCGTTGTTTAGCATTACATACGTCTTACATACACACTTCACTGCATTCTCGTCTCGTACATCCAGCTTCAAATTTTATTTCTATGACCTTTGCTAAAACTAGCGATCTATATGAGGTAGTTATAGTCAACCTGACTCTAGGTTAGGCTTAAGGGCTACCATACATTCGCTATTTTTACTTTCTCGCTAGCCATATATGGTGAGAAAGTATTGTTTTCGTGCAAAATTTCGAAATTGAGATTTTGGGTTTCCCATGATCCTGGGGGTCCCCTGAGTCCAAAAAAGTGGTTTCTGGAAAAATTCTGTCCTATTGAACATTGAAATATTCTGAAATGTAATATGTCATTTAAATGGCCGAAATTAACAGCCTGTGTTGTGATTTTACGATCGAGTGATTTTTGAACAAAAAATTCGTCGGAAATGAACCAATCGTAAAATCACAACACAGCCTGTTACGTTAAAAATCCATATTATATTTCAGAACATTTAAATATCCAACAGGATTGGAAAAGCTAGTTTTTGCTGATGTAATCAAATCAGGCATTCGGGACTGTGTATTTGCGTAAGGAAGCCTCGGCGAATAGCGTTTGAATTGGCGGTGCTCGTTCCCCACAGTGCTGCTATCTCGTCAGCTAGTCAGCACGTACTCCAAAGGGTAAAAACCAACTGCGGCGCTCTCATCGGCATGCCAATGAGACTGAACACATTGCTATTTGATGCACAGATCCGCCAATTGCATTTGCCTCTCAATAAGTCCTCTAGCGTACTCTGCGTCACCTAACTTTAATGGCGCGTACCCATTACTGACAAATCACGGGGCTGACCAGGGATGTTTTTTTGAGGGTCCGTTATGGCCTCGTTTTTCTAATTTTTCTTCTGAAGTATAATATGTCTTACCTACCCTCTTGACTTCGAACTATGCTTACAGTTTTAATTGTGATAAACGTTATCATAATAATTGAAAGAGCGAGTGCAATTTCTGAGACGGCAGATTTTTTTTCGTTTTTGGTTGGTAACTTCCGCTCCGTTAAGTTTTTCAAAAAATCCTTAAAACTGTTGTTAGCGTATTCTTCTAGGATCCTGCACACCAAATTTTATCAAAATCTGTCGAGAGATGTCGACGGTACGTCGAAAAAACTGTCCAAAAAACCGAAAAATTGGTGCAGACGTTCTCTGTGACCTTTTTTTGACACAAGAAGCTCTCAAGTTCTTGGGGAAACTATACGGTCAGCAAGGAAGTGTAATAAAAATGAAAATTACTGAGGTTGAAAAAAAAATAGTTTGAAATTAGAAACCTGATATTTTTGAGGATGGAAAGCATTGTATGTCGTGACTCTCTGGGGTTACGAAACGCCCGAAAAAGGGCAAAGGGCATGGGGGGAGGTTTGGGGGCTCTATTTGGGGGGAAACACATTAGAATGTAATTATCTGATAACGCTGAGATGATGGGGCGATTACCCCCTGTTTTGTTCACCGTGGTATACCAATCTCCCGTTTATCTTTCACCTCTGCTTTTGTTATCCTCAGGTTAATTTTACATTATTCTTCACCGAGTGTTCTGGATGGTTAAAAATTTTGATTTCCGGTTTCATAGTTGAGACAGGAGAGTAGCTATGTCCTTGTCAGACTTTGATTCCCACAGTTAGCTTACAGTGGGATAGGTAGCAAAAAATGCGGAGCTTAGCAGAAGTAGCTAAAGCTTACGTCACTTTCGGTATTTTCACCTCCTATATACCAACTTAAAATCCGGCCACTTTAGAGTGTAATAACTTTTTATTTAGTGGTCAGAATCTAAAACGCGATAATATAGAAACTAAGTCAGCCATCAGACTACATAGTGCAATCATTTTCTGAGCTACAGATTTTCCCCCATTGCGAGAAACTTAAATGAGACCATAGTCGGACATTTTTATTTAATTATAGGGGGAATCTGGCAGTGGGAAATGTTGTACAGACGGACAGGCAGAATGAATGAAGACTCGAGAAAAGGAACATTCGGGGGCAAAAAATGTAAAAGACGTCAGGTGGGAGATTGGGAAGGTGAAGGATAGACGTGGGATAGAGCAGGGATAAGGAAAGTATTAGGAGGATTATAGGGGGATTACATCTCAAAGGAGTCTCCGCCGAGCACATTTTCTCCGAAATGATCTTGAGACTCCTTCATACGTTCCATGTCCCAGGTCACCCCACCCTACCCTACACGTTTCACGCAAATCTCAGTGGCAAAAATCTACACTTGCAATACTTGCATGACTGGGTTCGAATCCCGGTAGCAGCAATTTTGTGTTGGTAGCATGGATGTCACACCAAATATTCATTTGGCTTCGGCCAACAATCAGTTTGTTTAAGGGTCCGCTATACCTGACGATGCATTTTTGCCGCCCATAAGATTAACATTGCGAGCGGCGATTCATTTTCAAGGTTTACCCTTGGTTGGAAAGACACAAAATTTTGCCTGTAGCTAGCCCTAACAATGTTCTAGGTCGTGTTCGGAGCAGATTTCCCATTTTTTTTTATTGGTTTTCGAGATACAGCATGCACTTTTCATGAGGTATGCTATGCTAGCATTTGCAAAACAGTTGCAATAAAAGAAACCAGTGAGAAATTGGGAAATCTGCTTCGAACACGACCTAGAACATTGTTAGGGCTAGGTACAGGCAAAATTGTGTGTCTTTCCAACCAAGGGTAAACCTTGAAAATGAAGCCGCTCGCAATGTTAACCTTATGGGCGGCAAAAAATGCATCGTCAGGTATAGCGTCCTCTTAATTAACATCTGTGCCTTCGGGCCAAGGGCATGTGCTGGAACTTATGGTCCAACACAGTCTTGGATGTGAGTGACGTCAGTGATATGCAGGGGTGGATAGACTACACAAATGTGAATTATCGTTGCTAAACTCTTTTAGATCATTGTGACCCCTTCTTCTCAAGTTGACTTCTTGTTCTGAACAAAAAATAATTTGACATCACCCTGAAAATGTTGTCTGTACCTACTTGTTTATCAACTGAAAATTCAGTGAGGGGGGGGGGGGGGCTTTTTGCGGGTTGAAAGTTGAAAAGGGGGCGATCGAAGTACTGACGTAGTACTGCGGTTACAACTGACTCATGCAAAGTGAAAGGTTGTCGGCATGCACTTAATAACGCTAGGTATTCCAATCGATAACTGGGAGATAAAGTTCCAGTTAAACGTTTCATTACTACACTTTGCAACGCCGATTAAATTCTATTTTTTGTTCATTGTTTTATTATTTTTTTCTGTTTAGCGTGGGCCTAGGAAGTGAGTTTTTTTGTCTCTGTATAACGAGCAAACGCTACAGTCCCATCGCAAACCCTCCCTATAGTGAACTCTCTCTATAGCGAGCAACTTTACATGGTCCCTTAGTGGTCGTCAGAGAGACTCAAGTACTGACGTCACTCGAGAACTAATCATGATTGAAACCTGTGATTGGTGCAGAACAAAAATCACAAAAGAATCAAAGGAACTGATTGGCACCTGCCCTAATGACGGCGCACCTTTTCTCCTAAGTAATTAAGTTACGTCTTTGCTACGGGTTGTAGCTTAACGGGAGTTTCGTAAATATTTTAGGTCGGAATTCGGATAAGAAGGGTCGGAGCTTTCACCGGAAATGACCCAAATGCTTCGCTTCCGGTCGGCGAAGATTAATCATTCGCCTGTTTCACTCAAATTAGTTTTGAAAAATTGGCGGGAAACCTCTACTAGTAGAACTGACAATAATAGGTTTCCTTCCTCTAAGAGCTATTGCGGTTATAAACCCATTTTCTGTAGTTTAAATTTAAAATTTTAATTAAAAAATTCTTCTAATTTGTATTTTACCTATTTTTGTATGGTTTTAATGGGCGAAATACCACAGATGCCAAGGAAAATGCTGAAAATAGTCAGCTCCCTCTAAAACCCAGTATTTATTAAAAAAAATAATATTCAAGAGATTTCTACGTAAATGCTTAAAAAGTAATGATAGAAAAAATTTGAGGGAAATATATTTTATAGACTCTCAGAGCTGATATGATAAGGCGAAGTGCGCACAAGTGGCAGCAGAATCATTTTAAAGACTGCTGACACGATGGTGTTTGTTCTTGTCTTTAAACAAGCGGTACGACACGGTCGGACAAAACTTTACCTGCTTACTTGCGTGATTACTAGAAAAAACCCTTGGTTAAATGATTGGAGACGGAAAAACTTTTTGTCGAAAGGAATGGCCCCAGAATGTTCCCCCGAGTACTTAGAGACCCCACACGACGTACTATGGCAACCACCCAAAACTACCCCCTAAAACGAGGTGAGGTGGTTGGGGAAGCTCGGAAAAACTTTTTGACAAAATAAATTGCCTCAGAACGTTTCCCCGAGCATTTTGATACCCCATACAACGTACTTTGGAAAATAACCAAAACTCCCCCCATAAGGGGGGGGGGGGGGTGGCGAAAAAACATTTTGACCAAATATATTGCCTCAGAACGATCTCCCGATCATTTTGAGCCCACACAACCCATATTTCACAAACCACTCAAATCTACCCCCCTTAGGGGGTGGGGTGCTTGGATACGTTCAGAAAAACTTTTTGATACAAAAAATTGCTTTACAACGTCCCTTCGAAGTTCTTTTTAATCGAAATCAAAATAGTCACCACTGGACTCATAACCACCGAGGGGGACGAAAAAAGTCATTTGGGTACGTTTGAAAATTGGCTTCTCTCATTTGCGTTGGCGAAAATTGAAACGTCAAGCAGAGCAGCTCTGATGGACGTTTGCGTTCATTTGTCCGAATCTCCCGAGCCAGGGTGCTATTGAACCAGCAGCCCAGAGGCGTACCAATATATTTTCAAAGGGGGCACTGTCGGTATGGGCCCAGCCCAACCATTTTCTTCAGACACTGTAGGATATTTAATTGTTCTGAAGTATAATTTGTCTATCTAACGGCCGAAATTAACAGGCTGTGTTGGTTTTAAGTTTCGAACGAATTTTTTGTTAATAAAACTCACTAGATCTTAAAATTACAACACAGCCTGTTAATTTCAGTCGTTAAAAAGGTATATTATATTTCAGGACATTTCAGTATCCAATAGTTTCCTCATAAAGTATCCTAAAAGAACGTAAACAAATAGAGGATGTATGTTTGGTATTAATTTGAAAATAGGGGGACGACTGCCTTTTCCCCTCTCCCTTTTTCGTACGCCTATGTTTAGAAGTGCTGACAGCACAAAAAACCGACAACCAACAGACATGAATCATTTTTTTGACGGATGGAGTTTGCGGGCATGCGGGTGACCATTCTCGATGGGAGGACAAATATTAAAAAACCAGGGCAGTGCAAATCTAGAGCGTCAGCGACTAAGCTATTTCCTTTTCTCTGCCACACCTCACTCATTCACATTAAGCCCGAACATATACTCGCTATTTGTTTACGTTTTTTCTGCACACTTTATGAGGAAACTATTGGATATTTTAATCTGAAATATAATATGTCTTTTTAACGGCTGAAATTAACAGGCTGTTTTGTGATTTAGGTCATAAAAAAATGTGTCCGAAATTAACCGATCGTAAAATCACACCTCAGCCTGTTAATTTCGACCGTTCAAAAGAATTCTTATGTTTCAGTACATTAAAATATCCAATAGTATCGTAATAAAATGGGCAAAAAAAATGTAAACATACACGACTGCGTAGACGGCCTTAACTTTCTTCAGCTGTGACACAAAAAATTTATTTTTTAAGGGGTATATCCCCAGACTGTCCTGATGATAAATTTCGGTTAGAAGCACCAGTTCCTAATGTCTATTTTAGCGTTCCCTAAAGTTCACTATAGCGGTATTCCCCTGAAATGGAAAGTTGGTGCCTTTCACCATCCTCCAGATAGTATCTTTATCAGCTAGTCGATTTTTAATGGCAAGATCAAGATTTCTCCTGCTGCATGGTCAGCTTCTTTTGACTATAATAAACCTATTATTGGTCGAAGCCAGAATGAAAATTTGGTGTGGCATCCGTGTTACCAACAGAAAATTACTGCTACTGGGATTCGAACCCAGGTCCTGTGAGTTCGCAGGGAAACTGTGCAGGTACTGGAGGTCTATTTAAGCGCATAAATCTGGCTCAGAATTAGTAATCCCTCAAAAGATGAGTGCTAATGTTGACTCTTGCTAATAATCCAAGCTCTGGCGCTTTGACCTGAGCCAGTTAGCAGCCAGCTCAAACTTTTAATGAGATTTCAGCCTCCTCGTGTTTACCCTGTCATTTTCAGTCAATATTAAGCGGGTTTGAAAGTCACCGAGACAGGGAAAACAGTCTTTGCTCGCTTCTCTCACTGCCAAACAAAAATTGTTTACTATACAATGAGGCCTTTGTATGGTATCGAATTTGGAAAATATATATCAGCCGCGATAAAGGGCTTCTAAGCGGTGTTGTAGACCCATACATTGGTTCGAAAGGTCTTCTCCCTTCTTAGATATAGCGGGTTGAAAATTTTGATTTCCGGTTTCATAGTTTAGACAGTAGAGTAGCTGAGTCCTTGTCAGACTTTGGTATAATACCTCTGTTGATGGCTGCTATAGCTAGCTTCCAGTGAGATAGGTAGCAGAAGATGCGGAGCTTAGCGGAAGTAGTCAAAGCTTACGTCACTTTCGGTATTTTCACCTCCCATACCAACCTAAAATCCGGCCACTTTAGAGTGGAATAACATTTTATTTAGTGGTCAGAATCTGAAGTGTGATAATATAGAAACTAAGTCAACCGTCAGAGTACATAATCCAATCATTTCCCGAGGTACTGATTTTTTCCCATTTGAGTAAGGAAATGTACCTTAAGAAATAAGAAGTAGTGGAATAGTAAGGTGGTGGAGAAGGATAGAGGTCATGGCACAGCTTTAGGAAAGTTGTAATGAAAAGGACTGATGCCCCCCGGTGGCGGGGGGGGGGGGGGGGGTGGGGGGGGGGAAGAGAAACAAGAAAATTACCAACCCTCTTGACCCCTAGGCTTAGGCTACGCAAAATTCTCGTTTCCTTCTACTCTAGTTCTCCGATTTTTTTAGGTAGATTTTTTTTTTTTTTTTTTTTTTTTTTTTTTTTTAACAAGGTTGGCGTTAGTCGCGTTTGTTTACATTTTTTCTGCATATTTTATGAGGATACTATTGGATATTTAAAAGTTCTGAAATATAATATGTCTCTTTAATGACCGGAATTAGCAGGCTGTGTTGTGATTTTACGATTGGTTAATTTTGGACAATTATGACGGTATAGGAACGGATACAGACGGAGGAAGGAATGAACAGACTTTCCAGAAATCGTTTTTTTTTACTTGGGGAAATTCGGCGAGCCAGAAAGTGAAAAAAGGAACCCAATAATTCAGATATCGTTTAATGTAATTATTTGGAAAAGGTAGCCTGTTAATTTTGGGCTAATTAGAGGGCAGACGAACAAGAGAACTGATGAGTCATCAAAGGGATTTTATTAAGACTTCACTTTCAGTTATAAAACCTTCAGCACAATTTCCCTACCCTTTATTTGGGCTGATTTTCCAGAGGAAACGCCTTTTAATTTCAAAACATTAATGAAATACTTCGTTGGTTCCTATTTGTGGGCAACAAAGAGAACCGAAAATAAATGCTCTTCCATGCCCCGATAGCCAAGTGGTCTAGTTTGTTTTATTTGGGAGCCGGGTCACACCGGTTCGATTCCAGTCCTACCAAAGTTTTTCTGATCGGCATTCACCTCTGATATGTTCAGGACGTCAAATGAAATGCATATTGAGGCTGTGGTGGTTTGGAACTCAAATGTAGTCCCCCGTCATACATTGGTAGGGAGATAGTTTAATGTGACCATTGTCAGAACCTTTATATTCTATGTGATTGGTGGAATAGCGGAGGTGCTGACATTAGTGTGAGACGCTTGTAGGTGATTTGTTAGTTCCTAATTTCCTGGGTTTTGAATTGCTGATTCCCCCCCCCCGTTACCCCCCACCTACCCCCTACGCTCCCCCTACCCTCCCCCCTTCACTCACCTGCCTCGAGACTTCCCCCTGACATGGCTTCTTCTTTAAAATTTCGGTTTTTTTTTTGAAGAAAAAAAGTTTTCTCTTTCTGGAGGCATATTTTTAGTATCCGAACATTGTTTTATAGCCTGGAATTGTTTTTGTTATTAGCGTTTATCTTAAAACAGCCCCGATAGCCCAAGAGTCTAGGTGGGGTCACACCGGTTCGATCCCGAGCCTATAAAAGTTTTTCTGATCGGCATTCACCTCTGATATGGTCAGCACATGAGAAATGTAGATCGAGGGTTTCATGGTTCAGAGCTAGGTTTATGTTCAAAGAAAACAAACCTAGTTAATTTTTAACCATAATATAAAGAGGAAATAGAGTAAAATTAGCAAGTTAAATGAAGCGGAGCATTCACAATAAAAGATTTAGCCATTACAACAGGCAAGGTAATTTGCAGAGAAACAAGTCTGTATAGGTAGGTAGGCTGTTGTTGGGAGCTTAACCGCTCTTGTTTCGTGTTTTACTAGCAAGGGCACAAACCTCATTATTCGTGCAAACGCCTCACCTTCCTCCGAATGAGCATCAGGGACGTATACAGACAGGCAAAGGCTTAAGTCAGCTGGGTGTTAACTTAGGTGTTTGTTAAGGGGAAATACACCCATTTGGTTCGCAATGCTACGTACTTCAAGCCCTACTCCGAAGTTACAGGGCGAGTGAAAAGTGTTTATAGGGGGATGTAAACCTGAGACTCTTTGTCATGAGGTAGTGTTGTATTTTTGCATGAAATGGAGTTATAAGCCCACAGGAGCGATTTTAAACAGTCAACTACCAGTCCACATGTTTTTTTGACAGATCGCGAAAACACAACACTACCTCACGCGAAATATTTTTTTGTAACGTTTCGGATTAAAACAGTATGATTTTATCGTCACATTTAGTAGAAAAGCTTGATAAATGTTTGTAATATTTACCGCCGCCATGTTACATGTTGACAATTTTTATTTCACTTAAGGAAGTTCGTAATTGCAACACCATTTCTCTACTTTTTCTCCTGTAAAAGCTAAACATAGTGTCCTACTTTCACTCGTTCGTTTCGCGTTCAAATAGCACACTATGTTTAGCTTTTAGAGTAGACACAACCGATACGATATTGCAATTACCAGTCTCCGGTGGTACTAAAATGTAAACATTACTTTTGTCGAATATTTACTTTCGCACAGTGGTTTTGGCGGAGTTCGTCGAGAATGTATGGTGGCCCTTAAGGTTAGGTTAGGTTGGTAATAGGTAGATAGACGAGAGGTTGGGGGAGCACCTGCGGGCCTATTACGGATCTCGTATCACGCGAAACACGCCTTTTTTCCACGCAGATATCACGAAAAATTGATTTTGCTATTACGGATCGGTTTTTGACGGAAGGCGACCGCCCTTTTATCACGAAAAACTACCGCCACCTCTCTAGGTGGCGGTAGGAAGCGGTAACGAGGTTTTGGAGTGTGAAAAATGCTATTGTGTGTTTTATTTTTATATTTTGCATGCTAAAAAAAAGAATTTACAATTTCAAAACTTCAAATACACTCTTTTTGGTTTGTTTTGTTTACTTTCCAGTTTTGGTTAAAATGAAATTAAAAAATAATATTTTAATGTTTTGTACTCAATAAATTAAATAATATTACATTTTAAACTGTTTTTGAAGTTAAAACTCTGAAGATTATGAGTTATTGAAGATTTGCGACGATTTTAAGTGAGCCAAACAAAAGACTGTCGGAAAACGCGGCGGTAGCTACCGCCGGCGGCTTAGTTATCACGAAAAGATCCATAATTGCAGTTTTGAGATGCCCGCGGTATCTAAATGGCGTGTTTTGCGTGAAAGCGCAGTTATCACGATTTTTAGTTCACGATCCGTAATAGCACTGCAGAAGCTCTATTATGGATCTTTGTCGTTAACTCGAGCGTTAAGCTCCTGATGCTAAAACACAGGTAAAACTACACCACTTCGTCGTTATCAAAGTCGATAACTTGGTGGTAACAGTGTCGAGAAAATTAGAAGACACTATTTTAGGCAATGAAAAGCCAGGAGGTGTATTCCCTTTCTCGAACGCCAGCAACCCCACCCAACTAACACCTTCAAAATTTATTGTAAGAAGATAAGGCACGCCATGATGCAATATACGGAGAACAGTTCTTCTTATAATAAATTTTGAAGGTGTTAGTTGGGTGGGTTTGCTGGTGTTCGAGAAAGGGAATACACCTCCTGGAGGATTTAATTTTTTATTCGAATACCTCCAAGTCAATTCCGGATCTTTAGTGTTAATTATTAGGCGTTAAGCTCCTACGCTCCTAACGTGTCCCCTGGACGGCCACGTTCAGGGGGTTGGCATCCCCAGTAGTGGGGAGGGATGGCATTTTTTTGGGTACCGCCATCCCTGAGTCGCCATTCCGAGCCTGCCATTCCTGCTTAAGAGGACGCTATACCTGACGATGCATTTTTTGCCGCCCATAAGATTAACATTGCGAGCGGCGATTCATTTGTAAGGTTTACCCTTGGTTGGAAAGATACAAAATTTTGCCTGTACCTAGCCCTAACAATGTTCTAGGGAGTGTTCGAAGCAGATTTCCCAATTTCTCATGGTTTCTTTTATTGCAACTGTTTTGCAAATGCTAGCATCGCATACCTCAAGAAAAGTGCTGTATCTCGAAAACCAGTAAAAAATGGGAAATCTGCTTCGAACACTCACTAGAACATTGTTAGGGCTAGGTACAGGCAAAATTTTGTGTCTTTCCGAGCAAGGGTAAACCTTGAAAATGAATCGCCGCTCGCAATGTTAATCTTATGGGCGGCAAAAAATGCACCGTCAGGTATAGCGGACTCTTAATATGAACTACTTACAATATTATTCAAACAAATTTTTTTTTTTTTTAAATTTTTCCCAGCCCCCGTCTGGCAAAATCCTGACTACGTTCCTGACTACTCCCTAGAATTGTCGTCTCGTTACGCCCCTGGTAAACACACCTTCTCTGTGTCGTATTTTTCACAGAAAGAAAAAGATAATAACGTTAGTCTTGTCTTCTTTGTACCCTTTATTTCAATTTAATTCACAGTTGCTGAGTCTGAAATTGAAGTGCAGAGCACAAAGTCCTTTGCATTTTTTTTAACTGGAAAACATGTCTCTTTGGTTTTCGTTTTGAAAAAAGATGACACGCAGACACAATTTTTTGTCAAGGAATTATTAATCGTGCTCAGCTGGCAACGCTACCAAATACCAGCTCCACAGCTGTTAAGGGGTTCCGAACCACTATAGCCTGGATATACATTTCACTTGACATGCTGAACATACCCGAGGTGAATGCCGATCGGAAAAACTTTGGTAGGATCGGGATCGAACCGGTGTGAAAAGAGGATAACGTTCTCAATAGAAATCCAATAGGTATATATTTAGAGAACAGAAGAAGTAGAAACTGTCGACCCGGTGTAGAAAGAAAAATGTGTGAGCCACCGGAAGCGAGAAATCCGATATCCGGATTGCCTTCGGAAAAGTGGAAATTTTTTGACCTGTCAAAGAAGTTGAACTCTACCCCGATCAGGCACTGTAAGTGCCCAGCCGTGTTCTCTGTCGCAATAGCCGAGTGGTCTAGAGAAGGGCACTGGGACCCGGGTCACACCAGTTCGATCCCGATCCTGATCTAAGTTTTTCTGATCGGCATTCACCTCTGATATGTTCAGCATGTCAAGTGAAATGTATATCGAGGCTGTGGTGGTTCGGAACCCACCGTAAACTGTAGGTCCCCGTCGTGTACTAACACGATGGGTGGGGTACTGGTATTTGGTAGTGCTGCCAGCTGAGCACGATGGACAATTCTTGAAATGGTCTAGTTGCTGGGCTTGTCCCCCGCCTCTTTCCAAGGTATTTCAATTCCACATTCTCAGACGGGAAAGAAGAGGCGGGACATTCGGCTTCGGCTAGAAATGTACCTCATAAAAGTATGGATGGCTCTGTACAGTTCAGCTTAACGATAAAATAAATCGTATAAATATTTCAGGCATATTTTGATGAGGCATACTTGCGGTTACACGAAAAGATAAACACATGTTTAGAATTTTTATACAATGTACAAGTTCACTGTGTAAATACAGCCCTGAAAATTAAAATAGGAAGAAATATTATTTGGGTTCAGGGGAGGATAGGACCCAGAAATGAATACGTTTTCCCTCTGGCGGTGATCTCCTTGAACTACAATGAATTCCGTTTTAGTTTGTAAGTAACGACCTCGAAGCCGGTTGTCTTAAGGGAGACACTGAGAGGCTGGTCACACCGGTTCGATCCCAATCCCACCAAATTTTTTCTCACTGGCATTCACCTCTGATATGTTCAGCATGTCAAGTGAAATGTATATTGAGGCTGTGGTGGTTCGGAACCAAGGCTATAATTAGTCAATAAATTAATTAGAATTTAATAAATAATTAATGCAATTAGGTATACGTTCATACGTGTCATCTCTTCCCTCTGAGACACTGGGGACACTATACTGTCTATCAACACACGTCAATTAACTTGACAATGACGGTCTTGTTTGGAATTTGGAGAATCTGTATATATCAACAACTAATAGGACCTTCAAAGCGATGTTATAGATACCTAAATTTGTTCCAGAAGTCTTCCCCCTTCAGATATAGGTATATATATGGTTTGGGTAGGTTGTCATAGCTGAGACAGTAGAGTAGTTGTACCCTCGTCAGGCTTGTGTCACGGCTGATGGAAAATGTTCTACTGAGGAAAATTACAGTCTAGTAGATTTTTATTCATTGATTAAATTATCGATACGGTAATATGTTTAAAAACTGAGTCAGCCATGCCATCACACTACGAAATCCAGTGATCTCCGAAAATAATAATTTCCTCATTGTTCGCCTGCAGATTCATGATTATGTAATTGTAGAGTCGGTGTACACGTCAAATAAACTTGACAGTTGTTAGCCTACAGATTCATGATTATGTAATTGTAGAGTCGGTGTACACGTCAAATAAACTTGACAGTTGTTAGCCTGCAGATTCGTGATTATGTAATTGTAGAGTCGGTGTACACGTCAAATAAACATGGCAGTTATTAGCCTGCAGATTAGGTAATTTAGGAGTCTGTGAGAATACTTAAAGGGGGCGCTATAGGTTTAGACATTGGTGGAAGCCACCTTTAGAAGCGGAGGGTGTTAGTTCCGGGCCAGCAGCTCCATCCCTTGTTTCGGGGGGTAGCATCTTACTAGTATAAGCCGCATTATTATTCATGGGGCTTAAGGGCGAGTTCCTTCCCTTTCCGCCCCCTACTTCCTGCTTCCTACGGCAAATCGTATTTCCTACCGTCTGACACTTTTAAGCAAGGCAAGGCCTAATTCCCTAATTTATGTTTTCAAGGGTCAGCTTGTTATTTTTCTCACCTGACGGTGCATTTTTTGCCGCCCATATGATTAACATTGCGAGCGGCGATCATTTCCAAGGTTTACGCTTGGTTGGAAAGACACAAAATTTTGCCTGTACCTAGCCCTAGCAATGTTCTGGGGAGTGTTCAAAGCATATTTCCCAATTTCTCACTGGTTTCTTTTATTGCAACTGTTTTGCAAATGCTAGCATCGCATGCCTCATAAAAAGTGCTGTATCTCGAAAACCAGTAAAAAAATGGGAAATCTGCTTCGAACACTCCCTAGAACATTGTTAGGGCTAGGTACAGGCAAAATTTTGTGTCTTTCTAACCAAGGGCAAACCTTGATAATGAATCGCCGCTCGCAAAGTTAATCTTTTGGCGGCAAAAAATGCATCGTCAGGTATAGCGTCCTCTTAATTATTCTTTTTTAATTTGCTCAGCTGGCAGTATTTCCAAATGCCGACTCCCTCCGATCGTGGGAGGCCTCAATATACATTCCACGTGGCATACTGAACGTATCAGAGCTGAAGACCGCTCAGAAAAGTTTCGTCACGATCGGGATCGAACCCGGTTCTCAATGTTCCTCTAACAACCACCACCTAGACCACTCGGCTATCGTAGCTTTGAGTAGAGCTAGGTCAGCGCTGCTGAGTGCTGAGCCAGATAGTGCTGCCTCCACCCGCATTGCGTCAGCGACCTGAAACTTTGTTTTGCTTTTTCGCCAATAGATGGCGTTGCCGTCGCGGCCCAGTGCCCTTAACTCCCGAATACGTCACTACTCTCAAAATATAATTAATTTTTTGTAATGCGGTAGACACAATGTTGTAGCTTGACGTTTTTTTTATCGCACTTTTCTGATGAAACTGTTCTGAAATATAATGTTTCAGTGCTTTCATTTTTTTGTGCCTTAATGTAGGTACAATTGATATTCTTGTCCCATTTCCTGGATCCGCCCCTGATTCAGCTAGAATATTCTATGATCTCGGATATTACAGGTAGTTGAAATCACTCACCAGCCTATTTCCCTTCAGAGTATTGATAGGCATTTTCATTATTAAACTTTCCTATAAAGCAGGTGAATACGTGAAACTTTATACATAGCCGGAGGTCCTAAACTCACGAAACTTCTACTATTGAGCCCTTGGCCCAAGTTTAATAAAGGGAGTGACAATGGTCGCATTAGACTTTCTCGTATTCAATATTTTTTTTTCTACCACCAAAGTGAGTCGAAAACTGATTGGGCATTCACCTCAGATATGTTCAGCATGTCAAGTAAAGTGTATATTGAGGATGTGGTGGTTCGGAACCCACCTAAAACTGTAGATTACCATCGTGATACTGCCAGCTGAGCACTATGTATAATTGTTGCTGGTCTGGTCCCTTCAACCCTTTGCTAGCGAGAAAGTAAACAAGCGGTACGACACGGTCGGACAAAACTTTACCTGCTTATTTGCGTGATTCCTAGAAATAAACCCTTGGTTAAATGATTGGAGACGGAAAAACCTTTTGACGAAAGGAATGGCCCCAGAATGTTACCCCGAGTACTTAGAGACCCCACACGACATACTTCGGCAACCACCCAAAACTACCCCCTAAAATGAGGTGGGGTGGATGGGGAAGCTCGGAAAAACGTTTTGACAAAATAAATTGCCTCAGAACGTTTCCCTGAGCATTTTGATACCCCATACAACGTACTTTGGAAAGTATACAAAACTCCCCCCAAGGGGGGGGGGGGGGGGAGGTGTGGCGAAAAATCATTTTGACCATATAAATTGCCTCAGAACGATCTCCCGATCATTTTGAGCCCCCACAACCCATATTTCGCAAACCACTCAAATCTACCCCCCTCAGGGGGTGGGGTGCTTGGATACGTTCAGAAAAACTTTTTGATACAAAAAATTGCTTCACAACGTTCGCCCGAACAGTTTGAGACCCCATAAGCCGCACTTTAAAAGTCACTCAAAATTGCCCCCCTCCCTGGGGGGGGGGGGGGGGGAGGCTCGAAATAAGCCATATACCATTTGTAACGAGTATGGCCGTTGTCACGTGTCATATCCAGAACTACTCATATACCACAAACAACTGAATCCACTGATTTCACCCTTTTACAGGTCCAGGGGGGACTTCCCCCCTTCCAGGGAGTTATGCGGGGGTAGTGGGTGGTATCATTGGATTCGAAATTATTTGTTCTATAACCGTCTAAAATTTGATCGAAATCGTTAGAGCCAATTTTGAGCAAATATTTTTTTTCTACTTTTTGGGGGTGTTTTAGGGGGGTAACCCCCCTTAATTTTAAAGGGGGGAAACTGGGCTTCTGGATTTTTATTTCTTCCAATTTTAGAAAGGTCACTACCGATTTTGAAGAAAATCGGTTGAAAAGTGTGCCGTCCAGGTCAATGCCACATACATACATACATACATACATACATACATACGTACTGACACGGCGTACCTGACCTCTTCTAAAAATTCCTGGGGGCAAACTTTTCATCGGATGAAAAAAGTGAGTTGGTTTTCATATTCCGAAGGCATGGACGTTTCCGAAATGTATATGCAAGTTCCAATCGGTTGTGAGGTCTGGGAGCAATGACGGTTCAAAGTTGACGTTTGCCGAAAATTGGCCCGCACGAATACAATACTTTACCTTACGTATACTCCGTATACAGGTAAAGTAAAAAGTTAGCTTGAGGTGGTGAAAAAATAGTCTCTGCTTTAGCTTGAAAGAAGCATCTGCGCAGTACGTACCGCAGTGATGACGCTCCTGAATTTTCATTGTAAGATGACTTGGCCTACAAGCTGTTCCACATAAGTGCGACATCTTTCCCTTCGCAGTTTGTATGGTTCACCCTATGCGTAAATTCTGGCAGCAGTCTGTAGACCTTGCTGGTTTCAAGGTTGAGGTTATGGATGATTATTCATTGGGTTTGGCCACAATTTGCCATTTTAAATTGGGCAAAACCCCCTCGACCCTATCTTCTTAGATATAATTTCGTACTGTATGTTTTGGTTAAGAAAGTACTTCACCAGTATCGTAAAGTAGCCGAACCTTTATCTTGCCGTTAAAAGTCCACTAGCTAACGTTATGATAAGGGCGCTATCGGCAGGATGGTGAAAGGCACCAACTTTTCTTTCCGGGAGGATAACGCTATGGTCAACTTTTAGGGGACACTATACCTGACGATGCATTTTTTGCCGCCCATGAGATTAACATTGCGAGCGGCGATTCATTTTCAAGGTTTACCCTTGGTTGGAAAGACACAAAATTTTGCCTGTACCTAGCCCTAACAATGTTCTAGAGAGTGTTCGAAGCAGATTTCCCAATTTCTCACTGGTTTCTTTTATTACAACTGTTTTGCAAATGCTAGCATCGCATACCTCAAGAAAAGTGCTGCATCTCGAAAACCAGTAAAAAAAATGGGAAATCTGCTTCGAACACGACCTAGAACATTGTTAGGGCTAGGTATAGGCAAAATCTTGTGTGTTTCCAACCAAGGGTAAACCTTGGAAATGAATCGCCGCTCGCAATGTTAATCTTATGGGCGGCAAAAAATGCACCGTCAGGTATAGCGTCCTCTTAATGACCATTTTCTGAGCTAGTAGGATATTTATTTGTTCTTGTGCTCTCTTACTGGCTTACCCACCCCTGATGGGTACCTGGCTATGGGATGCGTGATTGAGACCAAATCAGCCCCTTCTGTGGTTTAGTGGCACCCTCTGTTTTTCGGTCCCCTTCTTCTGGCGCCAGCTTACATTCCCCTCGCGTGTTGAATCGTGGATGATCTCTAATCCGTATAGTTAGGCTAATTAAGTCTGAGACTGTGTCTTTTCTAACAGAGTGTTGAATGAGTCAGCTATGTTATAACTATGCACACAGCAGCGCCGCAGCCATTGGCTGACCGCCAGCCCCTGCTGCAGATTTATATTCTCTAAAAGTTACCACTTCGTAATAATGTCAAACATTTGTTTTAATTGATTCGAGATTTAGGGACAGTGTCTAGGTCCTAGGGGGCGTGTAACTGCCAGTTACATAACTGACGGCTTCTTTGTAGCTATTTCTATGTTTTAACTCCAACTTGACGGGAACTTGTTCAGTGTGGGGAGTTGTATCTGTCACATTGGCGACAGAAACGGAGCAGCAACCGTCAACATGGGCGTGGGTCTTATTTCAGAATGTCTTAACTTTTTATGAGGATACTGTTGGATATTTAAGGCTGAATATACATTCGCTATTTTTTTTTCTTTCCAATTTCAAACCTTGTGAGAAAACTATTGGATATTTAAATATTCTGAAATATAATATGTCTTTTTAACGTCATGTTGTGATTTATTCACGATCGGTTAATTTTTCACCATTTTTTTTTTGTGACAAAAATCACTCGATTGTAAAATTACAACATAGAGTCATGAGTAATGACGTTACAAAGACATATATATTATATTTCAGAATATTTAAACATCAGTAGTTTTCTCACAAATTTTGAACGCAAAAAATTAGCGAATGTATGGTGGCCCTCAAATATTCCCAAATATATTTGGCCTTTTTACCATCCGAAATTAACAGTCTGTTTAATGATTTAATGATCTTTAAATTTCCGACAAATGTTTTGTTGAAAAAAATCACTCAATCGTAAAATCACAACATAGTTCATTTCAGCCTTTAAAAAGACATATTATATTTCAGAACGTTTAAATAACCAATAGTTTCCTCATAAAGTTTGCCAAAAAAAAAACGTAAACAAATAGCGAATGTATGTTCGGCTCTGGATGAGGCAGACATGGTATAATGCGAAAGTCGGTGACCGAAAAGAATGGAAATGCTTAGCTTTTGGCTGTGTTTCAAACTCCTATCTGCAGCATCACTACATCACTGCTGAAACAGCAGAATAACTATCCGACTCCCTAAGGTATTTTATATATCTTCAGCAATGGCCGTTAGGAGGCTCACCAGATCATTTTGATCGTATCTTAACTAACTTGTTTTCTTGTCCTATTTTTAAAATGTCGTTTACCCTTTTTTTACAACTTTTTTCCGAGGATCACCGAGACACCGGTCACACCGGTTTTCGATCCCGACCTTACCAAAGTTTTTCAGATCTCATTCGCGTGTAATATCGCTAGTGGTTCGGAACTGTAGGTCCCTGTCGTGTGTGGAGCTGCATTTCGTAGTGTTGCCTATAAGCAGTCTAACCCATTTAAGGGTCCGCTATACCTGACCGTGCATTTTTTGCCGCCCATAAGATTAACATTGCGAGCGGCGATTCATTTTCAAGGTTTACCCTTGGTTGGAAAGACACAAAATTTTGCCTGTACCTAGCCCTAACAATGTTCTAGGGAGTGTTTGAAGCAGATTTCCCATTTTTTTTACTGGTTTTCGAGATACAGCTCTTTTCTTGAGGTATGCGATGCTAGCATTTGCAAAACAGTTGCAATAAAAGAAACCAGTGAGAAATTGGGAAATCTGCTTCGAACACTCCCTAGAACATTGTTAGGGCTAGGTACAGGCAAGATTTTGTGTCTTTCCAACCAAGGGTAAACCTTGAAAATGAATCGCCGCTCGCAATGTTAATCTTATGGGCGGGAAAAAATGCACCGTCAGGTATAGCGTCCTCTTAATAGGTAGCTACATTTGCCGAAGGTCGCGTGAGAGGCCATTTGTCAGCACAACTACTTGACTTTTTAGGATTAAAACTTTAAGGATTGACCACGGCAGGCATTTCAAATGCAAATCTGGCGTTTAACGGTAAAGGAAGCCATGAAAATGTTTGAGCATTGCCTACGGCCCTGTCAGTACAGTCGACAACAGCTCGGCGGCGACACCGGGCTAAATATAATCTCTAGTTAAGCTAGTGGTTACTGGTCGCTGGTAGCGGGACCTGGTCCCCCCGCGCCCGGTCCCCGTGTGAAACCGCCTTTAAAAATAAAAAAACCGTTACCAAAAAAATTAAACCGGAAAGTGTCAAAAAAGTGAAAAAATCGTGAAAAAAAATGTTTAAAGTTTTCCTCAAAAAATCTCACCGCAGTTTATAGTGGTGTCAAAAATGTCTAGTGCCATGGTCTAAGTGTCAATTGGTAAAGTGGTTGGTGTCAGAGCCATGCCCCTAGCCAGGGTGGTTTGGTGTCACGTACTATGTCATATTTGACCTCAGTGTCAAGTGCCCCCCGAAGGTACCAAGTGCAAAAATTTTGAAATTTTTTACTAATAATTTTTAATTTTATTTAATTACTAATTCCAATAATTTGGAGATGTTTTTGCGTTTCTGCCTATTGAAATATTATAACATTGATTTTTTTTCGCTGACTGATAAAACAAACAAAAATCACCTTGCATCGGTACTTAGCGAAGCAAATTGCTGAATCTACGCCCGGGGGTGTATTGCCGTTCTCGGGCAGTATAGCAAAAACACCGCAATTGCGGGGTATTCTGATGTCAAAGATGTTGTGTAGGGTGCAATTTCGAAGTTAAAAGAACCTGGGCGAAATTTTGCGTCTTTCTGGTGAAGAAGAAATTTTTTGCATGCGCTAAGGTTATTTTGATTAATAACGCTGCTTTAACTTCTGCTTCGATTTTTATTTGCGAAACCTTTTTTTTCTTTTTTATAATGTTAAAATAATTTGTTAAAATCAGTCTCCCCTAACTTTCATAATTTTTAACTTGGCTGCCTGCTCTGATGTTCTTGATTTTGGATGCTGCAGCAGGTGCATGTGTGTTGTATAGTTAAACCTGCAGGCTGCAGGTGAGCCCTATGGCTCTCCATGGCTCAGTGTGCTACAGCTTCGGTCAGACCTGGAGGTAGAAGAAAGTTCAGAAGGTCTGTGTCATATGGGGTTCCGGTTATTATAGGGGTCATTTTGGTTGGAATCAACCGTCTTCTTAGCCTGTTTATCTATAGAATTTTTAGAAGACCCGAATATTGTTTCTTGCTCAGACAAAGTGTCTGTCTTCTTCAGACAGATAGACAAGTCTTCAATAAGTTGGGCTGTACACGAGCGGTCATTTTGGGCAGAATCAGGCCCGACAGGCAGCCAGGCAGGGCAAGATTCACAATATAAAATCTTGACAGGTTGGCAGTAGAGCCCTGGTCCACTTGCTTCATAGGTAGGCGCCTATTTTTAGTATGTGAACAGTAGTCAAGGTCCCCTTAAGAAGGTAAGGTAATATACCCCGTGACGTCATTTTAATTATTTTAAATTAACAATTGTTTACTTTTCCTCTTCTAGGTAAGTTTTATATAAAGCTTCTCATTCCCGTTCCATAAAGGCTTCACCGAACTGGGTAAGTTACATATAGGTACATATAGCATATCCCGAGGGGTTAACCACTCGTTGGGAATCTCGTTGGGAATCATTGGAAATCTTAATGAAATCTCAGGGAACCTTGGAATTTTTTGGAGCGGTTACCCCTTCGGGGTTCATCTTTCTATGAATATCGTTGAGAATCTTTGGAAATCTTTATGGAATCTCAAGGAATCTCTGGAGTGGTTACCCCCTCGGCATATCCTCTTCACCCTAGGATGAGAGTGACGTCAGTGATATGCAGGGCTGGATAGACTACACAAATGTCAATTGTCGTTGCTAAACTCTTTTAGATCATTGTGACCCCTTCTTCTCAAGTCTACTTCTTGTTCTAAACCAAAAAAAATCTTGGAAACCCTGAGTTTTTTTTAGAACTTAAAGTCAGTAAATTTATCTCCCCGATAAAGTAGCCGAAAACTTTATCCTGCCGTTAAAAGTCCACTAGCTAACGTTATGATAACGGCGCTATCGGCAGGATGGTGAAAGCCACCAACTTTTTTCGGGAGGATACTAAAGTGAAATTTTAGGGGACACTGTAGTAGACTTTAGGAATGAAGTAGGTTATACTCTCTAAAAAAATATATCTGAGGAATAAATTGTTTTTGTGGAAGAAGGAAAAGAAGATATGCTGATAATGTGGGTTAGCTAGAACTCTCAAAACCAATAAAAATTCCTCTGACAATCGGAAGAAATTCATCATAACTTTATCTTCGGGTTTACCTATATAAATAAATTCCGAAAACCTTTTTTTAAAGTTAGATAATTCCGTGGGGACCAAATTTATTGTTTTCATAATAAATACTTATGCTGAGTCCCACCATTGACGTTGAAACTCCAGTTAAATTCGATTTTTACCGTGCAATAATTGGAATTTAACTGGAGGTTAACGTTAACCGAGGATGGTGGGACGACCCTTAGACTGGATTCCACCATACTTCACTAATGGGACATTATGTTAACCAGAACAAAGCAAAGCACTTCTTCTCATATTATTATAGTAACTTACCTCCATATTGCAATAAAAACATGTAAGGTTCTTAGGGTGCGTCCAACCATGCCCAGTTAAAATAAAACTGGAGATTTTGTCCTATGTTTACCATGTTAAATTTAACTTAAAAGTTAAATCTAACATGGTAAATCTCCAGTTTAATTTTAACTGGGCGTGGTGGGACGCACCCTTAGTCCATTCTTTTGAGAATATAAAGTGAGCGAAAATTCATTAAAATGACTTATGGTTACTTCACAGTGTTGGCACTACCAAACATCAACAAACAGACTGCACACAAAACAACATACCTAAAAAAGTTTATAACGGTGGTGCCTCACTAAAAGCTACAAACTAACAGTTTAATTTATTCTTAAACCTCTTTATTCTCCTAAACGTAACTTCCGTCTACTCCTGTACAATTATTTCCAACTGCACTCAGGGCATATACAGGGGCTCTCTCAGAAATGTTGGTCCTCGCAAATGGAACATAGAAAGCATCGCCATTCCGAAGTGACGTGACTCGAAACTGCAGCTTGTTGATCATGACTGAGTTGTTCTCCTGACCATGGAGAAGCTTGCGAAGATATATGATTTTGCTATTAGGCTGGAGTCCAGCCTGAAGCTATAACTGACTCCTGTCAAAATTAACTTCCTCTACTAAGGCTGGATTTGACCACTTTATAGTGTACACTATAGCGTTATCCGATCGTTAAGAAAAGGTAGCTGCTTCCACCGTCCTGACGATACCACCCTTATCTTATCGTTAGCTTTCGAGTGGATTATCCGTGCGTTAGCAATAACGATAACTTTCATACTTTCAAATCATTTCGTGCGAAACTTGAACTTGTTGAAACATACACCTAAACAAAGTTGACGCAAACAAAGCAGACGAATTCTAGTGCCACGAAAAACACCAACCACCAGTCATATCCCAAGTTATTACCAAGTATGTACTATAGAATCCATAAACAACGGAAAACTTTAAATATTATTGTGAAAGCCATTTTTTGTTTTATAGTGAACGTTTAATGATAGGATAATTTTTGCGGCTACTTTAACGATAAGATAAAAATTCGATCGTTAGGAGGCACTACAGTGAGGTGGTGAAATTCAGCCTTAACCGGATTTTGTATCTAATATATAGTAAGACCTTTAAAGGTTGTAGAGGTCAAGGAAATGCAGTGAAGCCCTATGCAGAGTTTAAACTGTTATTAGTGTGACTAGTAGAAATGCCCCACTTTAACTATCGGATTAGCATAGGCGTAAGAATACTGAATATTATTGGGGAGATTGTATGGGAGGTGTAGTGTACGATGAGGACCTACAGTTTTAGGAAGGTTCCAAACCAGTACAACCTCGCTAAACATTTCACTTCATACATATCCGAGGGGGTAACCACTCCAGAGATTCTTTGAGATTCCATAAAGATTTCCAAAGATTCCCAACGATATTCATAGAAAGATAAACCCCGAAGGGGTAACCACTCCAAAAAAAATTTCAAGATTCCCTGAGATTTCATAAAGATTTCCAATGATTCCCAACGAGATTCCCAACGAGTGGTTAACCCCTCGTACATATCACAGGTGAGTGCCGATTAGAAAATTTTGGTTAGGTCGGGATAGATCCCGTGTTCCCCTTTTCTTGACCAAGTTCTTTGACTCTGTATGATAAATTATAGAGCAGACTTCTTTGCATTGGTTTCGTGTCCTGCGGCAGTTGACTGTGTTATTCCAATTATTTATTGACGTATGGTGACGCATGCTGTTCCCATGTAGACGTTATACATGATGGGGACATAGAAATTGGAACACGGACTTAGGTCTAATCTTTTAGAAAACTTACAAATAAGGATCGAGTTAAGGCTGAATATATATTCGCTATTTTTTTACGTTTGGACTTCAAACTTTATGAGAAAACTATTGGATTTTTAAATATTCTGAAATATAATGTGTCATTGCTAAATGAGGCTATGTTGTGATTTTACGATCGAGTGATTTTTGTCACCAAAAAAATTGTCCAAAATTAACCGATCGTGAAATCACAACATAGCCTCGCATGAGTAATGACGTTAAAAAGACATATATTTCAGAATATTTAAATATTCAATAGTTTTCTCACAAAGTTTGAAGTCCAAACGTATATTCTGCGGCACAATCGTGTTTGTTTATGTTTTTTCTGCACCTTTTATGAGGAAACTATTGGATATTTAAATGTTCTGAAATATAGTATGTCTTTTTGAACAGGCTGTATTGTGATTTCACGTTCGGTTACTTTTGGACAAATTTTTTGTTGATGAAAATGACTCGATCGTAAAACCACCACACGGTCTGTTAATTTCGGCCGTTAATAAGGTATACTATATTTCAGAACATTTAAAAATCGAAAAGTTCCTCATAAAGTGTGCAGAAAAAACGTAAACCATCTATTGAGGCTCATCAAACTCAAGCAACCTTGCTCACGGGTCTCCGATGGGAGCCCCTAAAAGAAAAGCACTGTTTCTTTCACACTGGGCTTAGTATTCCTGACCCTTGCAACAGTGATTGAGCAGTGAGTGAGCAGTGCCATATAGCGTACAAAACCCTCCCTATGTTAGGGGTTCACGTAGGCAACAAGTTCTTTTTACCGGTGGCAGCAACGTCCGTGTGGGGACGGCAGGTCTGGCAGCATGGCACGCCACATCCAACCCCAGGCCCGAGCACAACCGACCCTCCATTTTTACCCGATAACATACGCGAGTTAACTACCCTTAGTTTTTCAAGTGTTTAAGTGTTTTTATTCAAATTATTTTTGTGTGAATTTTGGTGGTAGGTGGCAGCCATCTTTGTTTTTCTAATGTTCCTAATTGTGTTTTGTAAACAGTGCCTCTATTGTTGGGTATTTGGTCGCTTTCACCAGTTGCTAAAGTCACTTTTAGTGTCTAATAAAAGTTCACTATAGCGTTGTCCTCCCGGTAATGACTAGATAACGTTTTCGGCTATTTTTTTGGGAAGACAAAATTTCCTAACTTTATCTGCACGTTAAGAAATTGGTGAAAGCCACTCTGAAACTAGTTTCTGACGTTAAAGAGACATACCTACTATATTTCAGAACAAAAAATATCTACGCAGTCTTGTTTGTTTACGTTTTTTTGTGTGCACATTCTATGAGGTTGCTATTGGATATTTAAAGGTTCTGAAGTCTTTTTAACGGCCGAAATTAACAGGCTGTGTCGTGATTTTACGATCGGTTAATTTCGGACAGTTTTTTTTGTCAAAAATCACTCGGTCGTAAAATTGCAACATATCCAGTTAATTTTAGCCGTTAAGAAGACTTATTATATTTCAGAACATTTAATTATCCGACAGTGTCGGAAAAAACATAAACAAATAGCAAAAGTACATCCCGTCTTAAAATCCAGAGCCGTTGATAGCTTGTACCTGTTGCACTTTACCTACTGCCAATTATCCACCGTGTACCTAAGTGAAACATTTCTAAAATTTGCTGCTGACGTTTAAATCCTAGATCTTAACCACCCAGTAAGTGTAAATGAAAATGACTTCCGTTGACTTACGTCCCCAATAAAGTGATACTTCCGGTATACCAAGCGGAAATGACTGTGAACCCGCGGCGGAACCGGAAGTTCGGGAAAAGTGGAGGTCCGTTTGACCAGACCGATCCCACCGGTCTCAACGGTGACTACCGGCGTCCTAGGAAGATCCGCAAAAGGTATGCCAGAAAAAATCAGCTTATTGGGTGTCTTTAGAAGGAACATTGACAGCTGGGTCCTACCAAAGTTTTTCTGATCGGCATTCACCTCTGATATGTTCAGCATGTCAAGTGAATATATAATATATCGAGGCTGTGGTGGTTCGGACACCTAAAACTGTAGGTCCCCGTCGTGTACTAACACGATGGGTGGGGAGCTGGTATTTTGATGAAGGCTAGCTACCTACTTAGAGTATAACTTCGTGGGAAAGAAAAAATATCATGAAGTGATTATGTGGTATGTAGGCACGCCTCTTTTCCACTGTAGGTCACGGAAGGTTGACCAGTAAACCTTTTCAACTTTTACGCGTGAGACCTACGAGTTAGTACCTAATTTCATTATACTTGCACGACACATAAAGTTGTAATTAAGTTTGTCTTTCACCAATTCTTGCCGTTAAAAGTTCACTAGCTGACTTTACGATAAGGGAGCTATCGGCAGGATGGTGAAAGTCACCACATTTTATTTTATCGGGAGGATGACGCAGTCGACCGTGAAGAACGATTCTTTCCTGAGGAGGCTCACCATGGGGTGCACTTTTCATGGGTCCCGTTAGGCTATAATTCATGATTTGTTTATGATTTTGGTTCCTGGGGCTGCCCCCACGTGGGTGGATGAATAAATGAGTAGGCTATTGTACCCCCCCCCCCCCCAAGGGGTAGGGACAAGGTTAGGTTGGCACGCGACGTTTTCCACCTGCCCATCGGCCTTGGCTGAGGGTGCGAAGCTTGGAACTATAGAGCCCATGTTTAGCTTGTGGACTAGTGCTGACTAGACTTGAATTCATTGCTGATGACCTCATTCCGGTGGCCATCTATCCGCCCTGTTGTTCCGGATATTGTCAACCTGCTCAGTGCAAATTTTCGAATTTGTCAAAGAAACGACATCTATCCTGAGAGGCCCGGGTTCGAGTCCCAGTGTAACCAAGTTTTTCGCTGACAGCATGAATGTTACACTCTTTATCAGGCCGACTCCTCCTCGGCTTCGGCCACGCAGTGTTCAGGAAGGTCAAAATTTCACCTCATATGATTTTATTATTCAAATTTGTTTATCTTTACCCTCAAATAAATAAAAATAAAAAAAAATAAAAAAAATCCTAATTAACTTGATTGTAAAATTGGAACAAATCACCTCTTTCCCAACGTTCCAAAGACATGCATTTTATATTTCTGAACCCTTTTAATAACTTCCCCTAGAGAAGCGTCACAAGCAGCATCGGCACCTTTCAGACGGGATATAAATTTGCTATTTGTTTACGTCTTTTCAATGCTCTGAAATGTAATAATATGTCTTTTTTAACGGCCGAAATTACCACGCTTCGGTGTGATTTTAGGATTGAGTGATTTTTGTCTATACAAAGAAGTCGTCCGAAATTAACTGATCGTAAAATCACCTTTAAATGCCATATTATATTTCAGAACATTTTAATATCCAGTAGCTTCCTCATAAAATATGCAGAAAAAATGTGAATATATAGTGATTGTATGTTTGGTCTTAACAACGGACATTTACAGGTAGTTGTTGAGGGGTTGAGAGAGGTTATGTCGGCACGAGGGTAGTTGCAGGTTGGGTTAGGGTGCACGTGGCAGGGTTGCTGGCCACATGGGCCCCGGGCCGTCTTGCGCAGTAAGCATTATTTCGGAAAGCAGTGCTCTGCTCGCCCCCGCCCTGTTAGTGCTTATTTCGTGTTATTTTCCCCCCCGGCCGGGCTTCGCCCCTGCGCCCCCCGTAGTGTGCCCCCCGCCATGGTGCCCCGTGTGTCGCCTATGTGGTCTGCCGGCAGTAGTGTACAAACCACTCACAGAGCATCTTTTAGATCGCAAGCATGCGCAGACCCATTGATTTTAGTTTACATCGCTACCACCTATGATAAGTTGATAAGGAAAAAGTTTGAGGGTTGTAAAAGGGAGCACTGGGTCACACCAGTTCGATCCCGATCCTAGCAACATTTTTCTTTCGCCCCTGATATGTTCAGCATGTCAAGGGGTAAGTATTTAGAGGCAGTTCAGAACCTACCTAAAACTGTAGGTCCGCGTCGTATACTAACGAGATGGGTGGGGAGCTTCTTGATGGGATATCTAATTGACGGTTCGAAAATTTGCCGAAAGCTGCTTGTACCTATATATAAGCCTGATGACTGACAGATCGCTGCTTGTTGATGTTCTTTAAAGACATGTTTCTCTCTATAACGACAGCCACTCATTCTGAAACCCTCTCTTTAGCAAGCAAATTAAATATCCAACAGTTTACTGAGAAAATTGTCTTTAAAAAACGGCAACAAAGAGCATTGTGTTTACAACTTGCCACAGTGCATTCCCAAATGCAAATCCACAGTTCTAAATTTTTGTGGGATTTAAAAAAATTTACGCAGGCAATATAGTTGTCTCTTTAAAATATGACGGTAAAATGATGAAGCTTGCGGTGCGGTAACGGGAGCTTAGCCAAAGTAAACATCCTGATATCTTAACTGACAGACAAGCCCCATATGCTATGTGTCCCATATAAACTATCTGATAACTAACGAAACTATTTGCCTCTCTTATTAACAGGACCAGTTATTGGCCAGGGTGTAGTGGGGTAGAAAATTTCGGGGTCTGTATACACAAAGGGTTATTTGGTAAGAATCACTACTGACAGTCGCGCTTTCCCCCAGCCATGGCTAAAGAAGTATCTTGTGATAAAATTAAATTGTTATAAGTTAAATATATAAATAAAATAAATAGTAACATTGAGGTTTGCTTCAAAATACAACGCATGATCTCTCTACTTCCCGTTTTTCACAACTGTACCTACCCTCTTAAAATCCGTATTTGTTTACGTTTTTTATGCGCATATTATGAGGAAACTATTGGAAATTGAAATGTTCTGGAATATAATAAGTCTTTTTTACAACTAAAATTGACTGGCTATGCTGTGTGATTTTCCGATCGATTAATTTTGGACAGATTTTTATTGAAAAAATTTCACTGGATCGTAAAGCCACAACAGTGACGTTACAAAGACATATTATATTTCAGAACATTTAAATATCCAATAGTGTCCTCACAAGACAACCTCCAAAAGTTTCCTCAACAAATAGGAGGGTTCGTATTTTTTGATTTTTTTTACCCCTACCAAAGACACTCGGGGCACCTTGGCTTAAGGCGAGACCGTACATAGTAGCATCTAGTGGTAGCTTACTGTGTTTCATCTTCTAGTGTGTAGTGGACTTAACATAGTGATGTAGTCATCGTGATGAGAAGGCCATCGTGCCTTAGTGCCATCACCCGTCTGGCTGCACATTAACTCCCCTTCAGCATGTTTGCAATGACAGAGTACTTTGGCGAATTTGCCCTCGCCAGGTAAGCAGTAGTGTGCATGCTCCTTAAGACCAAACATACATTCGCTTTTTGTTTACGTTTTTCTGCACACTATTGGATATTTAATTACTCTGAAATGAACATGCGGCGTGGTGATTTTACGGCCGTAATAAAGACATCTTATATTTCAGAACGTTTAAATATCCAGTAGTATAAAATGTGCAGAAAAAAATGTTTTGAAAAAAATTTCGCGGTACCACCAAAATAGGGAAACTATAGTCGCTCTAGGCCTCTGTGCACGAGAGGGTAATTTCGTCAGAATCACGCCCGAAAGTCAAGTTTACCCTTTCAGGCGTGATTCTGCTCAAATAACCCCCTTGTATTCTTAGGTCAGAAATTTTTGCGGAACAGCGAAATCTTCGTTTCCCTGGACCGGTGGTGAAATTCGCCCTAGCTATAGTAGTAGTTTTAGGGTGCGTCCCACCATGTCCAGTTAAAATTAAACTGGAGATTTAGTCCCATGTTTACCATGGTAAATCTCCAGTTTAATTTTAACTGGGCATGGTGGGACGCACCCTTAGTAGTTTACTAATCGTGTTGTGTATAGAATAGATATAGAATATTACATAGATTCAACAAAACTTTACTAAACTAAAAATCCAGGGTAGTTTTGCAATGAAAGTTGGAACAAACCCTTTAGTCAGCCTACCCTCCCTATTTCAACTATACGAACAAATTGGTCACGCAAATGCGTAAGGACATATATATTATTTACAAAAATTCTCCGATTTTTAGACCGATATTCCAGGAAATCTAGAAATAAACCCTCATGTCAGAAAATTTCATAAAGAGGGGGATTCGATACAGGGAACTGTGTATTTTTACTATACTTAAAGGCGTGTTCGCAGTCGTTTTTGTTTACGTTTTTCTGCACACTTTATGAGGAAACTATTGGATATTTAAATGCTCTGAAATATAATATGTCTTTTTAACGGCCGAAATTTACAGGCTATGTTGTGATTTCACTATCAAGTGAATTTTATCAAAAAAACATGTGTCCGAAATTAACCAATAATTGTGAAATCACAACTTAGACTGTTTCCTATATGACGTTGAAAAGGCATATTATATTTCAGAACATTTAAATATCCAATGTTCTCCTCATGAAAAATTCAGAAGAAAACGTAAACAAAAACGACTGCGTAGACGCCCTTAAGTATTTGTAGAGTACCAAAAATGCTATCACAAAAGCAGAATTCTATAAAAATGGAGCTATGGTTATTTTTTGTCTGACCCGGAATGATAAAGCACTGTCTCTGTGGCACTGTCATGTCAATAAAAAACATGAACGATGGTCAAACAGTACGAGGGGAGTTCCGGAGTTCGAGGCAAGATTTATAAGCGGTCCCGTTATGATTTCAAAAAGAAATATTCAGCGTTTCCATTGATTTTGACAAAAAATTCGCCGATTTCGGTATGAACTTGATCTATTTCATTCCTTTTATGTTAAGACGGAATATACATTGGATAATCTTGTACGTCTGTTTTCGACCATTTTTTGTGGACACTGTTGGATATTTAAATGTTCTGAAATATAATAATGTCTTATGATCGGTTAATTTTAATGATAAAAATAGCTCGATTGTTAAATCACCACACAGCCAGTTAAGAGGACACTATACCTGACGATGCATTTTTTGCCGCCCATAAGATTAACATTGCGAGCGGCGATTCATTTTCAAGGTTTACCCTTGGTTCGAAAGATACAAAATTTTGCCTGTACCTAGCCCTAACAATGTTCTAGGGAGTGTTCGAAGCAGATTTCCCAATTTTTTACTGGTTTTCGAGATACAGCACTTTTCTTGAGCATTTGCATTCTAGCATTTGCAAAACAGTTGCAGTAAAAGAAACCAGTGAGAAATTGGGAAATCTGCTTGGAACACTCCCTAGAACATTGTTAGGGCTAGGTACAGGCAAAATTTTGTGTCTTTCCAACCAAGGGTAAACCTTGAAAATGAATCGCCGCTCGCAATGTTAATCTTATAGGTGGCAAAAGATGCATCGTCAGGTATAGCGTCCTCTTAACTTGCTACGATGTGATTTTACTAATTTTGGACAAGTAAGACTATTTTGAAAATCCGAGAGTAAAAATCTCAGCCCACCGTAGTTCGAACACGTAAACTCCTGTCACCAGTCTGGCACGTAACCACAGCGCTTCCCTTAGGTGACAGTTAAGCGACGCAGACCGAAGCGCCGCCCCTGCGTCAATTAACTGAACTAGGCACGACAGCCCGCCACTGGCCAAAGGAAGGGGGTGAGGGGACATTTATTTTGACGCAGTGGCGGCGCCATTGCGTCTAGCACGGCGTTGCTAAGCGACCGCTTGGCGCCAGCTGCTTCACATTTTGTCCGAAAGATGGCAGTGTAGGCTCCAGCAGCTAAGCTGTCTTTCCAGCAGTCATGGAGAGTGACCAAAAACTGGAGGGGGGCTGCCCAAAATTTTTTCTCCCTATAATGAGTGTCAAGGAATTGTGCTCACTATCGAGTTTGCCACAGAGAGGGTAACATTTTGGAGCTTGGAATTATACAGAGATAGTAAGGTCTAATCGTTATAGAGATTTTCGGGCCTGAAAAACGATTTGCGGGTCTTGTAAAACAATAAACTAAGAAAATAGTTCTGTAGTGTATAAGAGATGGATCTCTTTAGGGTCACCTTACGAAAAAAGACAGTTTGTTGTTCTACTTTGTAAGATGACCCTATAAGAACCATGTACTTATACACTCCAGAGCAGTCTTCTTAGCCTGTTTTAGAGCTTTAAGAAGACCCAAAAATTGTTGATATGGACAATTCTGTCTTCAGTCTTATGAAAATGTGTGGCATATCCATAATAGATAGTGCTCCTTGGCGGGAAATCTGAAGTGGCCGTCCGCTGGTCAATAGAAAGCTTCCGCTGCACCATGTCAAGGTCAGCGATAGCCAGCGGCCTGAGCAGAATGCCAAGGGGAGCATCTGATATCAACTGGCCTCCACATGCTATCAGCTACCCCCCCCCCCTCCTCCTCCCCACCACAATTGTTATTTCGTTCAGTCTGGAAAATGGTGAAAAGTATTCGGTTTCATTTGGAGGGCCAGTGGATCCTTTCATGAACACAAGGGGATGATTGGGTCAGAATAACGACCGAGTTTTCTACCAATAATATTACAGATCAGGGTGCGTCCCACCATACCCGGTTAACGGTTAACTCCAGTTAAATTCGGTTTTTACCGTGTAATAATTGAAATTTAACTGGAGATTAACCGTTAACCGAGCGCACCCTAATTAGGCTGACTGCAATACTTGTGTACACCCACTTTTCAGTTACATAATCACGGTTTTTGCAGGCGCATCTTGGTTTCTCCTTCATCCAGAGTAGATCCATGCAGTTTCTGATGGTCCAGCATGACCAGGGAACTGTATATTGACGCTGCGGTGGTTCAGAACCCACCTAAAACTGTAAGTCCCCGTCGTGGGGAGCTGGTATTTGGTCTGAGCACGATGGATACTTCTTGCAGTGGTCTAACTTCTGGAGGGGGGGACGCCCCCACTTGGAGGGGCTGAGGGGGGTAAGGGAAAGGATGCATGCAGAGGATTCATAAATCCTGGTCGACATCGATCGGTGACTGGCGGCTGTAGGAAGCATCATCACTTCCCAATTTGCTTTCACCAGCCAATTGGCACCATTCTTTTTGAAGCTTGCGGCCAAGGAGCTTGTTACTGTGGACTTTGTTAAAAATACTTTCCTTTTTGTTATGGGTTATGCCGAAGCCGAAGAGTAGCAGGCTGAAGCGGAAAATGTTACATACGCCTGGATTCGAATCCAGACCACAAGCATATTTCTATTTAATGGCAACCACACCATCGTGTTTGTTTACGTTTTTTCATGCACACATTGTGAGGAAACTATTGGATATTTAAATGTTCTGAAATATAATCTGTCTTTTTAATTTCATAAATTATGAGGTTGTGTTGTGATTTTACGATCGGGTGATTTTTGCCAACAAACAAATTGTCCAGTCGTAAGACACAAATATCCAACAGTTTCCTCATAAAATGCGCAGAAAAAAACAGAAACAAACACACGCCCTGAAGTAGAAATTGTTTAATGTTGCCCTGAAGTATAATATAACTTTTTAACGTGAGATGCTAGTTTAATATGACGCGCGGAAAATTATTTATTGGCAAAAATAAAAAAATTAAAATTTCTGTGAAAATTGTTGTAAAAATATCAAACAAAAAGCATTGGGGTGCCTCCCACATGCTCCCAGTTAAATTCCAATTTAGTTCATGTTAAAAACCAAATTTAACCGACGGTCAACTGTTAACATACGCAGCCCATCAGAGTGTTATACGAGTTATAGGTTTGTGAAGGCCGCACTCTGTTTCTAAAATTTGCAGAATTGAAACGAAACCAAAATTTGACATCCAATTTTGGAAACCACTCTGTGGCTAATGGTTTCTCTCTAAAAGCTACTTCAGCGTTCCAGGACTCGTGTTTGCGTCATAGCCATTCTTTTGAACACAACCTATTCAAGAAACTCCTTTCATATTGAAATGTAGGCCCCGTAGACTCAAGGGCCTTTGGAAAAGGCAAGAACTGCTTATACTTCACTGGGAGCTGGGGAACACCGGTTCAATCCCGATCCTATCAAAGTTTTTCTGATCAGCATTCACCTCTGTTATGTTCAGCTGCTACTGCTGCCGAAAAATAAGTTTTCTCAAACCGAAATCTGATTAAATTTCTTCTATACACTTTATGAGGAATCTATCGGATCTTTAAATGTTCTGAAATATAGTATGTTTTTTTATCAGGCTGTATGGTAATTTTACGATGAGTGAGTTTTTGTCAACAAAAAAAGTTGTCCGAAATTACCAGGTCGTAAAATCACCACACAGTCTGTTAAGGGTCCGCTATACGTGACGGTGCATTTTTTGCTGCCCATAAGATTATCATTGCGAGCGGCGATTCATTTTCAAGGTTTACCCTTGGTTGGAAAGACACAAAATTTTGCCTGTACCTAGCCCTAACAATGTTCTAGGTCGTGTTCGAAGCAGATTTCCCATTTCTTTACTGGTTTTCGAGATACAGCACTTTTCTTGAGGTATGCGATGCTAGTATTTGCAAAACAGTTGCAATAAAAGAAACCAGTGAGAAATCTGCTTCGAACACTCCCTAGAACATTGTTAGGGCTAGGTACAGGCAAAATTTTGTGTCTTTCCAACCAAGGGTAAACCTTGAAAATGAATCGCCGCCCGTAATGTTAATCTTATGGGCGGCAAAAAATGCATCGTCAGGTATAACGTCCTCTTAATTTCGGCCGTTAAAAAGACATATTATTTTTCAGAGTACTTGAATATCCAATAGCATTCTTTTAAAAGGTGCAGAAAAAATGTAAATAAGTAGCAAATGTATATGTCCGGTCCTAAGGGAGACACATTTTGGCGCATCAGTGACCCTGAACGAGTCTAAAAGAAGCAAAATGGGCGAGGCACTTGGGTTGGCGTGGGGTCAAGTAAGTTGAAAAGAAGAAACATTAGGGATGTTGGCACTCAGGCAACTTACTTACTTATGTACTAAGTTCCTCCCCACTTCCTCCCCTAAGAATGCCCACGGGTGACGACGGAAGGAAGGAAATGTATGGAGTCTCTCTCTTGCTGTCGGCTTTCCCTCTTTCAAAATTTTTTCAGCAGTGCTTTGACTATATTAAGGCTTGTACGTCTGGCCCACGAAAGCAGCCTTCAGCAGTGCTGTTGCCCATACCACCCTACGCCGTACACGATAATAGTGGGCCATATAGGGCCGTGCTGGGCGATATAGAAGCAACGTCAGCTGTAGAGGATGTTGTGGTTCGGAACACACCTAAAACTGTAGGCTGTGTACTAACCCGATGGGTGGGGAGCTGGTATTTGGTAGTGCTGCCAGCTGAGCACGATGGATAATTCTTGTAAAGGTCTTGTCCCACCATGTGTACTAACAAATTTGCTCATTATAAGGAGAGTTCGCTATAGAGAGTCACTCCCTATAACGATATAATTTACATGATCCCTCGATGGTCACTTCAACAGTGTTCCACTGCTACTTCTACCGAACAGAACAACAGGAGGTCGCCATGAACTTGGAGCACATAATCTTGTGCCTAAGTGGGAAGTAGCTGCAGGTACCTTTGCTTTGGCAATTACTGTCTGGACTGATTTGACCCCTTGACCTTATCTTATTATCTTATCAAGTTTACTTGAAGTTACTCACTTGTGAAAGGATACATTCGAGTTCTTTTTAGCCATCTAAACGCAAAAATGTAAGGCACAAACTCTAAAAGTTAAACCGAGGGGTTAACCCCTCCAGGAATCCCGTTGGGAATCTCAGGCAATCATTGAGAATCTTTATGAAATCTCAGGGAATCTTTGATATTTCTGGAGTAATTAACTCTTTGGAGAGCATCTTTCCACGAATCTTGTTGAGAATCTTAGGAAATCATTGGAAATCTTTATGAAATCTCAGGAATCTTGGAAATTTCTGGAGTAATTAACCCTTCGGAGAGCATCTTTCCACGAATCTCGTTGAGAATCTCAGGAAATCTTTGGAAATCTTCAGGCAATCTTTGGAGTGGTTAATCCATTGAGCTAAACATAGTGTGCCATAGGCACAGTAGGTATATCTGGTTGTCATGACGATGGCACCCCCTGTTCAGTTCCAAAATTTTCAACTTCGTATGGGAAGATGTTGCAGTTGTCTATGTGGGTAAGCAGTCTATAGTATATAGGTCGTTGTGGTGCACCTACCAGTCTATCTCTCTAGATATCGCAGTTAGAGTGAGGCGGCGTCGGGAGCTACGTCAGCAGCAGCGGCAGTACGCAGGTCAGCCCGCCAGCTGGCCCGCGAAAACAATCGTAGCGCGTCAAACCAACCGGGCGGTTCTCAAGGCACCGCGATCTCCAGCGTGGATATACCTGAAACCTGTTCCCGTGCCTCGGGAGTGACCAAGTGTGTAAGCAGGGTACCGCTGACCAAGTAGTGAGGTCACTAAATTTTTAGAAGAAAATTAGGTTGTTTTTCCGGTGGTGTCGAGTGGTTTTATAATTGGTGGATCTAGAAGCAGGAGAGCAGTTTGAAAAATAATCTAAAGTTTTGGCTGTGGGAAAAAATTTAGAAGGCAGGGGTGGGTGTATGGGGACAGAAAGAAATAATTCCCAATTTTGTTTGGTTGTTAAAAAAGAGAATTGGATAAAAAGTTAAGAAGCGACTGATAAGAAGAACAAAACGGAACGTAACACAGAAATTTGAGTGCAACTATTAAATTTTGCTGTCGTCTTTATACTTTATTCTCCTAATGGTGGCTTTATCAGTTCCTTATCCTGCAGATAAAGGTATAGTAGCAGCCGAAAACTTTAACATACCGTTAAAAGTCCATTAGCTAGCGTTATGATAAGGGCGCTATCGGCAGGATGGTGAACGGCACCAACTTTTCTTTTCGGGAGGATAACGCTATAGTCAACTTTTAGGGGGGGGACTAAAAGTTGACTTTAGCAACTGGTGAAATCTACCTTTAGAGGAAGAATCCTAAATTTGTAAATAAAAATTAATAAAAGGTCCGACAATAGTCGCACTTAACTTTCTCGTCCCATATGAAACTTTAGTTTTTTATTTTTTGAGATTTTTTTACGTGCGTAATTTTCAGTCAATCCAAAATCGGTTGAAAATCACCCACGAGCATCTATCTGAGATCACTCACACCAAATCTCAGGACTGTCATTTTATTACTGTACTTCCAAATGTGTTCCGACCATTCAAAAACATGGTGTCTCATTCTCAACTCATTTTCAACACTTTTTCGACAAAAACGGCCTTAATTTTGAAGGTAACAAAATTCTGTTCGACAAATGTTTAAGTTACGTAGTTTTACATAAACATACCTACCAAATTTCATGACAATCGGTCAATAAATGTGAATGGCGCCGAAACGATCGAACTTTGGTCCAAAACGGCCGTAATTTTCAACCAATTCAATTTTAGTTGCAAATGATCTCGAAGCATCTATTTGTCAACACACTTACCAATTTTCAGTGCTATAGATTGAAAAGTGTATCGTCGGCGCTTGTCCGACTAACCAAAAACACGATTTTTGAATTATTTTGGCGGTTTTTTGACAATAGTGGCCGCAATTTTTGACCAATCAAAAAATCCTTGCCCCTCGGCAGTGATTTTAGACAGGTCCATACCAAATTTCATCAAAATCGAATGAAAGGTATAGGCGCTAGAGCACTGCACGGACTGGCGGACTGACGGACTGACGGACGGACAGACTTTTTCCAGAAACCACTTTTTTGGACTCAGGGGACCCCCAGGATCATGGGAAACCCAAAATCTCAATTTCGAAATTTTGCACGAAAACAATACTTTCTCGCCATATATGGCTAGCGAGAAAGTAAAAAGTGACTGATAACAAGAACACGTAGGGAAGTAACGTAACCTCCAGAATTTCTATCTTAAACACAATTTAATAAGGGTGCGTCCCACTATACTCGGCTAACGGTTAAACTCCAGTTAAATTTGGCTTTACCGTGCAATAATTGGAATTTAACTGGAGTTTAACGTTAACCGAATATGGTGGGACTCAAGCTAAGTTAGTAACGAGGGGTTAACCACTCGTTGGGATTGGGAATCTCGTTGGGAATCATTAGAAATCTTTATGAAATCTCAGGGAATCTTGGAATTTTTGGGAGTGGTTACCCTTTCGGGGTTCATCTTTTTATGAATTTCGTTGGGAATCTTTGGAAATCTTTATGAAATCTCAGGGAATCTTAAGGAATCTCTGGAGTGGTTATCCCCTCGGTTAGTAATTTAGTTTAAGGGGGAACCTTCTCCTAGTCCTAGTTGAGAGACAGTAAAGAATTTCTAGCTTTTTGGAATTTCTGCAACGGTACTGAAAATTTGAATAATTTTAACTCAATATTGAAAGGGAGTTCTGTTAGATTTATTTGCCGTCTACATAGGTATACAATAGTTTGTTAGGTAAAAAGGCAAATGACCTCGTTCAGTTGTGAGCAATTTGCCAGGTTTTTGACTGAAATACCTTTGAAATGGTCGCAATAGACTATAGAGAGAGCGTATCTATTTGTTTCGTTATAGAGAGGTGTAAAAAGCATTGTGGAGATAGGGTTTGTTCGTTATAGAGAGGGACCACCGTACATCGAAGCTACTAGACACATGTCTGACCCCTTTACCTGATGAGGCTCAAGTCAAAAAATTGAAAATGGTCCCAAAAATTGAAAGTTTCTACAGACAGCATAAATTTGACCTATGACACACCGGTTCCGGACCAGTTCGGATGAACTTAACCGGCTCTTGGCGCGAAAATGAGAATTTTCAAATGGATCGTTTGGTGTCGGAACGTGGAAACGTCTGCACTCTCCACCGCCATTACGGCGCCATTGCAATCTCTGTTCGATCGATCATTGTTTTGATATTCATTGCATAGTAACCGTTTACACCTGCAATTTTTGAAAAATCTCCATTCTAAGTACCTATGGTTGGTGGTTCGGACTCCCCCCCCAAAACTGTAGGTCCCCGTCGTTGTCCAGTTTAAGGGTCCGCTATACCTGACGATGCATTTTTTGCCGCCCATAAGATTAACATTGCGAGCGGCGATTCATTTTCAAGGTTTACCCTTGGTTGGAAAGACACAAAATTTTGCCTGTACCTAGCCCTAACAATGTTCTAGCAGGGAGTGTTCGAAGCAGATTTCCCATTTTTTTACTGGTTTTCGAGATACAGCACTTTTCTTGAGGTATGCGATGCTAGTATTTGCAAAACAGTTGCAATAAAAGAAACCAGTGAGAAATTGGGAAATCTGCTTCGAACACTCCCTAGAACATTGTTAGGGCTAGGTACAGGCAAAATTTTGTGTCTTTCCAACCAAGGGTAAACCTTGAAAATGAATCGCCGCTCGCAATGTTAATCTTATGGGCGGCAAAAAATGCATCGTCAGGTATAGCGTGCTCTTAATGTTTTAACGAACTGGTGAAGACGACCCCCTGCAGATATACTGTTCTCATGTGTGATGCTCATGTCATTGAAAATATCAACCGAGACATCATGACTACACCCTTAAATCGCAACTGTAAAATCCGCTTATGACGTTAAGACAGATTATATTACAGAACAGGTAAACATGCAACAGTTCCCTCAGAAAATTGGTACAAAAATGTCAACAAACGGCACTCTGTCTATATTATATACATGAAAACAAAGTTACAAGTTCTCTATAACAAATGCTGACGAAGAACAAGGTGAGCAGTAATTTGTAAGCACTAAATTCAAGGTGGCGTTAGAATAAGGAAGGAATTTTCTGTAGAGAGATATTCGTTAAGTTTCCTTGGGGAGATAAGTTGCTGTCACTGCTGAAGACGGTATTAAAAGCGACAGCTATTGTTTATATCTACTCTTAAGGTGCCCGGACGGCGTCCTGGGTCCCTGGCTGGGATGCGGGATTGGGGATGTTAACTCAGGGATGGCTGGAGCCTACACACGATACTTCCAGACCCGCATCCCTGTGGTTTGTCTTTTGTTTGGCATAAATTGATGACACCTTCATTTTATTGCGATAATCACAGTGTCTCTTGTCTGTTTCTTGACTGTAATACACAAGAAAAATAAATAACAATAATTATAGGTAGTCGTTATAACTAATTAATGCAAAAAGGGCATATCCTCAACAATTGGACGCCCTCCTGAGATGCGTGGAATTCGATCAAGTGGGAATTCCAAGATCGGGATGGCATCCCCTCAAAACTGTCCATCCCTCGCCAAGACGCCGTCCAAAACGCATTCTATGTGGTCCTTTATATACCTAAAGAATCATACCTAGGTCTAACAGCTTCGATAGCCGAGTGGTCTAAATGGTTGCTTCTAGAACACTGAGACCTAGGTTCGACCCCGATCCTGTCCAAGTTTTATTGACCGGCATTCACCTGATATATTCAAGTGAAATGTATATCTATTGTGGTTCAGAACCCGCCTAAAACTGTAGGTCCCCGTCGTATACTGTAGCTGAGCACGTGCGGGATTTAATTAGGACGCATTGTAAGGTTTTCGTGTCATGACCCAAATGAGAATAGGGCAGGAACCTTTGTGCCCCAAATGGCACGATGCCAGAACCTTTTTCATCTTTTAACGGCGTCTTTTCTTTCAAAAAGAAAGTCTTTCTTCCAAGGTGAAACAATAATTGATTTCTTTGAAAGCCTAGTGTTGTTCCGGAGAAATTTTCAAAGCAAAGTCAATATTCTATGTTTTTCTCCCTTTCGAAGGTTAGAGATTTTCACCAGTTGGGGGAAAACTTGACTGTCAGGCGTGATTCTGACGAAATCACCCCCTTGTGTCTTCTTGCCAATATACAATTTGCCCAACATAACTCGATCGTAAAATCACAACGTAGCCAGTTAATTTCGGACGTTAAAAAGACATACTATATTTCAGAACATTTAAAAACCGTGTCCTCAAACAAACTGCTGTTCAAAACATTCCAAAGCTCCTTAAAAGTAGGAAATTTGTTTTTCTTAACAGTTAAATTCAAAACGACCGTAAAATTCTAATTACGGCTTTAAAGTTTTAAGAACACCCATAAAAGTTATCCAGAAAACATGGAAGATAGAGGAAACAGTGGGTTATTTATGATGTACGTGACGTCATATTTATGATATACTTGAGCTACTAAGAAGGAAAATAGGCATCCGTATGCATTGCAAGCCCCTATAGCCCCATATTTAAACAATTGTTGTCCGGAAGAAGAACTTTTTCTAGGCTAAGACTGGATTTAGAGGAATACCGAGAGTCGGGTCACACCGGATCGATCCCGATCCTATAAAAGTTTTTCTGATCGGCATTCACCTCTGATATGTTCAGCCTGTCTAGAAAAATGTATATCGAAGCTGTGGTGGTTCCAAACTCACCTAAAACTGTAGGTCCCCGTCGTGTACTAACAGGGCGGGGAGCTGGTATTTGGTAGTGCTGCCAGCTGAGCACGATGGATTCTTTTAGGTAGATTTCGAAGAAAAATCTACCTATTGTAGTCGTACCAGTAGTGTCACTTTTGAAAAATTTCTTCACAGTTATTCTTTTTATGACCCCTGGATCCCAAAACCACCATCAGTTCAAAAGTTTATATATATATATATATATATATATATATATATATATCTATATATCTATATATCATTTTCACTTCCTTGTGAACACGCTAGCAGCCGTATTTTTGAAAAATAATTGGTTTTGACTATTTAATAAAATATAAGGGACTAAAATCTCGGTCGAGTTCGTTAATGGGGGAAATCGGACCAAGGGGGGGGGGGGGGGGGAAATGGGGGGACTTTTTCTAAATCTGGCTTTTTGGCCATAACTCCCTTAATATTGCAACTAATGAAACGTAGTTTTCTCTGAGGGTCGTCTAACAGTACTACCTACAACTTTTCTTAGTAACGTTTTTTGATCCCACCCTTAATGGTTGAATAAGGGTGGAAAAAGAGGGTTTTGCGCACAAAAAAATTCATAACTTGTGCCCTATGGGTGTTATCGAGTTCTTTTGTTTTGTAATGCATTTGCCTCAATATTACCTACAACTTTTGTCTGAAAAAGTTTTTCGTCCGACGCACCGTTTAGGCAGGGGGTGGGGGGTTGAATTTTCAAAACGTCATAACTCACTTATTTGGTGAGATATTGAGTTTATTCTTTTTGCTATGAGTTTCTATTAATAATATCTACAACTTTTGTCTGAAAAAGTTTTTTGTAAAATCACTTTCATTTTCTTGTTAAGGGGGGGGGGGGGTGAAATTTCAAAACTCAATTCCTCCGTTTGTTATCGTAGATAATGCAATTGGATGAACTGAAAATCTTCTTATCCGTCTTTATAAATGATTTTAGACTGCTTTTAGTTGATGGAAGTAATCTTCGAAATCTACCTACGCCTTTCGGGGCTGCCGAAAGGGATTTTTTGAAATGGTCTAGTTGCTAGGCTAGCGTGAATTTTCTTTCCCAGCTACTTTTATGTAAATCAAAATGGTTCGTTCTAATAAGAGAAAAGAGTTTACAGTGAGAAAGAAACCTAAGAGGGTTATGAATAAAATGTTATATTTATGTAAGAAAGATTTCTTCATGCTTCTTGACCTCTTTAACACAATTATAATGTGGGCTAGTGGGAAAATACTAGACTCGCACGACTGAGGTCCTGGGTTCGAATCCCGGTAGCAGCAATTTTCTGTTGGTAGCATGGATGTCACACCAGTAATGATTCATTTGGCTTCGGCCAACTCTTCTTCGGCTTAAACAAAATATAAAAATATGTGGGCCTTGGAAATAAGTAAACCCAGTTGGCCCAGTTTCAGCCAATTAGCCATTAGCTAAGTAGAGAAATGAGATCTATTGTAAGAACGAAAATGAAACTGACCTTGCGACCCACGCCTTGGAAGCCGCAAATACACATATATTGTTTATTCGGACAATACTTTATTTCTATTATTGTAATAATTTACTACGTTACATTGTCGTGTGGGTGTGGCTTTACGAAGCAGGAAATCCATTATTAAATTAAGAGGACACTATACCTGACGGTGCATTTTTTGCCGCCCATAAGATTAACATTGCGAGCGGCGATTCATTTTCAAAGTTTACCCTTGGTTGGAAAGACACAAAATTTTGCCTGTACCTAGCCCTAACAATGTTCTAGGGAGTGTTTGAAGCAGATTTCCCAATTTCTCACTGGTTTCTTTTATTGCAACTGTTTTGCAAATGCTAGCATCGCATACCTCAAGAAAAGTGCTGTATCTCGAAAACCAGTAAAAAAATGGGAAATCTGCTTCGAACACTCCCTAGAACATTGTTAGGGCTAGGTACAGGCGTCTTTCCAACCAAGGGTAAACCTTGAAAATGAATCGCCGCTCGCAATGTTAATCTTATGGGTGGCAAAAAATGCATCTTCAGGTATAGCGTCCTCTTAACTATATTTTTCTGACATTCTGAACATATCAGAGGTGAATGCTAATCAGAAAAACTTTGATAGGTTCAGGATCGAACCGGTGTGTTTCCCTAACAACAACCATGTGCTGGGGTATCGAGGAAAAATCTCAGTTCGAAAACTGGAAACAAATGAAGTTTCTCTGCCCTCGTTTTATTTGGAACACGGATTGCAGTCATTTCAAGCACGCGATCTTTACACCTTCGGTTTAACTAATCGTTAGTTACAGTGCTTTTCTTAGTTGAACGAATTCAACCTAGAGGGTAGTAATTATGTTACCTGATACCATAGAACATACATTCGCTATTCGTTTTTCGTTTTTTCGAGGAAACTGTGGAAATTTATGTTCTGAAGTATAATATTTCTTTTTAACGGCCGAAATGAAAAGGCTATGTTGTGATTTTACGATTGAGTTAAGTAATATTTTTTGTCAACAAGAAATTGTCCAAAATTAACCAATCGTGAAATAACACCATAGCCTCTGAATTTAGTCATATTATATTTCAGAACATTTAAATATATCCAATAGTTTCCTCATAAAATGTGCAGGAAAAACGTAAACAAACACGGCTGCGTAGGTGCGCTTAAGTACACTTTGAAAGACTCTTTATTTTATTTATTTTTCTACGAATTTTCCTGCTTGCCAAAACATGCCCAGAACCAAAACGCAGCACTTTTTCCCACGTTATCATCGAAACTAACCTCCTTATTGCAATAAAAACAGTGTACTTACTTAGTCAAATCTTTTAAGAACAAAATGTAAGAAAACATTCATTAAAATGACTTTTGGTTACTTCACAGTGTTTGAATTACCAAACATCAACAGACTCGACATTTTGGATCCTTGGGTGTGTTGATGTCTGGTAATCCAAACACTGTAAAGTAACCAAAATTCATTTTAATGAATTTCAGGTGAACGTATATCAACATGACCGCTCCCACGTCCCCTTAAGACAGTGGAGAACCAATGAGCCGTGAGATGGGATAAGCTTGGACCATCTTCTGCTTCGTTACGCTGGAAATCCTCCAGGGTGCAGATGAATTTGAGACTCCTGCGGTCGCACCAGGATATGGACCGTGATGGCCTCCAAGTCCAAGTTGCAATCCAGAGAGCCATGTCCCCGACCCCTTCCTCCACCACAACCTGACCTTATACCGGATGACGTCACTCCCTCCCCCCTACAGGGGTTCGATTCACGGGCTGCCTCCATTTTCCAGGGTTTTTGGTTTTTTAAAGGTCATGTATGTTCCTTGAAAGTTTACTTTAAGGTTAGGTTATCCAGAGGTGAATGCCAGAAAAATTTTGATAGGGACGGAATCGAACCGGGGTGACCCGCTGAACACAGCCAGATCTCCGGCTTAAAAGTAATATCATAAACATTATATAAATAGTGTTATCCCCCCCCCCCCCAATGCGGATTCCCCTTCTCATTCTCCCGAGCACTTACCCTCCCCCTCATCTCCCCCTCTTCCTCCCCCTGTCTGCCCCCGTCTGACTTGGCGTCTTCATTTCCATTTAATATAACCCCTCTATTCGCAATTCATCATGCAGAGCTTCAGATAGCCTCTTTAGCCGAGTGGTAGATCAGTGGTCCCCAAACTGTGCACCGTGGTTCCTGAGGGCTCCGCGCTGACTACACAGGGGTTTCTTCAAAATTCACTATTTTGTCAATAACTTTTGTGACGTTAACTCTTTTTGAAATCCCTGATAACTGTACCTGAGTCGTGATTTTAGACAGGCGCCCACCAAATTTCATCAAAATCGGGTGCACGGTGTAGGTGCTAGAGTATGGAAAAGGCACAAAGACATTTTCCAGAAACCACTTTTTTCGACCCAGGGGACCCCCAGGATCATAAGAAAAATAAAAAAGCGATACAAACTTTGCAAGAAAACAATAGAAAGGAAGAACAGCTGAATTCGTCACTCTTTTACCTTGGAAGGGAAGACTGCTGAGTCAGCGGATTGCAGAAGCAACCACATGTCGTTAGGAATCGATTCTGCGTTAGTAGGTAGGGGGTGGGGGTAGAGGTTTAGGGAGAAATGATAGGGTTGGTTCCTAGGTCAGCATTCAGGGGCACACCCTTCACTCCAAATTCTCAAAAATTGCTCATTCAGCACCTAAGTTCTCCAGATAAGGAGAAAGCGGTCATGTCCTGAAGCCAGGGATGGATCCAGAAACGTATATCGAGGCTGTGGAGGTTCAAAACCGACCTAAAACTGTAGGTCCTCGTCGTTTATACTAACACAGGGAAGCATGGTTGACTAAGAACTCCGATTTACATGCCCCATATCTATATAAACTACATATACGGGAAAGTTAAATGAAGATAGTTTGGTTTAAGTTTCGGAACTTCGAAATGAAGGCTGTACGTCACTGGATCCAGCAGTAACGATGCAAGCTAGTGTATATAACGTTAAGTATCATTATCCAAAGTGCTATGTGCACTTAACAACTGATTTTGATCTCAACTCCCTCAAACTATTTCGATCAACATGATCGTAATGGAGGCCTTTAAGCAGAAAACGATTATGGGCGAAGTTATGCATTTCTGCCACTCATAAGGTTAACATTGCGAGCAGCGAGTTACTTTTTAAATTTCCTCCAAAAGTTCACTATAGCGTTATCCTCCCGACAAGAAAAAGTTGGTGCCTTTCACCATTTCACTTTAAATAGAAGCAAAGAACATGGAAGGGCAAGTTAAGGGTCCGCTATACCTGACGGTGCATTTTTTGCCGCCCATAAGATTAACATTGCGAGCGGCGATTCATTTTCAAGGTTTACCCTTGGTTGGAAAGACACAAAATTTTGCCTGTACCTAGCCCTAACAATGTTCTAGGGAGTGTTCGAAGCAGATTTCCCATTTTTTTTACTGGTTTTCGAGATACAGCACTTTTCTTGAGGTATGCGATGCTAGCATTTGCAAAACAGTTGCAATAAAAGAAACCAATGAGAAATTGGGAAATCTGCTTCGAACACTCCCTAGAACATTGTTAGGGCTAGGTACAGGCAAAATTTTGTGTCTTTCCAAACAAGGGTAAACCTTGAAAATGTATCGCCGCTCGCAATTTTAATCTTATGGGCGGCAAAAAATGCATCGTCAGGTATAGCGTCCTCTTAAGGAGTTCAGCTGTCTCTGAATAAAATCGAATTTAGTAAATATTTTAGGGACACAACCTTAGGGCCCTAATTATTGTACGAGGGTCAAACCGGTTTTTTCATGAATCACGCTAGGCACGACATCAAAGAGCCGAAAAAAATTCCGAGTAGTGAAACGGTAGACGCACGCTTATCTATGTAGTGTTTCTGAGAATACAAATAAAGGGGAAGGGGAAGGCACTCAATTTCAACGACTGAGGTCGTGGTTTCGAACTCCGGTACAGTTTTAGGTGGGTTCCGAACCAACCATAGCCTCATTATACATTTCACTTGACACGCTGAACATATATGCCAATCTGAAAAATTTTGATAGGACCGGAATCGAACCGGTGTGTTCCTCTAAAGACAGCCAAGTAGACGTCCCCACTTCCAACCACGGCTAATGTGGTTAAAACGTCTTAGATTTTTTCGGTAGTAAAGTATTTTAATTTGTTTTCATCACGTTTATTGACCAATAAACATCCGTCTAAACAACAGTTAACGTTTTAATGTCCACAACGCTGCTCTTCTATTTTCCGCTTAAGTAATCGTTAATAGTATGTACGTATTTAGGTGGCCCAGCGGTCAAGGGGTCCGACTTGTGTCCTGGAAGATCTAGGTTCGAATCCAGGAGTAAGAAAAATTTTCCAGACACTATAGTGATCTTTAAAGACTGGTGAAATCAATCCTGGCATCCCAGAAAAAAATAGGAATAAAAATCCAGTAGGCAGTTCATCGATTTTGGTGGAATTCACTTTGAAGATAAACCTGTGATCAAATTAAATCATTTGTTCGAAGCCATAGATATCGTATTGCAGTAGACTTCGCGGTTCACAACATAGCTGCCCCATGAACAGTCTATACGAATATAGAACGAAACATAGCTCCTATCTTTCAGATTAGAAGGGAAAAGTAAATACCCGACCATTTCCTCAGAGAATCGCGTCGTTAAGAAGCTTCAGCCACTTCAGCAAACGGAATTGTAATTGGGAGTTTACCTAAACTTTAACGGCCGAAACAATCTTGAAATTTAACTTTACGTTATTTTAAAATTTAAATTTTCTGTTGGTCTTAAGGCTGAACATACATTCGCTACTTATTTGTTTACGTTTTTTCTGCACATTTTATGAGGAAACTATTGGATGGGTGCGTCCCACCATGCCCAGTTAAAATTAAACATAGGACAAAATCTCCAGTTTAATTTTAACTTGGCATGGTGGGACGCACTAAATGTTTTGAATAATTATAGCATGTATTTTTAACGGCCGAAATTAACATTAAATTTTGGAGAAATTGTTTGTTGAAAATAATTACTCGATCGTAAAATCACAACACAGCCTGTTGATTTAGACTGTTTAAAAGACATATTATATTTCAGAACATTTAAATATCCAATAGTATTCTCATCAAATGTGCAGAAATAAAGGGTCCGACAACAGTCGCACTTAACTTTCTCGCCCAGAATGATTTTTTTTTTTTTGGGGGGGTTTTTTGAGATTTTCTTGCGGGCGTAATTTTTAAGCAATCGAAAATCGGTTGAAAATGACCCACGAGCATCTATCTGAGATCACTCATACCAAGTTTCATGGCTGTCATTCTATTACTGTAGTCCCAAATGCGTTCCGACCATTCAAAAACGTGGTTTCCCATTCTCAACTCATTTTCGACACTTTTTTGACTACAACGGCCGTAATTTTGAAGATAACAAAATTCTGTTCGACAAATGTTTAAGTTACATGGTTCTACACAAATTTACCAAATTTCATGACAATCGGTCAATAAATGTGAATGGCGCCGAAACGATCGAACTTTGGTCCATAACGGCCGTAATTTTCAACCAATTCAATTTTAGTTGAAAATGTCCTCGAAGCATCTATTTGTCAACACACATACCAATTTTCAGTGTTATAGATTGAAAAGTGTACCGTCGGCGCTTGTCTAAGTAACCAAAAACACGATTTTTGAATTATTTTGGCGGTTTTTTGACAATAGCGGCCGCAATTTTTGACCAATCAAAAAATCCTTAAAAATGCCCCTCGGCAGTGATTTTAGACAGGTCCATACCAAATTTCATCAAAATCGGATGAACGGTATAGGCGCTAGAGCACTGCACGGACTGACGGACGGACGGACTGACGGACGGACGGACGGACAGACTTTTTCCAGAAACCACTTTTTTGGACTCAGGGGACCCCCAGGATCATGGGAAACCCAAAATCTCAATTTCGAAATTTTGCACGAAAACAATACTTTCTCGCCATATATGGCTAGCGAGAAAGTAAAAATGGGAAATCTGCTTCGAACACTCCCTAGAACATTGTTAGGGCTAGGTACAGGCAAAATTTTGTGTCTTTCCAACCAAGGATAAACCTTGAAAATGAATCGCCGCTCGCAATGTTAATCTTATGGCGGCAAAAAATGCACCGTCAGGTATAGCGTCCTCTTAACCCCTCGAGTATACTGTAGTGTGGTTGCACTTGCCATAAACTAAATATACGATAAGGTAAACCTTTTCGATAGGAGACACTATAGTTTACTTTAGAGAATTGGTAAAATCCAGCCTAAAAGCTAGGAACGATTCACTAGAAATTTTTTTTTACACAAACTGGGACTAGAACTTCGCCCTGAGAGAAGAAACATATACGTAAAGAAGGATGGATGGGAATTTTGGAAGCCGTAAAGCAGTGAAGGCTTGTATATACAAAGTCCAATACCCCCCCCCCCCCCCCCCCAATGAGAAATAGCAGGGTGGCATGCCACTCACCCCCCAGTGCCTAAAAGCGAAATTACCAATTCCGACTTTCCCTTCTTCACGTCTGTCTGTTTAAAAAAAAAACTTTTTGAATTTCCGAATGAAGTTAACACACAGCTCTTCGGATGTTCGATGGATTTTCACAAGTTTGATGGGCTTCTCGTTATAAACAAATTTTCAAGTTTGTTTGAAGTTTTCTTGCTTTGGGAAAATTTGAGAGGAGGAACATATATGTTCGATTCCGTCGAAGTCTTCAACCCACTTATGTCCGTGTGGTGATGATCACATAGCTGATCACTCCCGAACAAACCAATCCCTCTGCAGTTTTTCCACACCATGGCCATCATCACTCCCTGGGAGAATTTATTCAGCTCAGTCCCTGGTGTGTGTTGTATAGCCATGGGGAGCTCTCCCGAGAGGAATTAGATATCTCTGCTATGCGTTGAAGCTGTGGTTAACACTCTTCCGAGACAGAGCTTGTTGGGGACCTACAGTTTTAGGTGGTTCCCATAAACATTTCACTTGATAGAGGTGAATGCCGATCAGAAAAGAAAAAAATCTGTAGGAGAAAAAAATTCTGACCGCCAGCGTTCGAACCGTCCAACTCCAGTGACTAATCCGACGTTTAGCCACCAGACCATGGTGCTTGGTGCTGAAATTTGAAGTTAGGATGTTCTTTACAGGTTTCAGGATTAATTAGCTAGGGTAGAACAGACTGCTGACTTTTACAAAGAAGCAAAAAGCAAAGGCTTTCTACTTGCTTCCATTGTCCCAACAGTCGGGGCGCTTGCGCTCTTTTTTTTTGCCTTTCACGCTTACACTTTTGACATCTCAGCAATGTAGCTTCAGGCCTTTATGTCGAGCCTTTTGTGTCCAGAAATGGATTAAACCTGAAGAAGAAATACATGCTTTTTCTGAAAGAAGAAAAAAGAAAAGAAGTTTTGATAGATGAGGCCCCTGATTAGGTTAAGGGTGACATTTTTTGTATTCAATAAGTTTTCTTTAACAATTTTTTTAATTTTTGTATAGTAAGCTTATTTTAGGTGCCGAATAGTCCAAGAAATGGAGGAAAAAGGTCTGTCTCTCCCTCCATAAGTCACACACACATACACGGTGTTTCTGGTTGACGGGGCAAAAAAAAATTGTCAGGTACACCCACAGAGACCATTTTCGGCTTATACATAATGTGGGGTCGCAGGTCCTTCCTAACTGAGATACAGGGCCGGAACCAGTCAACTTGGCAAATCGTTTTTTGCCCTTTTCTCGCTAGCAGCTTGTAATAGCGAAAAAAAAATAGCGTCAAAATTGAATACACTACGATTGACTAGGTATAACATTATATTTCAGATACAGAAACGTACGACAGGTGCACTGAAAATATTTCATTTATATTTTTGCCTTTTTAACATGTAAAAATTTTCCAAACCGGGTTTGGGCCTTTCCCTCGGTTATGTCTATCAGTCGAAGTGAACGCCTGAACGGTATCAACCTTACCAGTTTTTAGCTTTATTTGACTTGCAATCCACGCGAAATCAGGATTGGTAACGTTCTCCGCCGTTAAATATTCATCGTGATGTGCATTCAGAATATAGAAATATCCGTTTTTCCAGTCGACGTCTTCCAGACTCCATTCTCCTTGCCACACAGGGTTACCTGGCCGATAAGTGAACAGTCGCCTTCGAAAATCATCAAACATGAAATAGCCATTCGCAGCGTACAAATATTCACTAAACGCCGCACTTTGTATTCGGAATTTTTCGCCGTTGGCCATGTCGATAAATATCCATTTACATTTGTCGCCATCCCTCGTTTTCGTTACAGTAACAGTTCGGCGATCTTGATCGAATTCTGCCGTTTCACAGAGGGCAAGATCTAAATCTCGGTTTTGAAAACACATTTTGTCCCAGATTATGTTCTGGATTAAGGTTGGAAACCGAGCCTGCAACCCTGTGAACTGTGTTAGAATATTATTGGTGCCGTACGTTTTCAATAAATCTTTATATTGGTCTGACTCAACAACGGCTTTGACTTTGGCTGCCATTCTTAAGTTCGGTTTAAAATATACAAGCTGCGATTCTTCTAACAAATTAAATAGTTCGTAGAAACCTCGGCAGTATAGGTTAATTTCCCATAAAGAATAGAAGAAGTCTATCAGATGTAGAGCACTTTCTTCATCTTTTTTAAAAGTCGCTTTGACTATTTTCCCCATATAGTCATAGAACAATCCCCACCGCTTACGTGAGTAGTCATTAAGTATGTCAAAGTTCTTGTCCTTGATCTGATCTGCCATTAAACTCAGAGCTTGCGGTACTGCTTTTTCTAGAATTTGTTTTGGCGCTTCAAAAAGCGCTAAAGTTGACTCGGAAGTAATTTTTTCCATCGTTTTCTGCATGAAATACTGTGCTGTTAGTAACCAAAAACACGATTTTTGAATTATTTTGGCGGTTTTTTGACAATAGCGGCCGCAATTTTTGACCAATCAAAAAATCCTTAAAAATGTGTCTCGGCAGTGATTTTAGACAGGTCCATACCAAATTTCATCAAAATCGGATGAACGGCATAGGCGCTAGAGCACTGCACGGACTGACTGACGGACGGACGGACGGACGGACGGACGGACAGACTTTTTCCAGAAACCACTTTTTTGGACTCAGGGGACCCCCAGGATCATGGGAAACCCAAAATCTCAATTTCGAAATTTTGCACGAAAACAATACTTTCTCGCCATATATGGCTAGCGAGAAAGTAAAAACGTAAACAAACACGGCTGCGGGAAAACTCGATTGTATAGAGAGGGTTAGACCGTTGGTCCCCACTAGGCTATGGCCCTTCTGGTGTACAGGAAATCTGAAAAAAATAAAAATTCCAAGAGGGAATTTCGGAGGGGATGAAAAGGGGATGGTATATTGGGGAGCAGGGAGCAGATGGGGGGCACATGCTGCCTTTACCGCGCTCGCTCCCCCCCATCTTATAATTACTTGATACTTCTTAATTGCTTCGTAAAAAAATTAACATAAAACTGAACCTTTCCACAGTTAATTGAAATTTTTGTGGGGTAGCTGCCTTGCTTACAAATTTACCCCGACGTGAGAAAATTTTTGAATTTATACCCAAGATCAATGTTTCCTTTTTGCAATGTTCTTTGTTGTATACGCACTTAATGAACAGTTGTGTATTTATCTGTTCTGAAATATAATATGTTCTTTTAGCGGCAAAAACTGTTCATTTCTGCCGATTTGAACTGTGTTCTAGGGTTAACGGAACCGGACGCCTAAGGCTGAATTTCACCACCTCACGATTGTGCCTTTTTACGTTCGAATAGCTATCGATTCGAAAAAGCAGACATCCTCTCGTTATGTTTTGTTGTGTCAATAGAATTCGCCTGCTTTGTTTACGTCAAATTTATTTCAACAATTTCAATCTAAAAGTGGAAATAAACGTGAAAAAACCCCTATTTTTTCGGAGAAAGAAGTTAAAATGTTGATTAGACTACACCAAATGAGTCGCAGGTATGAAAATTATCGTTTTCGCTAACGCACGGAAAATCCACTCGAAAGCTAACGAAACGGTAACGGTGCATGGTGAAAGCCGTTAACATTTTTTACCGATACGATAGCGCTATCGTGTACAGGATAGTCTTCACGTTAAAGTGGTGAAATCCAGCCTGACCACTATCCCACCTTAAAATGAAATTAAAGTCTACTTTAGTGTCCTCTAAAAGTTGACTATAGCGTTATTCTCCCGAAACGAAAAGTTGGTGCCTTTCACCATCCTGCCGATAGTGTCGTTAGCTACTGGACTTGTAACGGCAAAACACAATTTTTTCGTCCACTTTGTGGGGAAACTATTTGATATTTAAATGTTCTGAAATATAATATGTCTTTACTGGCCGAAATTAACAGGCTTTGTGGTGGTTTTACGATCGAATGATTTTTGTCAACAAAAAATCTGTCTGAAATTATCCGAACGTAAAATCACCACCCAGCCTGTAAATTTCGGCCGGTAAAAACACGTATTTAATTTCAGAGGATTTAAACATCCAATAGTGTCCTCATAAAATGTGCAGAAAAAAAAACGTAAACAAACAAACGCCATGAACATTTTTTTCCGCCACTGTTATTTCGAGGATATTTGTATCGTGTTTGAACGGGTGAGTCCGTGTAACACATGCTGTCCGTCCGTCCGTCCGTCCGGATGTCAGTGAAATATTACTTTTCGCTGTTGGCCCCGCCCTTTTCCTGTCCGCAGGCTACAATTCCCATTCTCATATCGAACTTATTTCATCAAACAACACTAAGGCTGGGTTTCACAAGTCCAACTTAACGAAAAGATAAACTGTGTAAATATTCCATGAAAATGATATCCTCCCGATAAGAAAAGTTGGTGGCTTTCACCATCCTGCCGATAGCGCCTTTATTATAACGTTAGCTTGTGGACTTTTAACGCCGAGATAAATTTTTCAGCTGCTTTTTTTCGGGACGAGTAATTTGATAGCCTCCTGGTCTGTAAACATTTGTGAGGACACTACTGGATATTTAAACGTTCTGAAATATAATGTGTCTTTTTAACGGCCGAAATTAACAGGCACTGTTGTGATTTACGCTCGGTTAATTTCGGACAAATTTTTTGTTGACAAAAATCACTCGCTCGTAAAATCACAACATTAATTTTGGCCGTTTAAAAGATATATTATATTTCAGAACATTTAAGTATTAAATAGTTTCAGGGAAAACGTCAACAAATGGCATTGTGTTGGCAGGATCTGTGTACAATGGTTTGCGTGGGCGTGCAAGGACGAGGGCAGGATAATAATAGTGTTGGCTTTATAGTCATCACATCACATAGCTTCCATTGCATTGCTTGCTACTCTGTATCGCCTCAGTGAGTGATACCTCTTTGTTTTGTAACACAGTACTGAGTGATACCTCTATTATGGAACTCAATAGGCTTTCAGCGAGTGATACTATACTCCTACTAATCTGTCTTTATAGCACTTATCAGCTCTGAGAGTGATACCTCTCTTTGTTATGTAACACAGTACTGAGTGATACCTCTATTATGGAAATCAGTAGGCTTTCAGTAAGTGATACTAGCCTGTCTTATAGCACTGTATCAGCTATGACAGTGGTACGTCTCTGTCACCACAATTCTGAGTGATACCACTATTGTGGAGTGAGTGATACTACTCATTATAACCTTATAACACTGTCTCACTCTGAGTGATACCTTTCCGTCAGGTAACATTGTACTGAGCAATACCTCTATTATGGAACTCTATAGGCTTTCTGTGAGTGATCCTAGTCTGTCTTATACCACTGTATCAGTGAGTGATACCTTTTTGTCTTGTAACAATGTAGGTACTGAGTGATACCTCTATGCTTCCTGCGCGAAACCTGTTCCCTATTCCTACAAAATTTCTCGTATAAGCATTGCTTCCTTGTTGTCGCAACAGAAATTATTTTATATTCCATGCACTGAACGCAAGAACAGTTCGCTCAACGGGAAGTACTCTGTAGAATATCCTGTGTTCTTTTAGCCATTGCGTAAAATTAGTCTGCTGAAAGAAATAGATGGCAAGGGCGAGAATGATAATAGTTCTAACTGACCTTGGTCTATATCACTTTCTGTTTACTCCAACTAATCTGGCTCTGCATCCTCACCGTGGTGAAGTGTGGAAACACTAGACTCGCACGACTGAGCTCCTGGGTTCGAATCCCGGTGTCGGCAATTTTTTTGTTGTTAGCATGGATGTCACACCAAACATTCATTTATTTGCCTTGATGTACAGTTCACGTGCTGAACATCTCAGAGATAAGATTTATCCTATAGTTAACTTGTGCTGGTGAAATCTAACCTAAGAAGTAAAGTCAGCAATACCGTGGAGGTTCTAGGTGTGTAGAAGGTCATTAGGGCACAAGTCACACGGCAGTGGTTTCTATCACGCACCCCTCTCCCTCCACTCCCCCTCCCTCCCCCATCGATTGTTGCCACCCTTCCACAGTGCTAAAAGTTCATTGTCCTTTTATACCACCTTATAATAAACTTTGAAACGCTCCCGAATCAGTGCAGTGCACTGAGGTACAGAGCTGTCAAGCAAGGAGACCCCGGATCTGGTCCCGTTGTGTCGACATTTTTTCCTGGCTGGGGTAAAACTCGACTACTAGGTCCACCTCAGTCTTGGATGAGAGTGACGTCAGTCAGATCCAGGGGTGGATAGAGTACACAAATGTGAATTGTCGTTGCTAACTCTTTTAAATCATTGTCACCCCTTCTTCTTGTTCTGAACAAAAATAATTTTTGGAACCCTGTTTTTTTTTTTTTTTTTGAGCAATGGGTGTCTTACTTTAATCCTAGAGAAAGGTGGACCCTGCACCCTACTAGTAGAAGTATCAAAAAAAAATTTGGGGAAGTCATTACCTCGGAGCTGATTGCCCCCACATCGCTGAGATTTTATATAGACATGTTGGCTCCTATAATTAGGCGGTCTACCGATTTTTGTAACGGTAACTGCCATAACAAGGGAGTTACTGAGGAAAACAGAAAAAAGGTAAAAATACGACGGGCCTCTTACTGGTCGTGTACTTTAAGTATGGCCAAAAATGATTTTCGGGTGCGGTAGTCTCTCCTCTTAATGGTCGGTAGAGTCTCCTCTTAATATCATATTGAAGCTTGTGATAAAATCAGAGTGCTAAGGGACTCCCTATAAAGGTTCAACAAGTGAAATATCGATGGCAAAGAGCAGCTAAGAGTCTTTTCGGTGAAGAGCATACTTGAGAACTCTTTACAGATTCTCTATCGGAAACACTTAAGACTATGTGATAACTTTCACGGATGTTACCGCCTATTCTTAGCATATAGTATTAACATTGTGATAATAAACGCAAGGGTATTGTGGTACTTATCTTGCTGAAAATATTGTCAGCTCTGACTCAGGATAAAGGGGCATAGGGGGTACTAAATCTTCCTCGGGGTTTTATGGGGGAAAGGGGATATAAATTTGGATAAACTGAGAAATAACGTGATTGAATTTTTTTTTTTTTTCATTATCATTTTGAGACCTTCACTATTGCGAGCAAATTTACATAGTCGTTATAGAGAGAGACTGTACCTATAAGTAACTGAGTGATTATTTCTACGTAACTTGACTTTTGACTTCGGCCAACTCAAACTTTTCTAAAACCTGCTAACGTTGCATTTCTGTCACCGTTTGAATGAAAACTGAAAAAGCAAAATGTCAGAACTTTGGAATATAAAACCGATGAGGAATAACGAAGATTGTTTGAAATGTTACCCAAAATTGAAAAGCAGAATTTGAGGGAGAGATATATTTCAAAGGAAAAAGGGTGTGGAGGAAATCGAGAAAATCGCGTTATTGACGATCCTTCAACGCTGATTTAAACCAAGATCTTTACATTCTTGAGGTTGTCTCGTTTAAGGCTGCGCAGCACCTGATGATGCATTTCTACTATGAGGATACTATTGGATATTTAAATGTTCTGAAATATAATATGACTTTTTAACGGCCGAAATTAACAGGCTGTGTTGTGATTTCGGGCAGCTTTTTTGTTGACAAAAATCACTCGATCGTAGGATCACATCATATCCAGTTAATTTATGACGTTAAAGAGGCATATTATATTATAGAAAATTAAATATCCAATAGTATCCTAATAAAGTGTGGAGGAAGAATTTTCGACTAACACGACTGTGTAGACGCCATTTAATTAATTAATTAATTAATTAATTAATTAATTAATTAATTAATTAATATTTTTTTTACTGGTTTTCGAGATACAGCACTTTTCTTGAGATATGCGATGCTAGCATTTGCAAAACAGTTGCAATAAAAGAAACCAGTGAGAAACTGGGAAATCGGCTTCGAACACTCCCTAGAACATTGTTAGGGCTAGGTACAGGCAAAATTTTGTGTCTTTCCAACCAAGGGTAAACCTTGAAAATGAATCGCCGCTCACAATGTTAATCTTATAGGCGGCAAAAAATGCATCGTCAGGTATAGCGTCCTCTTAATCGTGCTGCAAAGTCACAATCGAAACCCTTGGGAAAATACGAGGGGTTGACCACTCGTTGGGAATCATTGGAAATCTTTATGAAATCTCAGGGAATCTTGGAATTTTTTGGAGTGGTTACCTCTTCGGCGTTCATCTTTCTTATGAATATCGTTGGGAATCTTTGGAAATCTTTATGGAATCTCAGGGAATCTCACGGAATCTCTGGAGTGGTTAACTCCTCAGGAAAATAGGTCAGTGAACTGCTCACCTGCTGAGATCCACATTTACTAATTAAACTAACTTACTTAGCAATGTGATGACCAGAAGACGCGTGTTGAAGTGTAGAATGTGTTAAGTTTTAACGTTAAGTTTGCATGGAAGCTGTGATTTCTGCGAGACTTATGTCCATGTCTGTAGAGGAAGATCGACGGTGGCAACATGCAGATGATACTTGTTGCTGGCGGGTAAGTTCAGAGACCTACAGTTTTAAGACCGAACATTTATTCGCTATTTGTTTACGTTTTTTCTGCACACTTTATGAGGAAACTGTTGGATATTTAAATGTTCTGAATATATTATTTCTTTTTAACTAACGGCCGCAATTATAGCAGGTTGTGTCGTGACTTTACGATCGAGTCTACTTTACGTCTATAAAGCTGTCCAACTATTCAATAGAATACCTTTACACATTAAAACTTCTCACAGCCTAAAAAAATTTGATATGGAGGTAAAAAAATATCTTAACACCTTATATTGATTTTTCTCTTAGGTAGGTAGGATCTTGATGGGTAGGATAGGTAGGAACTTTCTACGATTTATTTTTCTAATTCTTTTATTTCTAAATTCTGCAGTTGGGGCCCAACACGGGAATACCTAGAGGGCCTCACACATATTGTACTTATACCTATATTCAAATAAAATATACATTGAAGTTAAAAAAAAACATTGAAGTTAAGAGTGATTTTTTGCAACAAATAATTCGTCCGAAAGTAACCGATAAAAAGACTTAATATATTTCAGAACATCTAAATTTCCGGTAGTATCGGCACTGTGTAGAAATAAAACACAATACTGCGCCTGCAAAATCATGATTATGTAATTTGAAAGTGGTATACACGTATTTTTCACTCTACCTGCAAAATAACTATTTAATGTGGTATCATATATTGGAATGCAATATAACACGTACCTGGTGGTTCGGAATCCACCTTAAACTGTAGGTCCCCTCCCAAGTCTGGATTGCACACATACCAGGGATAATTGGTCCCTTTTGGGAGTGCTCCTCATGGCTATAGAACACACACCAGGGACTAAGCTGAATAAATTCTCCCATAGGGAGTGATGATGGCCATGGTGTGGGAAAACTCCAGAGGGATTGGTTTTTCCAGGAGTTGCTAGAGAATTTAAGAACCTCACACCGTCGTGAGACACGTGGCAGCAAAATGATTCTCCTTCCCATATTTTGAGGAATGTTCTCAAATATAGCATGCTTTTTTACGCTAGAAGTTAATTAATTAAAAAATGCAAAAATATTCAAACAGAGAGAATTTTAGATTTTTACTTCATTAGTGAAAGAGTGGACCCCTATCTCTGTGGCTTTCGAACACCCTTAAGATGTTAAGAGCGCTGAGCACGGGGCGAGATGCAGATGGGGTGGCTGGCGGGTTATGCTCTGCATCAATATTTTAACACCCTGTCTAACTTTGCAAACGTGACCCATATAAGGCGCCATTCAACTTTTACCGGCAGGTAAATCCAAATTGCTTGTCGTTTATAACTGGACTGGAGATTTTAAGGACACTGAAGTTTGAAGTAGTTAGTTGGGGGTGAAGGGAACATTTCTACCAAATACCAGCTCCCCACCCATCGTGCTAGTACACGACGGGGACCTACAGTTTTAGGTGGGTTCCGAACCGCCACAGCCTCAACGCGTGATATGTTGAATAGAAAAACTTTGTTAGGGTCGGGATTGAACCGGTGTGGTCTCTCAGTTTTGCTGAAAAATAATACGCGGTAGACGGAAGAAAAAGTCATGAACCGCGGCTGCGAAATTAATAATTGTAGGATCTTTTGAAAGCAGCCAAAAAGACATGACATAAACTATCCTTTTAGCATAAAAAAGACAGCGGGAACGAAGGGAGTGGGGAAGATTTGTCGCGCCAGATGCCGTAGATCTACCCGCCGAATGGAAGAAAGGGAAAAACGTCGCAATGTTGCAGTGTGGCGCCACATTGTCTAGTGGAAGCGACGCCTTTGTGTCTGCCCCTGCAGAGCGGCTAACCTCATATTACAGATTGCAGTGGGCAGTGCAGTGGCAAGGCACTGACCTATGGTGCTAGAGGATCTAGTCCTGATTTGCTGAATTTTTTTTTTATGTGAATCTTGCTTTTTCCTAGGGGAAAACTCGATTGTTGGGCGTGATTCTGACCAATTTAGAGGTCTACTGGTGTAGACCTGTAGTTGATATACCGTTTGTACTGATGTCAACCGATGTAGGTACCCATTTACCTGCTTATGTACCTAATCTTCCCTTTAAAACAAGGTAAAACTAAGTAAAAATCACAAGCTAAAACATTCGTCTGTACTATAAAAGTCTTTTTGGAGTGTGTCGACTCGGGAGTCTTCTGTTAATGTCAAGGGTCCGCTATACCTGACGGTGCATTTTTTGCCGCCCATAACATTAACATTGCGAGCGGCGATTCCTTTTCAAGGTTTACCCTTAGTTGGAAAGACACAACATTTTGCCTGTACCTAGCCCTAACAATGTTCTAGGGAGTGTTCGAAGCAGATTTCCCATTTTTTTACTGGTTTTCGAGATACAGCACTTTTCTTGAGGTATGCGATGCTAGCATTTGCAAAACAGTTGCAATAAAAGAAACCAGTGAGAAATTGGGGAATCTGCTTCGAACACTCCCTAGAACATTGTTAGGGCTAGGTAGAGGCAAAATTTTGTGTCTTTCCAACCAAGGGTAAACCTTGAAAATGGGCGGCAAAAAATGCATCGTCAGGTATAGCGTCCTCTTAAGTGGGACATGTGATGCTTATTTATGTCGACAAAGCACTGTTTCTCAAGTTACCATAGAAACTAACAACGTTATTATTCAGTTAAAAATATCGTAAATCCTTCTTAAATTCTTTTAAGAACATAAAGTAAGGAAAAAATCAATAAAATGACTTTTGGTTACTTCACAGTGTTTGAGTTACTCCACATTTATTAGTGGATTTGTTGATAGTTGGTAGTTCAAACATTGGGAAGTATCCAGAAGTCATTTTAAAGAATTTCTGATAACTTAATGCTCCTGTAAGGAATTGACTAAGGATTTACAATGTTTTTACTTCACTAAGGGCACGTCCCACCATGCCCAGTTAAAATTAAACTGGAGATTTTGTCCTTTATTTACCATGTTAAATTTAACTTTTACTAGAGATTTTCTCCGAGAAAATCTCCAGTTGTTTTTTAACTGGGCATGGTGGGACGCACCCTAAGGAGGTTAGTTTCTATGTCATAGTGAGAAAAATTACTTTGTTTTAGTTCAGGTGAACATTAATAAACATTATTACTCCCATGTCCCCTTAAAGCAGGGCTGAGAACGCCCCCATGTTGACCTAGCCATTTGATCTCTAATCACAGGCAGTTATGCCTATCGGTCTTCCCGGGATCCAACGGAAGTTGCTGAGTGCAAATCGATGGTTGCTGATGCGATCTGCTTCCTACTGCTATTCTTACGCTCTTCTTCCCCCTCCAAACTTCAGAAGCGACAATGGTAGCTTTTCACTTTCCCACATTCAGCCCTAGAATGCAGTAGGTCAGCTTTCGTGAACGTAAGAGGGTGTTTTAGCCTGAATCACGCCCAACAGTCGAATTTTCCCATAGTCGAGGTCCTCTTGCTTCCTGTATCTCAGTGCCAGGCCTGACTGAAAGACATTTTCAGAAACCACTTTTGTCGACTCAGGGGACCCCCTTGCCTAAAACCTCGAAATTTTGTCCGAAAACAATACTTTCTCTCAACTTTTGGCTAGCGAGAAAGTAAAAAACTCGAAGAGGCCCGTATAAATCTCACGCCTTGTGCTCCATTCCCTCCAACATATTTCTTTCCTTTAATAACAATAGATTGGAAAATCATGTTCTTCTTGTGGAACTTTTAAATTGGTTTTTGTTTGAATTTATTTCTTGTTATTATATTGAACTTGTTGGTATACCTTTGTATTAATTCTGCTATTTCACGCTTAGAAATAAGGACTTTACTACTTACTTACTCCCAGTCTTAACATAGTGTGAGAAAGTTAAATTTGACCATTGTCACAATATCCATCATGCTCAGCTGGCAGTGCTACGAGGTCCCCATCCATCGAGTTAATATACGATGGGTGGCTTACAGTTTTTGGTGGGTTCCGAACCACCACATCTTGGGATCGAACCGGTGTGACCCGGTTCTAAATCCAGCCATTGAGACCACTCGGCTCTCGTACACTGGTGGTATCAAAATGTCCTTTATTAATTTTTTTATCTGTGGGTTTTTCCAGATTTTTACCCAGCAGCAAAATCCCCGTCAAGGCAATTAGTTAATTAATAAAATTTCCCTCTAAAGTCAGAAGTTTTATAATTTGGTTTTCCCCTCGTTAGCAGGAGCAAGGTCAACAAAACGTTCAAATTTTCTTGTGCTGATGGTTTTTATTTTTTATTTTTCAGGTAAGTGTCCGACTTCTACTGTGCAAACCTAAAACCGCAGTTTTTGTAAGTAAAAGTCCATCCATACGATGTGAATATTGTCCTTGTTAGGGTCGCTTTCAGCAGTTCCTTAAGTTGCAGATAACGTAAGTTATCTTCCCGATAATGTAGCCGAAGCCCTAGATAGTCCACTAGGTAACGGCGCTATTGGTAGGATGGTGAATGCCACCAGATTTTCTTATCGGGAGGATAACGCTATAGTGAACGTTTAAGGGACACTATTGTAGACTTTAAGAATTGGTGAAATCCACCGTTAATATTTTTTAATTTAATAAAGTACCGATGGACAATATATGTCTTTTTAACGCCAGAAAATAACAGGCTGTGCGGCGAAAAAGAAACTGTCGAAAATTAACCGAGCCTGTAAATTTAGGCTGTTTAAAAGACATATTATATTCTAGAACATTGTAGTGGCGATTTTTTTAAATAAGTTATAATCCTCTGTTATTTCTTCAACCTAGGGGGTAACCACTCCAGAGATTCCTTGAGATTCCACTAAGATTCCATAAAGATTTCCAAAGATTCCCAACGATATTCATAGAAATATGAACCTCAAAGGAGTAACCACTCCAAAAAATTCCAAGATTCCCTGAGATTTCTTAAAGATTTCCAATGATTCCCAACGAGATTCCCGACAAGTGGTTAACCCCTCATCTTCAACTATATCATTTTAGTCAAAAACCCTTGATCATAAAATTCCAACAGAGGGAATTAATTTCTGACGTTAAAAAAACCCATTATATTTCAGAAAAGTGTGGCTACATAATAGAAACACATAGCATTGTGTTTTCAGTCTTACAGTGTATTCATATGCAGCCAAATACGGTATACCTGCCCATTCCCCAAGAACGGGATTAGTAATTCCACAGTAATCCTGTGAAGAGATGAATCGAAACGATTAAAATGAGCTAAAAAAATGCTGCAATCCTTTGCCGGAAAGGGAATTTGCAGGATTTTGGACCCCTTCTTAACAAATAGCCGTTTTTGACTTTATGAGTTATGATAAATTCAGAAAAAAATGGAGACTAAAAAGGAGACCAAACAAAAATTTTAATCCGAAAAAAAGAAAGAAAAAAAAACATTCCATGGCATTAAGGCTAAATATACATTTCCTACTTGTTTACATTTTTCCGACCATTTTTTGAGACACCGTTTCATATTTAAATGTTCTGAAATATAATGTGTCTCCTTAAGAGGACGCTATACCTGACGATGCATTTTTTGCCGCCCATAAGATTAACATTGCGAGCGGCGATTCATTTTCAAGGTTTACCCTTGGTTGGAAAGACAAAAAATTTTGCCTGTACCTAGCCCTAACAATGTTCTAGGGATTGTTCGAAGCAGATTTCCCATTTTTTTTACTGGTTTTCGAGATACAGCACTTTTCTTGAGGTATGCGATGCTAGCATTTGCATAACAGTTGCAATAAAAGAAACCAGTGAGAAATTGGGAAATCTGCTTCGAACACACCCTAGAACATTGTTAGGGCTAGGTACAGGCAAAATTTTGTGTCTTTCCAACCAAGGGTAAACCTTGAAAATGAATCGCCGCTCGCAATGTTAATCTTATGGGCGGAAAAAAATGCATCGTCAGGTAAAGCGGACCCTTAACGTCCGAAATGAACTGACTATGTTGTCATTTGGCGATCATGTTATTGTGAACAAAAATTACTCGATCGTAAAATCACAACGTAGCCAGTTAAATTCGATCCTAGAAAAGACCATTATATTTCAGACCATTTATCTATCTAGCAGTGTCTTAAAACATGGTTGATAGAAAACGTTATAAAAACAGCAAATGTGTATCCCGCCTTAACAATTACACACTATAAATAAAAGAATACCAATACAAACAGAAACTTGAATGAAATTTATGAACGGCACGTGGTTTCAAACAACTAACACGTGTCTGCACGTGGGTTGCACGTGGGTTGAATCGATAGCGTCAGCTATGCAGCTGTGCGTCAGCACTGAGTTCCCAGTTTCCCCGCTAGATGGCGCCAGCGGTTCTGTCTGAAAAGTTCACTAAGCCCTGCCGTAAATTGCTGTGGATTTCCAGCCTGCCAGCCCTGCCACGTTGGATTTATGTTAAACGGTGATCTGATGTTCGCTAATTGCTTAATCTGGCTATTTATTTTTCACTGTCACTGATTCTCTTGATTGACTGTATTTATAAGTACTTTCTCGGTAGCCATATATGGCGAGAAAGTATTGTTTTATAACAAAATTTTGAAATTGAGATTTTAGATTGCCGGTGATTCTGGGGGTCCCCTGAGTCGAAAAATGTGGTTTCTGGAAATAGTATCTGTCCGTCAGTCTGTCAGTCAGTCCATTTCTTGCTCCACAGTCTATACCTTTGAGCCAATTTTGATTAAATTTGGTATGGACCTGTCTAAAATCACGGCCGAGGGTTGTTTTCAAGGAATTTTTGTTTGGTCATAAATTGCGGTCGTAAGAACCAAAAAATCAAAATAGTTGAAAATTGAATTAATTTTGATTGATTGAATTGGGAAAATGTGGTATGGTCCATCAAACACTACTTAGGCAACGTCAGAGTTTTTTCAACCTTGGGAAAAGGCTGGCTCAAATTCCTTAACCTGCCTATCCGGAGTATATCAATTGTCAACTCCTTCGACGTATAGATCTTACTTCCAGTTCGAAAGCTGTTCTAACCCTCAGTTAATTTTAACCAGAGGATTGTCGAACCCACCCTTAACCTACTTTCCAAAATATGCAAAAATATGAGAGAAAGTTTTGCTGCAGGAGGAGTTGGCAGCACTGCAGTAGGAAACTCACATTTGCTGACGGGCTGACGACTGGCACGCAACTTTCCCCGGCCAAGTCCTAACTAAGAAACTCTTTTATGAATCTACTCAGTTCTCATTTTCAACTTCGGTCTAGTGGGAAATCATTTCTCTCGACTGAGGTCCTGGGTTCGAATCCCGGTAGCAGCAATTTTCTGTTGGTAGCATGGATGTCACACCAAATATTCATTTGGTTTCGGCCAGCAATCAGTTTGTTTAACCGCCTGTGTCGTTCCGAAATATAATGCTTCTTTTTAACGTCCAGAGAGTAATATTTTCAACCGATTAAATTAGGCCGGTATAGAACAGATTGTATTTCAAACCTGACAGTTTCTTCAGAAAAATGTCACTAAGAAAATGTCAACAAAAAGAATTGTATAACTCAGGCTAGAGCCTCTCTGGACTCAAACTCCAATTCCTATTTGTCCTATTATCCTAATGAGAATTTACCAACTTAAGGGTGTGCATCATCTTGTGCTGCATTTCTACACCCATCAAATTTTAAACAGATTCCTCAATTTTTCAGTGAAGGCTACCGTAGCTGATATTCGAGGGGTTAACCACTGCAGGAATCTCGTTGGGAATCTCAGGCAATCATTGGAAATCTTTATGGAATCTCGGGGAATCTTGGAAATTTCTGGAGTATTTAAGCCTTCGGGGTCATCTTTCCACGAATCACTTTGAGAATCTCAAGAAATCTTTGGAAATCTTCATGCAATCTCAAGAAATCTCTGGAGTGGTTAACCCCTCGCTGATATTCTCATTTTTAAGGAGAAAAACTGGGAGGTACAAACAAACTACTGGGAAATCGGAGAATCTTCCTAGACTTGTCCCTAAAACAGTGGCCTCGATAGCCGAGTGGACTAAATCTTCGACTTTTGAGGAGCAGTGAGAGCCGGGTCACACCGGTTCGATCCCGATCCTACCAAAAAGTTTTTCTGCTCGGCATTCACCTCTGATATGTTCAGCATGTCAAGTGAAATGTATATTGAGGTTGTGGTGGTTCGGAACCCACCTAAAACTGTAGGTCCCCATCGTTTACTCGATGGCTGGGGAGCTGGTATTTGGTAGTGCTGCCAGCTGAGCACAATGGATAGTTCTTGAAAACGATCTAGTTGCTGGGCTTCTCCCCCCCAATCCGCTGTCCCTAAGACATGACTCAGGCGTTATCTGCGAGTAAAACTTATAAGTGGCAGGAATGCTTCATTAGCTGAAGCATTGCCTTAATAAAGAAACCTCTAGAGAGCGTTATATCGAGGATAATCGTGTTTTGGTGCAATTTCTTCTCGTGAGAAAATCGAAAATGGCCGTGGTGGAGGGCCGGCAGTATATCTGCCGCCCTGCAATGCGAAAGCGTATAATTATCCCACCCGCTACCGACAAATCATTTCAATTTCTTCTTCATCCAGTGGCGGCTCGTGCTTTTCTCTTTTGAGTGTTGTAGGTAGGTAGGTTGTAGGTTGTGTCCGTTAAGGTGTCAGTCTTGTTTGTTTCATTTTTTCTGCATATTTTATATGAGGATACTATTGGATGTTCCGTTATCCAGTCCAACAAAGAATAGGTATAGCTGGTTCGGAACCTTCCTAAAACTGTAGGTCCCCGTCGTGTAGTAACACGATGGGTGGGGAGCTGGTATTTGGAAGTGCTGCCAGCTGAGCACTATAGATAATTCTTGAAATGGGCTAGTTGCTGGGCTTGTCCCCTACATCTCTATACACGCAGACAGACAGATACATTTCACAACACCCACATATGAATGAAAAGGATGAACAAATGAATAAGTTAGTACCTACCAAGTGGCTCTTTTCATTCTATCTTTTTTCATTGTTATTTTGACAAGGGAGCTTCAAGCCATTTTTATGGGAAATAAACAGAGAATAAAAAGCTCGGAAACTATTGTATCGGGCGTTTGGGTTCTGCCGTTCGGATTTTTTTGTTTTCTCACTTTTTTTTGGCGTTATTTTGGTTTAGAGACACACCGGTTTTCATTAACTTCTGATATGTTCAAAAGAAATGTATATCGAGGCTGTGCTGGTTCGGAACCCACCTAAAACTGTAGGTCCCCGTCGTGTACTAACACAGTGGGTGGGGAGCTGGTATTTGGTAGTGCTGCCAGCTGAGCACGATGGATTGTTCTTGAAATGGTCTAGTTGCTGGGCTTGTCCCTCCCCCTCCCCCTTCTCCCTCCCCTTCTCCCCCTCCCCCTCCCCCTCCCCCTTCCCCCTTCCATTCACAGCATCCACTCCCACATGCTGAAATCATTGATAGACAGGAAAATGGCGCAATTTCCGTGGCAGCAGATGCCTTCAATGGCTTCCCCCTAGGGGGTCCCCATAACACTCCTCGTCCTAGCTGGAGGTAAATCCTCTCTACTCTATCGAGAAACACGTGGCACCAGAATTATTTTTCTTCTTATTTGTTGAGGAAACTGTTTGATATTTAAATTTTCTAATGTATAGTATGTCTTTTTAACGGGTTGTAAATTTGATTGAATAATTTGAGGCAAATTTTTTATTGATCGAAATGATCCGTCGTAAAATCAAAACAGCCGAATTCCCCCCCTCCCCCAGTCGTTGACGGCTAGGTATCCACAAGTTCAATCCACTTGAAAAAATTTCGACAACATGGGGCGAGATCCTTGGTCCTCTCTGGTCTTATTCGGCCAGTATTATTTTCTCTCTCTTATAACTTTTGCATTGCCTACTCGATTTTAAAACAGTCTCGCCTATCGAAATATGATTCGTTCGTCTGTACGTCATCAAGGGGTATTGGGGCCGGTGTTTGTTTTGGGACGAGGGTCACTTTGATCCCCTTGGGGGTAGAAATGCGAATGGAGTGCAATTGGTTCAAAATAACCAAAATTTTCCCTCTCTAACCGGTATGACTTGAGCTGGTCCATCCTCCCCTGGATATGACTGACGGTATTTCCAAGAGTGTGGAGGACTACGGAGGTCCTGGGTTCGAATCCCGGTAGCAGCAATTTTCTGTTGGTAGCATGGATGTCACACCGAATATTAATTTGGCTTCGGCCAACGATCAGTTTGTTTAATAAACATCTGTGTCTTCAGGTTGGAAGGTTGAAGGCTATGGTGGTCTGTCCGTCAGTACGTCATGTACGGGTTCGATGCTCCTGGGCCTGTTTTCGGGCGAGGGTCGGTACAGTCCGGGCAGGGGTGGCAGGGGTGGAAGGGGTGGGACTTGCGCACTGCCGCCGCACGCCTGGCTCACAGCACTCGCGAGTGGTTCTGTGAAGGAAGTGCGGCCTAGGCCCTGCGAAGCTGCCTACCGCGTGTTGTGAGTGCTGCCAAAAAATTGCAACGACCTGACAACCCTATTTACCCCCTGTTCCACCCTTAACTGGAATAGACTCACGCACGAGGGGTTGTTTGGGTACCAAACTCCCCCCAAAAAGGGAAAACCCGGACCTCCGCAATGCGGGGGTTGGGCCTATACTCAAAATTTATGGTATAACCGTGATGTTTTAGAACAATTTCGTAGGGTATAATATCAGGGGGATGTTTTTCTGGGGGTGCAAGACACTTGAGCTTATTTTCTGACTTTCCCCACAAAACAAAAATCGAAAATTGAGCTGTTTCTTTATTGTTTAGCTGTAGTTTTGTATACAAATTTACATACACCCTATTTTATTTTTAAGTTGTCCTATAAACAACTGAGAACAGATGGTATTTCACCGTATCTTGAGACTTGAGAAGGAAAACTATATAATAAATTAATGTGACAGAACAAGAGAAGAACAGCAAAAGAGTGGCTTCCGTGTCTTGGAGACTTCCCGACACCCTTAAAACTTCTCGGCTCTATCTTTGTTGTAATCGTCACCGGCTGAAGGGGGTAAAACTTTCCTGAGGGGGTAGTAAGTGACGTACTCTGTTTCTAAATAGAGGGTTGGGGGTGACAAGCCCAGTAACTAGACCATTTCAAGAATTATCCATCGTGCTCAGCTGGCAGCACTACCGAACCACAGCCTCGATATACATTTCACTTGGCATGCTGAACATTTCAGAGGTGAATGCCGTTCAGAAAAATTTTGGTAGGATCGGGATCGAACCAGGGAGTGTTCCTCTAATGACACCCATGTAGACTGTGTGTCTATTTAGCGCACAATAGCTTAAAGCTACTCAAATTTCCGTTCTGCTTAAACCCAGGATAGCTTCCGTTAAGCGGAAGTCCTATCTTGCGATTAAGTACCTTTGATGGCGTATACCTGAAGATGTTTGCCTGTGCCTCTAGCATCACTTTGAGAGCCACCCCTAACCTCCGGTTAGTCGGGGCAATATATGTCTCGGGCCTAGGGGTGGCGTTATTTTACGAAGCTACCCCATTATTGCGAAATTTCGCATCACTCGAGGTGGTGATTAGGTCGGAATGACTCGAGTCGAGTTTTCACTCAACCGGGTAGCTGGGGACACTTTGGAAAATTACACGGTAATTAGGGCAATTCCAAGTTTTCCTTGGAGTGATGAAGAGAACGACTTACGTTTGTTTACCGACTCTATAATTGGCTTGAATGCAAAGCGGCATTCTTACGACTATTGACCTAATTCCTATGTTTGCAATTTCTCCTACGTGTTTACATTACCTGGTTACAAGTTATACTTTATGAGGAATTTACTGGGTGCTTAAATGTTCTGAAATGTAATATGCCTTTTTAACGTCATAAATTAACAGGCTGTGTTGTGATTTTACGATTGGTTCATTTCGGATAAATTTTTTGTTGGCAGCACTGCCTGTTAATTTTGGCCGTTAAAAAGACATATTATATTTCAGAACATTTAAATATCCAATGGAATCCTGATAAAAAAGTGTGCCGAAAAAGAGTAAACAAACACGACTCCGTAGACGCATTGCATTCGCGCTAGCCAATTTTCAGCTAACTTCAAATTTGAACCGTCATTGCTCCCAGGTCGTAAAAGTCACTGAATCTCTGATTAATATTTTGGAAACAACTATTCGTTCACAAAGTAGAAAACTCTTCGCTTTTTGTCTCCGACGAAAGGCTCGCCCGCTGGACCTGAAAGAAGGGGTCAGGTACTACGTGTCTGTTCGTATGTATCAGTAATTTCCACACTGGAAACATTTCGTTAACCTCCGGTTAAGTTTAACAGCAGGAAAGTGGGTCAACCCCTATATTGGAAATTTAGTCTACTTCATATCCTGTAGCTTAATAATGTTCTATTAAATAACTTACCAGACGGAACCAATCATAAACTTTTTAGTTAGTTAGTTTAGTTAGTTTTTGGTGTCTTTTGTTTTTGAAATGCGGGAGACGGTCGGATATTGCCCGACTATAAGTAGTTTCCGGCTTGGTTGCACCGGATAGACGTCAGGGGTGGGGCGAAATTATAAGTCATTAAAACGGAACATTACATTTTCTATTTGTTTACTTTTTTTCCGACTATTTTTGAGGACACTGTTGGATATTTAAATGCCCTGAGCTATAATATGTCTCCTTAAAGTCCGAAATTAAGGGTCCGCTATACCTGACGATGCATTTTTTGCCTCCCATAAGATTAACATTGCGAGCGGCGATTCATTTTCAAGGTTTACCCTTGGTTGGAAAGACACAAAATTTTGCCTGTACCTAGCCCTAACAATGTTCTAGGGAGTGTTCGAAGCAGATTTCCCAATTTCTCACTGGTTTCTTTTATTGCAACTGTTTTGCAAATGCTAGCATCGCATACCTCAAGAAAAGTGCTGTATCTCGAAAACCAGTAAAAAAAAATGGGAAATCTGCTTCGAACACGACCTAGAACATTGTTAGGGCTAGGTACAGGCAAAATTTTGTGTCTTTCCAACCAAGGGTAAACCTTGAAAATGAATCGCCGCTCGCAATGTTAATCTTATGGGCGGCAAAAAATGCACCGTCAGGTATAGCGGACCCTTAATTTCGGACTTTAAGGAGACATATTATAGCTCAGGGCATTTAAATATCCAACAGTGTCTTCAAAAATGGGTCGAAAATAAACACTTATTTTTATCTAAAGCAATATTTTACCCACCCCTGCCTACGATATTTTGACTGGAACTCTCCCGTACAAAGACTTGACTGTAAGCAGGTCAACAGTTCATTCTCCATTGTAACACAAATATCAATTCCAATTTTTGGTAAATCAGGTTTTGTAATTTTTTTGAGCACTTTGGCTACCCCTTCGTATGCGAGACTGTACTCCAAATGCAACTCACCCTTATAGACGTGACTGTAAGCAGGTCAACAAGGTCATCCATGTCCTCTCCATTGTAACTGAACCTCTCGTATCAATTTCCAGTTTTCATTGGGAAGCCGTATACTTACACAAAGTTTTTCTCCCGTTATTTCCGGGTGTTTAACTTCGAAATTGGAGTTTTCGCTTAGGGCGCTTACTGTGTTACCCCAGCAACGAAACTATCCCAAGAATTGTCCATCGTGCTCAGCTGGGAGAACTGTAGATTTTTGACGGCTGTTGCATGATATGTAGTATTGAGAACCTGTAGATCAGCCGCAATAAAGGACTTCTAAGCGAACTTAAATTTCTTCGCAAGGTCTTCTCCCTTCATAGATAATATGGTTCCTACAGTTAGCTTACAGTGGGGTACTAGGTAGCAGAAGATGGGGAGTTTATAGCAGAAGTAGCCAAAGCTTACGTCACTTTCGGTATTTTCACCTCCAATACCAACCTAAAATCCGGCCACTTCAGAGTGTAATAACTTCTTTTTCAATGGTCCGAATCTAAAATGCGATAATATAGAAACTAAGTCAACCATCAGACTATATCATTCAATAATTTCCTGAGGCATACAGATTTTCTCCCATTGAAAGAAACGTGTAAAATAAAATCGTTCAGGTTAAAATCGAAAGTGTCAATACGACTCAGTGTGTCAATAAAAAACGACAGAGCTCTATGCAGGTGGGACTCGGGAGGGATGTTAAAGGGAAAGTGACACCAGCAATTCACAATCCGCCAGTCCTGTCGCGTGACGAAAGGCAGCTTGAAAGATAAGTGACTTTATGTCAAAAGCCTGTCACAGTCGTAACATAGACGTGACATAGTCGTGACGTTTTACACCCGTTGACACCCCGCGTCTTTCCCAAACTGGGAAAAGGTTCGGTTGCCTGAAACCTCAAAATTCAAAAGGGTTCTTTCATTTCAAAGTAGTGATGAAACAGCCCTTTTCAGAGCTACTTGAACTCGACGGGTTGGGGTTTTCTGAAAAACCTTAGTGGAGACAGACACTATATTTGAAAAAGAAACAGTGTTCTTGTCTTCTTAATAACAGGCTAAGAAGACTGATGGAGTGTATAAGCAAACAGTTGTTACTGGGCCATCTTACTAAGCTAACCGTCTTTGTTTCAAAAGGTGACCCTATCAGACCCTTCTCTTATACACTACCACCCTCTTCTTAGTCTGTTATTTAAAAAGACAAGAGCACTGTTTCTTTCTCAAGAAAAGTGTCTGTCTTCTTAGGATAATAGAGACAGATAGACAGGTCTGCGCTAAAGTTTATTCCATCATCGGGTGAATCTTGCCGGACCTGGCCTTCACTGGCTGGGGGAAAACTTGACTGTAGGGCGTGATTCTCACCAAATCACTCCTTGTGTAGCGAGGTCGCGATAGTTGGCACACCACTAGAACCTGGCCCTTCCAGGGCTGGAGAAATGCCAAACAGACTTTTGAAGGAAAGTTGCAAAAAATGCAATTAGTTGGAATATATGGGAATCCTTTGTGGAGGCCTAAAGCAGAAATTTCAATAATAAAGCGACCAAGTCAAAAAAGGCTCAAAAGGATGAATTTTTATTTTTCCGCTTCCTCACTTTTTAAATACGTATATGAATTTTTGATGTGGCTCAGCGGTCGGACTTGTGGACTGAGAGGTCCGAGTTCGAATTTCGCTATTTGTTTACATTTTTTCTTTAAGCTTTATTAGGAAACTATTTAAATGTTCTGAAGTATAATTTTTTTTTTTTGTATTTTTTTCCCCAAACTAAAAATTACAATAAATCAGAATTAATCATGCTACAAGGCTATGCCCGTGTGTAGCTCTATAAAGGGGTTCTTATCCTACATAATTCCTACATACGTGCCTACCTACAGACTTATATTAATACTTAGTAATGTGTATGTATGTAAGTGTGTAAAGGTGTGAGTGTATTGAGTGTTTATCTGAGTTGTTTGATTATTAAGTGATGTGTAATATTTTTTCCTAGAATGTACTTTGTGATTTCCCTTTTATATTTCGAGAGGTTCTTTATTTCTTTTAGATTTAGTGGCAGTTGGTTATATAGTTTGACTGCTCTATATTGCCCAGCACGTTGAGCGTACGCAGTGCGGGGCTTACTGCTGACTAGTGGTTTAGTACTTTTGTATCTTGTTTCGTATTCGTGCTCTACTTTATTAAGATATGTTTTTTACTTTCTCGCTAGCCATATATGGCGAGAAAGTATTGTTTTCGTGCAAAATTTTGAAATTGAGATTTTGGGTTTCCCATGATCCTGGGGGTCCCCTGAGTCCAAAAAAGTGGTTTTTGGAAAAAGTCTGTCCGTCCGTCAGTCCGTCCGTCCGTCCGTCCGTCCGTCCGTCAGTCCGTGCAGTGCTCTAGCGCCTATACCGTTCTTCCGATTTTGATGAAATTTGGTATGGACCTGCCTAAAATTACTGCCGAGACACATTTTCAAGGATTTTTTGATTGGTCAAAAATTGCGGCCACTATTGTCAAAAAACCGCCAAAATAATTCAAAAATCGTGTTTTTGGTTAGTCGGACAAGCGCCGACGGTACACTTTTCAATCTATAACACTGAAAATTGGTATGTGTGTTGACAAATAGATGCTTCGAGGTCATTTTCAACTAAAATTAAATTGGTTGAAAATTACGGCCGTTCTGGACCAAAGTTCGATCGTTTCGGCGCCATTCACATTTATTGACCGATTGTCATGAAATTCGGTACATTTGTTTAAAACTACGTAACTTAAACATTTGTCGAACAGAATTTTGTTATCTTGAAAATTACGGCCGTTTTTGTCAAAAAAGTGTTGAAAATGAGTTGAGAATGAGAAACCACGTTTTTGAATGGTCGGAACGCATTTGGGACTACAGTAATAGAATGACAGCCATGAAACTTGGTGGGAGTGATCTCAGATAGATGCTCTTGGGTCATTTTCAACCGATTTTGGATTGCTTTAAAATTACGCCCGCAAAAAAATATCAAAAAAATCCCCCCCCCCCCCCCCCCCCCCCCCAAAAAAAATCATACGGGGCGAGAAAGTTAAGTGCGACTGTTGTCGGACCCTTTATTGCTTAAACATTTGAATGAGAAGTTCTTTTTCGTACATTTGGCTGATAGATTGAACCTGGGCTAAATTGTATAGTTCAAAAGTAGGGAAGCATAGCATAGCTTTCAGGATTTTCCTGTGTATTACATTAAGTCGTTCTATTTCATTCCTTAATGCCCCTCCCCATGCCGCTATGCTGTATTGTAGTTGTGACTGGAGTATTGCGTAGTATATTGCTTTCATCAGTGGCTTTTCTACTATATTACGGAGTTGCACGAATTTGTATATGGTTTTCCTTAGCTTTTTGGTTAAATATTCGATGTGAAAATTCCATTTCATTTTGTTATCTAATATAACGCCTAGATATTTACCATGGGTCACCTGGGATATATCATGGATTGTATTATTTCCATTATTTCTCGAGCTCGTCTCAAGCTCCATATATAAATCGTCTTCTTAACGGCCACCATACATTCTCGACGAACTCCGCCAAAACCACTCTGCGAAAGTAAATATTCGACAAAACTAATGTTTACATATTAGGACAACCGGAGACTGGTAATTGCAATATCGTATTGATTGTGTCTACTCTAAAAGCTAAACATAGTGTGCTATTTGAACGCGAAACGAACGAGTAAAAGTAGGACACTATGTTTAGCATTTACAGGAGAAAAGTAGAGAAATGCTGTTGAAATTACCCACTTCCGTAAGTGAAATAAAAATTGCCAAAATGCAACATGGCTACGGTAAATAGTACAAACATTTATCAAGCTTTTCTACTAAATGTGACGATAAAATCATACTGTTTTAGTCCGAATCGTTACAAAAAAATATTTCGCGTGAGGTAGTGTTGTGTTTTCGCGATCTGTCAAAAAACATGTGGACTGGTAGTTGACGGTTTAAAATCGCTCCTGTGGGCTTATTACTCCATTTCATGCAAAAATACAACACTACCTCACGACAAAGAGTCTCAGGTTTACATCCCCCTATAAACACTTTCCACTCGCCCTATAACTTCGGAGTAGGGCTTGAAGTACTTAGCATTGCGAACCAAGTACATGTAGTCGAAAATAGCGAATGTATATTCAGCCTTAAGGTTCAGCGTAAGCAGGTTGTCATTCATCAATTTTTTTAGTAACTCTAAGTCTTAATTGGCAATTTCATACAGTTCTTTTCTAGTTTTAGCTTTACAAATTAGTCTGGTGTCGTCTGCAAAGGCACCAATCTAGCACAGTCCGAGGGGGTAACCACTCCAGAGATTCCTTGAGATTCCCTGAGATTTCATAAAGATTTCCATTGATTCCCAACGAGATTCCCAACAAGATTCCTGCAGGTGTATTCCCTTTCTCGAACGCCGGCAAACCCACCCAACTAACACCTTCAAAATTTATTGTAAGAAGATAAGGCAAGCCATGATGCAATATGCGGAGAACAGTTCTTCTTACAACAAATTTTGAAGGCGTTAGTTGGGTGGGTTTGCTGGCGTTCGAGAAAGGGAATACACCTGCTGGAGTGGTTAATACCTCGTAGACGCCCTTATAGAAACAAACAAAACTTGTTCTTGCTCTAGTTCTCGTCCTTGTTCTTTAATTTCGCACCACTTTCAATGAAGGCAAATACCGAAGGGAGATATTGACTGTGCAGCCTGGAGTATTGCTCACTCTTCTGTAGAACGCTTCCGCTTTTTTCCGACCGAAAGGTAGACAGGCGAAAACAAAACCCCCGATAGTAGCGAAGAATAAAGAGAGAAGCCTAAAGCGCAAGGGGGGTGGACTGGGCTGGAAGAAAACATTGCTGCAATATCGCACATTGTTTTCAAAACGTCCCCGAACGGTTCAGTATTGGTGACAGGCGGTTCAATAAATCGAATATCGACGATATATCGCCAATAAAAACCAGATGCAGTTGTTATTCAGTTTCACCATTTGAGATTTTCACTTGTCGAGTCGTCATCAATCATTTTTGAATTTCAATTTTTTTTCATTTCGTCTGGCTGATTTTCTCGCTTTTAAATTTAACATGAATAAATTTATGATAAGTAATAAGTAGCGCTGTAAATAGTCGGGGCATGAGTGATGACGTGCGATTTTTCATATTTCCTCTCGAGGAATTTTCTTTTTGCTCTTTCCAGGTGATATTTCGTATTTCCTAACCTAACCTAATTTTTCTGAAATACGGTAGTCTCGCTCTCAGCGGGCCAAGGGGTCCGCCTTGTGTCCTGAGAGGTCTGAGTTCGAATCCCGGAGTAAACAATGTTTTCCTTTTAAAAGTGAGCAAACTGTACGAGGGGGTAACCACTTCAGAGATTCCGTGAGATTCCATATAAAGTTTTCCAAAGATTCCCAACGATATACATAGAAAGATGAACCCCGAAAGGGTAACCACTCCAAAAAATTCCAAGATTCCCTGAGATTTCATAAAGATTTCCAATGATTCCCAACGAGATTCCTAACGAGTGGTTAACCCCACGAAACTGTAGGGTGCTGTGATTTTACGATAAAATGATTTTTAGTAACAAAAAAATTGTCCGAAATTATCCTCTTAATTTCGGCCGTTAAAAAGACATATTATACTTCAGAACATTTAAGTATCCAATAGTATCGTCATAAAATGTGCAGGGAAAACAAATCTTTCCTTAGAATTCTCAAATAAGTCAGTTTTACCGCCTTCGAAAAAAATAAATAAAAAGTCTAGAATAGAAGATGGTGTCGTGCTACTAATTTATTCATCAGGGTGACCCTCCCTACCTGTTTTTGCGGGGGAGTTACTGCTTGCCAAAGCCCTTTAAACTCGTAAAATATAAAATTGCTGTAGCTCGACAAAAACTCTACTGGAGGGAGAATTAGGTGTCCCGCGTCAGGGGGAAGATGAATAGGGGAGACATAGAAAGTTTCCAACACGGAAGGGTTTTCCCATAAACTCTAGAAAGGGAGCCGGGTCGCACCGGTTCGATCCTGACCCTATCAATTTTTTTCTTATCTGCATGCACCTCTGTTATGTATACCAAGGCTGTGGTGGTTCGGAACCCACCTAAAACTGTAGGTCCCCGTGGGGAGCTGGTATTTGGTAGTGCTGCCAGCTGAGCCCGATGGATAATTCTTGGAGTTTCTGGGCTTGTCCCCCCACCCTAGGGGCTGGATTGGAAGGTTCGGGCAGGAAAGGGTTGCCCCATAAAGTGAGGGGGAAAGTTATGTCCGTGAGGTTCGACCTGCACAAAAGGTTTTATCGGTAAAAGTTTTCACCGGCTACTGTTTCAATTTTGGGTTTCGGACGATTTGATACGATTTGGAAACACCGCAGTCGGGTTCAATGGTTTGCTGTTTTTACTTTCTCGCCCGTATGTAATACATGGGCTGAGAAAGTTATGTTATCGTGCGAAATTTCGATTTTGATATTTTCATTGCAAAAGGCGTTTCAGGGGTCCCAGATAGCAAAAAAGTGTTTTTTAGGTAATGTCCGTCCGACGTACGTCCGTCCGTATGTCCGTCCGTCTGTAGCGCGGCTAGAGGTCACACCAATCTACCGATTTTGCTCAAATTTGGAACACATGTGTCTAAAATCAGTTCCGAGATAACTTTTTAATACAATTCTGATAACTCAAAAATTACGCCCACTATTGTCAAAAAAGTGAAAAAAAAATCGTGTTTTTTTTAGCCCCCGATTACACCTTACAATTTCCAATCCTAATATGATCATAAAAAAATATGATCAAGAAAAATTGTAAGGTGTAAAGTGAATTGAGTCAATTATGATACAATTTGTATCGGCCGGTACAAATTGTATCATAACTGCTGCGACTACCTTCCTCTATGCTGCGATGTGTTTGTTGTCGTTGGTTCAGTCCGTTGAAAATGGCGGCTGAGGTAAAGTGGAATGGAAATGACCCGTATATTAATAGAAAATGTGGAGGAGTACGAATTTCTTATAACGATGAATTGAAAGAATATAGCAGAAATTATTTAACCTAAAACGGTTCAAAAAAGGACCCTAAAAATCTTCGGAATTCTATTTTTTTACCATGTCAAGTTGGCATCACTGCTAAACATGATCATATTTTTATTGTGAAGTGTATTACAGTTTTTCTAAAATTTTATGATACTAAAAAAATAGGATCATATAAAAATAGGATCATATATTTTTTGTAAGGTGTAATCAGGCCCTATCTCAATGCGCTCCTGACGGTACAGTAATTAAGTTAGAACCTCGAAATTTCGCAGCTAACAGTCTTCAGTCTTGAGAAAAATCTTCACCGAATCCGAAAATGGTTTTTGATAGAACTTTTTTGGCACTGATTCACGAACCATAATAATATCTAAGTATGTACATCTACGATATTTATAGGTAGAATTTTTTAATTTGTCTTGGAATGGGGGGGCTGGAATGCAGTGACCACTCAGGAATGGCGGTAAATATCAAAAATTGCCAGCCCACCCCACGAACCATACGTCCAGGGATGCGATAGATGCCCTGTAAGTTGACGCGAACGATCGATAGGTAATAAATTTCCGAGCACTTCGCCAATAATCACTGCCGGCAACCTTTCAAATCAATATTCCCCCTTACATAGACATATTAAAATCAGGCAAAGATGAAAAGACGGAGATTGGCAGAGTTTCCCTTCTGTAGCGGCTCCTTGTCCTCCGTCTTTTGTACTACTTCCCTGCTTATCTCCTCAGCTGTGTACAATATCTTCTTTTTGTTCAGATTATTCAGCTCATTGATGAATGTTGACATTTCTTTGAAACAACTAAAGGCCTCTTTGCACGCCGTTAACGTTGTTATGATAGAACCAACGTTGGCGCAGACCTGTCTCTATTATCCTAAGAAGACAGACACTTTGTTTCTTTCTTGTTTTGTTTCAGACACAGTGTTCTTGTTTTCTTAAATAACAGGCTATGAATACTGATGGAGTGTATAAGCAAACAGTTGTTACTGGGCCATCTTACAAAGTTAACCGACGTTTTTTGAATGATTATTTTCTCTGTAATAGAACATGTATTTTTAGTAGTCTTAAAAAAACGGCAATAATCAGCAGATATACTGTGACTCCAGCTGTTCCAATAGCGCGAACCAGTTCTGGTACAGAAATAAAGAATTGAGCTGTATTAATTTTTGAGTTTACACAAACGAATATTGCCCGGCAATGTTTGTATGGAGTTCAATATCGCAGATTTCAATTTGCATTACACTTTGTGATGAGCGTTTAAACGTTTCATCTGAAATATTGTTCATGTTTATGGGGAATAACGGATGCGGAAATATTTTTTGAACCTCTGAAATTCCCCCCCCCCCCCCAAAGATGCCCCTCAGTTTAGCTAGTATCCGAAACCGCCTCGTTCGATCCCGATCCTTTTAAGTTTTTCTGATCGGCATTCACCTCTGATATGTTTTGTAGGTCAAGTGGAATGTATGATGAAGCTGTGGTCCCAAAACTGTAGGTCCTCAGCTGCTGCTGCACGGTCAGTCCCTCCATACCCCTCCCCCTCGTGCGTGAACTCCCCATTATTTTGTTGCTCATTTTGAACAACCCTAGTGCCTTCGCTAAAGAGGACAGGGTGGGTGGCAGCATGAGTGGGCGGGAGCGAGTCTATGGAGAGCGATGGGAGTGCGGGCGAAGCTGAGGAGTGGTTGCCGGCAAGCGACGTAGGAGGTGCCCGGCAAACATACCGGACGGCGGCCGGTAAAAGTGCGGGTGACTTGGGGTAGTTTTCGGCGGTCAGGGACGCAGGTGGTGGCCGCCAAGGAGATGCGATGGCGTCCGCATCCATCGCCGGGATCTACGGCATGGGCGATGATCGACCCTTCATGCGGATCACCACTTCAGCGATGGCTACTTCCGGCCAAGATCCGTAAGTTATTTCCTCAGGAATCGACCGCTACAGCCGTAGGGGTGATTTCGTCAGAATCACGCCCGGAAGTCGAGTTTTTCCCCGACCAGTGAAGGCCAGGTGCCCATAAGGGCTGGGTATAGACCCAAATCCTGGCAAGATTCATGGCTTTTGGTCACCTCACAATGTTTGAATAACCAGACATCAACAAACAGGCTCGAGCAATCGGCTTTGTTTTGGTTCAGATGAAAATAAATAAAAATCACCACTCCCACCTTAAGAAAGCAAAAGTGAAAGTAAAAAAAAATCTTGAGGTTCCAGTGGCAACAGGAAATGACTGCGAATCATCATTAAACAAATAGGGCAATGGGAGTGGTTGGCAGGTAGGTATGCGATGTGGAACTTAGCCTCTCCCATAGCTCATTAGCCTTAGTCTTTCTCTTTTCTTAACTCGAGCCGACAAACCAACACGCTACAAATCCATAATCTCTCTTCTATCTCTGTTCCGCAGATCGATCAGTTGCACATTAGCCTACATTTTGCTGCATAGACCCCTTCTCCACTAACATGCGGATTTGCCCGAAATTAAGGCTAAAGATAAAATTCTGTTTGTTGAAGTTTTTTAATGACTATTTTCCGACACTTCTTGGACATTTCTTTTTTCTGATTTTTTTTTGACGTCAAAACTCAGTAGTCTCTCTCTGGTACCGTGGACGCTATAAAGAGAGTTCGCTATAGAGAGGGAGATTCAGGGTTTGTCATGGGACCGTAGCGTTCGTTCGTTATAGAGAGGTTTGCGTTATAGCGCGTTTCATTAAGAGGACGCTATACCTGACGATGCATTTTTTGCCGCCCATAAGATTAACATTGCGAGCGGCGATTCATTTTCAAGGTTTACCCTTGGTTATGGAAAGACACAAAAACTTGCCTGTACCTAGCCCTAACAATGTTCTAGGGAGTGTTCGAAGCAGATTTCCCAATTTCTCACTGGTTTCTTTTATTGCAACTGTTTTGCAAATGCTAGCATCGCATACCTCAAGAAAAGTGCTGGAACTCGAAAACCAGTAAAAAAAATGGGAAATCTGCTTCGAACACTCCCTAGAACATTGTTAGGGCTAGGTACAGGCAAAATTTTGTGTCTTTCCAACCAAGGGTAAACCTTGAAAATGAATCGCCGCTAGCAATGTTAATCTTATGGGCGGCAAAAAATGCACCGTCAGGTGTAGTGGGCCCTTAAGGAGACTGCATAACCACTGTACCTATAGGTAGTATACTATGATGTAAAAATGACATCTTATACTTCAGAACAAATATGCTTTCCCCAGTTGATTACCGTTCATAATATTATAAAGCTAGTAACTTAATTTTCCTGAAAAGGTAACCGGATACTATAATTTGCAGTTAAAAGTCCACTTTAGCTAACGTTATGAAAAGCGCGATATCGGCAGGATGGTGAAAGGCACCAACTTTTCTTTTCGGGATAACGCTAGAGTGAACTCTTAGGAGACACTAAAGTAGACTTTAGCTACTGTGAAATCCATCCTTTAACAATGGGGCTTTTCCCCCCTTAAGTGAACACGACTTCGAGAATTCTTTCCTGTTGTATATCGGTTTTCCCTAGATAGTATCGGAATTCTCTGGAGTATTCTCGTGGGGATTTTTAGGCACCTCAAAAAGTTTCCTGCAGTTAAGGCTGTATATGCATTCTCGACGAGCTCCACCAAAACCACTGTGCAAAAGTAAATATTCGACAAAACTAATGTTTACATATTTGTCTGGGTACCACCCAGTTATATTTTTATTTTGGTAATAGTGGACTGTATATATTTTAATGGAGTTTTGTAGGTATACCTACTAATGGGAAATATGAATCACAACTTACCCTCGTTGACCGTAAAGGTGCATAGGACAATTAGGTTCGTAGGGTAGGTATAATGATAATGTAGAAATAAGGGAGGATATGGGAAATACAACAGAGATAATCAGTGGAAAGGACGAACCAACTCGCAGTGTTCCTCTTAAGTATTCCAGTATGGATGTCACGAGAATAAGCACTCGAAAATATCCTCAAAACACGGCTTACTAAGCCTGATAGAATAATTATAGCCGCAGTATTATATTGTCGCGGGAGCCTCTGTACCTACGTCTAATAACGAGGGCGGTACACCGAGCACTGAAGTAACAACAACGCCCGTAGCGCTACTTATCGGTACATTATACAACTAACAATAATAATGAATTAATATCAAAGTTATGTTCGAACTCCGACATCCCGACCACCATGATTGACCAAGGGAAATCATTGATTAAAGAGTAAGAACATGCAGTTAATAAAAGAATAGTGAATAGATAATCAGATAATAATGGGTTAAGATTAGTGAATATTGAGCATGAATAGGTTAATGAATAATGAGATGAATGTAAATATTAAAACATTATAACCAATATGTAAAAAGGATATTAATAATAGATTAGTAATTAATAATTAACTTAAGAACTTGCTACTTAAGCATGCACAATTGGGATTAATTTTTGAACGGAACGCAGGAACGTTCCATTCGCTGTGCGTACGCGAGCAACACGGACAGTTCCACTGGAGTCGGGCAGAATTTCCTCCACGATGCCCAGCGGCCACACCATGGGTGGCGTTTGCTCATTTTTCAAGATTACAATAGAACCTTGGATCAAGTTAGGATTGGTATCCTGCCACTTGCTGCGTGGCATGAGGGTCTGTAAATACTGCTGACGCCACTGCTTCCAGAATACCTGCAGCGCAGCTCGAATCATCTGCCATCGGGACAGATGGTTCATTTTCACACCTTCGTAATCTATTTCAGGTGGGGTCTGAATGGTGTCACCCACAAGGAAATGCGCAGGGGTTAAAATACCATCCTGCGGGTCCACAGAGATTGGGATTAGAGGCCGACTATTCATTACACCTTCTATTCGTGTAACAAGAGTCTCAAATTCCACATAAGTCATATGCGTGATTTTCTCCACTAAGTGGCTTTTCAGAACACCGACAAGGCGTTCGCACACGGCGTTCATCCAAGGAGAAAGAGGGGGCGAGTGAGTAAATTTGATTTGGCGGTTGGCAAGCTTGCGTTGCAACTCCGTGCCATTTTTTAGCAAAAAATCCTTGACTTCCTGGAGAATACGGCTCGCTCCATGATAATTTGTGCCATTATCACAGTACAGTGTGTGCATTAAAGATCTTCGTGACGTCATCCTGTCTAGGGCTGCTAGAAAGGCTTCCGATGACAGTTCATGGACAACTTCTAAATGAACAGCGCGGGCTGACATACAAGTAAAAATACAAATCCAAACCTTGATTACACGAGCTCGGGGTCGTGTTCCTTCGTGGATCAGAAATGGTCCACAAAAATCCGAGGCTGTATGATAGTAGGGCCTAATAGAAGAAAACCGAGAAGGGGGTAAATCGGCCATTTGAGGAGGAGTCGGGCGACCTTTATGTCGGAGACATGCCACGCACTCATATATACATTTCTTCATGATTCGGTTTATACCAAGTATCCAGTAGTTTTGCTGGATCAGTACCTTCATATCGGTTTGTCCACCATGTACAGTTTCGCTGTGAGCATATCTACACAGTAGAATGGCCAGATGACATCGGCTTGGGATCAAATATGGATGCTTGGAATTTTTGGGGAGAGGGGCGTTCTCTAACCTACCACCAACTCGCACCAGTCCAGAGTTTGGGTCCACATAGGGAGTAAGGGATCGCAAATGTTTAGGAACTTTGCTCCCATTGTACAGTTCAGGAAAATGTGCCATCTGAACCTTTAGTAGTATTTTCTCCATAGCTGCCTGAAGCTCGCTAACGGTAAGAGGACCATTGTTCCAAGGAGTACCATTTGCTTTGGCTTTCGCATTGTTTATAAATCTTCTCGCCCAAGCGAGAACGCGTTTTAATTTCAATAAGGAGCTGAATTTCTCAAATAGCTCGTGGTCTAAGCACGGTGCAGCGTCGGTGCAAACCAATGCAGTTTTTCTTAACTCGGGCAACTCTGAGGGCTGCACTGATGTAGGCTCAATAGATGGCCACTCAATCGGTTCTTTCTGCAGGAATTCAGGACCTGTCCACCACAGCTGGTTTTCAACCATCGCGGAAGGGTTTAAACCGCGGGATGCCGGATCAGCACAATTATTTTCCGAATTAACATGCCTCCATTGTTCCACATCGGTCACACTAAGAATGTGGGACACTCGATTCCCAACAAATAACTGCAATTTGTGCGGGGGAATCCTTAACCAGGATAGGAGAATGGTCGAGTCAGTGCAAAAAATAGTTTCTGCGATGGGGAGGTTCGCCAGTCTGGGCAGAACACTCTTGTACAAATCGACGAGTAATTTTGCTGACTGAAGCTCTACTCGGGGTATGGTCAATTGTGGCTTCGAGGGGTTAACACGCCCCTTAGCACGAATCAGGTATATTCCAACCTGCTTTTCCTGTACGCAACGCAAATAAATGCAGGCAGCATGAGCAACAGCTGACCCGTCACAAAATCCAATCAGTTCCAGTCGATTGCATGAAAATACTGGAATGTATCTAGGAATTTTAAGTAGTTGCAGTTTCGGCATTTCCTGTGAGTAATGACTCCATTCTTCACAGAGCGAGGTGGGGAACCTATCGTCCCATCCCAAATCACTTTCCCAGAGTCTCTTAATAAAGGCTCGAATAGCGACTGTGATTGGCGTTAAAAGTCCCTTGATATCGAAGAGACGTGCAGCATAGCCGAGGACACTTCTCTTAGTCATTGATCCATCGAATTCTCGAACATTATATCGAAAATCGTCACTGGATGGGCTCCAACATAATCCTAAAATCTTCAAGGTGGCGTTCTGGTCACCGAAATCAATATCTTCGCAGTGCTCAGACGGCAGATCACTAGTAAGCTCAGAATTGGCGCTAGCAAATTTGCGCAGCTCAAAGCCGCCCCTTTTCATCAAGTCAATTAACTCATTCTTTGCTTCACACGCAGTCTCTATACTGGGGTAAGAACATGCCAGGTCATCTACGTAGATCTGATTCTGCAAAGCATGAGAAGCGAGAGGGTAGGCTGTACCATCGTCCTCTACTAACTGTTGGATGGTTCTTTGGGCTAGGTACCCACTTGGAACCATGCCAAATGTAACTCTCGTCAAGGCGAATTCTTGAATTTCCTCCAACGCGGAAGGTCGCCACAAAATGTGCTGGAACTTCCAATCGTCCTGATCGACAAGAACCGAATGGTACATTCGCTTTACATCGCATACGAATGGTACAGGCTGAAATCGGAACGACAGTAACACATCGAAAATGTCAGAGTGCAGCGACGGTCCACACAACAGCTGCTCATTGAGTGAGTAGCCGTGGATATCCGGGCTACTCGCATTGAAGACGGGCCGAACCTTCGTAGTGGTTGAACTTTTCACCACAGCGTGATGAATTAATTTATATTCGACTGCATTTTCAGCAGGCACCATCATTCCTGTCTTACGATATTCGTCGAAGAATTCATTGTATAATTTCGAAACTTCCGGCGTTTTCTCGAGCTTTTGCTCCAACTTTTCGTAAGCCTTTTTCGGGGGATACTTATTTGCACAGAGCTCAGTAACGTCTGAACGAAACGGTAACTTGACTACATAACGCCCATCTGGGTCACGCTTAGTGGTCTCTTTATAAAATGTCTCAGCTGCCTGTTCTTCAGGACTTAATATAGGTACTTCGGGAAACTCCTCTAGTTTCCACATTTTCTCTACAGCACGGGTAAGAGTGTCATCTACTGATAGCAATGAAGTAGTTTGCAGGATACTGGCATCTGCACTACCTACGAGGACATATCCCAGTGAAGTGTACTGAGCTACCAAGCTGTTGGTTACGTTGACTATAGGACGTTCAGCTGACAGAATTTGGGCATAGACTTCTGCTCCTAACAACATATCAACAGGCCCTGGTCTTCCCCAAGATGGGTCCGCGAGTGGAAGGTCTGTTGTCTGTGAGATGGCTTCCTCACTCACTAAGCAACTAGGCAAATCGTTGCATATTTTTGGTAACACCAATGCTGAAACGTTGAATCTCTGATGACTGAATCGTGATTCACAATGAAGATTGACCTTTCCCTTTGAAGAGGTGGTACCTGAGATTCCATTAACTATTGTGCGATCGCACGTACGTGCACATCCAAGTTTTTGTACGGCCCGCTCAGTGATAAAATTGAGATGTGAGCCTGAATCTACAACACCCCTAATTAGAACAGGACAGTTAGAGGTATCCCGGACCTCAATGATAACAGTAGCAAGTAACGCTTGAGCATTCCTTGAGTTGCATGATAGGGCTTGCGTATTCAGCGAATTACTTGGCTGGTCGCCAGAGTTCCGCGTCTGATTAAGGTTGGGTGCACCCTGCGCCTTTATCTCGGCATTTTCGTTTGGACTGAAGCTTCTTTGTCCTTTGCACAACAATGAATTATGATCACCACCGCAGGTTCTACAGCTGAATCTAAAAGTACAGTTGCCTTTGTGCGCCTTTAGGCACTTATAGCATAAATGCTTTCCCTTTGCACAAGCATACCTTTCTTCCACAGGAATGGTTTTAAATTTCTCACACTGGTAAATAAAATGATCACCAGAACAATAACCACACTTTTTCTGTGAAGGAGAAGTAGTGTCGTCCTTGATGAGAGGTGCAGACTTAGCGAAAGGTTTTCTGATGGGAACTGACTTTACACCGTCAGGCTTAAGAGTTTCCTTAGCATCCCTTTTAGTATTCAAGGAAGCGATGTCATTCAGATCTGACATTTGAATTTGATCCTTAAGAAATTTTAGAAGATCTGCAAGGGTAGGAATCTTCCTGCTATCTTCAAGCGATCGTTCGTATGCCATACGGAGCCTTTTCTCCAACTTCGAGTAGAGAATTTGGAACAATAAAAAATCTCCTAAGTCCTCCATCTCCACTTTCTTAACGGAAGAAACAGTATTCTGGAAATGATTGACAAGACTGGCTAATTCTGCTGGCTTGTGGTTGCCGGGCAGAGAATCGTAGTTTAGTAGGCTGGTAACATGTTTACTGGCCTGCCGACGAGGATTTCGGTAATGAGAAATCAATGCTTCTTTAGCAAGTGGGTAATTTTCCGCTGATATAGGTAAAAATCCAGAAATGATTGCTTTTGCATCTTCTGACAATGCATTGGATAGATAATGAAACTTCAAGATTGCATTTAGGCTAGGATTTTTATCCACAAGAGATTCAAATAATCCCCAAAAATATTCAAATTCATCAGCTGAGAATTTGGGAAGCTCAATTGGCTTTAGGTAACTTCGGACAGATTCTTGACCTGCCACTGGCTGAGAGGGAGCTGTGGGAGGAGCTTGACCATTTTGGAGTTTAGCTTGAGCAGTAATCGCTGCTGTATTGATGAAATCCACACAATCCGCAAACTCTTTCTGAAGATCATCCTCGAGAGGGATTTTCTGGCTCTTCCTAACCGAACTGTTATACAGAAAACATTGATTTTCCACCTTATCCCAAGTAGGCTGATAAGATACATCTACTCGCTTTGCTTTAGAGAGGATCTCCCTAGCATGAGTTTCCACGTTTAGCTCTTTGATTTGTGCTACAACTTCACGAACTCTGCGCACGAGGTACTGTCTCTGCTCAGACAGAGCCTTTGCATTTGGACCTTCCTTTGAAGGACCTTCGTCACACATCCTGGACTAGGTAGGTATAGTTAGTTACCAATGACAATAAACCCATAAATAGAGATAACAATTCTTAGAGATTACGAATCCCACGCAATTATGCCGACAGCGACCAAGCAAACTTGGCAGCGGCCCAACGATAAGAAAGTACAGTGTCAGCAAACCTGCCTGACGTTTGAGGCAAAAATGCTCAATTCCTGATGCTCGACTTTATACCTCAATGTATAAGGAATAAAATAGAGTATGTCGATAATACAAGCTAAGAAGACGGGTTCACCCATGCACATTCTATAGGAAGGCAAATCTTCTTAGTCTGGAGTCCGAACGAACCCCTCAATATTAATTCAATAATTAATTAATTAAATAATTTGACCAGTTCAATATCCGGCTCGAAGGACCTTTTGTCTGGGTACCACCCAGTTATATTTTTATTTTGGTAATAGTGGACTGTATATATTTTAATGGAGTTTTGTAGGTATACCTACTAATGGGAAATATGAATCACAACTTACCCTCGTTGACCGTAAAGGTGCATAGGACAATTAGGTTCGTAGGGTAGGTATAATGATAATGTAGAAATAAGGGAGGATATGGGAAATACAACAGAGATAATCAGTGGAAAGGACGAACCAACTCGCAGTGTTCCTCTTAAGTATTCCAGTATGGATGTCACGAGAATAAGCACTCGAAAATATCCTCAAAACACGGCTTACTAAGCCTGATAGAATAATTATAGCCGCAGTATTATATTGTCGCGGGAGCCTCTGTACCTACGTCTAATAACGAGGGCGGTACACCGAGCACTGAAGTAACAACAACGCCCGTAGCGCTACTTATCGGTACATTATACAACTAACAATAATAATGAATTAATATCAAAGTTATGTTCGAACTCCGACAATATTAGTACTGCCGGAGACTGGTAATTGAAATATCGTATTGGTTGTGTCTACTCTAAAAGCTAAACATAGTGTGCTATTTGAACGCGAAACGAACGAGTGAAAGTAGGACACTATGTTTAGCTTTTACAGGAGAAAAAGTAGAGAAATGCTGTTGCAATTACCCACTTCCGTAAGTGAAATAAAAATTGTCAAAATGTAACATGGCTACGGTAAATAGTACAAACATTTATCAAGCTTTTCTACTTAATGTGACGATAAAATCTACATGTTTTAGTCCGAAACGTTACAAAAAAATATTCCGCGTGAGGTAGTGTTGTGTTTTCTCGATCTGTCAAAAAAACATGTGGACAGGTAGTTGACTGTTTAAAACCGCTCCTGTGGGCTTATTACTCCATTTCATGCAAAAAATACAACACTACCTCACGACAAAGAGTCTCAGGTTTACATCCCCCTATAAACACTTTTCACTCGCCCTGTAACTTCGGAGTAGGGCTTGAAGTACGTAGCATTGCGAACCAAGTACGTGTAGTCGACCTTAAGAATCATCCATCGTGCTCAGCTGTCACCACTACCAAATACCAGATCAGTATGTAACTACACGACGGGGACCTACAGTTTCTCAGAAATACGATCATAAAATCTTTGGCGGGATCTGGCTCTCCTCTGCTGATTCTGTGGTATATAAGTCCCTTCATCTATTCTCAATGGATGTGATATTTATTCTGTAACTGAGTCGTTGGATTACATAGTAAACAAATGACGACCGTCATTGGTTTGTTTGGTTTACAAACAATAGAACAGCCCTCTGGATTTCTCTCGAAAATAAAGTTTTTTGCTGTTTATTTGTTCTGAAATATAATGTTTGTTTTTATAGTCATAAAATAGTTTAAATGTGTCGTGATTTAGAAGTAAATAAATAACTCTACCGCTACAACATATTAGACTACTTTCTGACGTTACTAAGATACATTATTTTCCAGAACAAATAAATAAATATCCAACAGCTTTCGAAGAGTACATTTCACCCTTCTGTAATGAAAAGTTGGTGGGTTTCACCACCCTACCGATAGCGCCTTTATCATAACGTTAGCTAGTGGACTTTTAACGGGAAGATGAATTTCCTAGTTGCTGATGTTAAATACATATTTTAGATTTCAGATAAAAAATTAACTATTCTGATGCGTCTAGCCATCACTTTCACCAAAATATAACTCGAATTTGTCCATAAAGGCATGCAGATAACATACCTCCATAAGCCAATTTCTGACCAATTAGGTTCGGCTTTGACGATGATTAAAGCGGCGTGATTGGCTCATGCCGTACTCTTTGCTAATTATGTCCATATTGGTGGATATTGATTGGTTCGGGTAACAATACACCATACAGGCCATATCGCCCGCTCTCTCGTATTCACCCCGCAGTATTATTGAAGCTTTAGTCAACCGTTTTCCAAATTTCACGCTCGATTTCTGTTGTTAATGAATGGGTATTCATCTCATTTTTACGTCTAATGTCTACTGTAATGTTCAATATTTTTTGAGGTCAAAAATTTGGATGCTCATCACAGCAAACTCTACAAAAAATCAGAACTACCTGATTTCACGCATACGGTGATGTACGCAATTTGATTGGACTAATAAGAATATTATCAAAAATTACTGGATGGGACACTTCCCGAACTTTCAAACTTCTCTTCATGCAAAAAATAGTTTTTTAAAAAATAACTCACTTTTTGAGGAAAAAGAAATTTTTTCGCAGATCTCTTGGAAATACATATATCCACAGATATATCGTAAGTCGTAACGTCTGTATACAATGTGGCGATTTGGCCAAAATCACTCCCGACAGTTTAGCTTTCCCCCCAGTCGGTGATGAACTGGGTAGATTCGACCAAGGGAAGAATCCCCTCAAAAGAAAAATTTCAGCAAGTCGTTGTTAGATCCTGTCTCCCCCTGGCAGAAGAAAAGCTGTGGTTCTATCTGCAATACTTCTGCAGTAGTCTACGTGTTGTACCGGAAATTGGGGCAAGGCAGAGGGGGGCAAGGCGCATAGGGAGGAAGAAAAATTAATTCGGAACGTTGAAATAACTGGAATAGCTTGCATTGTGGCTGCGTTGAATTCTAAACGAAGCAAACTTCAGTTCAGGCACTTTTGCTGCCCCCTTCGCTTAACAATATTTATAATTCAGGCCGAGAGTACGTATAACTTGGGCCAATGTGGTCTAAACTTCTCGGCTTCAGCCAACATGGTCTCAACTTCTCAGCTTTTGCTTTAGATACTGTGGTTCTGGGACTGTTGTGTCCCCAAGTACGCCACTAGATGGAGATTAGTAGCTTAACTTGTTGACGTCATAGACAGGAGTATATTTGTGATATACCCTCCAATGCACTTGGTCTAGTGCCTCCCCCTCTATACGCCACTGGATGGAGTGTACTAAACCGTGTGTTTCCCCCAGTAGACGCCACTGGATTCAACGCAGTACATCCTCCTATACACTCCTCGTCTTCTCCCGTATCCGCCCTTGGCGTGTAGCTTCACCCCTGTATCCGCCACTGGCTGAAGAGCCGTATCACACCTCGTCTATGATATGGAGGCATCACCCCGGCCACCAGGTGTCTCCCCCAGTATCCGCCACTGCTTAGTGTTACATCTCCCCCAGCACCGCCTCTGGAGTGTAATATCTCTCCCTTATATCCGCCACTAGCCCTGAGTGTACCTTCTCCCTCATATCCGCTACTGGAGTGTCCCCCCCCCCCCCCATATCCGCCACTGGAGTGTAGTATCCCCTTGTATCCGCCACAAGCTGTAGTGAAGTGTAAGCTCGTGCATTTTCGCTGGTAGCACGTAATCAGGTGCGAAGCGTTGAGCGATCGAAACTCCGATCTGCAATGCAGTTCCAGCGCCCAACACCGGCAGATTCCCGCCCTCGTTACTCTTTATATATTTACCATCCCATGTATGCCTATGTAGGCCGGATTAGTACAGTGGTTAGGGCGCTGACGAAGAAAGAGGACTCAGGTTCGAGCCCCAACTTCTCTAAATATTTTCCTGCTGAATCTTGACTTGCTATGGGTGTGCCCAGCCCTGATGGGCACGTGGCCTTCCCCGGCTGAGGGAAAACTCGACTGTCTCGGTTGTGATTTCGATCAAATCACCCTATGTGTAGGTCACGAAGGTTACCCTTTAATGTTTTATTCTTACCTTTCCTGAATTGCCGGATATTAATTTTTCTGAAATATAATATGTCTTTTTAACGTCAGAATATGGTTGAATATGTTGTACTTTAGGGCCAAACATACATTCACTATTTGTTTACGTTTTTCTGCACACTATTAAGCAACAACTAGATATTTAAATATTCTGAAATATAATATGTCTTTTAAACGGCTGAAATTCACTGGCCGTGATTTGATTTGACGATCGAGTGATTTTTGTCAACAAAAAATTTGACCGAAATTAACCGATCGTAAAATCACGACACAGCCTGTTTATTTCGGGCGTTAAATAGACGTACTATATTTCAGGGCATTTAAATATTCAGTAGTATCCTCGCGAAATGTGCAGAAAATGTGCCGACTAGTTCTTGAAGATTAAAAAATAGTATAATTCAGAACACTTTAAAAAATTTTTACATGTCAAAATAAGTCCAACGAAGTGTGGAATTCGACGTATGGACTAATAAGCTATTCGGTCACGGAAAATTATGGGCAGTCAGCATTTGAACTGATTATATGGAAAAATGTTGTCATGCACGCAAACTGAATAATCACAAACTTGCACTGATTTTGACTTTCGCCTTCAAAATGACTAACAATTACTTTAAATTGTTTTTAAGACTGAATATACATTCGCTATTTGTTTACGTTTTTCCTGCACACTTTATGAGGAACTGTTGGATATTTAAATATTTTGAAATATAATATACCTTTTTAGCGGTCGAAAAAAGCAGGCTGTTTTGCGATTTTACAATCGATCCGATCTTAACCGATCGTAAAATCACCATACATCCTGTTTATTTCGGCTGTTGTAAAGTCATATTATATTTCAGAGCATTTAAATATCCAATACTATCTTCATAAAACGTGTAGAAAAAGACGTAAACAAGCGCGACTACGTAGACGCCTTTAAGTTGTGAATGCGAGGAATAAACTTAAAAATAGACAGGAAGTTACCTTTCCAGCGCAATTGCTCGCTTGTTCAAAACTTTTAAAATCAGAGCTTGAAGCTAAAGTTCTTCAGTGAAAATCAATTCATCACTTAAGAGTGGATTGGTAAATCCAGTATTGATCTCCAGTACTAAAGAATCATCCATTGTGCTCAGCTGGCAGCACTACCAAATACAAGCACCCCATCGAGAGTACATGATAGGGACCTACAGTTGTTGGTGAGATAACTTTATTGAGTTTTAACCAACATGATGTTTGTTTAGAGTAGTAATTAAGAGGACGCTATACCTGACGGTGCATTTTTTGCCGCCCATAAGATTAACATTGCGAGCGGCGATTCATTTTCAAGGTTTACCCTTGGTTGGAAAGACACAAAATTTTGCCTGTACCTAGCCCTGCCCTAACAATGTTCTAGGTCGTGTTCGAAGCAGATTTCTCACTGGTTTCTTTTATTGCAACTGTTTTGCAAATGCTAGCATCGCATACCTCAAGAAAAGTGCTGTATCTCGAAAACCAGTAAAAAAATGGGAAATCTGCTTCGAACACGCACTAGAACATTGTTAGGGCTAGGTACAGGCATAATTTTGTGTCTTTCCAACCAAGGTTAAACCTTGAAAATGAATCGCCGCTCACAATGTTAATCTTATGGGCGGCAAAATATGCATCGTCAGGTATAGCGGACCCTTAAACGTTATATGAATACCCTAAAGAGTGGATTTTACCACTTCTGTAAAATGCAGAATAGTGTCTCCTATCTAACAGATATATCCCATCGTATGTTTAGCTTATGGCAAGTGCCATCCACCCTTAGCCGTAAATTTTGATATACATAAAAGAGCAGAACTCACTAGAAAAATTCTAGACCAAACGTAACTCGATCCTGGGTCCTGTTGCTCTAAATCCAGCGATCGTCATTATTGTATTTTTTACCTGTCAGCGGAATAATAATCACAATCACAAACCATAACTTTCCCAATTTTTTCTTAACTTAAAAAATTGAAGAGAAAAAAATTGTTTTCTCACCTCACCTATTGTTCTCAAACAGACAAAGGATTTCCAAAACTTTTCTTCATAACCCCTGGTTATCACTGACGTCACTCTCAGCCAAGAGAGAGGTGAACTATATGTAGGTTATTTTTTCATTCCCGCAACCGGAAGTCTATAATTTGATATGATCTAGGTCAATAATCCGATAACAAGAAAATTCCGTTGCCAATAAAATAGATAGATATTATATAGGGTGGCTTTCAGCAGTTCCTTATCATACAGATAAAGTCAGTAAATTTATCCCCCCGACCGTCCACTAGCTAACGTTATGATAAGGGCGCTATCGGCAGGATGGTGAAAAGCACCAAATTTTCTTTTCCGAAGGATAACACTATAGTGAACTTTTAAGGGATAGTAAAATACACTTTATGTGCTGGAGAAATCATTTGAAAAACCCTTACAAAACTCTCTCTATAGCGAGCAAATTTATATGGTCCCTCGACAGTCGTTATAGAGAAAAACTACTGCTAAAATTGAAATACCCATTTTCCACTGCAATAAAGAAAGACATCGAGTTTCAAAATTTCTTGCGTGCATGCTGGGAAGAACGAAAACGTGATTGGGGAATGAAATAACGTTTCGGTATTCTGAAGCACTACTGAAGTGTAAACAACCTTACGAAGGCGTGAAACAAACAGTCGTATCTTCTCGTAGATACAAATTTCGATGTCGATCGGAGGTTGGATATTTTGGGTTTTACAGCCTAAGAAGGGCTACGGTGGTGGTTCGGTTAGAAATACGACACCAGCAGTTCAGTTTCCCCCAGGCTGGTGAAGGCCAGGTCCTTATCAGGGCAAAAAATCAACAGGAAAAACCTTTGTTCTTGTCTTTTTAAATAACCTGTTATTAAGAAGACAAGAACACTGTTTCTTTCTCAAACAAACTGTCTGTCTTCTTAGGAAGCTAAAGTTGGTTTCGTCGTAGTGTCAAAGAACAAATGTCTCATGGCAAATTTTTGTCTTTTTTTAGGTAGCGATTTCAAAGCTAAAAGAATTTATTTTCCCATCTCTGTGACTTCGTAACCCTGTTAAAAGGATCTGGCGTTGGGAGCATATGCCACGGGGGGGCCAATCTCAGCTGCTCTTTGAGGTTGAAAAAGCTTTTCTTTGACGTTTTAATGTGAAAAATGATGAAGCCGGTAGCAGGCAGGCAGCGTGGTAGAATCCTACGTACGTTCTACGTTCGTGCGAAGGGGGCATCGATTTTTCTACAGCTCATCCATAATAGAACTCAGCGTTGCCATTTACTACGCGATGCCCTGAAATATTGCTGGCACCTTCCCTATGCCTCATGGCATACACCCTTAATCATAAACACCTCGATAGCCGAGAGGTCCAGGTTGTTGTCTTTACTGGAGCACTGGAGCCGGTTCGAGTCCGATCCTACCCAAGAATTTTTGATTGGTATTCAGCACGGATTTGTTCAGCATGTCAAGTGAAAAGCTTTATGTCACTGTCGTGTACTAAAAAAAGCAAAAAATGATTCTGCGTAAAAATATATCATATTTCAGAACAAAAAGTCAGGAAATTGGAAAATCGTTACTACACGTAATACGTAAACGAACGTCTTTGAATCGTCCCTCTCACGGCTTCTTTTCATTAGGCTTTCGATTCGTATCCTTTGAAGACTCAATGACAGAAACTCGTACAAACTTTCTTGATTGAAACAGGATGAGGAAGGAAAGAAGTACAAAGAGCAGGAGGAAGTAATTGAAGTAACCATGTTGTGTAATCAATTGCTGAGTATGGGAATGTTTGACAAAGCAGGGGAAAGTAGGGGGATTTAATGACGTCACTAAGGGTAACTTGCACCAGTTCCTTACCGTTAAGTTATTAAATTTATCTTCCCGATAGCCGAAAACGTTGTCTTCCAGTAAAAAGTAAACTAACTGGCGCTATCGGCAGGGTGGTGAAGAGCATCAGCTTTTCTTTTCGGGAGGATAACGGTAACGGTATATTGAACTTTAAGGGGACACTATAGTAGACTTAAGGAACCTCAGGAAGCCCAGTTTAACGGTAGTTGATTACGAAACCTATATTGACTTCGTTTAGTTTAGTCACAGATGGTTTACAATAATGTACAATAGAAGTAAAATACGTGAACACCCACTTCCAAATTACATAATCATGTTCTTGCAGGCGTAGTGAAATCGCACATAAGCGTTTATCCAGCTTCGGAGTATAAAGTTCATTTAATTACTTTAATTTATTGATTCAATTATTTTATTTAGTATCTACCTACCTGTAATCAAAACTTACTTCAGAAAATGGACTTTAAAAAACGTCAACAAACGTCATTGTGTATGGGGCCTAAGTATTGACTAATTTGTATCTGTACAGTTAATTCTAACAAGATTAAGAAGTCGTAAGAGGTGCTAATAGTATCACGCCTTACATACATAGTTAGAATTCTTGTAAGCTTTCAGTTCAAACACTGCAGTGGTTTTTACTTTCCCATATATTCAAAATATATAATAAAGTATTGTGATCGTGAGAAAAGTGTGTTTTTACTCCCTCGTTAAAAGGACATGGCATGTGTATTATTTTCTCACACGTATGTATACCCTTTGTTCATGTACCCCTCATTCCTAACAACGCGCGACACCCATCCCTTGGGGTGAGTTTTGAGTTTCTTGATAGGTGCCTGGTTGCTCTTCTGGTAAATTCTGAGCTCACAAGACAGTTTCTGCCGCACTCTATCTAGGCTTTATTTCAGAATAAATAAAAAATGCGCCGAACTACCGGAATATGTGCTTCTGATCCCTTCCCCCGTGGAAAGCGGTCTACATTGTTCCAATTTTCAGCTCATTATCATCTTTACCAGTATCAATGTACTGACCCGGGGGAGGTGAGGTACAAATAGGAATAAGGCTGGATTTAGATAATTTCGGAATGGAATTTACCCGAATTTTTTCTGTAAGTTAAACAAGGTTGCTGGGTAAATAAAGTCGGAATTTTATTTTCCTAGCTACCTTGTTTAACTTACAAAAAAAAAAAAAAAAAAAAAATCGGGCAAGTTCTGAAATTAGCTTAATCCAGCGTATAAATATCATGCACGACCCGCCACTAGTTAAGGGTCCACTATACCTGACGGTGCATTTTTTGCCGCCCATAAGATTAACATTGCGAGCGGCGATTCATTTTCAAGGTTTACCCTTGGTTGGAAAGACACAAAATTTTGCCTGTACCTAGCCCTAACAATGTTCTAGGGAGTGTTCGAAGCAGATTTCCCATTTTTTTACTTTTTTTCGAGATACAGCACTTTTCTTGAGGTATGCGATGCTAGCATTTGCAAAACAGTTGCAATAAAAGAAACCAGTGAGAAATTGGGAAATCTGCTTCGAACACTCCCTAGAACATTGTTAGGGCTAGGTACAGGCAAAATTTTGTGTCTTTCCAACCAAGGGTAAACCTTGAAAATGAATCGCCGCTCGCAATGTTAATCTTATGGGTGGCAAAAAATGCATCGTCAGGTATAGCGTCCTCTTAATGCTAATATGGAACGCTATATGAACCAGACGGAAATAAAGTTTCAATCTTTGATGTCACTATACAAAATATACAGCAGTTTCTTCCCAAATTTGTCATTAAAAGACTTGAACAAACAGCACTGTGTACCAACAGCGCTAAGTAGAGGGGCCATATCCGATAATGCGATTGACAGTCGTTGAAATTAGAGCGGACAAAGTTAAAGTCGGGTCGCAAATTGCCGGCAGTAAACTGACCGTTAACCCCCCCACCCATTGTCCACAGCAAAAAGCTGCTTTTCCCCTTTCCATTTTAAATGTTTAAATGTTTTGTAGGATAGCCGAGTGGTCTAAATGTTTGACCTTAGGGGAACAGAGTCGGGTCACACCGGTTCGATCCCGATCCTACCAAAGTTTTTTAGATCGGCATTCACCTCTGATATGTTTAGGGTGCGTCCCACCATGCCCAGTTAAAATTAAACTGGAGATTTACCATGTTAAATTTACCTTTTAAGGTAAATTTAACATGGTAAACATAGGACAAAATCTCCAGTTTAATTTTAACTGGGCATGGTGGGACGCACCCTCAGCATGTCAAGTGAAATGTATATCGGGGCTGTGGTGGTTCGAAACCCACCTAAAACTTTTTTGTGCCCCTACTTGCTCAATTACCCAGTTTGTTTTTTTAAAGTAACCCACTTGACCTGCCCCTTAAGGGTTTCCTTACTTCGCCCTGCAGGAGTTGACCTAATTCTTAACCAATGTTTACTTTGGTTCTTTCTCTTGAGGTATTTTTAAATTACATCAGAGCTTGTTTTTAATTTTTAAAAAACAAAAAAGGAAAAAATAAAAATAGAGAGAAATTTCCAGGATCGATTGAGGATACCCAATTTCTTGGAAATAATTAAGTTCCCCATTCACCTAGTCGCGCCTTGCCTTGATAAGTGAAATACCGGGTAGCCTGCACTAAGTACTAAGTGCCTCGCTTCTCTGTGGCACGGGTGGGTGGGCGTTGTGCTTAACAATGCTTCTAGAAATACGCTCGAGATAAAAACCAACTATGGGGAAGTATATCTTTGATGTAGTGCCTATCAGAGGTTCGGCTCGTGTTTTGAAAGGTCTGGGGTCAAATACTGGCATAAGCAATATTTTTCACGAAGATGTTAATACATAATTAAATACGTACAGTTGTGATTCTATATAGCGACACTCTCTATTACGAAAACCTCTCTTTATAGTGAACAAGCTTATATGGTCCCTTGACGGTCGCTATAAGGAGAGACTACTGTCTATATATACTTTCCACTGTAGGTAATTCTTGAGTTATAATGTTTTGATTCATAAACTAGTCTTAAGAGGACGCTATACCTGACGATTCATTTTTTGCCGCCCATAAGATTAACATTGCGAGCGGCGATTCATTTTCAAGGTTTACCCTTGGTTGGAAAGACACAAAATTTTGCCTGTACCTAGCCCTAACAATGTTCTAGGGAGTGTTCGAAGCAGATTTCCCAATTTCTCACTGGTTTCTTTTATTGCAACTGTTTTGCAAATGCTAGTATCGCATACCTCAAGAAAAGTGCTGTATCTCGAATACCAGTAAAAAAATGGGAAATCTGCTTCGAACACTCCCTAGAACATTGTTAGGGCTAGGTACAGGCAAAATTTTGTGTCTTTCCAACCAAGGGTAAACCTTGAAAATGAATCGCCGCTCGCAATGCTAATCTTATGGGCGGCAAAAAATGCACCGTCAGGTATAGCGGACCCTTCAATGATATCTACAGGTGCATGCATGGCCATTGCCTGCTCCAAAAGCTAAACATAGTGTGCTCTTCGAACTAGTAAACGGTGAATAGGACACTATGTTTCGCTTTCACTGGAGAGCGAATTCCTAATGGTGCTGCAATAACTGAACTAAATACAGTATGCCACAGCTTTATCGAATATTATTGAACGAGAAAAATGGAGGTGCATTTCCCGGTCACAATATCAATAGATTCGCTGTAAATTATTATTATTATTTTTTTTTTAAATTTCGAACAGGTCAGATTGACCAACCTGCCCCTACCAGATAATTCGTTTTTTCAAAAAATTCAGATTTTTTTTTTCCTAAAAATCAATGTTCCAAACTGGAAAGTGTAGCCTTGCCCGGAAGCCACTTGACCCGTTATTGGGGTTTGAGTCGGAGCCAAAACAGAATGGGGATAAAAACCTGCCGACGATACCGGAGAAGTGGTGGGGAGGAGGGGAAGAGGGGGGCGAGGGGGCGAAATGAAGGGGTCTGCAATCGAAAATTCTGTCTATACAGAATCAATGAGGGGACAATTTGGCTCTTTCCTCCCTGTCTTTTTCATGTTAAGAGGGATTATACATTTGCTATTTGTTTACGTTACACTTTCGGATTTTTAAATGTTCTGAAATATAATATGCCTTTTTAAAGTTCGAAGTTAACTGGCTATGATCGTGTAATTTTGCACAGAAATAACATCAACAAACATAGCCAGTTAATTTCAGACGTTAAGGGTGCGTCCCACCACCACCATACTCGGTTAACGTTTAAACTCCAGTTAAATTCGGTTTTTACCGTGTAATAATTGAAATTTAACTGTTTAACGTTAACCGAGTGGTAAGACGCACCCGAAGGGTCCAGAAGACGTATTATATTTCAGCACATTTAAATATGCAACAACAAATATCCTCAAAAATGCCAAATGGAGAAACTTTCAGTTATTTATTGACCAGGGCGTATTTGTCATAACCTCGCCAAACAGTCGAGTTTTCCCGCGGACGGTAAAGGGATGGGCAAGGTTCTTCGTGCAGAAAAAATCTCACTAGTCGTGATTAGATTGTAGGTAGGTAAACCCGCAAAGATGACCTTTCCGACTGCGTCACAGTTCTAACCTTTCGAAATGGGTCACAGCAACGCAATTTTCGTCGCAGCTTCCGTGGTTAATTTCACATGGGGGGGGGGGGGGGGGGGCATATGGTACACTGGCGCGGCAGTCCAGACGGCATTTGTATTCATTAGCCCGTATCTGCAGCGTTCAGCCCCCCCCCCACCCGTTTTATGAGCGCCTCTGCTTGGGTGGGGGGGGGGGAATACTATTTACTCTTCCCTCTTTATCTTCAAATGAGACGTCTTACAATTAAGCTAAGGACCGTTTACGTAAGCCTCAGTCATTGTTCATGTTATTTGTTTACGTTTTTTCTGAAATATAATATGACTTTTTTACGTCCGAAATTTACCGGCTATGTTGTGAATTACGATCGAGTGATGTTTGTCGCTACCGATTTGTCCAAAAGTACTTGATCGTAAATATACAACAATAGCCAGTTAATTTCTGACGTTAAAAAGACATATTATATTTCAGAACAATTAAATATCCAACTAAGAATGCTCGAAAACCCAGTCAAAAATTTTAAGACAGCTTAAACCGGCGCCTCACGGATAGTTAACTCGTCAAATTTGGTCAGTTAAATTAACTACCCCTCTTAATGGTGACCTTAAGTAGACGCGAAAAAACATGGCTGCGAATATTACCCTAGGTTTAGCTTTCAGAGCAGCCCATAGCCGTGCAAACACACTATACATTGAGGGGCATTATTATGTCAATGCATGCAGCCTTCTATTGTTTTCCATATCACTTGACCTGTACTTGAGATGTTGGGGTAAAGTATTTTCTTTTTTATCATGCGCGAAGTAAAATTTATTTACACAACAGAAGTTTATTGAGTGTACTTTCCCTCTAAAGTTTCATCCGCATTGGGGATTTAATCTCCAGTTAAAGTTGGCTGTCTGCAGTGCTTTTGTTTTGTTTAGTTATCGTCCAGTTAAACTAACCCACCCAGTCAGTTTCACCAGTGGCACCAATACCAGCACGGGCTACTCGTAGTTGTTTCACCATTCAGCTTTAACTGTAGATTAAGTACCCCATGTTATACGGGGTAGGGGTTGACAAAAAACTACATGTGGGTTAACCGGAGGTTAGCGCGCTGTATTTTGCTTGCGGACTTGGAACTAACTGACTAACTGACAGTCTTTATGATTACTGAATTATGCTTGTAGAGTTTGAATTGTTGGTTTGTTTTTGTTCTGAATTATGATGTTTAATTTTCACATCAATTTTTTTCTTTTTCAGGTAAGTGGATTGTTTGATATATCCGTCTGCTGGTAGCCAAGCGGGGAAAACCTGTCCTTCGTACCTTTGGTATTCGGTAAGAAAATAAGGCTAGATTTCACCTTTTCTATAGAGTATACTATAGTGTTTCCTATCGAACAGATTTAACTAATAAATTTATATTATCGTATGTTTAGCTTATGACAAGTTAAAATTTCATTTTGGACCTTATCGGAACCCTTTGAAATTTCACTGTTTTTTGTCAGCTGGTATAACATCCTCTAGATCTAGAACCTAGAGTGAGGGGTTAACCACTCGTTGGGAATCTCGTTGGGAATCATTGTAAATCTTTATGAAATCTCAGGAATCTTGGAATTTTTTGGAGTGGTTACCCCTTAGGGGTTCATCTTTCTATGTATATCGTTTGGAATCTTTGGAAATCTTTATGGAATCTCAGTGGAATCTTAAGGAATCTCTGGAGTGGTTACCCCCTTGACCTAGAGTCTAGATGAGTGACAAAATTGCACTCTATTGAGCTTAACAATTGCGAATAATTTTTAAACTTTTCAATAAATCCCAGCCAGTAAATTCACTCATCAAATGATTTTTTAACTTTTCCATTTTCTATTTAAAAACACTCATGGAAAATGAGCGAAAAATGACTGAGTTTCTGGATTTTTTCAATCATTACTCCCCCGACTAATTACCTTTTAGTATATTTATTGAAAAGTCATATACGGTGGTCACTTTCTATAACGATAACGTCTCTATAACGAGTATCGCCCCTTGACGGTTCTTATAGAGAGAGACTACGTGAATAAGATGTACTAAGGCTGGCTTTCCCCAATGCCTTAACCTGCAGATTAAGTTAGTAAATTTATCTCCCCGATAAAGTAGCCGAAAACTTTATATTGCAGTTAAAAGTCCACTAGCTAACGTTATGATAAGGGCGCTATCGGCAGGATGGTGAAAGGCACCAACTTTTCTTATCGGGAGGATAACGCTATAGTGAACTTTTAGGAGACGCTATAGTAGACTTTTGGAACTGCTGCAATTCACCCTAAGTGTAACTGTAACTATATAAAATAAATAAGTGGCTGATAAAAAGTTATTTATTCCTAACCGTGAGGTTGTCAATAAATAATTAGTTTGGCCCCTTTGGGTTAGTTGAACATGCTAAAAATTATTTAAATGTTCTGAAATATAATATGATTTCTTAACGTGAGAAACTAGCGATTTGATTTTACGATCGAATGATTTTTGTCAATTAAAAATTTTTCCCGAAATTACTCGATCGTAAAACCACAACATACCCAGTTATTTCGTACGTTATAAAGACGCATTATATTTCAGAACATTTTTTGAATATCCAATAATGTCGTAAAAAATTGTTTTCCTTGTTTCTCATTCTTATAGTGTGTGAGAGGGTGGGATAAAAAGGCGCAGAACCTTTTCTAAAATTCTGTCGCAAGGGTGGACACTACCCCCCACCCCCACATGACAATAATAAATCGAAACCTTCAGGTATTGCTACCCTTGAGCTACTGCAGGGGTGCACAGTGGTGCCGCTCTCAGGGAAACAACCGCATTTCCTGGGGGCTGGGGCGGGGGGGTGGTTTTGGCGGGAAAACCGCCGCATGGCGCCGCAGTGCTGTTGGCGCCACCACCCTCAACCAGTCAGCAACTACCCCGTCCTGCCGTCTGGCGGAAAAGCACCGAGTCATCTAGATTGGTGTATTTTAGGGGAACGTACCCGGTTCGATCCTTATCGTAGCAAAAATTTTCTTGACCGGCGTTCACCTCTAATATGTTCAGCGTATCAAGTGGAATGTATATCGAGGCTGTGGTGGTTCGGAACCCACCTAAAACTGTAGGTCCTGGGAGCTGGTATCAGGATCATGTAGTCTGATGGCTTCTATATTACCGGATTTTATATTCTCACTACTAAATAAAAAGTTGTTACACTGAAAGTGACGTAAGCTTTGGCTACTTCTGCTAAGCTCCGCATCTTCTGCTATAGTCCAAGTCAGGCTGGGAGCATACCGATTAGTCATAATTTCTTGAAGATTTTCAGTTGATGCCGATCCGGATTTGGGTTCCATATCCTACCATACGCTAAAAATGCCAATCCGACCCTGAGCAGATATTTCTCTGCTCAAGAAGAAGTTTTGATTAGCCCTAGATTTGCAAGAAATTATGACTTATCGGTATGCTCCCAGCCTGACTTGGACTATACCTATCTCACTGTAAGCTAACTGTAGGTACCACCAACTGAAAAATATCGATATATCAAAGTCTGACAAGGTCACAGCTACTCTACTGTCTCAACTATGAAACCAAAAATCCAAATTTTCTATATCTACGAAGGGAGAAGACCTTTGGAAAAAATTTAGGTTTCTCCAACACCGCTTCGAAGTCCTTTATCGCGGTTGGTATTCAGATTCTCCAATTTGGATACCATGCAACAAGCCCATTCTTGCTGGGCCACCCCTCTGGTACTGCCCTCTGTCGGCCGCCCTCGGAACTTGCACCCGATGTAGGTTACAGAGTTTATTTCAAGCCCCCCGTTTTCCTTTTAGCATATTACCCATGTGTATTTTTAACTTGTGAATAGAACGAGATTTTTGTACTCCCTCAGTCAGTGTCTGTCCGTCTGTCGTGCAATAAATGACGAATGGCGTTGACCTACATTTCTCAATGTAAATTTCTTTCATTCACCTTCCGTGTTGTTTTCCCTCAATGACTTACACGTCTCACCCTCTATAACGAATCCTCTCTATAACGAACTCTCTCTGTAGTGGACAGATGTATATAGTTCTTTGATGGTCGCTATAGAAAGAAACTATCCGACCAAAAACACTCCGTGTAAAAAACGCAGCCAAGTTTATAACCCTCCAAAAATTAGCCTAACTCAACAGCCCTTAAAAGGGTTTGATATAAAAAATGTTGGCCAAGTTCTCCACATTCCCGCTATCACTCAGCCCCCAAAATTAGTGATATCACTTATTACAGGGCCAAGTCCTTAGCGCAAATCACGTAAGCGTCACAGCCGGTCATAGACACAGACTAAGGTTGGATGGGGGCTGCGGTCCGGGGGTATTGGAAAGCAGGTATATGACAAACTATGTCGCCAACATCCTTGTGATTCGCGCCAAAGACTTGGCCCTGTAATAAGTGATATCACTAATTTTGGGGGCTGAGTGATAGCGGGAATGTGGAGAACTTGGCCAACATTTTTGATATCAAACCCTTTTAAGGGCTGTTGAGTTAGGCTAATTTTTGGAGGGTTATAAACTTGGCTGCGTTTTTTACACGGAGTGTTTTTGGTCGGATATCATATAATTTTTGTGAGGTGGTTCAATAGTTTCTACCAGTAGGTAAAACATCAATTGGCTGTCGAATGGACTCAAGTTTTCTTGCCATACCTGGCAAGTACCTACCAGTACCTGAAAACCAGTTCCCTGTCAACCATACACAAATTACCAATCTCATACCTGAAATACCTGAAAAGTACCTACTCGTACCTGAAAATGAGTTCCCTGTCGAATCTCCACAAATTACCTTCCCATACCTGAAATGTACCTAATCGTACCTGAAAACAAGTTGACTGTCGAATGGAGTTAAAATACCTTGCCATACCTGGAAAGTACCTCCCAGTACCTGAAAACCAGTTCCCTGTCAAATCTACACAAATTATTATCCCGTACCTGAAATGTACCTACTCGTACCTGAAAGTAAGTTGCCTGGCGAATCTACACAAATTACCTGGAAGGACAAGAAGCAGGAGGCAGTATTTGTTTTGTAAATATCTGCCATAAGTTAGTATGGGAACTTTGAATCGAACCTGAACCTATAATACTGTAGGTACTTCGGGTTTGCGATTTTTCTGGGTGTTTTGGGGATGGTACCTACAAGTATGCCGAGTTTCAGCTCTATCGTACCGCTGGAACATGCTTATAATTTGTATAGGTGAGTGAGTGAGTCAGTCAGTCAGTCAGTGAGTGACCCTCAAAAACAGCTAAGTTTGGGATGTCACTGCTCAGGTACGGTTGGACGTAGAAATTTGAAATTTGATTTTGGAGGTCCCGTGGGACCCTACTACAGGAGAAGGGTACCCACTATTCGAGCCACGCCCCCTTGCCTCCTGTAGAGAGGCACGAAAAGTGCACAACTCTGGTTCCTGTATAACATGCTGGCAGTGCTCGAGGCTTTGTCCCGCTTTCTTTTTCTTTAAAACTTGGCTGCATGCACTGCCGTGCATGTTGATCCGTATAGGTGAAGAGCTCTATATATCTACTATATACTCTGTTTTTTGATTGATACTTCAAAATAGTTGTTCTGTAATATAATATCTAGTGGAAAAACACTAGAGTCGCACGAATGAGGTCCTGGGTTCGAATCCCGGTATACCAGCAATTTTCTGTTGGTAGCATGGTATGGTATGGTAGCATCATAGGTGAATTTCGGTCAGAAAAACTTTGATATGATCGGAATCGAACCGTTGTCAGTGTTCCTTTAAAGACAACCGTCTATACCACTGGGCTATCAAGTGATGTATTATATAGGAAACCTTGAAAATAGCAAAACGAGCACTTAAAACGCCGGCAGACATGTTCCGTCCACAAATGTTCGGCTGTCCGCATGTCTATACTGTCTGAGTTTGTTTATTTGTACAAATGTGTACATCAGCAGGGTGCCGCGTGGGGCAAACATGACTAAAAGGCAAGTCATACGTCATTCCCACTCAAAGAAGTGTTGACGGCTCGAGAGTCACTGCGTCTTATGTTGCGACTTTGCACTGTTTCAATATTGTGGTCAAGAATTTTGAATTTTATCTCATCTGTGGTCATTATTGTCTCTGTAGCTAGTGACACAAGTCATAGACCGTCATGATTCGAGCACAGAGGGTGTTCTTTACACACCGGTTCGATCCCGATCCCATCGAAATTTTTATGATCGGCACTCACCTCTGTTATGTTCATCATGTCAATTGAAGTATCAGTGGTGGTTTGGAACCCACCGAAAAACTGTAGGTCCCCATCGTGTACTAACACCATGGCTGGGTCCTGGCTCCCAATCCCGAACCCTCCAATTTTCTTTTGGTAGCATGGATGTCACACCAAATATTCATATCGCTTCTGCTCACAATCAGTTTGTTTAATTAACATCTGTGCCTTCGGGCCAAGGGTATGGGCTGTTTATAATTGCCTACTCCATTGCCAGGAAAGATCTTGTAGAATTTGGAGGAGGGTTCTCGTATAATATGGGAAGAAAAGGTAGAGTTCAGGGATATTTTAAGGTTTGACCAAAAGAGATACAGGTTCCAGGCGCCCCTGCCGCTCGGGGCCTCACCCCATGCCCTTCTTTTAGTTAACCCGCCATGGTCATGGGTGATTTCTACCCCGAATAAAAAAAACCAGCTTTACGCCATACGATAAATTTTAAAATTAGCAAACAAATAAACAATAATAATCCGAAACTTTAGAACCCCCCACAGTAGCCGGGCAAGGAGTAAGATACCGAACGACAGGTTTTTAAACCGTTACATGTTGCCATCAACTGGTGAGTCACCCCCTCCAAGTTGTAGTTAGAGCTCCTTGGCATAAACATGGGTGGACCATCAGTGTACGTAAACTGACGGTTTGAAACCACAGAGCTGAAGCACTCAGTGCTGCAGCTTCGAAGCTAAATCTGTACGCCATATGGCAAAATGGCCAAAGGGCAAGGTCTTCGTCCATGTCTACCTATTTTTGATTTTCGAATTTTCTGTACACTTTATGAGGAAACTAGGTCCTGGATATTTAAAAGTTCTGAAGTATAATATGTCTTTTTAATGGCCTTGTTGTTATTTCTGTCAGCAGAAAATTAATTGATCGTAAAATCACCACTCAACCTGTTAACTTCGGCAATTAAAAGAACATATTATATTACAGATTAGTTAAATATCCAATAATGTCTGCAAAAAATGTGCAGAAAAAACGTAAACGAACATGACGCCCTTTTGAAAACCAACTATACCTATACAATTTAGACGTAGTGAAAATTTTAAATCCGAGAGTTGTCAAATATTAGATTACTGCATGAGGTTAGGTTACTTTAAGTTAGGCCGAGGCCGAATAAGAGTGGGCCGAAGCTATCTATCTATCTTGTACGCGGAAAATTTTGTTTACGCCGGGATTCGAACCCAGGCTTCTCAAAACACAAGCCGGACCCCTTGACTACTCCGCCACTGAGTGGCACGTAACTTTTACTTACGGTTAGGTTCTATCTCAATCTGACAGCTATTTTTCCTATTCCTACATTGTGACCAGGACCGTAGGTGTACAACTATACCATACGAGGAAAATTTTGTGTTCCCCTGGATTCGAACTCAGGTAACAGTAACAGAAACGACAGGAAAGGGCTAACCTTGAGAGAATCTCTTCAACAAAGGTTCAGTATCGATTTGTGCCTGGTATGGTTACCTACTGCTCTCCACAGGAGGGTGGGTAGTCAGCTGTTGTGAAAGCTGACGGTCCAGTGTGGGAACTCACGTGCTGTGAATATAGCAGTAGTAAAGGGTGGGTGCTGCTCCACAACATTTTCTTTTCCAGAACCATAATTATTTTCTTGGGAGGTCACAATTCTGGACCTCGTACAACGTCGAAATATTTCTGAAACGTTTTTGCAATTTTTGCCACTCTACATAACGAAATCCTCTCTATGCTTTCCCTTGACGACTCTGGGCACAATTCCTCTCTATAACGAACTCTCTTTATAGCGAACAAATATACATGGTCCCTTTGACAGTTGGAAGTTCTATGTACCGAATGTCCGCCAATATTGATATATTGGAGAATTCTCTTCGAGAAACTTTGGAATATTACTGCAACGTTTTTGCAATATCTGAGAAAGTCTTCTAATTGCACCCGAGTTGGACCCAATCTTGAGAGCATCCAAAACAAGCCTCACCCTGGCTAAATCCTTTTCATACTTTCCCTCGACGAGTCTCGGCACACCTCTATAACGAACTCTCTGTATAGCGAGGAAAGTTACCTGGTCCCTTTGACAGCCTTTATAGAGAGTTATAGGAAATCTCCTCATGACCGCCTGAAGAATCTCTCTTGCTGCATTGTGCAATCTCTACTGGGCCCCGTGCAACATTGAAACATTGCTGAAACATTTTTGCAATGTGTCAAAAAACTTTCAAAACCTCAGCGAGAAGCTTCTGTTGTCTGCCTCTATTGCGGAGTCGTATACAATTTTTTGCACGCATAGGCTGAATTTCATCACCTCACGATAGTGCCTTTTAACGTTCGAATAGCTATCGATTCGAAAAAGCAGACATCCTCTTGTTAGGTTTTGTTGTGTCAATAGAATTCGCCTGCTTTGTTTACGTCAAATTTATTTCAACAATTTCAATCTAAAAGTGAAAAAACCCCTATTTTTTCGGAGAAAGAAGTTAAAATGTTGATTAGACTACATTAGACTACACCAAATGAGTCGCAGGTATGAAAATTATCGTTTTCTCTAACGCACGGAAAATCCACTCGAAAGCTAACGAAACGGTAACGGTGCATGGTGAAAGCCGTTAACATTACCGATACGATAGCGCTATCGTGTACACGATAGTCTTCACGTTAAAGTGGTAAAATCCAGCCTTATATAAGGATACTATTGGACATTTAAACGTTCTGAAATATAATATGTCTTTATAACGACTGATATTAACAGGCTGTGTTGAGATTTTACGAAAGAAAAAATTAAGAGGTCGTAAAATCACAAAACAGCTTATTAATTTCGGGCCTTTAAAAAGACAAATTATATTTCAGAACAATCAAATTTGTTGACGTTTTTCCCAAAGAAACTCTTGGATATTTATTCGCCGATCGTGAAATCAAAACATACATACATACTAGTTTGTAAAGCGACATATTATATTTTAGAATCAATCGTATTTATTACTGCTTTATTAATTTCTGGCTGAGTGGAATGAAGTTTTATCATAGAACCAGCTTTCCTTTTAACACGACGTGGGAGAGGTGGTGGAACCAAAACAAAGCACTTTTTCTCACGTTGTCATAGAAACTAACCTGCGTCCCACCATACTCGGTTAACGGCTAAAATCTAGTTAAATTCGGTTTTTACCGTGCAATAATTGGAATTTAACTGGAGTTTAATATTAACCGAGTATGGTGGGGTGGGACGCACCCTTAGGATGGATTTCACCACTTCTTATAGTACACTATAGGCTGCGTCTCACCATGCCCAGTTAAGAGAAAACTGGAGATTTTCTCGGAGATAAACTCTAGTAAAAGTTAAATCCAACCCACCAACAACATGTACCGGCCGTTTACTGAGATCTCCAGTAAGATTTTTTAACTGGCCAATATTGGCGAGTTAAAAAGTTAACCGCTGGTAAACTATTCTATTGGCCAACTCTCACCAGATATGCAGAAATGGGATTTTAAATAAAATAATTGTGAAATTTGAAAAAATAAAGGGTCCGACAACAGTCGCACTAAACTTTCTCGCCCCATGTGATTTTTTTTTTTTTTTTTTTGGATTTCTTTGAGATTTTTTTGCGGGCGTAATTTTTAAGCAATCCAAAATCGGTTGAAAATAACCCAAGAGCATCTATCTGAGATCACTCCCACCAAGTTTCATGGCTGTCATTCTATTACTGTAGTCCCAAATGCGTTCCGACCATTCAAAAACGTGGTTTCTCATTCTCAACTCATTTTCGACACTTTTTTGACTACAACGGCCGTAATTTTGAAGATAACAAAATTATGTTCGACAGATGTTTAAGTTACATGGTTCTACACAAATTTACCAAATTTCATGACAATCGGTCAATAAATGTGAATGGCGCCGAAACGATCGAACTTTGGTCCAGAACGGCCGTAATTTTAACCAATTCAATTTTAGTTGCAAATGACCCCGAAGCATCTATTTGTCAACACACTTACCAATTGTCAGTGTTATAGATTGAAAAGTGTACCGTCGGCGCTTGTCTAACTAACCAAAAACACGATTTTTGAATTATTTTGGCGGTTTTTTGACAATAGCGGCCGCAATTTTTGACCAATCAAAAAATCCTTGAAAATGCCCCTCGGCAGTAATTTTAGACAGGTCCATACCAAATTTCATCAAAATCGGGTGAACGGTATAGGCGCTAGAGCACTGCACGGACTGACGGACGGACTGACTGACGGACGGACTGACTGACGGACGGACTGACTGACGGACGGACTGACTGACTGACGGACGGACGGACGGACAGACTTTTTCCAGAAACCACTTTTTTGGACTCAGGGGACCCCCAGGATCATGGGAAACCCAAAATCTCAATTTCGAAATTTTGCACGAAAACAATACTTTCTCGCCATATATGGCTAGCGAGAAAGTAAAAAACAATAATGGTGCCATTATTTATTTCTTGTGAAGGTTCTACCCCAATTCCCGCCAAATTTAAAACAATCGCAATATTTTAAAAAAAATATTTATTGTTTTTAAATTTTAAAAATGGATGCTATTTAGGGGGAAGGAACTGAAATTTGCGAAAAGAAAGATTTGGGAAAGGAAGAATAAGCCATTATAGCTTTTTTGGGGATACCTTCACACTGAAGACGAAGTTAACCGGGGACTTAACTGGAGATTTAACTGGGCGTTGGTGGGACGCAAGTTTTTGACTTTTAGGCTGAATTTCACCAGTTTAACGTGAAGACTATCGTGTACACGATAGCGCTATCCTATCGCTAAAAAAGTTAACGGCTTTCACCATCCTGACGATAGCATCCTGATCTTATCGTTAGTGAATCCGTACGTTAGCAATAACATTAACTTTCATACTTTATTCGACTCGTTTGGGTGGGAAACGGGCAGGGATTGTTGTCTACCCAACTATTTAATACCTTTCTCCGAAAAATTAGTGTGTTTTCCCCGTTTATTTTCTATTTTTAAGTTGAAATTATTGAAACGTACAATGAACGTACACCTAAACAAAGTTGACGTAAACAAAGCAAACGAATTCTAGTGACACGACAAAACTAATGATAGGATAAGTTTAACGGCTGGGTTTACCGATTCGATAGCTATTCGATCGTTAGGAGGCACTATTGTGAGGTGGTGAAATTCAGCCTTAGGTTGTTCTTTTGTTTTGAGCTCTACTTTTAACCAGAGTTTAGCTAATTTTTAACCGGAACTTTTACTGAGCATGGTGGGACGCAGCCTATAGTCCTCCTAACGAACAGATTCAACATCGCGAAATCTGTCCGTTATAGGAGACACTATAGTATACTGGTGAAATCTAGCCTTATCTATTGCCAATTCTTTTAAGGGTCCGCTATACCTGACGGTGCATTTTTTGCCGCCCATAAGATTAACATTGCGAGCGGCGATTCATTTTCAAGGTTTACCCTTGGTTGGAAAGACACAAAATTTTGCCTGTACCTAGCCCTAACAATGTTCTAGGGAGTGTTCGAAGCAGATTTCCCATTTTTTTACTGGTTTTCGAGATACAGCACTTTTCTGAGGTATGCGATGCTAGCATTTGCAAAACAGTTGCAATAAAAGAAACCAGTGAGAAATTGGGAAATCTGCTTCGAACACTCCCTAGAACATTGTTAGGGCTAGGTACAGGCAAAATTTTGTGTCTTTCCAACCAAGGGTAAACCTTGAAAATGAATCGCCGCTCGCAATGTTAATCTTATGGGCGGCAAAAAATGCATCGTCAGGTATAGCGTCCTCTTAATAACATAAAGTAAGCAATGATTCATTAAAATGGCGTTTGCATGGTTACTTCACAGTGTTTGAATTACATGACGTCATCAAACCCACTGATGCGAAATGTCGAGTCTCTTTGTTAATGGCTGGTTATTCAATGATTGTGAGGTAAGCAAAGCCTAATCAATGAATTTTAGGTTAAGTCGTGTTCTTAAAAGAATTAATGATGGAGGTACTATGGTTTTATTTGTATTAGGAGGAAATTTTGTTAGCAAAAAAAAAATTTCTAGCAAAAATTCAGGCAAAAACCCTGGTAGTTTTTTTTTCCAAAGCATCATTCATATTGCATGACCATATGGATGGCAGTCCATATTTCGTAGGGAAAAATCTGTCGATAAGGCAGTTAGTTAGACGACAAGATATGTAAAATTTCATGTTTGTTCAAGCTGGCGAAATCTTGCAGCAAGGAAAAGAGAAATAAATTGTATCAGTAAATGTTTTCGTTCTGGAGAACGTGGAGAAATTAACGTCACCTATCCCATGTCATATTAAATACAATAAACAACATCAAGAAGTGTGACCCTGAATAACAGAGGAATGCACAACTTTTAAACCCATAAGGTTAACATTGTGGCGAATTCGTTTTTTCCTAAAAACCTCTGGTCGGCATTCACCTCTGATATGTTCAGCATGTCAAGTGAAATGTATATCGAGGATATGGTGGTTTGGAACCCACCTTGTACTAACATGATGGGTGGGGAGCTGGTATTTGGTAGTGCTGCAGCTGAGCACGATGGATAATTCTTGAAATGGTCTAGTTGCTGGTCTGGTCCCCCCACCTCTCTAAATACTATAACTGGTTTTTCTTAGTCTGTCCTCCGGTCCGTCCTTCCGTCCTCACTGCGTCGCGCCTGTAGGTCATACCGATCATCCCTTATTGCTCAAATTCGGTATTCAGGAACCTAGTATGAATCACTGATGGTGTTTTTAAGCAAATTTTGATAGCTCAAAAATTGCGCCAGCGGTGGTAAAAAAAGCAGCAGAGGGATTTTCCTCCCCATTTTTTGAGGGAACTGTTGGAGATTTATGTATTCTGAACTATAATAAACCTTTTTAACGTCAACTACAAAGTGTTTGGCTAAGGTCAATAATCAGGCTTTAATCGGCTAGAAATACTTCCTCCAGACTGATAGTTATCACTTTCAAGCCTGGAACTCAACCTGTAGGTACCTACTTTCTAACAGGGCCATTTGCACCAAGGAAAATAAACGTTGATTCGGAATTAAAATCTAAGTTGCCTCTAGCAACACCAATGGCAAGGCTCCAATTTGTAGAGCAACTGATTTAATCTGATTTTTTTCTTCGAAATTTTGCTAATTTTTTTTTTTATTCCCAAGTTGTACTGAACTGGAAAGACTGTTTAAAAAAAAAATCTATTCTGAAGGTTGGAAATTGATAATGAGCAATTTCCTATTGCCCCTTAAAAGATTGGGTTATGCCTTCTCTCCCTTGTAAAGTCCGGTATGGTAGAAACGTAGAGGGATGATATTGGTCGGCCATACTTTCCCGTGCATGTATGGTTTATGTACTTTAGGGCCTCCCCTTCCCACAACCTGATTCTATATCATCGATTACCCTCTAATCGGCTTTCACTTCCGATATGTTGTCGAGGCTGTGGTGGTTCGTAACCCACCTAAAACTGTAGGTCCCCTTGTGTACTTCCACGGTGGGTGGGGATCTGGTATTTGGCAGTGCTGCCAGCTGAGCACGATGGATACTTCTTATGCCTACCTTAATGAGGAATCTCAGCGCACGTTATCAGCGTTATCAGCGGGGGCCGCAGGTACGTGCGTGCCTGAAGCGTGTGGAGATAGCCGGTGGTAAGGGAGCGCGCGTGAGCAGCAGCAGGCCCCGCTCAGTGGCAGCCGTGCCGGCGCGTAGCTAGTGTCGGTCCCGCGCCCGAGACTTCCTCTGGCCCGACCATAGGCGCTCTACCCTCCAACAAGGGCGTATGGCGTGTGGGAGGGGGCACGCCCCCCTCTCAAGCTCGTAGCCACCATTTCCCGCATAGACTTCATCGAGAAATGGGGGCTGACACCTGTCCTCAAACCGAGGCAGGAGGCTTGCCCCCGGTGGACCGGGGAGGACGGAGACGCCAGGTGGGTTTTTGAGCTGCCTCTCCCCCCCAATTTGGAGCCCCTGTGCCCCCCGAGGCAGCCCCCTTTCCCCAGATGGAATATCCCACCCTCTAGTTCCCGCTCCCTCCGCGTCCGCCATTATGGCGCTGCTGTTCCCACCCCCAAAAAAATTGAACACACCCCCGTGGTGATGGGTATTTTCCCTTTCCTTCTTACCACAGGAACCTCTATTGAAATATTTGTTTCGTGCTTACAGCCCAATAACCAGTCCAAAAAGGTTAATGGCTGAAAATAAAATATCCAACTGGCTGGCTAAAATATCCAACTGGCTGGCTAAAATGTCCAACGGAAAATCTCCTGGGGCTGAGATTCGACCCCGGAACCTCCGCTGTGGGAGCCCAGTGCACTGCTATGAGGGTGATTGTAGAACTATTTTGTACAGTTGCCCAGTTGCGTATAAAATTTCTGGATTACAGTTGAAGATGAAGGCTGGATTTCCTTTCTCTATAGTACACTATAGCGTCTCTTATCGAACAGATTTATCTTATCGTTTTTTTAGCTTATGACAAGTGGTGAAATCCACACATTCTATAGGTAACGCACCTGTAATGACAATTGGGCGCACCCTCTGCTCATGCAATATGGACTAGGTGTACGCTTCAGCTTACCTTCTAGGTGTTGTTACCTACCAGTAATAGATTTAAGGCATAGGTCCAATGAAAAAAATTGTATAATTAGCTAAAATAAATTTGTTAACATGTACCTTATATTTCAGAACTTAAATCACCCCACAGTTTAATCTAAAACAAGAACGCGGTCATTTTCCGACCCTCTCGCCGAGTCAAAATACATCATTTTCCATCAGATTATTTCGACAAATTTTTTGATAGGTTTCTCAATAATCAATAAGTGATGAGAGTGACATCTGGTGTGTAAAACGCATTGATATGGCCATTAGTTAGAGATCGGGATCACGATTGCGATGGGCTCAGCATTCAGCCCAGTGCTTACGCTGCCGGCACCAATGCCAAAATCGAATTGCCTGTCGTAAAGTTTATTGCAGTGTGAGTGTTCCCTGCTTGTGTTTTCGTTATTTTTTATGGCTTTTCGTTTTGTGGGCAAGTTTAACCTAAACTGAACCAGCACTGAGCCCTGAAGCAAGATCTAATCCCTACGTGTCGAGATTTTTTTTCAAGTGATAATGGGTACTCTGTCTCCATCGGGTAAGGAAAACTCGTTACCAAAAACCCCCTTAGGTACAGAGGAGCATGCACGGTGAAGAAAATTAAAATGTCTATTTTTGTTCTGAAATATAGTGTATGTTTCTAATAAGACCTGACATTTTTTTAACTATAGTTCCTACTGTTAAAAGCCACCGTACATTCGCTATTTTTTTACGTTCTGATTTCAAACTTTGTGAGAAAACTATTGGATATATTTACCTCTCACGGCTGAGGTCCTGGGTTCGAATCCCGGTAGCATCAATTTTGTGTTGGTAGCATGGATGTCACACCAAATATTCATTTGGCTTCGGCCAGCAATCAGTTTGTTTAATTAAAATCTGTGCCTTCGGGCCAAGGGTATGGGCTTTAACCACTGCGTGGGCATCATCTGTTGTTGCATACCCTTAAGAACAATAATTAGTCTTGGCAATAATAAGGAAATGGTTTAACAGAGACGTATTGTAGCGGGGTGACGTTTGGCAGACGTGCGACAGCGACACGCGATGCTACTCGCGACACGTTTGTCGCCAGCCGCCAATAAATTGCACATTGAAATCCTCATAATATCGCACGAAACAGTTGGGTTTATGGGATTTATCACAGCACCTCCACCACGCGATTAGCTGCCACTTTCGGAAATACTGCGACAACTTAGTACAGTATACGATGGGGACCTACAGTTTTAGGTGGTCTCCAAACCACCTCGATATACATTTCACTTGACATACTGAATATATCGGAGGTGAATGCCGATCAGAAAAACTTGTGATAGGATCGGGATCGAACCGGTGTGACCCGGCTCTATCTAGAGATTTTGTAACTTATCCGGCAGTTAGTGAAGTAGTGGTGTTTTCTTGACCTTGTTTAGTTTTTTAACACGCCACGCCCACGCAATGCCTATACGTCAAAACTTTGACGCACAGACGCACTTATGTTTAATCGAATGTTATTTACGACCGATCAAAATATTGACGTTGATCAATTCTTCATTTATTAAACTGTACTGTCTGTTTGAAGGACATTATGGGTTTCATTAATAATGCTAAATGGTGTGATAAATATAAATCTGTCCACTTTTCATGATATTCAACTATCGCTTAATCATAATTTGAGGGTTACAACCCTTACCCTTGGCCCGAAGGCACAGATGTTAACTAAACAAACTGACTGTAGGCCAAAGCCAAATGAATATTTGGTGTGACATCCATGCTACCAACGGAAAATTGCTGCTACCGGGATTCGAACCCAGGACCTCAGTCGTGCGAGTCTAGTGTTTTCCCACTAGACCAGGTTGAGGCCGATTTGTTTTATTGTCGTATCCTCCGCACAGGCTAATTTGAATGGGTGACAGCGCAATCTGAGAGCCGACATGCGAGCTACGTCACGCACCTTTTCGTGAAAGACAAAAAAAATCACTGTTGTTACAGCCTTGCTAGGGAGTAGGTATGCAGAATACGATCTTGCCGTGAGCTCTGTACATAAGGGTATATTATTCAGTTAGAATTACACCTGACAGTCGAATTTTCCCTCAGCCGGTGAAGAGTAACTAGGACAACTTCAACAAGTTAGCTTTGAAGAGGCTGTTCTAGTTGTGCCATTACTTAGTTCTCTGAAATATAATGTCACGAGGGGTTAACCACTCCAGGAATCTCACTGGGAATCTCGTTGGGAATCACAGGCAATCATTGGAAATCTTTATGAAATCTCAGGGAATCTTGGAAATTTCTGGAGTAGTTAACCCTTCGGGGTGCATCTTTCCACGAATCTCGTTGAGAATCTCAGGAAATCTTTGGAAATCTTCATGCAACCTCAAGCAATCTCTGGAGTGGTTACCCCCTCGATATATCAGAAATTAACTGGCTATGTGATTGAGTGATTTTTGTCAATAAAAAATTTGTACAAAATTACTCGAGCTTAAAACCACAACGTAGCCATATTATATTTTATAACATTTAAATATCCTCAAAAAACTGCCGAAAAACACAAACCAGGTTTGTGTGGTCGCCCTCAAAATCGGAATTTCCTTCAATACAAAGTTGTAGCAAAATGTAAAGGGAGCCTAGCAAAAATGGAAACGTAAGCAGTTACTGTAAAGCAAGGTTTTATAGCTCAAGAGCTTTTTCCACGTTTTCTAGGGCTTTTCCGTAATGCTTTTTTCCTGGGCTTCCTGGAGATTTTCGTTTCGCTTTAGTTTTTCCGTCGCAACTAGGCTTTCCCGATAATTGTGGGAGGCTGTGCAATCTTTTCCGAGAATAGGGATGGTTTACCATTTTCGTTTTGTTGCTTTTGCGCTAATTCTAGGGTGCGTCGCACCGTGCCCAGAAAACTGTGGAAAAAAATATCCTACAGCTTCCCTCCAAAAAATACAATAGTCTCTCTATAGCGACGTCAAGGGGCTTGTAAATTTGCTCGCTATAGAGTTCAGACAATGTGGAGATAGGGGGAGTCAAGGGACTGTAGGGTTTGTTCGTTATAGAGAGGTTTTCGTTATAGAGTGACATTATACAACTGAAGCTTCACCTGATGATGTATTATTTCTGCTACTCATAATGCTAACATTGCGAGCTTTACATTTTTTTTCCTTTGTTGAAAAAAATGATGAGTTTCACCAAATTGTAGCCACGTACCCTTAGGTTGAATTTCACCACTTTCCGATAGTGTCTTTTAACGAGAGGATTTAACGAACGGATTTAAGTTATCGTATGTTTCACTTACGACAAATGCCTTGCGCTTGCACTTGTTTCTCTGCGATTGCACTTGTCGTAAGCTAAACATACGATATCATAAATCCGTTCGTTAAATCCTCTCGTTATAGACACTATCGGAAAGTGGTGAAATTCAGCCTAAGTAGTTTTCTAGAGATTAATGTAGGCTGATTTCCCGATTTTCCTGTAGTTTTCGAGATCTTTTGAATTCGAAAAAGCCACCAGGAAATTGGAAAATCTGTTTAGGTACGTGTCCCACCAAGGGAAAAAATTACAAATAATTCGCTGCTCGCAATATTAATCTTATGGACGTGAAAAAATTCAGCATCACTTGAAGAACATAGGGAAGTCATAAGTACTGAAAACTCTTGGGAATAGTTTGGCCCAGTCCCTTCGAAAACTGTCCGTCAGTTGGGAAATCGCAAAAAGTAATAACTAAATACGTTATGTAGACAAGAGCCACACCTGACAAGCCCGACAGATATGAGCGCCGGCTGCTGACGAATACTTCAGCTATGACGTGTTTACTTCTCCGTCGGTGACCTCTGTACAATAGGGGGTGATTTCGTCAGAATCACGCCCGATAATGGAGTTTTTCTCCAGCCAGGTACCGGGTAACACGCTGGTGGTTCGGAACCCACCTATAAAACTGTAGGTCCCCGTCGTGTACTGACACAATGGGTGGGGAGCTGGTGTTTGGCAGTGCTGCCAGCTGAGCACGATGGAGAATTTTTGTAATGGTCTAGTTGCTGGGCTTGTCCCCCAAAAAAAAAAAAAATCCAAATTTTCCTGCACAGCATACTTCATTTTTATACCCCAACTAGACCATTTGAAGAATTATTCATCGTGCTCAGCTGGCAGCACTTCCAAATGCCAGCTCCCCACCCATCGTGGTAGTATACGACGGGGACCTACAGTTTTAGATGGGTTCCAGTTACTCAGAGAAAAGGGCTAAGGGTTTTGAAGTATAAAGGAAAAAGGTAGACTCAGTAAGGTTGTTTTGGATGAGCCCTTTCGTGGCTTTGCCACTTGAGCACTTGTCTGCGTTGCCTCCTCCACATTGTTATTCTTAGCCGTCATGGCCGTCATACTTTTAAGAGGACATGGAAGAGGTGCTGTTTATTTATGTTCACCTGAACTCAACTGTCGGGTCGTGATTCTGACTAAATCACTCCCTTGTGTACAGAGGTCGCGAAATACGACACCCTGCATCCTACTAGGCTCTGGACCTTAACAGCCCTTCGCCAGCTGGGAGAAAACGGTTGGGTCGTGATTCTGACGAAATCTCCTCCTTGTGTATACGAAGGTCACCAAAGGTAGGACCTTGTACCTTACTAGCGCCCTGTTCTGTACCTGGCCTTCACCAGCTGGGGGAAAACTCACCTGTCAGGTCGTGATTCTTACCAAATCACCTCCATGGAAAGGGGGTAACATGAAAGATTTCCCAGCTGAACACGATCCTGCATTTTTATTGATGACGAAGCAGGTAAACACTCGACATCTCCCTACCCCTCCGCATTGAAACTGAAGGGTGAGTTTGGAGAGCAAGTCACTGCCTCCCTCTCGACTTTTCATCCCCAATGCCTCGAAGAGACAACAATATCCATTCATTACCCCCACTTTCTTTTTGAGCTCGAGAGTCTCCATTTTTGTACTTGTAGCACATCAAAAATAATAACTACCGGATTCTTAATGAGGCCTACGGCCTCGAACCGCTGTTCTCTGGGTTCCTCTAAACTAAAGACAATCATCCAGCTGGACCACTTTAGTTTGGGGCTTAATATACGTGTAAACCTTTTTCGAAAATTAGGCCACATTCACACGGAATGTAGTGTTGGTGGAGAATGTTTGTTTGAAAGAGGGGTTGCATGTTGCTGGGCCATCAATCTTCCCCTCCAGAATCAGTGGGCGTCCTGCAATGTGAGGATACTAGGCTTCACATGATTCACTGCTATCTTTCATCTAGTATATCTATCCTTCTATACCTACTGACCATGACTTGGATGTTTCTGGAACAATCTTATGCCTAGCTCAGCTGGCTGACGCTGCTACTATATCGCCCAGCATGGTCCTATATGGCCCACTGTGATCGTGTATGGGGTAGGGTGGTAGAGTCCATTGTGTGAGCAGCAGCACTGGTGATGGCTGCTGTTGCAGACGTTGTTGTTGTGTTGTTGCTCAACAACCCAAGCTCAGCAGTCAGGATGAGGACTGCCCTACCTTCTGTTGTTCTGTTGCTGTGTTGTTGTGCTGTTGCTGACGATGTTCTGTTGTTCTAGGTCGCTGCCCAAGCTCAGCAGTCAGGATGAGGACGGCCCTACCCCACACGCTTTCACCGGCGTCGTCCACTTCGAGCCTATTCCACATGACCACGACTTCTGCGAGCGGGTCGTCATCAACGTACGTACCTGTGTACTAGAAACCTAAACTAAGAAATCAGTTTCAGGAGGTGATAGAAGTAGTAGGGGAGGGTGGCGAAGATCTCAAAAACAACTGGGAAATCTAGGGCAATCTGGTTTTTCGTAGGGCTGAATATTAAAAACACAGTCGACAAAAGTTCCTCGATGATAAATCACATCGTAATCAGTTAATTTCTGGCGCTTGAATGGTACATTATATTTCAGAATATTAAGATACCCAGCAGAATATTAAGTACCCAAAAGGTACCCCAGAAAATCGCCCCCCAAAACGTCAAAAACAGAGTTGTATCCGAGGTTGTATCCTCAGTCTCCCTGGTCCAAAAAAAAATAAAGTAAAAAGGAGAGATCGCATATTCTTGTGCGCACAGAATGAGAGGAGACGTCTAATTGCGGACGTTGTTACGGCTTCCTTTAGGGGCTGTTTTCCCCCGTCAGGATATTGGTACCACAAAGGGCTGAGCAATTTCCTCTGCTGAGCCAACGACATGGGATTCTGACCTTTCGAGCTTCCATCGTCTCTTGTTGTTCCCCACTGGGCCGTTGCCCTTTATCTGCCTATTCCCATGGAATTATTTTGAGCCTTTTTCACACTTCTAGACGCTTCCCCCTTTTTTTTAGTGCCAGTAGAAAGGAAGTATACGATAAAAAATGTTAAATTTTGAATTGTGAGTGAAAGAATCCGGTTTGTTGACGTTTTCAGTCCCAATTTTAAAGAAATGGCATGAGGAATTCTTTTCCTCAGTAACTCCCTTGTTATGGAAGTTACCGTTACAAAAATCGGTAGACCGCCTAATTATAGGAGCCAACATGTCTATATAAAATTTCAGCTATGTGGGGTCAATCACCTCCGAGATAAATTCATCCTAAAATACCAAAAATTTAAAAAAAATTAGTATTAGTAAAAAAGAAGTATACCTAGGCCATAGAAAACTTCAAACTTTATATTTTGAATAAAGTCTTGACGTTATTTGAGACGAAAAATACATTTGCTATTTGTTCACGTTATTTTGGACCATTTTCTCAAGACACTGCTGTGTATTTAAATATTCTGAAATATAAAGTCTTTTTAATTTTACGATTTTACGATCGGTTAATTTGGGGCAACTTTTTGGTTGACAAAAATCACTCGATCGTAAGATCACAACACAGACAAAAATACATATTATATTTCAGAACATTTAAATATCCAATAGAATCCTCATAATACGTGCTGAAAAAAAAACTTTAGCAAAGGCGACTGCCTGACCCCATCAAAGTTGGTTGGTTGGTTTGGAACTCATCTAAAACTGCAGGTCCCCATCGTATACCTCCCTCTATTACTATCTCGCAGCAAATTTAAGGACGTTACTAGCGAAAGTTCGGAATTTGTATAAGAAATAGAATATACTGAATTTAATTAAGACGGTAAAGATTCGCGTGCTTAACACACCCACTAAAAACGATAGAAGCTCACTAAACAACGATTGAAGATTAGACGTTATTAGCTGCATTAATTACTGTGAAATAGCTAGGCTGAACGACCCTAAAGCTCGCGTCACACGGTAGTGCAGTCAATAATACAGTAATTAGAATTATATTAAAATAATGTGTATTTGACGAAATTTTCGTTTTTAAGGAAGTAGGTAATTATCTCGGAGCTGATTGCCCTCACATCGTTGAAATTTTATCTAGACATTTTGGCTCCTATAATTAGGCGGTCTACCGATTTTTGTAACGGCAACTTCCATAACAAGGGAGTTACTGAGGAAAACAATTCAATTTTGGTCGTACCATCGTCTCTTTTTACGAAATTGGGACTAAAAATCTGGTTTAGAAGTCTTCTAAGCAATTCTTAACAAGAGGTTTTGTTATTTTAAAGATGACCATAGCCGTCATCGGTAGCGCATACGCCCCATTTGAAAGGGACAATATTTTTCTATAGGCTTCCAACAGAACAAAAAATCTAACTTCTGACACCACTATCGTAGTTTTCTTATTTGTTTTTATTTTTTGAAAAAGTGAAAGTGTCTCGAACTACTTGGCTGTGACGGTGACGTTTTGGACTGGTTGGCTCAGTGCCTGGAACACAGCAGCTGACAACCCCCCCCCCCCCCCCCGTCTTACAAAAGCTTAACCCCCTCCCCAATTCATGCTGACTCACTCCCTAATGACCTTTCGTGGGAACCTGTTTGGTCACTGTTGGGCCTAGTACCTTAATATCTATCCTGGTAGGTTAAGGGTCCGCTATACCTGACGGTGCATTTTTTGCCGCCCATAAGATTAACATTGTGAGCGGCGATTCATTTTCAAGGTTTACCCTTGGTTGGAAAGACACAAAATTTTGCCTGTACCTAGCCCTAACAATGTTCTAGGGAGTGTTCGAAGCAGATTTCCCATTTTTTTACTGGTTTTCGAGATACAGCACTTTTCTTGAGGTATGCGATGCTAGCATTTGCAAAACAGTTGCAATAAAAGAAACCAGTGAGAAATTGGGAAATCTGCTTCGAACACTCCCTAGCCCTAGAACATTGTTAGGGCTAGGTACAGGCAAAATTTTGTGTCTTTCCAACCAAGGGTAAACCTTGAAAATGAATCGCCGCTCGCAATGTTAATCTTATGGGTGGTAAAAAATGCATCGTCAGGTATAGCGTCCTCTTAAGGAAAGGCAAACCTACTAACCTTATTTGCCAGGTAGGGATCTGGTGAAAGTGGCCCGTAGACTGAAGATATTTGTTCTGAAATATAATGTTAACGTCTTGTTTTACCTAGTAAATACTTAACTTGTGGAACTACTATGTTCTCAAATTTTTTCGTTGATAATAAAATAAAAATTTCTATCCCATTTCAAAATAGGGTGAATTCCAACACTCCAAAAGAAAATTCAAAATTATTGATTGAAAAGAATGAAAGAAGTTTGAAAGTTTGTTGGAGCATTAGTTTTCGGATAACCAATACGTAGACTTTGCGATCGACTGTCAAAAAAATGTAGCGCGCTGCGTCAATGTTTGTTCACCCCCCTCCCCCGCCACCTTGCAAAGAAATCTTTTAAGGAGAAATTACGACTAAGACGGAATATACAGTTTACGCGTTTCCTGACAATTTTTGAGGACACTGTTGGATGTTTAAATGTTCTGAAGTATAATATGTCTACTTAGCGGTAGAACTTAAGAGGACGCTATACCTGACGATGCATTTTTTGCCGCCCATAAGATTAACATTGCGAGCGGCAATTCATTTTCAAGGTTTACCCTTGGTTGGAAAGACACAAAATTTTGCCTGTACCTAGCCCTAACAATGTTCTAGGGAGTGTTCGAAGCAGATTTTCCAATTTCTCACTGGTTTCTTTTATTGCAACTGTTTTGCAAATACTAGCATCGCATACCTCAAGAAAAGTGCTGTATCTTGAAAACCAGTAAAAAAATGGGAAATCTGCTTTGAACATGCACTAGAACATTGTTAGGGCTAGGTACAGGCAAAATTTTGTGTCTTTCCAACCAAGGGTAAACCTTGAAAATGAATCGCCGCTCGCAATGTTAATCTTATGGGCGGCAAAAAATGCACCGTCAGGTATAGCGGACCCTTAACTGGCTATGTTGTGATTTTACGGCTTATAGTGGGACGCACCCTGAGTGAATTTTGTATACAAAAACAAAACAAAATGACCGCAGTTACTCGATAGTAAAAACATAGCCAGATATTTTACGAAGACACTAGGAATATTCGGAATAATTTCAATAAGCCCCATAGACACATTTTTGGTATAATAAGTATAATACGAGGTATAATAATTAGTAATATAGAATAAGTTTCAAAACGCCAGAAACTAGTTTGCTGTCTTGCAGAAAAAAAATATCCAACAGTTGCAACGTCAACAAACAGTCGTACCGATACGTTCCGGGCTGTTATTTTTTTTTCTCTTGATTGTGGACATGATATTGTATTTTTCTGTCCGCAGGTGAGCGGTCTGAGGTTCGAGACACAGCTGCGCACGCTCAATCAGTTCCCCGATACATTATTGGGGGACCCCGCGCGGCGGATTCGTTACTTTGATCCTCTTAGGAATGAATACTTCTTCGACCGAAACCGTCCTAGTTTTGACGCAATTCTCTACTATTACCAGAGTGGAGGAAGGCTAAGGAGGCCGGTCAATGTTCCTTTAGACGTTTTCTCTGAAGAAATCAAGTTCTACGAACTTGGTGAACTGGCTACCAATAAGTTTAGGTAATGTATCCATTTTTTTAATTTTCCCGCCATTTTTTTTCACGATTCAAATTTTCCCGCCATTTCAAAAATTTGAAAAATGGCGGGAAAAATTATATCCGTTGAGACTGTTAACGTTACTGTAGGATATTCATTTGTTCAGTCTATATAACTAAAAATTCAAAAATGGCGGGAAAAAATTGCATTGCATGGTTGATAAAGAAAACAAAAAAATTGTAGGTACACCTAGGCTTACTTTCAAAGTGTTTTAGTCATTGAAGATGATTTTCTGTAGCAAGTTATCATTGTTATCATAACAAGGTTGATCCAGTTGATATGAACAGATACAAAGTAGGTAATCAGCAATGACTATATTGCGGGGAGTTCGTTACAACTGATAACAGTTGTTCAATCTGAAAGGTTTATTCATCACAGATAAGGCACAAATTGTGTAGTCATATTATTATTGATACCATTTTTCTTTTATCAATTTCTTGTACAACGTTTCTGTAAAAACGTGAATCGTGGATGGAATTTTTGTTTGTTGACCTGACTTTTGTTTTTAAATGGCGCGGATTCGGGTTGACCCTACAAGAACAAGAAAAATGTGCTTGTTCTTGTTCTGCGTGACTCTTTGGGCGAAGGGTGGTTGGATGTTGGAACATAGCGATTTTGCCAGGGGGCAAGTTGAGCGTTTTGCACTGGTGGTAGCGTGGCGTCAGCTCTCCAGCGCAGCGATCAATACGTCCGGCCCTCGTACAAAGTCCCATGCCGGCGTAACCAAAACGCATAGCAAGCCGTCTTCTTACGCTGCTCCAAATTCGCACCCTTAGCCGATGGAGCTTGTCGCCCCCTCACCCCGGACCACCCTTCCACCTTAAGATGCGTACGGGGGTGAGATTTTGGGGGGTGGTCGTCCTCCGTAAGCTAACTATGCGTGTTTGCCGGTACGCTACACTCTATATACTAGGTCACTGCAGACTCTGCAATGCTGAGACACATCTCCTTCCCGATATCGGTCTGTTTTTTCGCGAATTGTATATTTTTGACGCGGAACCCCCCCCCCCCCCCATCCAAAATAACTTTATGAAAAGGGAAGTCCCCACCCGTCACCTTCCCAAAAATTATCCATCGTGCTCAGCACTACCAACTACCAGCTCCCCACCCATCGTGGTTGTCCACGACGGGGGCCTACAGTTTTAGGTGGGTTCCGAACCACCACTTGATACCCTGAACATATCAGAAAAATTTCGATAGGACCGGGATCGAACCGGTGTTGAGGATTCCATGCGCGGCGGGAAGCCTCTGTTATTGTTGAGCCTTTGTCGGGACGTTCCGCGGGGTTCTGCTCGACATCTTAGTGATGCTTGGGGTTTACCGCCATTGTCTTTCGGTCCTCTTTCATCCTACGTTTATAGAAAACACAAAAATCGATTGTGGCCTGTCTTACAACAATGGGTTGTTTCCTTACCTTTGGAAATTCTTCCAGTGAGAGTGATTTCACACATCTTTTAAGGCCGAACATACATTCGCTATATGTTTACGTTCTTCCTGCACACTTTATGAGGAATTTATTAGATACTTACCTAATACGGTCAGTAAAAAATTTGTCCGAAATTTACCTATCTTAATATCTTCACACAGCCTGTTAATTTCGGCCGTTAAAAATACATATTATATTTCAGAACATTTAAATATCCAATAGTATCCTCGTAATATATGCTGAAAAAAACGTAAACAAATAAGGCTGCGTTGACGCTCTTAAGTTGAAAATTCAATGTAAACAAAGTGGCACGAGGAAGCAGACGTGTCTAATGCCACGATAGCTGACAAAAAAGTAATAAAAATATGTTATTATTGACACTCTACAATCTATCGCCAACTTTTTTCTGTAGAATAAATTTAAAGAACAGTTGTTCTAGTTATCGGGCAGTTTAAAATAGGAGCCTTATCTGTTGGATATGGAAATTTTGAAAGCCACCCTTAGGTGAATGTTATCAACGAAAGTAAAACAAGAGAACAATGAACAAATTGAACTAATTAGAAAACAACGATCCCCATAAAGTATATTGCTGACATAAAATTGGACGAAGGGTTTTATAGCCTTGCCCCCCCCCCCCCCCCCTTTGTTACGCCCGGGACGTGGCAATAGATAACTCGAATTTTTCCATAGATATTGTGTGACATAAAGCACCCCTAAAATTATCTAAAGGTGGGAGATTATCTTGTAATTCGTTTAGAATATGATAGTTTTTTGCTGAGTAGCTAGAGAAGTTACCTAGATGACGTCTTTCTATCTGTAGATAAAGATATTTTTGGATAAGATAATGGCCATTTTATGTTTGATTCAGTTGAGTGCGACTTGGAGTATCTATACAGATGAAGATAATTTTTTTATTTTTTATTATTTTTTTTTTAATTGAAATTACATGGCGCTAGCTACAGGGCTATATCGCCTTTACACAGTCTAGGTGTATTTAGGTGAGGAAGTACCTATATAGTATCATACAATTTGACGTCCAGGAGAAAGGTTACGATCGCTGCTATGGTGATTTTCGTAGTGTATAGCTGTGAGAAGTCATCGGGGATGTTGTGACGGCGGCGTTGGGGGGTATAGGTAGGGCAGTAGGAGAGAAGATGACGGATAGTTAGGGGTTCTTGGCATGCACTGCAGGTAGGTGGAGGCGTGCGTTCTAGCAAATGGCCATGCGTTAGTCTGGAATATCCAAGTCGGACTCTTGTCAGCACCACGGAGTCTCGCCTGCTCCAGGGGGATGAAGATAATGTCTATCGTCTATAAGATGTTTTCAGAGAGAACGATAGGGAAGTGAAGAAAAATGAGTTCCTGTGCAGTGTCATGGAGTATACACAGATAAAGATAATATCTATCTTTTATAAGATAAGATAATAGAAGTTAATGAACATGTTTCAGGGACGATTATGGATTTCCGGTGTGGGATGGAGTACCTACTCATCCGTAAATTAAGATAAGATAATGGCGGTTTGTGGGTGTGTTTCAGGGAGGCTAAGGGAATCATCAAGGAAGAGGAGAAGCCATTGCCGTCCCATGAGTTCCAGCGCCAGATATGGCTTGGAGTATGTGTAGATAATATCTGTTTCTTATAAGATAAGATAATGACTGTTTGTGGGTGTTTTTCAGGGAGGATGAGGGATTCATCAAGGAAGAGGAGAAGCCATTGCCGTCCCATGAGTTCCAGCGCCAGATATGGCTTGGAGTATGTGTAGATACTGTCTATCATCTTTAAGATAAGATAATGGCGGTTTGTGGGTGTGTTTCAGGGAGGATGAGGGATTCATCAAGGAAGAGGAGAAGCCATAGCCGTCCCATGAGTTCCAGCGCCAGATATGGCTTAGAGTATGTGTATATAGATAATGTCTATCATCTTTAAGATAAGATAATGGCCGTTTGTGGGTGTGTTTCAGGGAGGCTGAGGGAATCATCAAGGAAGAGGAGAAGCCATTGCCGTCCCATGAGTTCCAGCGCCAGATATGGCTTGGAGTATGTGTAGATAATGTCTATCATCTTTAAGATAAGATAATGGCGGTTTGTGGGTGTGTTTCAGGGAGGATGAGGGATTCATCAAGGAAGAGGAGAAGCCATTGCCGTCCCATGAGTTCCAGCGCAAGGTGTGGCTGCTGTTCGAGTACCCGGAGAGTTCGCAAGCTGCGCGCGTTGTTGCCATTATCTCGGTGTTCGTCATCCTTCTCTCGATCGTCATCTTCTGTTTGGAAACGTTGCCAGAGTTCAAGCACTACAATGTGTTCAACACAACCACGAACGGCACCAAGATCGAAGAGGACGAGGTGCCCGAAATTACGGACCCTTTTTTCCTCATCGAGACAATTTGCATTATTTGGTTCACGTTTGAACTCTCGGTGCGCTTCCTGGCTTGTCCAAACAAGCTCAACTTCTTCCGGGACATCATGAACATCATCGACATCATTGCCATCATTCCGTACTTCATCACCTTGGCCACGGTCATGGCCGAGGAGGAGGACAAGCTCAAGCTTCCGAAAGCGCCCGTCAGTCCGCAGGACAAGAGCACAAATCAGGCAATGTCCCTGGCAATACTCAGGGTCATAAGGCTAGTGCGAGTGTTTCGAATATTCAAGTTGTCGCGGCACTCCAAAGGGCTGCAAATCCTTGGCCGGACACTGAAGGCGTCTATGCGCGAGTTGGGGTTGCTCATATTTTTCTTGTTCATAGGTAAGTCTCGGTTGTTTGTTTGTTCCCCTGTTCCCTGCCTGCACGTAGCCGTAGTCTTTCTTTCTCACCCTACAATATGAGCAAGACGCGCAGCGCCAAGTGGAAGTGATGCCCGAAAGTGCCCAAGAGCCGCAAAGGCCGCAGTGAAAGTGAAGTGTTGTGATGTGTGCGCGATGTGTGCCTCCGCGTTGGATACGTTCTTCTCAGCATTCAGGTGGTACACTTCTGTCACTCACTTTGCTTTGCATGCCTCACTTAGACTAGTTCGAACTCAGTACTGTTCCCGACACCTATACTGTGTCGTTTTTACTTGAACCTTTGCAATAGTTTTTATTATCCCCTCCTCCGGGGGTGCTTTGAGGAAATCGTGCGGTCTCTAGGCTATTTCAGAGGATTGCTCAGACCAAAATACGACCTAGGAATTGAATCTATGCTGTAACTACCTATATTAGTGTCCCCATAGTATACCTAATAGTGGTATCCTTGGTACCACTCATTGCCGCTACGGCCTCTCGTGATTTACCCCGAATCACTCTCGATAGTCGAGATTTCCCTCAGCCGGTGAAGGCTGGATATCTATCACGGTTGTTTACATCCACGGTCAAGCAAGAATCGTCAGAAAAAAAAAAATGAGCCCAGACCTAAGCGAAAGTCCGACCTAGGGAAATAAAAATTCCACTGCAGGAAGTGATGTAGGCCGGTGTCCCAGCTGACTGGGCGTCATGGCGTTGCCGTGGAAACGGAGCCACAAGGACCCGCATTGATTGGCTGTGGGCCAGAGTTGTGACGTCATCGCCTTGCTGCCGAATCAGGGGCAAGCCCGACGCCCGTCTCTGCATTGCCCCCTGGCCCCTCTCGTGCGTATCTCCCCTACGCCTCTGCATTGTCCCCTGGCCCCTCTCGTGCGTATCTCCCCTACGCCTCTGCATTGCCCCCTGGCCCCTCTCGTGCGTATCTCCCCTACGCCTCTGCATTGTCCCCTGGCCCCTCTTGTACGTGTCTCTCCTACGCCTATTATGCTGGTCAGGTACGATGCCTGGACAGCCGTTCCGGAGTCGCCATTCTGGGCCTGCCATTCCCGCCCCTCCATTCCTAGGCTTATCGTATGAGGGAAACATTCGCGCCTGCAGGAATGTCCCACTCTAAATCACTTCTTATGTTGGTTCATCTATAACACCTATGTACAAAGTGAAAGCAATCTCACTTATAGATGCTTCCGGGTCGATTTTTAGTTACTCGAAAATTAAGGCCGTTCTATACAAAAGAGTAAACGTGCCACCCGTCGACCGACAAAATTCGGTGTGTATGTGACTAAAATGGTCGCCCAGGGTAGTAAAAAATATCCTATTCGATAAAACAGAATTGTGGCAAAAAAACTTTATTAACAAATTTTTCGACACCACTACTGACGTAAAAACTGCGAGAAAGTCAAGTGCGACCTTTGTCAGACCCTTTACATTGTAAGCTAAGGGTCTATGCAGCTATTGGTGGTTACAGCCCATACCCTTGGCCCGAAGGCACAGATGTTAATTAAACAAACTGACTGTTGGCCGAAGTCAAATGAATATTTGGTGTGACATCTATGCTACAAAAAGAAAATTGCTGCTACCGGGATTCGAACCCAGGACCTCAGTCGTGTTTTCCCACTAGACGACGGTGAGGGGGGCATTTTTCGCCTAAATTTGAAGTGCCTATTCAGGTATAAAGCTAGGGATGTAACGATGCAAATTGATGATGATTGCTGTGATGGTTTGAAACGTTTTATTTACGTTTTCGTAACGCGGTTGAGACGGGCGCTGTCAGTCTGCTGCGTGGGCTGTTGTGATTGATACAAGTTATATATAATTGGGAATGAATGTTTGGCTACACAGTGCCAAATAGACCGGAATCGCTTAACTTTTTAATTGTAGAGCTTTGCTCGATAGCTGAGTGATCTCGATGGCTGTTTTAGAGGACACAGGTTCGATCCCGGTCCTAACAAAGTTTTTCTGATTGGCATTCACCTCTGATATGTTCAGCATGTCAAGTGAAATGTATATCGAGGCTGCGGTGGTTCGGAACCCTCCTAAAACTGTAGGTCCGACTGATATCTTGTTCTGGAGGATTGTATAGCTTTCCACACTATATCTACTATTGTCACTAGCTTCAGTGGTGTTTAAGAAAGAGGAACGTAAAGATTGCGATACCCTGGAAATTCCCACGTACGAAAACAATACTTTCTCGCCAAATCAGCTAGCGAGAAAGTAAAATACGTTCCTCTACTCTGTACTGGTTCTGTTCGGATTGCCCTTAGTTGCGGCCAGAAAATACCCATGACAACGCAGGCCGGGGTGGGATGAAGCCGTAAGCGGAAAATATTGCATACGCCGTGATTCGAACTCGGACCTCTCAGGATGCAAGTCAGACCCCTGAATGCGATGAACTCATTCAGAAATAGCTCGGTTAATTGTGCGTACTCAGCAACGGTGGTTTGAACGTCAATTGCGTAAACAGCGTTCAAAATGTTGGTTTTTTAAAAATATTGGGTGACCTTGACCCACTTTAGGGGTCTTTATTTTAGACCCCTAGACCAGGCTTAAGTACCGAAACACAATAAAGGTTTCATCATAAGGAAGGATCCGAAATATTTCCCGAATGTATGAAGAAATTTTTTACGATTTTTGTCACATTTTGATACAAAAAATTTTGCTCTAAGCTGAATCGAAGTCCATCAGTGCTTTAAAAAAAAAAAAAAAAAAAAATCTGGGACCGGGATTCGAAACCAGAACCTTGGTGGCTGCTCAGTTTTTATTTCTCGAGTTATCTTTGGGCAGACCTAGGGTGAATTCTCGTTCTTTTTACGGCCAAATAGCGCCCGATTAACACCACCTTCCTATGGTATTTGCCAACGCCACTTGGTGTCTTAAGATTTGTTTACGTTTTTTTTCCACACTTTATGAGGAAACTATTGGATATTTAAATGTTCTGAAATATAATATGTATTTTTAACGGCCGAAATTAACAGGCTCTGTTGTGATCGGTCGGTTAGCTTTTGGACAAATTTTTTTAATGACAAAAATCACTCGATTGTAAAACGACAAATTTAAATAGCCAATTGCTTTCTCATAAAGTGGGCAGAAAAAACGTAAACATATAGCGAACGTATGTTCAGCCTTAATTTTGGAGGTAAATGGTGTGGATGGATTTTCTGGTTGGTCTCGTTGCTGACTGCACGAAATGGCTGTGCAATTGTCCCACAGTTTGTTGTTTTAGCAGTTTAACAGCGCGGCTGAGCTTAACCGAGTCCAAGTTATTTACAAAATGTAGAGGGCATAACGTGTTAGCGCTCTGCTGTTTATTTTGGTTTCGGTAGTGCGGTTTCTCTGCCCCCTTTTTCAAATGTCTGTGGGCCGGGTTGCTGCAATTGCAGGGCACTGAGCTGGCTGCGGATCGAGCCCCAAATTGACAAGATTTTTTTTACCAGCTGGGGGAAAACACGGCTGTATTCTAGTAGACTCTGGCATTGTTAGCACTATTAGTTTTTAGTTTTAAATAACTAAATCGTACTGCGTTGAATATAGCAAAATAAAATTTGGTGCCGGCAAAATTTTCAGGGCGGCTTTCGTCAGTTTCATATCGGACCGATAAAGCTAAAAGTAATCTTTAACTTGCTTATAACTCAAAGTGTCCGTTAAATTTTTTTACCGATAACTTTGGTCCGTTTAGGCTGAATTTCACCACCTCACGATAGTGCCTTTTAACGTTCGAATAGCTATCGATTCGAAAAAGCAGACATCCTCTCGTTAGGTTTTGTTGTGTCAATAGAATTCGCCTGCTTTGTTTACGTCAAATTTATTTCAACAATTTCAATCTAAAAGTCGAAATAAACGTGAAAAAACCCCTATTTTTTCGGAGAAAGAAGTTAAAATGTTGATTAGACTACATTAGACTACACCAAATGAGTCGCAGGTATGAAAATTATCGTTTTCGCTAACGCACGGAAAACCCACTCGAAAGCTAACAAAACGGTGACGGTGCATGGTGAAAGCCGTTAACATTTTTTACCGATACGATAGCGCTATCGTGTACACGATAGTCTTCACGTTAAAGTGGTGAAATCCAGCCTTAGTCTCCCAAAATTATTTCTGTAGTTCCCTTTGCATCAGCTGGATAACCTACCTTCTTCGAACTAAAAATTTTTAAATAAAGAAAATTGTATGAACCTATACCTATACCTATACGTATACCTAATTTTTTTTAAATTTCGGGAAATCATAAAATTTCGAAAATTTGGCTGTAGGTACACTGGATCCATTAGTTTATAAATAGAAAGATACTAAAAATACTTGGCCATAGGCTCTTCAATGGGCCAATGTAAACAAAAGGAAATTTCCGCGTCTCTGGTCCAGTGCCAATTTCCCGCTAAAATATTCAATTTTATTGACCTTGACCAGGTGGATATTGTTCATTGGTTAACTGAATCAACGTTTTTTTTATGAATGATTTTTTTATGTACATATTGCAAAATCTAGGCTATAAGAATTATTTTTTTAGATTTTTTAAATATTGTTAAACTTCCTACTGATTAGATTTTAACCTGAAATATTGGTTGATTTCCTAAAGTCTACTTTAGTGTCCTCTAAAAATTCACTATAGCGTTATCCTCCCGATAATAAAAGTTTCAGTTTGTAGGTTATCACCATCTTCCCAATAGCGCCCTTATCATAACGTTACCTAGTTGACTTTTAACGGCAAGATAAATTTTTTGGCTACTTTATCGGGAAGATAATTTTACTAACTTCATCTACGCTATGAGGAAGTGGTGAAAGCTACTTTGGAATGTCTCAGTGGTTTGATATTTATCAGTTTATCGCAACATAGTCAAATAGTTTCTGTCGTTTAAGGGTCCGCTATACCTGACGGTGCATTTTTTGCCGCCCATAAGATTAACATTGCGAGCTGCGATTCATTTTCAAGGTTTACCCTTGGTTGGAAAGACACAAAATTTTGCCTGTACCTAGCCCTAACAATGTTCTAGGGAGTGTTCGAAGCAGATTTCCCATTTTTTTTACTGGTTTTCGAGATACAGCACTTTTCTTGTGGTATGCGATGCTAGCATTTGCAAAACAATTCAAATAAAAGGAACCAGTGAAAAATTAGGAAATCTGCTTCGAACACTCCCTAGAACATTGTTAGGGCTAGGTACAGGCAAAATTTTGTGTCTTTCCAACCAAGGGTAAACCTTGAAAATGAATCGCCGCTCGCAATGTTAATCTTATGGGCGGCAAAAAATGCATCGTCAGGTATAGCGTCCTCTTAAAAGACATATTATATTTATGAACAATGAAGTATCCGATAGTTTCCTCAGTCGTTTTTTTATCCGTACGATAGGGAATGGTGATTCAGAGTCAGCAATCGCTGTAGTGGGTGGGGGTAATTGGGTCACTGTGCCCCCGATTCATTGAGCCCCAAAATTTATGTAAAACTACTTGCCTTGTTTTTGAAACTCCTGATGAGGATATACTTTCCACCTTTCTTAACATTCTACTAGACTCACACGGCTGAGGTCCGGGGTTCAAATCCCGATAGCAGCAATTTTGTGTTGGTAGCATGGATGTCACACCAAATATTCATTTGGCTTCGTCCAAAAATCAGTTTTAAGTAACGTCTGTGCCTTCGGAACAAGCGTATGTGCTTCAACCAGCAATAGGTTCGTGGGCTCTTGTTTTGTCCTACAGCACATCCAAATTCTCGGAAGTACCAAATATTTCCCAAGGCAACCGGTTTCTGGTGTTACTAAATGGTGTGACGATGGTCCCACTAGACTTTCTCGCCTTTAGAAGTCCGAAACGATCCAAACTTCACTGAAATCGGTCAAATAGTTGTAAATCCTGTTGTCCTGGCATAAATCACTCGATCGTTAAAAAAAAAAATTATATTTCAGAACGTTTAAGTATCCATCAGCGTCCTCACAAAATGGTTGAAAATTACATAAAGAAACATGATTTAGTGGTCGCTCTGGAATTCGGGCAAATGACTGATCTACCGAAAGTTGGCGTATCGGTAGAGTTCATATCCCAACGTGACAGAATTTTTTTTCGTCACAATTTCGTTACTAAATTTTGATAACATTAATTTTCGAAACTCTTCAGAAAGTAAGCCTGAGTTGTGACTGTCACCTGCTGACAAACGCGCTGACAAACTCTTTTCCAGAAACCTTTTTTTTTCAGTCCCCACATAAAATCTCGATTTTGACACTTTGCAGGAAAACCTCACTTTCTTACCAATTTGGCTAGCCGGAAGCGAGAAAGTAAAAAATGTCGTGTTGAAAGCACAAAAATCGTAGAAAAGCATAAAAGGTTCGAGATTGTCTGTCTGAAACTCGACAAACTGTGGTGGGTACTATGGGGAGTATACATAGTATTTTTAGATGACGAGACGAGACGAACTATGCCAAATATTCCGCTGTTATGGCCCGTTACAATTTCATTACTCTCCCTCTCTGTTGCCTTGAGTTTAATTAGAGAAAGTGTTTTCGATTTAGCCTGCACTCGGTGCAGATGCACTACTTCAGTGCAGGTTGGCGCTACAAACCCCAAACAAAACCTGGCCCTGACTGAGGTCCTGGGTTCGAATCCCGGTAGCAGCAATTTTGTGTTGGTAGCATGGATGTCACACCAAATATTCATTTGGCTTCGGCCAACAATCAGTTTGTTTAAATCTGTGCCTGTGGGTCAAGAGTATGGGCTGGAACCACCATGAGAAAAACTTTCATTCCGATTGGTAGTTCAGTGGTTTTTCACTTGTTTTTCATGGTGTACCTTTTTTGATTGGATAAATACTGACCAATGGTTTTCTTCCCCTTCCTCCAATTTTATCGCACCCCCTCCCTGCGTCTGAAGTACAACTCCCTACGAAGTAAAGTGACCTTGAACCCGTTAACGTGACCTTGTTGATTGCTTTGACCTTGACATACTATGAACATGAATTAGTGTGACCTTGACTTGCAATGACGACCTTGAAGAAGTACTTCATGAATTAAATTTCAGGTTGCTTTTTGTTTACTCTTCATGTGACCTTGAATTTTTGTTGGCCTCACCGAGGTTATTTTTTTCATTATCATCATATTATGTGTATCTTTATACATATGTCACACATATTTTTTCATTACATAATATTGATTTTTGATTATTAATATTGCCTATTTGGGAGAGTTTTGGCGTATGTACCTATACGACTTGTAGCCTCTACACGAGGGGGTAACCACTCCAGAGATTCCTTTAGATTCCACTGAGATTCCATAAAGATGTCCAAAGATTCCCAACGATATTCATAGAAAGATGAACCCCGAAGGGGTAACCACTCCAAAAATTCCAAGATTCCCTAAGATTTGATAAAGATTTTTAATGATTCCCAACGAGATTCCCAACGAGTGGTTAACCCGTCGCCTCTACATAATGTCCATTTCCTGGGGAAATGTTATAATTATGTTTATTTATTTGGTGTTATTGTTATTATTTTGTTACTATTGTCCTGGTAACATTAGGAACTATTTCAATATGTTGTGATGTTGTGTTTTGGAACCAACGCAAAACTGTAGGTCCCCATTATGTACCAACACAATGAGCTGGTATTTGGTAATGCTGCCAGCTGAGCACGATGGATAATTCTTGAAATGGTCTAGTTGCTGGGCTTGTCCCTCCACCCCTCTATTTCTACGACTAGGTAGCTATTTTATCGTTTCTTTATTTATTTTATCTTTATTGCAAAGGTTCAAAGCATGTTAATTAGATATTTTTAATTGATACCTGTTGTTAGGTAACTGTAGTAGTATAGTAATTTGTACTTTTTATATGTAAAGTAGAAGAAATAGTAAGTACCTAGGTTATGGTTACATACCTATATTAAGTTTTCTGAACCACTTTGTAAGAAAAGGTGTGGAGTCTGTTTAATGCTCAGTTTACAAGTCCAGTTAAGTTTTTTTTAACTGAGATTAACTATTTATCAGATCTACATTAAGTGCAGTCCTATAAAAGTAATCTTGAAAGTAAAAAAACCTTGATGTGATCAAGCTAAAAATGTACTTCATCAAAACTAACGGTTGCTTTCACCGTTTGCTTAAGTACTCTTTAGCATTAATGTTCCGAAAAAGAAGTGAACTGCCTTTTGCCATCCTGCCGATAGCGCCTTTATGCTTCCATTAGCTGGAGGGTCTGTTATATCCAGCCGATAACGATCTAGAACGACAACAAACACTAACTCATTTTTTTAAGTTGAAAATTCAGAGTAAACAAAGTGGCACGAGTAAATAGACGTGGCTCAGAAGTGGTACAAGCCATTTAGTGCCACGACTGTCGACAGTAGGATCCTGAAACTATCTCACGCTTTTTCGGAAAATTTTCGGAAAATTTGAGTTATGGTGAAATTAAAAATCGAAACACTATGTGCCCGATTAGGACCTGTTGAAAGCCACACTTTCTCGAGACTGGTTTTATGTTAAGTGATGATTTTCACTCACTAGGCTGTATCTAAGACTATGAGCCACTGAAAACATACTGTGCTAAATACTTAAGGGGGTATGCAAGTAAGACCTTGAATATTCACTTAAGAGGTATACTAAATGAGAGATAAAGAGACTTCTTTATGAATACTGAGGAACTAGCGGTCTGTAGCGTCATTGCTAGCTTCACAATGATGTTTTTAAAAATTAAGACACAAAAATCATTGTGGGTTATTTTTTTTTAAAAATCAGCCATTGATGGTGGAATTTCTAGTTTTTTGTAGAAATTAAATAAGTAGTTAAAAAGTCGAAGGGAGGCCTTCACCAGTCCTTATCGGACAAATAAAGTTTGATTTTTTTTAACTTGCTGATAACTCAAATTGTTATTTAAATTTATCTCACTATCATTTTGAGTCATTATTTTGTCAACAATCTTATCACTAGATGGTTTTTGTTTTTTCTTCAAAAAACTAATGAAATTACTAATTTGTCTATCGGCTGGATAGCCGACCCTCTAACAAACGGCAAGATAAGGGCGCTATCGCCAGGATATTGAAAGGTATTTCGCTTCTTTTTCGGAAGTTTAACGCTAAAGTGAACTTTTAGAGGACTCTAAAGTGGACTTTAGCGACTGGTGAAATCCAATGCAATTCAAGTATATCTCTTCTTCTAATAACAACAACAATTTCCCTCCTTTTAAAGTAAATATAACGGTGCAAGATGTTTCCAACGTATGGCGCAGAACAGTGTTGTTCACTGTAGTTAGGTGGCCTTTAGTGGAACCCATCTAAAACTGTAGGTCCCCATCGTGTAGTAACCCAAATTGTTATAGACGTAAATTCTATTTATGTTTTTTCCGACCAGTTTTTGAGTAAACAGTTGGAGATTTCAATGTTCTGAAATATAATATGCCTTTTCAGTGACCGAAATTATCTGGCTATGTTGTGATTTTACGATTGAGTAATTCCGGGCAATTGTTTTATTGGCAAAAACCACTTGATCGTAATATTTCATCAAAGCCAGTTTATTTCTGGCGTAAGAATACATTATATTTCAGAACATTTAAATATCCTACAGTGTCCTAAAAAAATGTTCGGAAAATTCAACCTAATCTAACGACTGTGGGCCCTTGGGGGCCTGGGGACTCCTGGAGGTGTATTCCCTTTCTCGAACGCCAGCAAACCCACCCAACTAACACCTTCAAAAATTATTGTAAGAAGATAAGGGATGCCATGATGCAATATATGGAGAACAGTTCTTCTTACAATAAATTTTGAAGGTGTTAGCTGAGTGGGTTTTCTGGCGTTCGAGAAAGGGAATACACCTGCTGGCTGGTGTATGATTCCACTACGCCTGCAAAACCATGATTATGTAATTTAAAAGTGGGTGTACCTGTATTTCGTTACGCCTGCGGTAATTTTCCCTTGACAAACCCTCTCTATAGCGAACTCTCTCTACAGCGGTTTAATTTAGACGGTCCCTTAATGGTCGCTACAGAGAGAGATACTTGTTTCTGCACTATGCGTTAGAAATTATATATATATATATTTTTTTTTTCAATTATTATTAAGTATGAAGTTATAGGAACTTCAGATATTGTGGCACACTGTGTCAAATGTATCATAGAGTGATATAAACCGTAAAATCGTCTATGACGGGTAAAAACAATAACAATTCCATGTTGAAGATTTTTAAGAAATAATTTGCAATTTGTTTTTAAGGGAGTTTGTAAGTCATCGCGTTATGGAACTATCAAAGGGAAAAATGAAAAAAATTGACTTTCCAGCCACCTTAAAATGGAAAACTGTTGCCCGAAATTTGAACAAGGATCGATCTATCTGACGATCACTAGTTTTAAGTTGTAGTTAGTTTAACCTGTACTTATTTCTCTAGTGTTGTTTACGTTCGGAAGGGGTAGGGAGCAGACAGCCAAGGAGGTGCCGGGTTCGAATCCTGGCACCACAGATTTTTTTCTTTTATGTTACACTCAAAACATTTCTGTAGAAAACATTTAAAGTCCCCCTCAGTCTTGGACCAGAGTAACGACAACAATTTGTTCTAAAAAGACACAGGGTTCCCAAAATTATTTTTGTTCAGACCTAGAAGTAGACTTAAGAAGAAGGGGTGACAATGATCTAAAAGAGTTTAGCAACGGCAATTCACATTTGTGTAGTCTATCCACCCCTGGATATCACTGGCGTTTCTTTCATCCAAGAATGAAAAGTAGTATTGATTGCATTCATACTGGCCTTTAATTGCAACCACATAATATCCTGTACAACACGAAATATTTTAGCAACTTGCTGAAACACTGCGAATATTGCTGTAATGTTGCTATTTTTCTGAAAACACGTTGGAAATATTTTATAATCTTGCGGATATTTTCTTGGACTAATACGTACTAGGTAGCAATGGTAATGACATATTTTAGAGACATTCCAGGAACGTTGACACCAATTTTGTTGTGATTAATGTTAATTTATGACGTTAAAAAGACATATTATGTTTTAGAGCATTTAATAGCCAATAGTGCAGACAAAACGTAAACAAATAGCGAACGTATGTTCGGTCTTCGGGAAGACACATTTTCTAACTTTGCTTGGGAGAATCCTGGAGGTTGCTAAAAGTACTGCGTGTTGTACATACTCACAATTGTTTCTGTTCGGAACATCAACAGAGTAAGCTGTGTGACATGTTTTAGGGGTTATCCTCTTCAGCTCAGCTGTGTACTTCGCGGAAGCAGGGTCCGAGCATTCGTACTTCAAGTCGATCCCGGATGCATTTTGGTGGGCGGTCGTGACGATGACTACGGTCGGATATGGTGACATGAGGTAACTGACTCCCTGTTGCAGGTGTGGTGCTGTTCTCCAGCGCCGTGTACTTTGCTGAAGCGGGCTCAGAAAGCTCTGTGTTCAAGTCCATTCCGGACGCGTTCTGGTGGGCAGTGGTTACCATGACTACCGTTGGCTACGGCGACATGACGTACGACGTACTCATTTTCATTTTTTCATCTCTCATAGGTTTGCGTTTGAGTTTTCATTTTTTTTTTGTAATTCTGGTTTGGGCCCCTCGGTAACAGTTTGTTTAGTCTTTAACGCGAAGTTTACGGTTTTCTTTTGTTTGGTTGAGACACTTATTATTTGGCTTTTGATTGAGATGTGGCGAAGATTTTTTTTTTTTTTTTTTTTAGGAAAATTGATGCCCTGTTTTCTTTTCCTTATCTGTTACTTGCTACCATGCTCTTCGTTGACGTTTCCCCATGTCAATGTTTCTGAGAAAACGGTTAGATATTTTTAATCTGTTTACAAATTTAATGTGTCTTTTTTTGTCGGAACCTAGTAGGCTAAGTTTTGATTTTACGATAGAGCCAAAAATGACTCGATCGGAAAATCATAATTTGGCGTAATATTTTCTGACGCTAATAAGACATACTATATTTCACAACATACGTTGATAAATATTCAAGAGTACTCTTGAAAAAAAAAATATCCAAAAGTCTCCTCAGAACCATGTCAGCAATATTAACAAACAGCAATATATCTACAGTCTCAATTAGTGTCACACTTAATTTTTCTTCATCAGGCATACAACAAAAATATTCTTGTTCTTGTTCTTGAGTGTTTTTAACGATGTCCTACCTTCAACGTAGGCACTTGATAAAATTATGGAAAATACAATGAGGTGCAAGAATACCGGTCAGTCCCACAGACATTTACACAGAGCGACCACACTATCGTGTTTTTTTACGTTTTTTCCGCACACTTTATGAAGAAACTATTGGATACTTAAATGCTCTGAAATACAATATGTCTTTTTAACGTCATAAATTATGAAGCTATGTTGTTATTTCACGATCGGTTAATTTCGAACAATTTTTTTTTGACAAAAATCACTCGATCGTAAAATCACAACATAGCCTCATTATTTATGACGTTAAAAAGACAAATTATATTTCATAACAATTATATATCCCATAGTTTCCTCATAAACTGTGCATAAAAAAACGTAAACAAACACGATTGTGTGGTCGCTCTTAAGAGGACGCTATACCTGACGATGCATTTTGTGCCGCCCATAAGATTAACATTGCGAGCGGCGATTCATTTTCAAGGCTTACCCTTGGTTGGAAAGACACAAAATTTTGCCTGTACCTAGCCCTAACAATGTTCTAGGGAGTGTTCGAAGCAGATTTCCCAATTTCTCACTGGTTTCTTTTATTGCAACTGTTTTGCAAATGCTAGCATCGCATACCTCAAGAAAAGTGCTGTATCTCGAAAACCAGTAAAAAAATGGGAAATCTGCTTCGAACACTCCCTAGAACATTGTTAGGGCTAGGTACAGGCAAAGTTTTGTGTCTTTCCAACCAAGGGTAAACCTTGAAAATGAATCGCCACTCGCAATGTTAATCTTATGGGCGGCAAAAAATGCACCGTCAGGTATAGCGGACCCTTAATGAATAGAATCTGCTATTAAGATTTGTCCCACATCTCAATCAAAGCTGACAACACACTTATCATTTCTTTTGCATTTCGTAGTTTCTATAGAGTTACTAGGCAGAAAATTCTTTGTTGGCCAAATACGATTTGCTGAGGTTCGCGGATTGGGATGGTTCGGGTTTCGCGGCGCGAAATTTCAAATCCGGTTCGGTAAAAAGCAGAGGACGGCGCTGTTGTGGAAAAAGAGTTGTTTGTTTCACCTGTTGTGCCTATGTAGGTAGCCGTTCACTTGTACCCCGTAAAGTGCGGTAAATACGTTTTTAAATACGCTTGAGTTGTGATTTTTTTTTTAAAGATGGCGGAGATTTGTTTAAACATGTAAATAAAAATAAGTTCTTGGTTAAAAGGGGTTTTTACCTCCGTTTAACAAGGTTGGTATCTGCAAAAAAAGAACTACTTCGAAAAGAGGTTAAGTGCCTGAGTTGGAATTTTTTCTAATGATGCATTTCTCCAACTCATAAGGTTAACATAACGGTGAACTATTTTTAATTTTTTGCCTTGGTTTAAAAGACTCTGAATTTGGTTCTGGGCAGATTTTGGAATTCTACAGTGGTTGAACTAAAAAATAACTGGAAAATTAAGGCTATGTTTAGGTGAACTTAAGAGTCTTTTCAACTAAAGTCAACATTTAAAAATAATCGCAATGGGTGAAAGAAAGTTTCGACTACTGAATTAGGCGGAGGTTAAACACTTCCTGTACAATATTTCATACAATATAAAGTACAAAGTGAAGAATCACTTTAGTATACCTACACTGAAAAATTTTTGAAAAGTGAAAATTGATCTTTTCGCACTTTTTTGTGTTCGGGGTACTCGTGTTCGGTGCGAACATGTGTGTGCACACAGGCAGCTCGTATTGGTGTGCCTCGATGCCTCGTCAATGTTGTATTCTCTACCTCTATCTTCCTTCCCTCTTCTTTTGTCATCTTCTCACCGTGTGTTGTTAAGGCGTTCTTACACGAAAACAAAACCCTGGTTAGTTGAACAATTTAACTACTCTAGATCTGTGATTAGTTCTCTATACGCTGTTAAGGTGAAATGGGAGACTGATCCTTATTTATGTTAACCTGAACCAAAACAGAGCAATTATCCTCATTTTATCAGCGCAGACTCTCTGTCTCTATTATCCTAAAAAGACAGACATTTTGTTTGAGAAAGAAACAGTGTTCTTGTCTTCTTAAATAACAGGCTAAGGAGAGGGTCCTAGTGTATGTGAGAAGGGTCTGATAGGCCAACTCCAGTAGTCTTCTTAGCCTGTTATTTAAGAAGACAAGAACACTGTTCCTTTTTCAAACAAAGTGTAGATCTTCTTAGGATAATAGAGACAGATATACAAGTCTGCGCTAAAGTTGGTTTTATCATAAGTCACCTCCTTGTTTAAATAACAATAAAAATACTAAACCCTTGGTGAATCATTGAAGAACCAAACATCAACAAACAGATTCGACATTTTGGATCAGTGGGTTTGTTGTTTTTTGGTAATTCAAACACTGTGAAGTAACCAAAAGTCATTTTTCATTAATTTTTGTTTACTTTAAGTTCTTAAAAAAATGACTAAGGGTTTAGAACGGTTTTATTTCAATAGGGAGGTTAGTTTCGATGATAATATGAGAAAAGTGGTTTGTTTTGGTTCAGGTGAAACTAAATAAAGACCACCTCTCCCATGTCTTGTTAACAGCGTGTTCATCTTACCCTATTTTTGTTTTTCGTGTGAAGAGGTCTTTAAGGTTCCTACCACATCAAAACAGTGTTTCTTAATTTGACCCAAAACACGTTTTTTTTTCTTTTCTTGTGATATAGTTTAAATACGATGGAGAAAACACACGTCTAATTGTTTTGTGTTTGCACTTTCACTTGTGTGTTCACGTTTTTCAAAGAAAACCATGTATGGTAAAACTATTGAGAACAAAAGTTTAATGACGTTCATAAAAATATTGGATAAGTGCTCTGAAATATAATACGTTGGGACTGTTTAGTTCCAAACATTTTCTACTGATTCCTTATATTTCAGAACAAAAGTGTCCTATAGTCTCGAAGGCGTCTGCAAAAACATTAAGGTGTCACTTCTGTTCTAAACGTTTTTTTTAAATCGCTTACATGTAGCACAAATTCTAAATGATGAGCACACACTTGCTGCAGTTAACGAAATGTGCAGACAATCAACAATTTTAAGACTATCCACATAACCCTCTCTTTCTAAATATTCTGATATATGAAATGTCTTTTTAACGCTAACTACGTTGTGATTTTACGATTGAGTAATTCTGGAAATTTTTTTTTTACTGGCAAAAATCACTCGATCAAAAAATTGCAAACTAATTTCTGACGCTAAAAATACATATTATATTTCATAACATCCTAAATATCCCACAGGTTTCACAATGGGAATGAAAACAAAAACAGTAATTTTTGACAAGTATGTGGAAAAGGACATGTTTATACAGTTATAGGTGTAGCAACAGAATTTTGTACAATATACTTAAATCAACACAATTTTTTTTTTTTTTTTTTTTTTTAGAAGTTGGGTCAAAGTAAGTTTAACTGATCTATGTGGGCCTCTTTGGAACCACAATCACGGACAACTGCCTATCTATCTTTCTGTTAGACGATGCCGATCCTTGGATAATTTGATGTTGTATCAGTCCGTGTACGTATCCGACCGTGTTTGCTGCTTGGCGTATACACAAAAAAATACTCGGAGTAAAAAATACCAAACAAAGAATTTTCTTTTAACTAACTTTTGATCTACCAGTTGTGTTGCATTGTTTGAACTGATTTGGTACATGAGTCATGAACCTGGAATGTGTAGGAAATGTCTCGCATGACGTCATTCTTTCCTGAACTACATACGTCACCGATGTTTCACAAACTTTTCAATGTCAAGTCGGCGATGTGTTGTTCCTTTTTAACGAATGCATGACATCCACCTTTGGCTTTGCACTGCTTGAGGCTGTATAGAAAAGGTTGGTTAAGTAATCTTAACTCCAGTTAACTTTTTAGAGCTTTCACACTAAAGCAAAGTTAAAGTTCACGTAGAGGTAAAATGACAGTTGCCTGTTGAAACGAAAATTATATATTCCAATAGCAGGAATTTTTGTAGAAAAGCATGTATTTGAATTATAATGTTTTGAAGCAAAGTTTTTAAGGTTGAAAATTCAGGTAGAGATATTTTTTAAATATTATATTATAGGTAAGCCATTTACAAAAATTGGTAGATTTATTTCCTGCGACTTGTATGTTCTTTATTAATAAAATGGCTATACCATTCTTTTAGGATTTTATTCTAATTGAAATAAAACCATAGGAAAGAACAGTAGTAAGATGAAAATAAATAAACATCACAACAGAACAACCTTCGTCTTTAAAAAAAAAATTTGATTTCATTTACATCCACTTGATATTGAGATGAAAATTTTTGCTTCAGGACATTTTGAACACTCGAGCTGTGGGCCCCTGAGTACATTGGTTGACCGTTTTTTGTACATTTAGGCCGGTCGGTGTGTGGGGCAAAATCGTCGGTTCGCTGTGTGCCATCGCCGGTGTGCTCACTATTGCCCTTCCCGTGCCTGTCATTGTCTCCAACTTTAACTATTTCTACCATCGGGAGACTGATCAGGAGGAAATGCAGAGCCAGAACTTCAACCACGTCACTAGCTGTCCATATCTTCCTGGGACCTTAGGTTTGTATTTTGGAACCTTACGAAGGAGTAATTTACTTACCTTGCGTCCTGGAGTGGCAACACACAGAAACTGCCATCCCTCTCCACTAACGATACCTCTGGGGATGCCAACTAGAACGGCGTCCACAACAGGTTGCCGTTCATCTATCATGTCGATAATGCCGTAGTGCTGATGTACAGTCTTTGGAGGAAATGTCAAAAATGTGTCCAATGTCAATTGAGACAGTGACTCATGACTAACGTAGTAGCTACCTCGGAAGCGGGAAATTTGTTAAAGAGACGCGAATCAATACTCGGTCTGTAGCTTGAAAGTCAGTGTTCTAAAAGTACGACAACACTAGCGCACTGTGCTGCTTGAAAAATAAAGATCCAACTCATCAGACGTAAATTGCCCCACTCTATCCTTCAATGAAACCCTTATTATTCAAATTCGTAGTCATCTCGAAGTCGTTTCGAAGTTGATCAGACATAACCATGCCAATGATTGTACCTAATGACCATGTGAATTACAGGTCAGCATCTGAAGAAGAGCTCATTGTCCGAGTCCTCGTCCGACATGATGGAGCTGGAGGAGGGGATCCTTCTCAGCAGCGACGTCGCCAGTAAGACGAAGCTCAACTGCAATCCGCGCCACAATAACAACATCAACGCAATGAGCATTGAGACAGATGTCTGACTACTGGGTAAGATATTTCAGGATCACCGCCAAATGAATCAAATCAAATCATAAAGATATGTATTTGTAGAGATAGGGAAGTACAAACTACTCAACTGTGGTGTCCGGAACCTCCGTGATAAAAAATTTCATCTCTGGGCTCCCGTACTCCTTCTCTACAGCCAGGGTGATACTGTTAATCCTCTATGGAGCAGCAGAAGGTCTCACCCTGACTCTGAGGAGCAGAAGTGGGTGTCATTCTGGTCTCACGTGGCTCTGGAGAAGTGACAGGGGAGCCCAGGGTTGGAAAATTTGTTAAATGGCACTATGCTTAGTAATATAAGTCACTTAAGTGAATTGCGTAAGAACTTTATGATTAAAAAGTGAGGCTGGTTACCTCAAGCCTCAAGCATGCGAAATAGAGAAGTTGTCTGTGATTAATTTTGATGGGACATTTTCAGTGAGGTCAGCCCTGCTGGCGGCGAGCAGGGGTGGGTAGAATGCAGCACCGCTGAGACAGCGACAGCTCTTCGTAATCGAAACACCAACAGCAGAGGACTGAATCGCCATTTTTTGTAACGCGCGGCGCGGTTGGTGAATTTTTTCAGCTTCTTGTCTGCCTATACTCTACTGTTTTTGTACGTTTAATATTTGTGAATTTGCTTCGGAGTTTGAGAATCAGAGTGCTAGAAATGAAAATTTGAATGGTGGTTTTTTACGTCAATAATAATTAAAATAATGGTTGTGGTAAACTGGGCAGACAGAAAACGAAAATTTCACCTGGTTCCGTAAGTAAGAAATGAGGTGGGAATAAGTGGCGCTGCAGTGGTGAAATGACAGAAGGAGGGGCTGCAGTCTCGCCATTCACCTCACCTGCTCTCTGCCGCGCCAACAGCCATGGCCCCACGTTGGGCGCCACTTGGCGGTGCAGGGTACACCGTACACCGACGCTGCGCCACCAGACGTGCTTCCAACCAACCTGCGCTCCAGTAGGAGACGCCCAATTACGAACTACTAGAATTGTTTTTCGTTTTTTTTAATTGCAAAAAAATGTTTTTAAGTGATGAAGCATCATATCGGTGCGCGGGGGAGGAAATTTCTCGCGTGCCTGTGCGCATGCCTAGAGCAACTCACGGTGGCGAGTGAAATTGGGGCTGCAGGGAAGGGTTACGCTACAAATGCTTACTTCCTATTCTAACCTGTAGATGTTTAGGCTAGGGAGAGGAAATGGAAACATGGAAAAATTGATCTAGCAATACAATATGTATACTTATGTACCTAAACTTATTAAAATTTTCTCGAATTTTCGGTAGCTGTCTTGCTGAGTAGGTCCGTATGAGGAAAACTCGGCATGCGCTTTAAGGAAGTTGAAGTACCGATTGTTCATCATTTAATCAAGTTCCTCAAGTCTATTTTTATTTCGGAGCATTGTAGCTTATCCTCCCTGTAGCGATGTCCAATATTAATGTCTTGCCAGTCTCGAGAATACTGAAGCGATACACTGCGTGATAATATGTGGTTGGCTACAGTAGGTAGGCACCAACCTAATCATTTCTATGAAACGCGACTATTATCCACTGTATTGAAAATTTTGAGACTGCTTCGACGTTGATGCGAATGAATCTGTTCCCTGATAATAAAAAGTAATACCTACAATTTAAAACGTAATAGTTGGACAGATTGGTGAGCGAAGAAATTAAAATTTAACGACCTACTTTGAAAGGGGCTATGTTAGTAGTTATAATATAAAATAAAATTATAATAATTAACTGTGCACCTAACGCTGACCCCAAGATAGGCTACCTGTTAGTTTACCGAACTGATAGATTTGTTTCCAGTGTTTAAAGTTAAAATACCTTTTACCTCTGAAATTCAGGATGCCTCCTTTCAACGTGGGTCGATACGCATGTTATTGAAAGTGTAGCCTACATTTTAAAAAAGTTGCACGTATTTCGCTGCCATAGGTTCGCTGGTAGATAAATTAGAGTGCCGTAGCGCCATTTCACACAACGGCGCCATGCCTCGGGCCTTACAAGCCAAATCGTCTGCCATTTAATTAGTTTTTCCTATAACATAACATAATTTTGTAAAATGCTTCAAAGAAGAATCTTCATTTTATATTCCGTTGAAGGAAAAGAGTTCAGTGGTTCTCCCAATCTTGGTTTGCAAAAACCTTCCTCAGCCTACGGACTTATACCAAAATGTGTTCATTCATATTTATTTCTATTTTTTTCTTTCTAGTAAAACAGCCCGACTCCGGTCGGCAATCCAAGGCAAATATACCTCAGGCGTAATTCTGTGACCTATAATTATTCTTAAATAAAATTAATTATTTTAAACAGTCTTAATCCCCATACATTAACACACTGAATGGGGTTTAAGGAAAAGGCAGAAAGTTTGGCGCCCAACGTGGGGCTGAGCGCGAGGACGCCGTTGTTCCCGTGTAACCCTTCCGACCGCTGCTCCGCGAGCGCATGCGAGTGTTTGTGTCTGGCCCCCGTGTATGGGGTCACGTGAGTTCTCTCACAGCTATTTGTCTTTAAGCACTGTTTTAAGTGCTTAAATTTAAAAAAATATTTTTGGGCTGTGTGAATGGTTTTTCGATTTATCTAAACATTTAGAAATATCGGAAATTAGCTTATTTGCCTAGCTCCAATTCTGTCGTACAAAGATTCTGCATTCATTCCTTGGGGTTTTGTAAAATAATTTTTATTTATAAATGTTTGGATTTCGATTTGTTACTTAAATTAGTTATACTTTGTCAACAAACCCTCTTTTAGAGCCTAACATTCTGTCCAAAATAAAAAGGTTCAACCTGCTGATGACATGGGGATGACAAAAAGGCTCTCTAGTTGGTTCGGGTGACAACTGACAAGTTACCAACGAACAAATCTGATATAATTCCAATGGTATATGACACGGTGAAGGCGAAGATTGATATTGTGTTGAAAGTTCGTCTTTCCCTTACTTGGTGACTTAGTCTCCGTCCCACCATCCTCAGTTAAAAGGAAGACATCAGTTTTCTTATAAAATTCTCCAGTTTTCCTGTTTTCTGAAGAAGAATGTTTTCTGTCTAAAAAATTAACTGGAGGTATAATTTAAGTCTGTTGAACTTCTGACACCCGTTATACAGAGAAAAGCTCATTCCTACTGTCATATTGAGATTATTTTATCGGTATCGTCATCTTAATCGGAGTTTTACCAACCTAACTGTGCATGGTGGACCCCTCTTAGGCTTTATACCACCATACGCTGTTAAAAGAAAAACGCAATCGATGATTTACTCTTAACTGAATAAGGTGGGAAGCAGCGTTCATCGTTCATCGAAGAAGGGATTGATGTTACAGTATACAGTGGCTTGGCAGCCTTGGTGGCTTCCTAGTCTATTTGCTTTTCTACTGAGACCCTATTCTACTTCCCTAAATACTTATACCGACAAAAAGTTGTCATTCTGGTTTTCGCTATGTCTTTGGCTTTTTCTCTTGTATCGCAATCAGTCAGTCACCAGTCACTTTAAGAAAACTATATGCGAAATTGTTACTCAGGTTATATTGTTTGTGTTTGTTGATATGGTTATTATGAAGCATTGATATATATACCTCTGGATATGACACTTCTTGTTAAAATTAATACTCACTTTTCTGGGCAAAGAGCACCGGAGATGGCGCGGTTCATAGGTACCGATAGTTAATCGTGCTGTATCCGACTTCAAAAGTTTTCCAACTAGTGTCATATCCATTGGTATATCCAATATCAATGTTACGATGAGGCCGATGCACAATCATTAGACTGCTGGCATATTTATCTTGGAAATGACGGTATACAGAGTGTGGTCCATTTAAAACAATCTATTTTTATTGTTCAAAATTTGAATTAGCTAGTCACTAAACAGACGCTATTATTGAAAAAATTTTAATCAGGTGCCATTTCAACGTTACGTACAGAAGGGGAGAAAACAGAAGTGCTGTAAATGGTGGGTTAAAGCGTCAGTTAGCTTAACCTCAGTTAAATAAAAAAAAAAAAAACCGACAAGGAAACTGTTCAGAAACATACCTCAGCACGCGATATTAGTTATATAGGAATTTTATTAACTGTCGGTTACCGATGACTGCTGGTGAAGCTAACTTTTGTTTTAACGGACAATTTTAATCGATTTTGGGGTTCATTTTAAAATTTGAGTGGAATGACATTTATGGGGATTGGTTATTTTGGATCTTCTTCAACCGAAGTGTTTATATGTAAGTTAAACATGGGTGCCACAAATAGAACCCATAGTTCTATTTGGAATTTTGTTGTCCTGCACCATGCAGCACCCATGCTTAACTTATAGGTAAATACTTTTTAGTGGAAAAAGTTCCGAAATACTTAAAGCTACCATTAGGAGTTTTAACATCTACCAAATAAATTATTATTACCAGGATAGCAGTAGCAATTGAAGACAAACTTAACAATATTTGAACTGTTGCCACTGAGAAAATTCTTTGTGTTTCCATTGATAGTGAGAATAATGGCAAAAGAGTGCTGGCTCAGTGACTTTTACAACCCTTGTATTCAGTTAAAAGTCCGTTTATAATAACTGAAGAATAGAAGTATACTTGAAATTCATATTCAAACTGCAATCTTCTATTTAAATAACTGGTAAATTCGCAACATTACATTAGAGTTTTATTTTTATTTTAACTCCTACTTGTTTTTAACCAATGTTACCAATCTATCGGGGATAGGGCTTATACTTAATTCGGACTTAGATAAGAATATGACTTATCGTCGTTTGCTGAGACCACAATTGGGGAAGATATTGTTTTTTTTTTTTTGCATTCCGTTTCCAGCTGGTAACGGGATTGGGAATGTGAGCTCGATTCTAATATAATCTATTTCCCGATCAAAGTAGGAGAAAAAATGTCGATTTCTTCTTTTCGATCTGAATTTAAGATTACAAGCGAAAATTCATTACAGTGAAGAGAATCAAGTGAATTTCGATTAAACAAAATCGATACCTAATTTTTAAATAATCGTTCGACTATCGTCTAACTTAAAAGAGCTCTCAGGTTTGTAGCTATCCAGGAACTATGTGGCTATAGAAAACTTACCTCTATCTTTTGTTATTGTTAATGCTAAAGTATTCACATTCGAAATATCTCGAAAAAGTTGATATTACAGTTGTCGCATTTGTTCTATTTTTTTCACATCATAAGTAGGCAAAAACTCTTCGACGTCATTTGAACACTAAACCGTAAATCTAATGGTGGAGTGACGTCAACGGGTGTGCTACCTTCTTAACCTTCACTGCTCTAGCGCTCTTTTACCGATCTCGCCACCAAAATCGTGGAAAATTGATTGACTTTGTTTTTTATTTCACAAAAGTCCAGTTAAAAAAATTCCAGCGAATTCCACGAAACGAACCTGTACCCTTCATCAATCATTACTCTCTTGCTTATTGTTCCTTTTATCTAATATAGTCATAGATGATTTCTTAAAAAATGGACAATTTTAAAATTTTATGAGAACGAGAAAGTGTATTAGGCTTTTGTCAGATAGACTGGGAAATTCTGTCGATGCTTCTAGGTTCTTCTCTCAATTGTTTCTATATCTAATACCCGTTTTAGGTACTCTAATATTTGTTTAAATTTCAGACTTTAGCAAACCAAGTAAAAAATGCAGGGTCTTGACCAAAAAGGAGTCTGCTCTTCCAGTACATAGAGGCCAGGAATTCAGGAGGTTCCCTCTTAGTTGACTATAGGAAATGTACAATGAACTACATACACCTCGTCAATTAAGACTGAAGGCGTATTGCTGTTTGTTGACGTTTTTCTATTGATATTTATTGGTTCTGAAATACGTGATCAGTTTTGGGAGACGTATTAGATTTCAGAACAAATAATTACCACTGTATTCAGACAGTTAACTTCAGACCTGCCTATCCGTCTGTATTATCCTAAGAAGACAGACACTTTGTTTGAGACAGAAACAGTTTCTAGGTCTTCCAAAATAACAGGGTAAGAAGAGGTCCTAGTGTATAAGATGGCCCAATAAGAGATAGTTTCTTACACACTCCAGACCAGTATTCTTAGCATGTGATTTTGGAAGACTCAACTCTCAAACTAAGTGTCTGTCTTCTTAGGGTAATAGAGACAGATATACAGGTCCTAAGTTAAGGTGGTTTGATCATAGTTTCATGACAAACGACAGCAAATGGCATTGTGCCTACGGGTAATTTCTGAGACAGGAAACCAAAATGTAATAGCGCGCTGAGTAAGAATGCCACTGTATATACATGTATATAATACACCACCTTTGTTCATTGTTGGCAGTTGTAATTCAACAAAAAGGTCAATTTTCATTCTACGCCAATTTTGGTCTCAAAGAATTTGCCTGCAATTTTGTTATATCCCAAAAATAAAGACAAATCAGAATGAAACCCCGCATTGGCTAGTGGAGAATTATTTGAACATCATCTGAGCTTTTTGTAATTATCAATTAATCTAGTATAAGCCCAATTTGTTCCTACACTGTGATACAAATATTATTTATCCTTGGGTTTGAATGAAAGGGTTAAAATGACGTCACGTTAACCCATTACGCCGTTATGTTGACGTCTATGTTACGTCGATGTGACGTCTACACGTCTACGTAACGTCTGTATACGTCTATATGACGTCTACACGTTTACGTGACGTCTATACGTCCATGTTACGTCTATGCGACGTCTACGTGACGTTAATACGTCTATGTTACGTCTATACCTATACCTGCAACCTGCTATACCTGCTCACCTAGAGTTATTCCAGTTTAGTTCCCTACCTTCTGCGCTTAGGGATTTTCAAGCCATATCCACTCTAACGGATTATATTAGAATTAAAAGAAAATACCTAAAAAATGCAATCACAGAGTAGATTTTGGTAAATAAGGTGTTGGAAGCGATTGGCCATGGGACAATACCTAACCCCTTTCTTCTTCACATTCAAATAGGTTTTCTCTAATATTTAATAAATTTCATTCATACTAAAATTCTTCTAATTCAATCCCAAATGAGTTCCCGCACAACAAAAAATGTTCTAGCAACATGCTAGATAGCCCTGAATATTGCTACAATCTTGCAATTTTACTAGAGTTCATGGACCGTATTAAATGTTCTAGAATCGAGTTGTACTCGGGGAGTTCGGGGCACTATGCTTAGTAACAGTGCCCTGAACTCTATCTCTACCGAACAGCTTGCGCGAGGGAGCTTTTTGAGACATTGCAAGGACGTTGCAGCAATATTTCGGTGTTGTACGGGTTTGTGGTTGCTGAAGTGTGGTGAGCGTATGGAATAAACGAATGAAAACTGATCTTTGCTGTGGTTAATAGACGGATGTCATGGCGACCTAAAGATATTGTACGAAACCATTATTTCTCCATTCCCCTGTTAACATTTATTTTTAATTTATTGATAACTTTGAATGAAATTTTATTATGAATTGAGCTGACTTTTTTCTTTCTTCCTATCTTTGTAGGGTCTCCATATCTGCCACTTGTAGGTATTATTTATGTACACTGATATAAGAAAACTGAAGATGTTTTGCTGTTTGTTGATGTTTTTTATGACACTTTTTATAGTGATAGGTTCGTTCTTTTGGTTATTTGCTTACTCTGAAATATAATATGACTAATGTTGTGATTGGCGAGGTCACGGTTGGGTATTGCAATGATCTAGCTATGTAATAGGTATACCTAATCTATTTTAAACAAAAATCACTCGATCATAAAATCTCATCATAGCCAGTTAATTTTGGCCGTTAAGAAGACATAGGTTGGTACCTAATATTATATTTCAGATCATTTAAATATCCAACCGTTTCCTCAAAAAATGGCCGAAAAATACGTAAAAAAAATAGCAGATATAAATTCCAACTTAACGACGAAAAAAAAAATCATTTATTTTCTCATTGTAAAGAGAGTTTTATTATATTTCAGAACTCAAGCCTGCCTACCGCAACTATTTATATCAGTGTAGACATACAATAACATGTTTGTGCTATGCAGGTAGGTAAATGGAATAATTCACAGTATTCACACCATACCTTACTTAAGAGGGAAGTCTACTCCATTGGAGAATTCATTCATTCATGTGTTCATGAGGAGCCCTCCAAGAGGAATTAGTTATATCAACATATTCATTTCGAATTTGTTAAGCCGAGATGACGACGAATTAGTTTTAGCGATGTTTTAGTGTTAGGAGCTTAACACGACCAAAGATCCGGAATAGAACCACTGGTATATGTGTGTCAGTGACTTTCATGGGGCCTACAGTTTAAGATAGGTGCCAAACTTACTCTGACGTTACCTATAGGCGTTGTAATGAGTGAACAGGGTAGGTACCTATACAAAGTTACACAACTTTAATTAGGTAGGTACATATATAAAGTTAAGTGAATCATTCAGCTACAATTCCACGAAGAAGAGGGAAATAGTGACTTACCAGCACACTTAAGAATGTTGAATAGGTAACCAGTTTGAAATGTTTGTCGACAAAATAAATAATTACCTGATATACCTACCTACCTACTTGACAAATGAACAGATAAAATACGATATCTTTGACAAACATTGTAACTGATCAGGAGCAATGGATGATTTCCCTATCATCAATACATGATAATCAACAAAACCCAGAACTGAACTAGGTACCTACTGAACATTACCCCTGAAATCCATACCCCGCCGAAGTTTATGAACGCCCCGAGATAATGTTGTTGGGTCTCTCCTTAAATGGAGTGACACTCTGATTATCATTAGCATTTTATCATCTTCTGGAGATCACAGTTCACAGTTTCGTAGGAAAAAGAAAAAATTTGCAAAATTGAAACGCCTCCAGAGTCCCCCCTGCCGAATATGCGGTATAAGTCAGGGAAGAATTTCAGGTATCGCTACCCAAGCCTCCCCCTGTACCGCACACCAACAAAGGCTATCCAGAGACGCTGTCAATGTGTACCATGCATTGCCACTGCACATCTATATACACCAAGCAGTTTCACTCAGACCGTGACTACAGTTACTAAAAAAATTATTCTCACCTTCCGTGACCAATATTATAAAATCTTTTTGACGAATTATATTTGTTTTATTATTTTACACAAACTCACGGATGATTTTTGAAATATTCCAGGTAGGTGCCTGTTTCCGACATTCTCACCACCACTCGACAAAATCTCGAAGATGACTTGTTATTTATTATACGTGTTTTCACACCTTTTTGGGGAGATGTCTATAATATTTGGTTAAAATGGGCACGGACAAACCTTCAAAGAACACTTTAAGCCAAAATTACTGAGGGAAAACTTTACTGATAGTGGGTTTCAATTAATCAGTATTGGCGGGAAGCTTTTTAGTTCTTAAAATCACCACCAGGGGGTTTATGTTCCACAGGTTTCATAGCTATTCCATTTATTTCCCTTATTAACAGGGGCGCCATCTTGGGGGGGGGGGGGGGGCAGGGTCCAGTTTGCCCCCCCCCCCCGCCGGAAATTTGGGGGACAATTATTTTTATCATGTCAAATATTTGGCGTTAACTTCATTATCACGTAAAAAAAGCAATAAATAAATAAATAATAATTTTCGCTGATTAATTAAGTCCAGATTGCCGGTAAATCTGGACTTAAAAATTAAATTTAAAAAAACGAGATAGTATAAAATTAATTGTAACTTTTTAAAAGTTGAATGCCTTGGACGCTGGGTCACTGAGAGGCACAGAGACCTATCAGACTGATAAGAGTGATAAGTAAATTGAATACCTATCTAATGTTTACAACTTCTTGCCCCCCCCCCCCCCCCCGGATTTTCAAAATCTGGCGCCCCTGCTTATTAATATAGGTATATTTTTATTTCAAATTTTAGCTTCATTTTAATCCGCTAAAATGTGTAAAGCAATACCTACCTAAATACATATTTCGTTTGATAAACACACTTCAGTATAAATGTAAATAGGTAGGTATTTACTTGAGCTGGAAACCTTGGTAGGTAAGGTACCTAGGTAACCTAGGTACCTTACCTACCTATTACTTTCTGTATACTTAATTTGTCAATTTTTGATAAATTACGTTTATTGTGCACTACCTATGCATTGTCCTCTAGCCATCTCCAGAAGATGATAATCCTAATAATAATCAAATGATAAAGTCCTAAACGAGTATCAATAACCTAAACCTAAAAACCTTAAGTAATTCGGGGCGTTCAAAATGTTCAGGACCAGTACCTATCGGAAATTACAGTAATGTGAGGGACAAAAGAGAAACTAGCGTCCTATCTGCAGTCAATGGTGGTCGTGCAATTACCAGAGTTATCTAATTCCGTGTAAAAAAGAAAAAATTTGCAAAATTGAAACGCCTCCAGAGTCCCCCCTGCCGAACATGCGGTATAAGTCAGGGAAGAATTTCAGGTATCGCTACCCAAGCCTCCCCCTGTACCGCACACCAACAAAGGCTATCCAGAGACGCTGTCAATGTGTACCATGCATTGCCACTGCACATCTATATACACCAAGCAGTTTCACTCAGACCGTGACTACAGTTACTAAAAAAATTATTCTCACCTTCCGTGACCAATATTATAAAATCTTTTTGACGAATTATATTTGTTTTATTATTTTACACAAACTCACGGATGATTTTTGAAATATTCCAGGTAGGTGCCTGTTTCCGACATTCTCACCACCACTCGACAAAACCTCGAAGATGACTTGTTATTTATTATACGTGTTTTCACACCTTTTTGGGGAGATGTCTATAATATTTGGTTAAAATGGGCACGGACAAACCTTCAAAGAACACTTTAAGCCAAAATTACTGAGGGAAAACTTTACTGATAGTGGGTTTCAATTAATCAGTATTGGCGGGAAGCTTTTTAGTTCTTAAAATCACCACCAGGGGGTTTATGTTCCACAGGTTTCATAGCTATTCCATTTATTTCCCTTATTAACAGGGGCGCCATCTTGGGGGGGGGGGGGGGGGCAGGGTCCAGTTTGCCCCCCCCCCCCCCGGAAATTTGGGGGACAATTATTTTTATCATGTCAAATATTTGGCGTTAACTTCATTATCACGTAAAAAAAGCAATAAATAAATAAATAATAATTTTCGCTGATTAATTAAGTCCAGATTGCCGGTAAATCTGGACTTAAAAATTAAATTTAAAAAAACGAGATAGTATAAAATTAATTGTAACTTTTTAAAAGTTGAATGCCTTGGACGCTGGGTCACTGAGAGGCACAGAGACCTATCAGACTGATAAGAGTGATAAGTAAATTGAATACCTATCTAATGTTTACAACTTCTTGCCCCCCCCCCCCCCGGATTTTCAAAATCTGGCGCCCCTGCTTATTAATATAGGTATATTTTTATTTCAAATTTTAGCTTCATTTTAATCCGCTAAAATGTGTAAAGCAATACCTACCTAAATACGTATTTCGTTTGATAAACACACTTCAGTATAAATGTAAATAGGTAGGTATTTACTTGAGCTGGAAACCTTGGTAGGTAAGGTACCTACCTAGGTAACCTAGGTACCTTACCTACCTATTACTTTCTGTATACTTAATTTGTCAATTTTTGATAAATTACGTTTATTGTGCACTATGCATTGTCCTCTAGCCATCTCCAGAAGATGATAATCCTAATAATAATCAAATGATAAAGTCCTAAACGAGTATCAATAACCTAAACCTAAAAACCTTAAGTAATTCGGGGCGTTCAAAATGTTCAGGACCAGTACCTATCGGAAATTACAGTAATGTGAGGGACAAAAGAGAAACTAGCGTCCTATCTGCAGTCAATGGTGGTCGTGCAATTACCAGAGTTATCTAATTCCGTGTAAAAAAGAAAAAATTTGCAAAATTGAAACGCCTCCAGAGTCCCCCCTGCCGAACATGCGGTATAAGTCAGGGAAGAATTTCAGGTATCGCTACCCAAGCCTCCCCCTGTACCGCACACCAACAAAGGCTATCCAGAGACGCTGTCAATGTGTACCATGCATTGCCACTGCACATCTATATACACCAAGCAGTTTCACTCAGACCGTGACTACAGTTACTAAAAAAAATTATTCTCACCTTCCGTGACCAATATTATAAAATCTTTTTGACGAATTATATTTGTTTTATTATTTTACACAAACTCACGGATGATTTTTGAAATATTCCAGGTAGGTGCCTGTTTCCGACATTCTCACCACCACTCGACAAAATCTCGAAGATGACTTGTTATTTATTATACGTGTTTTCACACCTTTTTGGGGAGATGTCTATAATATTTGGTTAAAATGGGCACGGACAAACCATCAAAGAACACTTTAAGCCAAAGTTACTGAGGGAAAACTTTACTGATAGTGGGTCTCAATTAAGGTCGACTACACGTACTTACTTGGTTCGCAATGCTACGTACCTACTTCAAGCCCTACTCCGAAGTTACAGGGCGAGTGAAAAGTGTTTATAGGGGGATGTAAACCTGAGACTCTTTGTCGTGAGGTAGTGTTGTGTTTTTGCATGGAATGGAGTAATAAGCCCACAGGAGCGATTTTAAACAGTCAACTACCAGTCCACATGTTTTTTTGACAGATCGCGAAAACACAACACTACCTCACGCGAAATATTTTTTTGTAACGTTTCAGACTAAAAAATGTATGATTTTATCGTCACATTTAGTAGAAAAGCTTGATAAATGTTTGTATTATTTACCGCCACTTACTTCACTTACGGAAGTGGGTAAATGCAACACCATTTCTATATTTTTTCTCCTGTAAAAGCTAAACATAGTGTCCTACTTTCAGTCGTTCGTTTCGGGTTCAAATAGCACACCATGTTTTGCTTTGAGAGTAGACACAACAATGCGATATTGCAATTACCAGTCTCCGGCAGAACTAATATGCAAACATTGTTTTGTCGAATATTTACTTTCGCACAGTGGTTTTGTTAGAGTTCGTCGAGAATGTATATACAGCCTTAATCAGTATTGGCGGGAAGCTTTTTAGTTCTTAAAATCACCACCAGAGGGTTTATGTTCCACAGGTTTCATAGCTATTCCATTATTATTTCCCTTATTATTATATTTTTATTTCAAATTTTAGCTTCATTTTAATCCGCTAAAATGTGTAAAGCAATACCTACCTAAATACGTATTTCGTTTGATAAACACACTTCAGTATAAATGTAAATAGGTAGGTATTTACTTGAGCTGGAAACCTTGGTAGGTAAGGTACCTAGGTAACCTAGGTAGGTACCTTACCTACCTTACTTTCTGTATACTTAATTTGTCAATTTTTGATAAATTATGTTTATTGTGCACTATGCATTGTCCTCTAGTCATCTCCAGAAGATGATAATCCTAATAATAATCAAATGATAAAGTCCTAAACGAGTACCTATTCCTAACCTAAACCTAAAAACCTTAATTCGGGGCGTTCAAAATGTTCAGGACCAGTACCGATTTCAGGGGTAATGAAAGCTGTGAAAACCCGTAAGTACCTATAATACCAAGTCAACTTCGAGGTTTTGTCGAATGGTGGCAAGAGTGTCAAAAACCAGGCATCTACCTGGAATATTTCAAAAATCATCCGTGAGTTTGTGTAAAATAGTAAAAGAAATACAATTCGTTAAAAATATTTCATAATATTGGTCACAGAAGGTGATAATAATTTTTTTAGGAACTGTAGTCACGGTCTGAGTGAAAATGCTTGGTGTATATAGATGTGCAGTGGAGATGTGTCCACCACAATAGGTATTATCGATCGATAAAATTTTGATAAGACTGAAATGAAAAATTCGTCAAATTTGAAAAGGGTAAGTACTTAGCTGCCAAGTCGACCAATCCCATAGGTACAAACTTGAGCTGAAAGGCCAAGTCGCTTTTTACCAATTTTGAATTCTTGTTCTTAGCTCAGCAGGCTCAGCTCCTCAATAGGAAAAGATTAAACGCCAAACTTCGAGTTTTGTTATTTAGTTGGAATGCCAGTGATGTATGCAGAGCCTGATCAATTGATCAACCATTGAGTTATAAATAAGCTATAAAATAGAGCCTACAAAAAATTCAGTCGTTTTATACTTTAGTCCCACCGTTTTTGGCCGGGACAAGGCAAGGTCATCAAAACGAATTAAACAAAAAAAAAATGTAATTTCAAAAACATTAAAAGGTAACATTAATAAGTAACGGAATTTAGGTACCTACGTAACCTACAACCATCGTATTTATATACGTAGGTATATTTGTATTAGGTATTTGTATTAGGGTGCGTCCCACCACGCCCAGTTAAAATTAAACTGGAGATTTGCCATGTTAACTTAAAAGTTAAATTTAACATGGTAAACATAGGACAAAATCTCCAGTTTAATTTTTACTGGGCATGGTGGAACGCACCCTTAGTTAACTTAATAGGTAGGTACATATGGGACAGTGTTTCGCCTACCCCTTACGCTGAGTTAAGACTAGTGGAAAGAACCAAAAACAATTGAATGATCTCAGCAAATCATGCGTTGAGTTCGGAAGGAACAGATTCTTCCTTAGCGATTGGACAAACAGCTTCTTCTTCCTGAATATCTTCTATTTCCGGTTCTAAAGAAGATTCTTCTTTGTTCTTAGAAACTTCCACCGAATTTTCTTCCTTCCTTGCTTTTTCTTTCACCTTTCCGGCGTAGAGCTTTTTCTGAATCGCCCTTTTTTCTATTTTCTTCTTTGTCCGAAATGCCTCAATTTGCTTGTTTACAGCTTCACGGAACTTTTGTTTTGGGGAGCCTTTCTTGGGTTCCAGAATACACTCTTCGCTTTCCGTCTTACTTATTTTGATGACTGGGATTTTGTCGGAAGCGATGGAACTTCTTTGCGCTGAGCTTGGGGGTGTTGAAGAACGCCGTCGAGTTAGTGCTGACTTTGGCGGTGGGTCGTCTTCCTTCCTTGGTCTAATATGGGAAGGTTTCTCGTGGATGATTGACGTTTTTGTGGCTTTGACAGCTTCCAACATGGGTGACCGCTTCTTTTGAACAGGAACGACTTCCTCGGGCATGGCGTTCTCTTCGTCGGAAGTCCCGGAGGAGACGGCTCGTTTCAGCAGGCGAGAGATCAATTCTGTGAAAAGTTGAGGTTACCATCAGCGATGGTCTTAGGACGGTGAAAGCTAGGTTCTCGTCAGTTCCGGACTAGATCGTACGGCATCTGCCTTCATAGACTTACCTTTTCGAACTTGATTTTTGCGGCCTCCGATCGTTTCTTCAGTGATCTTCTCGCTGTCCGCCTCTGGTTTCGGAGAGAAGTCCGGAAGGATGTTCTTCCACTTCGCAAAGGCATCGGATTCTCCACTTCCCTTCCTGTTCTTCTTATCCACCAACTGGAACATCTTCCGCCGTTCTTCGGTCCGCTCTCTTCTGAGTTGCAACTTCAAGTCGGCGTTGGCTTCCCGCAAAGAGCTTGTGAGGGACACAAGATAGTATATGATGAGGACCAAGAGCATCAGCAAAGGGATGACGATGGCCGGGGAGGCTACGTAGTCCAGAGCTTTCTGGAGGGTAGGATGGAGGGCTCGATGAAGGTAGTCTGTGAAAAGATGGTAGATTCTTCCGTACGAAGAGAATGGACCGCAGTGCCAGGAAGGTTCTATCCAGACTATAGCGAAACCCACGGGGAGTACACAGAGAAATAGCATCGTCAGCAGGAGAGCCAGGTAGAAGTTGTTTGATCGAGATGCTCGGAAAACGACCTGAAAAAAAGGTTTGTGGCCTGTAATTATGTTTATTCTATAGGAGATTACCGCACCACCACCTTTAGTATGCCCTAGGAAAAATCTACGAATTCCTAAAGAAAAGGTTCGACAGTTCGGTAGCTACAGACCTCGTGAGGTACATTGCACGTGAGAACAGCCCAGGATCTGAGGTACATCATCACCATCAGCTTCGCCAAATTGATGACAGGGAGCCCAGGTGAAAAAAACATCCCCATCCACACCATACCCTGGTTGTTCACTAGGTGAAGAATATTTTCAGCGATTTTGAAATCTCCGTACTGGGGAAACGTCTTCTCCAAGTCCCAGCACCAGCAGTGATTCAGCACTCGAACCAAGATCGCGCGCAAGAAGTCAACCACTAGAATGCTTACGACTGTCAGCACCTGTAAGAACAAAAATTCATGGGTGGTGCAGCCCAACAAAGGCCACCAGTAGGTCTATTCTCTTTCTCGAACGCCAGCAAACCCACCCAACTAACACCTTCAAAATGTATTGTAAGAAGAACTGTTCTCCGTGTATTGCATCATGGCGTGCCTTATCTTCTTACAATAAATTTTGAAGGTGTTAGTTGGGTGGGTTTGCTGGCGTTCAAGAAAGGGAATACACCTACTGGGGGTGCGTTAGTGAGGATCACACTCGAGGGTTGAGTCACCATAGGTATTCTTACCAGGTCCATGACGGTGAGTTTTACCAACTCCTGCCCAAACATCGTCTCCCAGCAGAGTTTCGACAACTTTTTCTTGACTTCAGGATCATTAGACGGAGGTTTCTTCTCCTGTAAGCTACCACCTGATTCTTTCGAGTCTACCGTAAGAGGAAGAGGATCACAGCGAGTGGTGACACACTTCTCTGGTTCATCTGTTGTCTGTGCTACAGTCGTTACTTCCGGTTCTTCTGAAGTATCCAACTCATCGTCTACTGTCTCAGACAACAACTTTTCAGCTTTCCCACGTTTTGACCCGTTTTTGGATTTTAGACCCCCAAACAATGCTTCCTTCGTCCAAGTAAACCACGCTCTTGTCAGTTTGCTGTTGATATCCGAAACTCCCGGAGTTGTAAAATATTCAGCCTCCCCAAAAGTACTCCCGGAACTGAAGTCAGTAGTCTCCGTGGAAACATCCTCTTCGTCGTAATCAAACGTCGGTCTTGTTGGGTCATCAACGGTAGAAGTGGTGTCAGAAGTGTAAGTCTCGAACGACACGCTACTTTTTTCTGGATCAACCCAACTTCTTAATGTGGTTTTTAACAGAAGAGGGAGTAATGTTGTCGTTAGAAGAGTCGTGGTTGCAGCGATTGTCGAACATTCTACTTCCACTTCGTAGCAGAAAGGTGTGACGGCCATCGAAGTTGTTGCTAGTGTCGTGGTTGGTGCGACTGTTGCCGTTTCATTTGGTTTTAGCCCTTGTAGTTCTTTTACCTGTTTAACATGAGGTTAAATATGTTTTTAGGTAGGAGACTTTGAAAAAAGGAAAGCTAAATACCACTTAATTATTTTACGTAACTTACCATTTTACTTATTTTCCAAAATAACGAGAAAATCAAGGTGTACAAATTGAGAAGGTTCAGGACCATAATTCTGGAAGAAAAAAAACAACAATTTTTTTATGTACCTACGTGGTGAAGGTATCTCTAGTTTGGCATAAGAAAAACCTTTTCTATTGGCGAACAAACTTAAAACTCACTTCACAAGAACAACCGTGGTAAGTATACGGAGGTTGTTGTTTTACACCAAGCTGGGTTTGGGCGATGTGGTGTTAAAAGTCTAAACAAACGTTTTACAAAGACAAGCCACTACCAAAGTCAACATTTATTAATTCACCTGGCAAGCTGTATCCGTAGACTTTTCCTAGGATGATATCCTTCCAACATCCCGAGCAATTCAAAGAAGATGGGGAAGATGAGTGAAATGATGGAGAGTGAGACTGTTATTTCGTTTTGGCGCCACCAAGAGTCACCAGTCTCTGCTTCGGTCGATCTTCGAACTACCACAAACACTATGTACGCTGATATGGTTAGAAGACCCAGGACCAGGAGGTTGACCAGCACCCGCAGCCCAAGCACTTTCCAGCTATAGGACAGGTAGAAATTAATGTTGGGCAGGTCCAGGACCAGGTAATATTTACCGGGAAAAAAATGTCATGAATTTGGAATTTGATCGTTTGTTCATCACTGAACTGGTTGAAAATTTTCAAAAAAAGAGAAGACATATCCTGGATCTCAAGATAATATTATTTAGAAAGCAAGAAACAATGAAAAAAGAGATTGGAAGTAGTGGTGGGAAAGTTTCCCGCCGTTTTCTAGTCGAGCGTAGCCGACGGGGTGCGCGGCGCGGCAGTCGCCGCTGGGCTCTCGCGCGGTCCGTACGTACTCGCGCGTGCGTATCGCACTCGGCACGTTCTTAGGGCTCTTTCTCTTTAATATTTTATTATTTTTCGAATGTTTAATTGTTCTTTGTGATATACTGTGATGTGACATCTACAGTTCATTTGGATACCTTGCTGGTTGCGTTAGCAGCATGCAGAAATCCTGTCTACTCGCTCTTCAGTAAAGGTAGGAATTTACTGTGCTTATTCTGAGACTTTTTACTGTTGTCGTACTCACATTTAGGTGGGTTCCGAACCACCACAGCCTCGACGTATATTTTACTAGACATGCTGAACATATCAGAGGTGAAAGCGGATCAAAAAAACTTTTATAGGATCGGGATCGAACCGGTTGTACCTACTTACTTTTTCTCGTCCTTTTTCTTCTCCGTTTCCTCAAGCAAAGCCTCCTTGAATCCTAGCACGATAGACGCGACACGGTTGTGTGCTGTTTCAGCATTTCCAATCATATAGTCCCAGCCGCTGAATAGTTTCCATGTAAAAGCGCACTCGTCGTCTTTTTCCGACAGCTTACTCATGCGCGAATTTTCAGCCATTCTGGAAATTAATCCGGAAATTATCTAAAGAGACAGAGTGGGATAATTTGGTTTGAATTACGCCTGGCATTCAGTTATCGTACCTTCTCAGGGTGGCAACAAAACTGTAAACGTAGACCGCAAGTCCAGCAATGAAGTAAGCGAAGGGCAATTTGTATCCAGCCCCTGGTTGGTCTTTTTCCGAGTAGTACCCATAGAATATAGGGGAATATTTGAGAACTCCTTCGAAGTCCCACATGGTCACCAGATAAGTCGCAGTAGCTTTCTCGTCAGCAGTCATCTGCATCCTCTTCGGTGACTTAGATCGGTCTCCAATCAGCAGCTAGAACAAAACCAGCAACTATGATGAAGCCAACTATAGCGCAGACCTGTCTATCCGTCTCTATTATCCTAAGAAGACAGATTTTTTGTTAGAGAAAGAAACAGTGTTCTTGTCTTCTTAAATAACAGACTGAGAAGAGGGTCCTAGTGCATATAAGAGATGGGTCTGATAGGGTCACCTTACGAAAAAAAGACGGTCAACTTTGTAAGAAGGGCCAGTAACAACTGTTTGCTTATACACTCCATCAGTCTTCTTAGCCTGTTATTTAAGAAGACAAGTACACTGTTTCTTTCTCAAACAAAGCCAGGTCTGCGCAAAAGTTGGTTTCATCATAGAATTGTCACCTGGCAAATACCAGTTCCCCACCCATTGTGTTAGTGCATGGGACCTACAGTTTAAGGAGAACTGAGCTTATCAGAGGTGAATTCCGATCGATAGTTCTGTGTCGTACCTCAGGCACCATGACGAAGCAGGCCAAAATCACGGAGATTACCAGGTTTACCCAAAACATCCACCGAAGGAATGTAAAGTAGGAGGCGACAGCTGACCCAAAATGGGATTCGATTTCTTTGATTCGCAGCTCCCAAGGAATTATTTGTGTCATCATGTTGGTTAACTCACGGCGGCAGTACTGCAAATTCTACAAAATACAAAAATAATAAATTATACAAAGGAATTGTTGGCTCCAGTGGTGGAACGATGGGAAGTTCAGGTTCAAAGGTGCCCCTCTCTTCACGTGTGCAAGGTATCGTAAGTTGCCAGACGGGTGACATCAGGTGGCCATCTCGGCATAGGCTTCTAACCTTGAAGAGAGCAGCGCAGGCTTACAAAACCCATGCTTGGCTCACGGTGTGGTGCCTTCACTAAGCAGTTTCACTGAGTTCCTTACATACCCCACAAAGTAGTTGTGCACATAACTCTAGGTGCAAGCAAGGAGCTAGGGCTTGGGTGTAGCGGGATACTGAGGTGATACACAGTCGAGTTTTACCCCAGCCGGTGACGGCCAGATTCCCGTTACAGCTGGGTAGGTATACTTACTTTGACCATGACAATATTGAATCTTGCGACGATATCCTTAGTGTTTTTGCTCTGTGCGAGACGCTCCTGCAATTCTCCCTCATGCTTTTTGACGTACTTCTTTGCTTGTTTGACCAGCTTAATTTTGCGCCGCATGCTCCATGGTTGCAGCTTAACGTTACTCAGCACTTCCTTGTGCAGACGGATATTTTCAAATATTTGCTCCTGAGCTGTTCCTTCTTCCACGGACACGGCTGTTCTGGAATATAAGATAACGAATGAAAAGTCTCTAAGTTTTGGCCCCATGCTACCAACAGAAAATTGCTGCTACCGGGATTCGAACCCAGGACCTCAGTCGTGCTAGTCTAGTGTTTTCCCACTATTCCACGGTAGCTCAGTGGTTTTTAACGTACTCCATAGAGCTGTTGGTGTAGACCGACGACCTTCTGCGCCCCTCACTGTCAACATCCTGCTGCGAGAATGGAGAGGAAGGTCTGCGCTTCCGACGTCTTTGGCTCGCCCTGCGTGTGGACTCCCTCCGGTTTAAAATCTGGGTTACGCTCATGGAGTAGTCATCCTCTTCCTCATCATCTGTAAACAGAATCACGCTTGACAGTCGAGCTTCTCCCCAACCGGTGAAGGCTAGGTCCCAAGGTACCCATTAGGTACCAGAACAAATCAACGAAGAGAACCAAGAATCAAACGCGAAGAGTAATAAAGGCATAGCAATCTTTTTAAGGGTGTACAATACGTGTACGCCGACTTTCAAATAACATAATCACATGTTCACCGCCTGTGAACAGTCTGTAATTATTTCCCTTGGGCAGGATGACTAAAAATTAATAATTCAATCTGAAATATAAGGAAGAGTTACCGGGAGGATTGTCGGTGGTGAAAGTGACCATGTCCCTGGTGACGGCCGGGGGTGAGCCCGGGTCGAATACGTTGACAGTGACAGACGTGTCAGAGCAGTCACTCCGGTCACGAAATGTCACGGACAGACGGTCCACTGACGGCTGCGGTGATGGAGGTTCTACCTATTGACAGTGGGCATTTTATTTATTTATTTATTTAAAATTATATTCAAGATATTTTTAAGGTCATACTTAAAAGCCAATGCTAGAAAATATTGGCTGGAAATCTATTTGGTACCTACTTACATTAGAATCCTCGTCCTTTTTCCAAAATCACCCCCGGGAAGTCAGAGAAAGACTGAGATTGTTAAGGGATGACACCTGTGGAGGTGTGAATAGGGGGAAGGGGGAATGTCGATTTGCACTCCAAGAGGAAAACACGCGAACTCCCTCATTTATCACCAGGGGTGGGGAGACTACTGAGTGAAAAGCCCTCCCCCCATTAGTGCGAGTGCTGGTCAGAGGGGCGAACATCGGGAGGAGGGTCCCTACAGGGGGGATTCCCGCCCTGGTGAGAAAAGTGGGGAAATCTGGGTTTTTAGTGACGACAGATTGGTTTTGTACATTGTAGTTGTATGAGTATATTTCCAACCAATCCAGAAAATTATTGAAACGATCGGGATCGAACCGGCGTCTCTCGGCTATCACTTTAGGTATTGGTGGTGTCATGTAAGAAAGGGTGGAGATCGCTGAACAGGAGTTAGGTTTGAATCAGCACGCGTTTTCCGGTACAGCTAATGCGTACTGGCACGCAATCGCTACCAATCATCCTTCATCATCGATTTATTCATAGTAGATTTCCCTCCAATGTTTTCTAACAATTCTTTTTTAGTATTTCAGAACCTTAGAATCCCCTTGATTATAATTTTTTTAATAAATGATGAGTCTTTGGTTGAGAAAATTTTGAAAATGACTGTTTTCAGCTTTTTCTATGTACGAGTAGAACCATACCAAAATAGCTAAAATAGAAATTAGAAAACTTTTTACTCTCTTCATATGTAACCTCCCCATATCTCAATGCCTTAAAATTTATCCAAAAAAAATTGTCAAAAATACCTGGATACCCTCTCGCTCAGGTACTCGAAAATCAACAGACCCTCCCGAGCTACGGCGAGGTTTGGTCAGGTCCAGGCGAAGAATTCCCTGGGTAGTTCCCCCACCACCGCTGTCCGTTCGAAGTGCCGGGCTGCGCCGAATAGCCGAAGTTTCAGGCACAGAAGCCTCAGCCATCGTCGAAGAAAGGTTCTTATCAGAGAAAATGTGCTGGATTAGCGCTTTAAACCAGGCGGTCCCAGCTCATCGAGCGAGTCCTGATGCATGGGTACCTGGAGGTGTATTCCCTTTCTCGAACGCCAGCAAACCCACCCAACTAACACCTTCAAAATTTATTGTAAGAAGATAAAGCACGCCATGGTGCAATATACGGGGAACAGTTCTTCTTACAATAAATTTTGAAGGTGTTAGTTGGGTGGGTTTGCTGGCGTTCGAGAAAGGGAATACACCTCCCGGCTGGGGGAAAACTTGACTGTCGGGCGTGATTCTGACTACATTACCTTCTTGTGTCGAGGAGCCACGGAAGGTCCTTAACGCATTCCTTTACTTAATGATGCATTTCTGCCACCCAAAATGCTAACATTGGGAGATTTCGAAAAAAAACTGGGAAATTGGAGAATCTGCCTCGATTAGTCCCTAGAACGTTACCAAAAAAATTTTTGGTAGGATCGCGATTGAACCAGTGTGATCTTGCTCCCAGTGTTTCTCTAAAGGCAGCCAACTAAGCAGAGCCTAAGCACTGTCATTTGAATGAGACCATATACTGAGCATAACATAACTTACCGAGAGCGTGATAGTGACCTCACTGACGAGGCAAGCAACACCTTTATGCCATCGTAATGTCCCCCCCCCCCCACAAAACCACCCCCAGCAAACCACCCCCGCCCATGTATCGCGTTTCATATTTCCCGGGTAATATGCCCGTCAGTTGTCATGCTAACCTGCCTCTCCTTCTTTCAGACTCAGGGGATGAAAAAAAGTTCACTCACCCTTACAAGGTTTTCCTGAACTCTTATTAAGGGGTGGATAGACTACTCAAATGTGCATGAGACTGTTGCATGGTATCAAAATTGGAGAATCTGTGTATCAGCCGCGATAAAGGACTTCTAAGCGGTGTTGTAGGACCTTAAATTTGTTCCAAAGGTCTTCTCCCTTCGTAGATATAGCGGGTTGAAAATTTTGAGACAGTAGAGTAGCTGTGTCCTTGTCAGACTTCGATTGTTTATGGTTCCTACTTCCTACAGTTAGCTTACAGTGAGGTAGGTAGCAGAAGATGCGGAGCTTAGCAGAAGTAGCCAAAGCTTACGTCATTTTCAGTATTTTCACCTCCTATACCAACCTAAAATCCGGCCACTTTAGAAGCAATAACTTTCTGTTTAGTGGTCAGAATCTAAAATGCGATAATATTTAGAAACTAATTCAGTCAGCCATCAGACTGCATATATATAATCCAATCAAAAGAAAATTTTTGATAGGATTGGGATGGGTGTGTCGGTGTGTCACTAGGCTTTTGAGTCTGCTGAGGAAAACAGTGGGCGGTGCTACCATCTCAAAATTACGGAAAATTATCAAGTAGGTCAGGGGAAAATGACATGGCGGCCGCGTGACCTGCTGTTATTCGGTGCTAAAGAAAATGTTTAACGAGAAATTAGGGGATGGGTTTTTAATATATTTAAAGCGAAGGGTAGATAATTGGAATTGCTGTTGGCTGATGAAGGGTGTGGCTCCGACCCACTCTCTAATGACTGCCCTGTGGTGTCCGAGCGCTCTGACAGATGAATCGTGTGCTGAGAGACCTGGGTTCGAATCCCGACTAAAGGAATTATTTTTTCGGTCTTTTCCTGTTTCGGTAGAAGCTATTTTTTTTTTTTAGCTTCGACACATTTTTGGACCTACGGATTCGTTAATTGGTGTTTAGCAGCTATTTATAGTCGACTGTTGTTAGCCTGCAGATTCATGATTATGTAATTGTAGAGTCAGTGTACACGTCAAATAAACTTGACAGTTGTTGTTAGCCTGCAGATTCATGATTATGTAACTGTAATGGTAGAGTCGGTCTACACGTCAAATAAATTTGGAAGCAGGAAGCTGCCCCTAAACCCACCACCAAACTCTACCTAAAAAGATCAATAATTGTCGGTACCTACTCATAATATTAGGTATATTTTACGGAAACTTTGTCAAATATGAGGAAGAAAAAAATCATCAAGGAGAACAGTAACTAAATCTGCAGGGAACTTCTTTGTAGGACGCGATGTTGAGGTCTTTGGCGTCTGGGCCCAGCATAGCCTGTATCCATGGTACATAGTGCGCTGTCCGCACGTACGTCGCCGACCTGGCCTCTTCACAAGTTCCGCCGTGATGGTAGGAGAAGGCCCCTATCTGCATGTAGTCCTTGTAGAGCAATGGACCGCCCTCGTCTCTCTGAAAATATTGCGAGCTATGACGCGGAAGTACCCCTGTTACAGGGGGATTTTCCGGAAAAATTTTTTCGGAAAATTTCCATGGAAAATTTCCGGAAATTTTCGGAAAATGTGGTAATTGTTGGAAATTTAGTGTTGATTGGCTGTATAACGCCTAACAGGCTTAGCTATTGGTGGATTATGTGATGCCGCAGTAGTTGCCGACCCCTTAATCTCTGATAACTGATAAGTATCATCCGCGTCTAAGGAGCCACAAAAAAACTCAAAACTGGAGCTCTAGAGTCTTTAAGTGTATTAATAATTAGTTCAGAATGCTATTCTGAAGATAGCTAAAGTAACGGTTTAAGATTTCTGTGAACGGTAGTCGATTTTCAGGTATATTAATAAACGAATAGCCCCAGCTGTAAACGTGATACTTAATAAAAAACCCCGCGAAATTCTAAAATTTTAAGTTAAACAAAATATTTATTATTATTATTTTTTTTTATATAAAAAAAAGTCATGGAAAGAAAATTTTACTATTTGGAAAATTTCCGAAATTTCCGGAAATTTTCCGAGCCCCTATCACTGCCCCTGTATATTTCAGGTTTTCTTTTACGTTTCGTTGACCTTGTCCCTCCTAATAGAAGTTGAGGTCCGAGTATAAAACGCCTGGCTTTCCAGTTAAATTACATTATTGAGAAATTCATCTGACATATACATCTACATATATACTTTTTTTTAGCTATTTTTTAAATATTGTTAAACTTTCTTGCGATTTGATGTCAACCGGGAGAGCGTTGTATAGATGAACACCAAATTTGGGGGATAGTTTGAACGAAGGGAGGTTAGCAAAGTTCCCTACATGCATTGGTATATTTGAAAAAGTAGACATTCTTCAACGTTTCATTAATTACCTCACAAGCAGTGTGGCCAACTTCAGCATTCTGAACACACATCATGCCCACGAAAGGAATGTGGTTGTAATCATCAAGGGGGCACAGCGTCTGATACGTTCGCAGGTTTCGTTGGATCTTCAATCGCTTTGATGTTGCCCAGACTGAGTGATTCTAAACCAAGTTAAAGAAATATTAAGACAATCCGGGTCTGGTCCCGATTTGTCAAGAATTTTTCCTGGTGAGTCGTGCCCTGGTGGGTTCCTGGCACGAAGTTTTTTCATAGACACCAACCTTTGCACCCCAGCCAAGCACTGAAACCTCAGTCTCATCAGCGAAGGGGTAGTCGGCAGGGGGTAGAGTGACCTGCTGAATTTTCCGCCCGAATTTGAGTGATGTATTAAGCTTGACCAGGCAAACATCATTTGCGTTTGTGAGTCCCGCGTCATCGGTGTCCCAGAACTCGGGGTGGATAAAGGTCTTGTTCACCGCCACATGTTTACCCTTCGTGTCTGCCAGTTTTACAGCCCCCGCCAAAACCTCAAACTGCCCTCCAACGCTAGAAATTAAATAAAGAATGATGGAAAGCAATTAAGGAGGTCGTCCACCTAGCCGCGCTTGACACCTACCCTTCTTTTAGGAAAATTTCATCATGTTCTGTAATATAATATGACACACTAGCGTCTGAGATTCGGTTCCCTTTCGATCTGATAATGCAATTGGGTGATTTTATGTATACTAAACCTTAAAACTTACAAGAAGCAGCAGGTCCCAGCAGTGAGAATCCAGTCTTTAGTGAGAACAGTGCCAGCACAGTCAAGGTACCCTGGCCTGATAAAGGCCACCACAAAAGGGTACTTGCCTACCTTAACCTTTGTACCCCCCACGATATAGGGTTCTGCAGACACATCTTCATAGTCGGAATCCTCACTCTCAAGCACGGGAATCCCTGAAATAGGATTCAGTATGAAGAGACAAGGGCAGTAGCTGATTCTGTCGAATGTATCGAGTTTATTTGACGTGTAGACCGACTCTACAATTACATAATCATGAATCTGCAGGCTAACAACTGTCAAGTTTATTTGACGTGTACACCGACTCTACAATTACATAATCATGAATCTGCAGGCTAACAGCTGTTAGGTTTATTTGGCGTGCACACTATTTCATGGGTTGATGGCTGTCCGTCAGCCTGTGCCTCAGCACCAGTGGGTTTCAGTGGCCGAGTTGTCAATGAGTCCGATTTGTGTCCGTGAAGTCTGGGTTCGAATCCCGGCTTAAGGAATATTTTCCACTTTCGGCATGGTTGTAGGTAGTTCAGTTCAGCTTCGGCCAAACTCTTATGGTATTATATACCTAACCTACCATATTATATCTGGAATTGGTCAGCAATGTCCATTGTAGCCTCTCTTTACTGCAACTACTTGCACAATACTCAATGTCTTCAGCCTAGTGTAATAGAGGTATTACAACTACACTCGACTTCCTGTACTACTTCCACCTTATGCACCCCGGTAGTCGAGTTTTCCCCTACACGGTACCGTAGGACAGGCTATAGGCTCAGATCCGAAAAATCTTAATAAGTCGGGAAACGATTCGGGGTCCTCCTGCTCCTGCCATCTAAGTCAGTAGTGGATTTTTAACATACCATAAGCATAAGAGTCAAGAGGGAGGCAGCCCTTAACATTGTGACGGAGTTCATGGTGAAGTTGGAACAACAGTAAATCAGTGACAACTCGAACTGATAGTAAATGTTTCGTTGTCACGCTCCCGTCAATGACGGACATACCTATACACTTGAGGGTGTATCTATTTCAATTGTCCGATAAGATCAAAGGAGTAGACTACGTTTGTCAGTAACAGGTAGTGGCGGCCCCTGCTTTTTACTTTCCCATATAAACGAAGTGTGTGTCTACTAGTAAGTATTGTGATCGTGCAAAAAATTTACATACCTATTTTGATGCAAGTATGTAGTTACTTCTACCGAAAATGCGACTAGTACAATTTTCAAGATCTGTCAACATCTGTCAAGAATTTTTTCCTGGTGAGTCGTGCCCTGATGGGTACATGGCACGAAGTTTTTTCATAGACACCAACCTTTGCACCCCAGCCAAGCACTGAAACCTCAGTCTCATCAGCGAAGGGGTAGTCAGCGGGGGGTAGAGTGACCTGCTGAATTTTCCGCCCGAATTTGAGTGATGTATTAAGGGTCCGCTATACCAGACGATGCATTTTTTGCCACCCATAAGATTAACATTGCGAGCAGCGATTCATTTTCAAGGTTTACCCTTGGTTGGAAAGACACAAAATTTTGCCTGTACCTAGCCCTAACAATGTTCCAGGTCGTGTTCGAAGCAGATTTTCCATTTTTTTTACTGGTTTTCGAGATACAGCACTTTTCTTGAGTTATGCGATGCTAGCATTTGCAAAACAGTTGCAATAAAAGAAACCAGTGAGAAATTGGGAAATCTGCTTCAAACACGACTTAGAACATTGTTAGGGCTAGATACAGGCAAAATTTTGTGACTTTCCAACCAAGGGTAAACCTTGAAAATGAATCGCCGCTCGCAATGTTAATCTTATGGGCGGCAAAAAATGCATCGTCAGGTATAGCGTCCTCTTAACTGTATGAACCTAAAGTATTGCCAAGGCCAAGCAACAAAAATTAAGGTGAAATACTAGCGTGGGTTTGTTTACAAATAAGTTTGTTAATTTCATAGGTACCTACTAACCAACTTATACCACAAGGAAGCACATGTTCTGAAATGAGGTCCTTTGACTTTCATTATTCATATTTTATGGTAACCTGGCTTTAAAAAAAATTGCAAGTTAAGTTGATACATTCCTACATTCAGTCGAGTGTGTCCTAAAAGTTCGGGGTTCGAATCCTGACGTTGGCAATATTTTTCCGCTTTCGGCATGGAAGTAATGGCCAAAATCTTCTAAAGCGCCCACACTCATTAAAAGAAACATGCATTTCCCTGTAAGCAGGAAGCTGGTATACACGTGTATTAGGTTAACACTGATTTAGAGTTTCGCTAACTACGAGAAAGTGAAAAAAATCAAGGAGAACAGTAACTAAATCTGCAGGGAACTTCTTTGTAGGACGCGATGTTGAGGTCTTTGGCGTCTGGGCCCAGCATAGCCTGTATCCATGGTACATAGTGCGCCATCCGCACGTACGTGGCCGTCCTGGCCTCTTCACAGCTTCCTCCGTGGTAGAAGGAGAAGGCCCCTATCTGTATGTAGTTGTTGTAGAGCAATGGACCGCCCTCGTCTCTCTGCAAATATTCCGAGGAATGAAGCGGAAGTAGCCAGGATCTATTACTGGTTTGTCAAGATTTCGTTGAAAATTGCCCTGGTCCTGACAGGCTGGGAAAAACACACTTCTGTCTGGTGTGATTCTGACCTAATCACATCCTTTTGTACAGAAGTCAGATTCAACCAACAAAAATTGCTAGCACCTGGATTCGAACTCAGGCTCCTTACCTCGCAAGCGCTGTGACCAGCTTTAGCGTTCTGAACACACATCATGCCCACGAAAGGAACGTGGTGGTTATCATCGAGGGGGCACACCGTCTCAAACGTTTTCAGGTTCAGTTCCTTCTTCAATTTTTTTGATGTTGCCCAGTCCGAGTTGTTCTAAACAAAATCAAAATTTTCATACCGATATGGCTATGTTTCTTTTGGGGGCGTCGGGTTGAAATATTCACCAAATATTTCACTGCTGAGGAGACAGTTGTAGTTTATAGTTTACCGAAGAACCTAGCCGCCAAGCGAGCGAAGCGAGCCAGAAGAAAAACTAAAATTGTTCCTATGTGGAAAAGCGTAAAAGAAAATGGAGACCCGAGCGAGAAAAGAAAATTCAACCCCCCGGAAGGCCCTGGACGGATATTTCTACACCGTTCCTTCATTCAAGCATTGAAAATATAACTATCCCGTGCCGGTAAATGACATTATATGCCAGAGAGTGCTTTGGCCCCCTTCCCCTATCTGGCCATCACCAGCTGAGGGAAAACTGCGTCTCCCTGTACCCCACTAGGCAGTTCTAAGACTGTCATGAAGTTTCTTCAGAGACACCAACCTTTGCGCCCCACCCAAGGACTAAAACTTCAGTTTTATCAGCGAAGGGGTAGTCAGCAGGGGGTAGAGTGACCTGCTGAATTCGTAGCCCGAAACTGAGTGACGTATTCAGCTTGACCAGGCAAACATCATTAGCGTTAATTAGGGCAGGGTCATCGCTGACCATGTACTCGGGGTGAACGTAGGTGCTGTTCATGTCCACAAGTTTACCCCTTTTGTCACCAAGCGTTGCAGATCCAACGAAAACCTGGAACTCCCCTCCAGCACTGGAAATTCAATAAAAAGTGCTGGTTAGAAATTCGAATTCCTACCACCACAGCCTCGATATACATTTCACTTGACCTGCTGAACATATCAGAGGAGAATGCCGATCAGAAAAACTTTGATCGAGATCGAAACATGGGAAGGGTGAAACCATCCTACAGTCCTCCATTATTACTCTACCTGTAAACGAAGTATACGTAAGGTAAAGTATTGTATTCGTGCGGGCCAATTTTCGGCAAACCTCAACTTTGAACCGTCATTGCTCCCAGACCTCACAACCGATTAGAACTTGCATATACATTTTGGAAACGTCCATTTCTTCGGAATATGAAAACCATCTCACTTTTTTCCTCCAACGAAAAGTTTGCCCCCAGGAATTTTTAGAAGAGGTCAGGTACTCCGTGTCAGTACGTATGTATGTATGTATGTATGTGGCATTGACCTGGACGGCACACTTTTCAACCGATTTTCTTCAAAATCGGTAGTGACCTTTCTAAAATTGGAAGAAATCAGAATCCGGAAGCCCAGTTCCCCCACTTTAAAATTAAGGGGGGTTACCCCCCCCCCCCACCCCAAAACGTAGAAAAAATATATTAGCTCAAATTCGGCTCTAACGATTTTGATCAAATTTTAGGCAATTATAGAACAAAGAATTACAAATCCAATGATACCACTCACTACCCCCGCATAACTCTCTGGAAGGGGGGAAGTCCCCCCTGGACCTGTAAAAGGGTGAAATCAGTGGATTCAGTGGTTTCTGATATACGAGTAGTTCTGGATAGGACACGTGACAACCGCCATACCCATCACAAATGGTATATGGCTTAAGGGCCACCATACATTCTCGACGAACTCCACCAAAACCACTGTGCGAAAGTAAATATTCGACAAAACTAATGTTTACAAATTAGTGCTGCCGGAGACGGGTAATTGCAATATCATATTGGTTGTGTTTACTCTAAAAGCTAAACATAGTGTGCTATTCGAACGCGAAACGAACGAGTGAAAGTAGGACACTATGTTTAGCTTTTACAGGAGAAAAAGTAGAGAAATGCTGTTGAAACTACCCACTTCCGTAAGTGAAATAAAAATTGTCAACATGTAACATGGCGGCGGTAAATATTACAAACATTTATCAAACTTTTCTACTAAATGTGACGATAAAATCATACTGTTTTAGTCCGAAACGTTACAAAAAAATATTTCGCGTGAGGTAGAGTTGTGTTTTCGCGATCTGTCAAAAAAACATGTGGACTGGTAGTTGACTGTTTAAAATCGCTCCTGTGGGCTTATTACTCCATTTCATGCAAAAATACAACACTACCTCACGACAAAGAGTCTCAGGTTTACATCCCCCTATAAACACTTTTCACTCACCCAGTAACTTCGGAGTAGGGCTTGAAGTACGTAGCATTGCGAACCAAATACGTGTATTCCACCTTAACTCGAGTCCCCTCCCCCCCCCCCCCCCCAGGGAGGGGGGCAATTTTGAGTGACTTTTAAAGTGCGGCTTATGGGGTCTCAAACTGTTCGGTGGAACGTTGTGAAGCAATTTTTTGTATCAAAAAGTTTTTCTGAACGTATCGAAGCACACCACCCCCTGTCCGTGTTGGACGTTTTTCGACTTAAATAAACTTACCGCTTAGGTGTAGACAATCGTTTTACCTGTGGGGATGGTATAGGTGAGGGAATAGATTGGGTAGGATACTTAGGAGAGGTTCACAAGTCAATTTAAATGTTCACGGTTCAACGTATAGCGTGCAACTGATCATGTTTTTCACTGTTCGCCCGCTCACGACAGTTTCAAACTTGAACATTTCCACCCACCTTTCTTTGAAAAAGAAACGATAAAAAAGAGAGGTGAATGGTACTTAAACGTTTACAAATAAAATTGACATAAAGAACAAACAACTTAAGCGTCTTGGCTTGCTTGAAACAAACTTAACTTATGCACTGGGCGGATAAGCGCGCCATTGGCAACTTTAACTTTAACAATACGAGAAAATCCAGCCTGGTTGGTACTGACAATTTCGAGAATTCGACCTAAAGGCCACATTAGCGGGGAAGCCCCTTCTTCGCGAACTAAGACCACATCTCCGACTTTGAGATTTGGTCCAGAGGAACCTTGCCACTTACGACGAGGGATCATTGTCTGCAAAACATGATTCTTGAATCCCGACCAGAACTGCTGAACAGCTTGTCTAACTATCTGCCAGCGGTCTAAATGTTTGACGTTGTCTAACGGATACTCAGGCACGGCGTTTAAAGCCCCACCCACCAGAAAGTGACCGGGAGTAAGAAAACAACTATTTTCTGCAGGATCATTGGGTAGAGGCATTAAGGGCCTCGAATTCAGAATTCCTTCGATGGAAACAACGAGTGTGTCTAACTCTTGATAAGTAAGAACATTGGTACCTATTACTCTTTTTAAATGATGCTTGAAACTACCAACCAGTCTTTCCCACAGTCCTCCATAGTGAGGTGCTGCAGGGGGATTAAATACTCATTTGACATTTAATTTTGAGAGTTCTCGTTCGAGCTCATTCGACGAGTTTGCATAAAAATCATGAATTTCTTTTAGATCTTTAGCCAGTTTTTTAAAGTTAGAACCACAGTCAGAGTGGACGAAATGAGGGAGACCTCTACGAGAAACAAACTTGTGGAAAGCTGCGAGAAAACACTCGGTACTTAAATCTAGCACTACTTCCAAGTGTGCAGCTTTTGTGTTAAAACAAACGAAAACAGCCACATAGCATTTAGTGTGGGTTGGCGCCTTCTTGCGCGCAGAGTCCCGAACTTTGAAAAAACCACAATATCAACTCCTACACGTAAGAAGGGTCTTACTGACTCGAGCCGACATGCTGGAAGGTCCTCCATAACAGGGGCAATAGGTTTTGCTTTGAACCTATAACACCTTGCACACTTGAAAACAACACTTTTGAGTAGTGAACCAATACCTGTAATCCAGAATTTTCTTTGGATGGAAGCTCGCATTAGAAGAGGTCCTCCATGGAGGGTAGCGACATGACTATCCTCGCACAACAAACGAGCCAATACCGATTTTCCAGGTATCAACATGGGGTGCCTAGCAGAGGCTGACAAGGTGGAAGCATTGGAAAGTCTGCCACCGACATGGACCACACCATCCCTTACGAAGGGGGTGAGACATGAGAGATTACCAGTTGACTTGCCGTTCAACAAAGCCTCTGGATAATAAACTTTTTGCTCAATTTTTACCATAGCGACCATACTCCTATTTAACTCATCGACTGAGATTGAACCTGATCTCATAGGAACATTTTTCTTGGACTTGAGAAAATCGAAAACTCTAAGCCAAACTGCAACTGCTTTTTTGACTTTGTGAAGAGACGAGAAGCGTCCTGACAGGAGCGTAACCAGACTAGGTTCTGTACTGGAGCTTTGCGCCAACATTGCACATTGCACTTCAACCTCACTTCCATCAGTCAGTGGCGTATCTGGCCACTGCTCTGAGGGGAGTTTAAGAAACGATGGACCATAGAACCAACTCTTCGACATTTGCAGAAATTCAGCTGGACTGAGACCGCGAGAACCGGGGTCTGCGACATTCAGTTCCGAACGAACATGTTTCCAATCACTCTGATTGGTGTTTTCCAAGATACAAGCGACTCGATTACTTTCGAAAACTTTGAGACGATGAGGGGGTATGTTTATCCACTTAAGGGTACACATTGAGTCAGTGTAGAACGTACACTTTTTGACATTCAAAGGGGCCAGTACGGGCAACATAGAGAAATAGAGTTCAGCCAATAGAGCGGCAGCACACAACTCTAAACGATTGATAGTAGTAGGTTTGGTTGGAGCAACCCTTGACCTAGCTTTTAGCATGTGCACATGGGTTTGCTCACCCCTGCACACAACATACAACACGGCGGCATAGCCAGTTGTTGAAGCATCTGCAAAACCTACTATCTCCAGATAGCTAACATCGATTGGAATGTGACGTTCAATCACAACTTGAGAGAGAAGATGAACTTCCGACATATTTTGAAGCCATTGCGACAAAAGATTTTCAGGGAGATGATCATCCCAATCTATACCTGCTCGGCAGCAGGCCTGTACGATAGCTTTCATGCATAATGTAAATGGTAAGAGAAACCCCATTGGATCATACACTCGAGCACAATAAGAAAGAATCGACCTTTTTGTGGACGGGCCATCAAAATTGAGAACATCGAACCGAAACGAATCGGACATAGGTTGCCAGTTAAGGCCTAACAAGTGAGCTGTTGGTTCAGCAGCATGAAACGACAGAGATTCGAGATGTTGGGGATCCAGATCTCCAAGCACCTCCGAGCTATTCGAAGCCCACTTACGTAGCTCAAACCCACCCTTAAGTAATAGGGAGGTAAGTTCTTGGCACAGTTGCGCTGCTTCTTTGGTCGAAGCTGCGCCACTGACAATGTTGTCGACAAATGTAGAATTCCTAATAGCCTCACAAGCCATCGGAAACATAGCACCATCCTGTTCACAAAGAGACAGAAGGACACGTTGAGCGAGAAATGGAGACGACGAAAATCCGAAAACTAAACGATTGAGTTCGTACTCGATTAGCTCCGAACTATCATCCAACTTGCACAGTACATGCTGGGCATGTCTGTCCTGCTCATTAACAATAATTTGAGTAAACATAGCCTTAATATCGGCAGACACCGCCACACTGTGAAAACGAAACCTTGAAATAACGTGAGTTATATCCTTCTGTAACGGTGGACCTGCGAAAATTCGAGAGTTGACCGACTCACCGGACTTGTCCACACTACTTGCGTTTAGACAAACCCTAAGTTTAGTGGTAGTACGCTCTGGTTTTTCTACCAGCACTTGAGGAAGAATGTAAACACTTTTTTCACTACATGGAACCATAACACCCTGCTCAACAGCGTCTTGAAGACCTTTGCGGTAACTTGCTTTGAGCTCAGAATTTTTCATAAGTCTGTTCTCGAGATAAAGAGCACTTTTGAGAGGTGGAAACTTATTTTCCTGCAGAGGCGTAGCGTCTGGTTTCCATGGTAGTGAAACAATGAAACGACCTGAATCTTCCCTGGACACGGTCCTGACATACTGTTGTTCAACATAAACATCTTCTGGACATTTTGGTTTAACTTTTGGAGTGACTTGCTCCAGTTCGAAAAACCTTTTTACTGTATCGTTGAGGTCACAACATTCCGACATAGTTAAAAGAGTAGTGGCTTTTTCAGTTGACTTAGATCCTCGTCCAATAATCAACCAACCCAGCTGAGTTTTGACAGCTGTAGGGTTACCAGTGACAACATTAGGATATTCATCCAAAAGTATCGACGCATAGAAATCACCTGAGAGTAACAAATCACATTTTCCTGGCTTATACCATTTTGGGTCAGCCAGCTCAAGATTGGAAAACCGATTCCTAGTTTCGTCACTGACCAAGAATGCAGGCTGATCTGAACAGATTCGAGGTAGAATAAGGGTAGAAACTTTGCAAGAAAACTGTGAATGTGGCAATGACGACCTGATGACTAATTCAGTCCGACCTTTAGTGAGAGATTCTTGTACACCAATTCCAGAAACAATAGTAGAGTCCCGCTTGCGACTAAGACCTAAAGCCTGAACCGCCGCTTCAGTTATAAATGAACGTTGACTCCCTGGATCTACAATAGCACGCAGGGGTGTGTAGAAACTCGCAGCGTTTTGACCTAACACAACTGCAGTGTACAGAATGACCGATTGACCTTGACTGCAGGTAAGACTTTCCGTATGAACGACCTTGAAATTGTGTCCCTGATCCTGCACGTCTTCTGACTTTGACTCATCATTAGCAACACGATTGGGCTTGTGGAGTAAAGTATTGTGAGCCTTCATTCCACATTCTTTACATTTATGAACACTAACACATTTGTTACGAGGGTGATTGCCAAGGCACTGGAAACACCTGTTTAAACTTTTGACACAATCGAACCTTTCATTTACAGACAACTTGGTAAACTTGGGACACTGGTAGATGCTGTGATCTCCTTTACAGACTGGACATGTTTTCACCTGGACATTTAGAGACGAACTTTTCTTGTTTGAGGTATGATAATTAGATCTAGGATTATTACTGTTACTAGTGGTTTTCGAACTAGACATATTCGAGGATTGAGACTGAGATGTAGAAGTACCTAAATTATTCAATTGCTCCATTTGCATTCGTTGTTGTAGAACGCTCAGCAGTGCATCAGCCTTAGGAAAATCAGAGAGATCTCTCAGTCTTCTGTCAAAATCGACACGAACATCTTTACTTACTTTGCTGTACAGAATTTGGAAAATTATAAAATCACCCAAATCTGGAACTTTAAGTGTATTGAGAGAGGCTACTGCATTTCTGAATGTGCACAACAACTTACTATAATCAGTTTTGGAACCTGTAGGAAAATCCAATAACTCCTGAACAAGATTGGCAGCTGTGCGCCTTTTTGACTTGTACCTAGTTTCAAGAGCTTTTTTTGCATTAGCGTAGTTTTCGTCATTTAGAGGAAACTGAGCTATTACTGACTTAGCTTCATCATTGAGACAAGATACTAAATAGTGGAATTTTTCAGAGTTAGAAAAATGAGCTTTTGAATCAACCATAGAATCGAAAATATTTTTAAAACTTTCCCAATTACCATCAAATTTAGGCAATGGGATTGGGGCAAGAGCCGACAAGCTAGACCTAACTTCACCATGGCTCTGAGCCTGAGCAGTAATTATTCTGTCTTCTTTAGCACTTTTTATCGTATAGTAAATGGGGGGAGAGCAACTTACCGTGAACTCGAGCTGGGGAATGCTGTGTTTACCCAGTCCGTAAATGTCATTTGTCAATGGTCAAAGTTCAGGTCCGGTTGTCTCGGGTAAAGAAGATAGTGGACTGTATGATGAGGGTGAGTGGGTCGTTGTTGGAGCAATGGCTGCCTGACGCACACTTGGACGCACACCGAGGGTGATAGACGCGCACATGGACGCACTCCAAGGATGCTAGACGCGCACTGACGGCGCAGAAGAAATAGCAGACTGTGCTGCGCTAATAGGTTTACTGCGCAACTCGTATATAAGTACGAATCAGCAATTGAAGGATTTGCTGGGGACAATTCCCAACATTCTCCCCGCGTTGCTTTATCGAGGGAAAGCAACAAGGCACTAGACAATACACATGATAAACAAGAGATACAAGACTTAAGACTAGCTTACATCTAAGGAGGCACTGGTTAGTTTAGTGCTCCATCCGCAGGGGGATCAGTTTTTGCACAGGACGCAGCAGGGTGCCTTGTGCAGTGCGGACTCTGACGACGCGTGCGACTCCGTCAGAGGAATGGCGAAAAACCTCTTCGACAACAGCCAGAGGATACATTTGCGGTGGTGTGTTTTCGTGCTTGATAAGTACCACCATACCTTCCTGCAATTCTGGAGCAGGATCGGTCCATTTGCTTCGTTCAATCAGGGTGTGTAAGTAGTGCTGACGCCATACGCGCCAAAACTCCTGTAACGATTGGCGCACAATCTGGTAGGAGGTTAGGAGATTCGATCTCTTCTCAGACAAATCGATTTCTGGGACTGCCATGAGCGAGTCTCCGATGAGGAAGTGTCCAGGTGTCAACAGCTCGCCGTCCGGGTTCGCTGTCAACGGAAGCAGTGGGCGAGAGTTCATGATGGCTTCAATCCTGGTGACTAAAGTCAGCATGCCTGTGGTTGTCAACCTGTTGTTGCCAACGATGCGAAGAAAGTGTCTCTTGAAGACACCTACGAGCGCCTCGCTGACTCCATTTTTGAATGGTGAGGCAGGTGGGTGAAAGTGAAAGGTGATCTGACGCTGCGCCAATAACCTTTCAATGTCTGACTGACTGTCAGTGAGAAACTTCTTGATCTCCAGAAGATCTTTGGCGGCTCCCTTGTAGTTGGTTCCGCAGTCTGAATACAGCTTTGAAATCAGTCCTCTGCGGGATGTGAACCGCTCGAGGGCAGCAATGAATTCCTCAGTGCTGAGGCTATATACTACCTCCAGGTGGGAGGCCCTGGTGCTCAGGCACGTGAAAAGACATATCCAAGCCTTGATGACCTTGGATCTTGGGCGCGGACTTTCATGCACGAGAAACGGTCCGGCATAGTCACTCGATGAGATGATGAACGGGCGAGATTGATTGAAGCGATCCGCCGGTAGTTCTCCCATGATGGGTTCAGGTGGCTTCACTCTGAAGCGTTGACATTTGACGCATTCGTAAATTGCGCGTTTGGATAGGCGGCTAAGTCCCAGTATCCAATACTTGAGGCGAGCAGTAGCTTTGATCACGGAATTGCCACCGTGCAGCGTGTACTTGTGAATATCCCGAAGGATGAGGGTGGCCAAAGTTGCCTGATGTGGAATCAAACAGGGGTGCCTGGCTTGCACAGGAAGCGGCGCTTTGTCTAAGCGTCCTCCAACCTTGATGATTCCGGATTCCTTGTGTATAAACGGGGTGAGTCCTCGAAGGCTCTTTGGAATTGGCTTCCCTTCTAAGATGTCAGGAAAGTACTTCGTTTGTGTCAAAATGACGAGGCGATCCCATTGCTCCTCTGAGCTCAGGAACGGTGAGACAACCAGTTGTTATCTTCGCCTTCCGTGTCTTTGCGCGAAGGTTGGCGACGAAACGGAAGCACAGTGCGGTAATTCGAACAAGACGCGTGAGGTCGTTGAACTTAGAGATGTACTCCGATTCCACGTCCGGTGGTTCGGGGTCACACAAGAGGGAAGTGGGCTTCTCCTTGACAGTTTCAGGAAGATCCACTTGCAGGGCAGTAGCCTCGTCAGGCCATGCGGTAGGTACTTGCCGCAGGAAGGCAGGTCCTTTCCACCACAGATCGCAGTTCAGCAGCTCACTGGGACTCAGTGACCGAGAAGCTGGATCAGCACAGTTGTCCTCAGACGGGACGTGTCTCCAGTTAGACAACTCAGTTTTTGAAAGAATGTTCATGACTCTGTTCGCGACAAAGGTCTTGAGTCGATGAGGTGGGGTTCTCAACCACGCTAGGACGATGGTCGAGTCGGTGCACAGATGCACATCGCAGATGGGTAGCTCAGCAACCCGAGGAAGGAGACTCTCGTACATGTCAGCTAGCATGCTCGCTGCTTGTAGCTCTGCACGAGGGATGGTCACAGGTGTGCACGAGTTGGCTCTTGCACGGGCCTTGACGATGAAGAGTTCAGCGTGATCTTGAAAACCACACCGAAGGTAGACAACGCAGCCGTGAGCGACGGAGCTGGCGTCTGAGAAGGCGATGATTTCAAGCTTGTTGCAGGAAAACGCAGGAACAAAACGCGGTACGCGAATTTGTCGGAGTAGAGGTATTTCAGTAGTGAAGCAGTTCCATTCACTAGTGAGCTCGGGGCCAAGAGGCTGATCCCAATCCAGATTGGTGATCCACAATTTTCTCAGGAAGAGTTTGACGCGGACGGTGACAGGTGCTACGAAACCTTTCACGACGAACACTCGGGCGAGGTAGCTGAGTACACCTCGCTTGGAAACGTTACCCTGAAAGGAAGTCACATTATACAGAAAATTGTCACCATGTGGGTTCCAAGCGAGACCCAAGATTTTCACAAAATCTTCATCACTGTCGAAGTTTACATCCTCCCGGTGGTCTACTGGAACACCTTCCAGCACCTCTGGGCGAGACGATGCGAACTTCCGAAGCTGGAAGTTTCCTTTGTCAAGGAGTTCAATCAGCTGTTCTTTCGCTTCCACTGCGGTCGCGATGTCAGGGGTAGAGACGGCAATGTCGTCCACGTAGATTTGCTTTGTTAGCAATTCACTGGCGATGGGGTAGGATGGACCATCCTCCTCAACAAGAGCCTTGATGGCGCGCTGAGCAAGATATCCCGATGGTTTCATCCCGAAAGTGACTCGGGTCAACTCCCATTCTTGAACAGGATCGTTGGGTGACCTTCTCCAGAGCAAGTGCTGGTAGGTACGATCGGCTGGTGCGACGAAAACTGAATTGTACATCCTACGGATGTCACACACGAAGGGGATGGCATGGAGCCGAAAAGTCAACAGGACTTCGAAGATGTCCGAATGGAGAGACGGGCCTTTCAGCAGTTGCTCGTTAAGGGAGTTTCCATTCAGGTCGGGCGCAGATGCGTTGAAGACCGGTCGCACACGTACAGTGCCGTTCTTCTTTTTTACCACTGGATGGTGCACGAGTTTGTACGGAGACGTGGCTGTAGCAGGAACCAGCATGCCCTCCTGTACGTAGTCCTCCAGGAAGTCATTGTAGGCTTTTTCGACTTCTGGATCCCTTTTCAAACGCGACTCTAGGCGCTTGTAGGCAAGTTCAGCAGGAAACTTATTTTCCACGAGTGGCACGGCACCCGGTTTGAAAGGTAGGCGCACCTCGAATGCACCGTTCTCCTTTCGTTGAGTTGTGGCTTCGAACAATTCCTCAGCCATCACGTCTTCTGGGTCAGGAATCTTCCTTTCTGGACCAGACTCCATTTCCCAAAACTTCTTCACAATCTCGGTGAGACCTTCATCCACTGACAGGAGTGAAGTGTGAGCGCCAGACGCGCCCTCGGTTCTGCCGCAGACGATATATCCAAGTTCAGTATATTGGGCAGTGAGGTTTCCAATTCGCAACATTGGACTAGCATCGGAGAGTATGTCAGCGTAGGCAGCGGCTCCGATGAGCATGTCGATCGGACCTGTTTTCCAAAACGTAGGATCTGCTAGCTTCTCTGGGTTTATAAGCTCTGCTGTCCTAGACGGCAGCGGTGAGTGGGGCAGCTGACTGCATATCTGAGGGACTACTAACGCCTCTGCGCGGTAGACAAACGAGGGGTTCACTCTTGAGTGAAGCGAGACTCTTAACTTACCCTTGCTGGTAATTGTACCTGAGATCCCTTGGATGACCGTGCGATCGGGCATCCTCTTCCAGCCTAGGGTGGAAGCAGCTCTAGTGGTTACAAAACTAAGATGGCTTCCTGAGTCCAGAATAGCTCGAAGTGGAACCTTGGTGCCAGAAGAATCTTCAACGAGAACCAACGCAGTAGCTAACAAAGTCTGGTTGTTAGTTTGACACGATAAGACTGAAGCCTTTTCCTCAGGGGAGGAAACCTTCTCCTCTTTGCCCTTCTTGCAAAGAAGTGTGTGGTGCATCCTGTCGTTGCAGCCACGACAAGAGTATTGACTCTTGCAATCCTGAAGCTTGTGTTGACCACTAAAACAGGCGAAACATAACCTCTTATCCTTGATAAGTTGAATGCGATCGTCGATCGGCATTCCCTTGAACTTTTCACAGGAGTAGAGCAGGTGGTCGCCACCACAAGTTATGCATTTGGTAGACTTCTTCTTTTCGGCAAGAAGAGTGTTCGTTTTGGTGCCCTGTTGGCGGGGTGGAGTTCGCTGTTGGAAGCTCCCGCTGGATTTGGCAGAAGTGGCCGACGTCGACTTTGCCGCAGAAGAACTCTTTTCTTCTATTCCAGCGCTCAAATGGTTGATCTGAATTCTCTCTTGAAGAAAACTCAGAAGCTGTTGTACTGTGCAGACAGCCTTGATATCAGACCTAGAAGCATCGAACTGTCGTCGAAGATTCTTGTCCAGTTTCTGGTATAACATTTGAAACAAGATGACGTTTCCTAGATGTTCAATACCCATTTTTTCCAAGTTGGAAACACCGTTTCTAAACGTTTTAACTAAATCGCCTAACGCTGTATCAGAGAATTTGTTTGCCAACATAGGCTCACAACCTAAAAGCTCGTCAATGCTCTTTGAAGCTAGACTTCTAGGGTTATTAAACATTCCCTTTAGCTCGGCTTTAGCTAACTCATAGTTACCCGCAGATACAGGTAAGAAGTTGTTAATAAGCTTTAACAATTCTGGAGACAAATGATTCACTAGGTAATAAAACTTAACTACCGGAGAGTACTCAGGGTTCTTATCAACTAGATTTGAGAAGAGATCCCAGAAAATTTCAAAATTATCCTCAGTAGCGATAATTAACTCCAAAGGTTTGAGATTTGAGGTAGCTGTCGGGGCAGCCACAGCAACTGGAGGAACACCAAGAGCGATGTCCTGTTCACGAGCATTAATGAAGTCGACATGTTCATAGAACATCCCATTTGATTCTTCAATTTCAACTTTCTTCTGTTCAGAAACATTGGAATTGTATGAGATCAATTCACTTTCAATGGCATCGAACCTATTAGCTAATCTACTGGCGTTCATAGCGATAGATTTCAACTTACCAATTGATAAGTTAGGAGTTTCTAATGAATAAGTCAGAGCTTTGACTCTATCCAAAAGCGTAAGCCTTTCTTCCATAAGGCTCTTAACAGTTTTATCTTTAGCCATGATGCCGTAAAATAAAACAACTACAGTTAAAAAACTAACTTACTGCACTATTTTTATGAAAACGTATACATAAACACCCAAAATTAGCCCTATAACGGTGCTAAAACACACATAAACAAGTAGAAAATAATTCCCAATGAGTAAACAATAAGTATTATAACATAAGTAGTTACGTAAGAATTGAACCTGCGTACTATTGACTCAAAGCACGACAAAAGTCTACTGATCAAACACACAGGTGTCAATGTTTCACAAAAAACTCACTGAATATTACTTACAAAGCAATGGGATGCTCACTAGACACTGTAGAAAACATCCAGAGACTATATTTTAGACTTACAAATCAAAGAAATCTAATCTATATTAATAAAAACGCTAGCAGCCATCTTGGATTTTGGCCGGCGCCATTACTGTCCCATTTTTTGATTCTTTTTTGGAACGCATAAACCGAGAACTGCTGACGATGCGTTAGACACTAATAAAGTAAAATGGAATTATTAAGCAAAACATTACGAAAACGTAAAAAAGTAAATGAAAAATTAAGAAGCGTGTGACGAATTTGAACTTTCCGCAAAAAAAACGTGGCAACAGACATGAAGTCGATTAATCGATTGACACGGCAGGAGCGAAAGAGCAAAATAAACATAGTCGCCGTAAATCTAATCATAAACCGAATAGACAACCATTGTATTTTATTACTAACTTCCAATTTTTATAATTTAGATCTATATTAATAAAAACACCTAGAGTATCTACTCAATTCCTCGAGAACAATCTAGAACTTTGAGGCAGACATCTTGGATTTTGATCGGCTGTCTCATTTTTTGATTCTTTTTTGGAACAAATAAACCCGGAACGGCTCACAGTACGTTACAAACTAATAAAATAAACTGGAATTATTAAGCGAAACATTACGAAAAGGAAAGGAAGTAAGTGATAGATTAGGACGCGTGTGACGAATTTGAAACCTGGTTGGCGCCAGAGAATTGGGTGGAGCAAATGCCAGTACGTGTGATCTAAGTTGAGCAAAAATTGTGCGTAGCAAAGTGAATTTTTTCGCGCCAAAATTTAAAAAAATGTAACACTATTTTTTATACTTTCGCACCCAAGAGTGCCCTAAAATGCAGCATCGTCACGTGATCTTCTGGCAGCATTTGATCTACCTAAGCTGAAATTTAACCTTAACCTAAACCTAAACGATTGCTTGTGGGCGCAAATAGGAACTGCTGCATCGCAATGAAATGTTTTGCAGGTTGTAGGGGGTGCCAAATGGAGTTGAACTGGTAAGCGATTGCTGCCCGCAACTACTGAGTAAGCAATGCAAAAATGTTGTGTCGTGCAATTTATTGAGCTAGGCAGATGGTATTAGCACGGTAAAGTGCCCTAATGGCCCAAATGACGAAAACGGTGCCAAAGTAGGTAGGTACCTATATAGCCATATTAGAAAAAAAAAATACTGAGACTTTCCATTTATTATTGAGCCACGCGGACGGCAGTCGCTGGATATATTTAGTGCCCCGATACCTTTGATGATAGCATGTCGTTTTATTTTGCACCGATCGTTGTGTGTGATGGACACAGGATGCAGTCAATGAAGAATCTGCGGGGGGAAATGTAAATAGGTACGCGGTAGGTAGGGGCGTAGGGAGAATGAAAATTGTTCCGGACTTTTCATTTTTTATTGAGGTAATCGGTCGGAAGTCATAGGGCATAGCGGCCCAATGATCCCAATGACGAATATGTCAAATTAGCCAGAGCCGTAGGTAGCCGTAGAGTTGCGCACATTCTGTTCATTAACAGGCCATCTTGGTATACCTACAGCAGATGCATTTTACAGGTGGTGCTAATAAAGAGTAGGTATGTGACAAAAATAACAGGAAGTACCTACGCGTAAACCAGGGGCGTAGCCGGGATGAAAAACTTCTTTTATTGACATAGCCGGATTGAAGTAGGAGGGTGCAGTGCCTTAACGGGTCCAATGACAGATAATTTGCAAATTTTGACTTAGCCAGGGCCTTAGCCACGACTAAAGAATCTTGTACAAATGATGTTGTTTACTTACCGGTCGTTACGATTGTAGCGCAGTGGTCTCTACTATAAAGTACTAATGGTACTGATAAGGTACTAACGCAGAATATGTGAATAGTAACCGAATTGACGTGTTCACCAGGGGCGTAGCCACGATGGAAAAATTTCCGATACCTATTTCATTTATTGACATGGCCGGACGTGACTCGGAGGGTATAGCGCCCCAATGGCCCCAATGACGAATCTATATGATAAGAAAATGTGCAAATTCATGTTACCTAGGGCCGAACCCAGGATAACGGAAAAAAGGGCCAACACCTTCTGCCTCTTCACACCGGTCACCATCTTACTCATGGGCTGCAATGTCTGGGGTGTAGGTAGGTACCAGTGTTGAACATGAGCAGGAAATGGAAACACACAGGGACATAGCCAGGATGGGAATGTTCCAGCTTTTCATTTACAGAGGCGAGCGGATGGCAGTTAAGGCCGTAATGGCCCCGGTGATATTTTTTTTGTTGCGAAATAGGAAACAATCCAATTAGCCAGGGACGTGACCAGGATTGTCAAATTTCGTTCGACACTTCCTTCATAGACCTTTTTTAATTTTCACATGTGCGCTACACAGGGGGTAGTAATGGAACGTGTGAAACCTTCCGGATATGTGCGTTAACCAGTGACGTTTCAAGGATAGGAAATAACATTAGTTAAATGTTCCATTTTTGAGCCAAGCAAACAGCAGTCGCAATATACGCCGTATCCAGGATATTGAAAAATTGTCGCCCTGGCCGAACCAATGATGGGAAAATGTTTAAACTTGTAAGGTTTAAAGAAGGATTTCGCTATATTATCACCTAGGTCGAACCAACAGTGGGAAAATTTCCCTACCAGGCAGTTTTGTTCCTCATACACTCAAAGAAAGGTCTATGGAAGGATTTAGCTGCATTCAGAGGCGAATCCAGGATATCACTAAATTGTAACCCAGGCCGAACTTATAGTTGGAAAATTGTCATACTTGGCTGTTTTGTTCGTCATACACTCAAAGTAAGGTTTAAGGAAAATATTTCACCGCAATCAATGGCGTATCCAAGATATCTAAAAAAAAATATATATATATATATATATATATAGGTATATATAGCTCAAATCAAACTAACAACGGGAATATTTCAATTCACAGCAGCACTATTTCTAATGCACTAAAAACACGCTCTAAGGCACGATTTCACCACATTCAGTGCCGTATCCAGGATGTTTCCAACAATCGTCCAGGCAGCGATCTGACGTTTGGCACAGTGGTATGTTGTGTTACATTAACTAACATGGCGCTGTTGACTTGCTCCGACAGCGCTCAGTACCGGCACTGGGATATTCCAGTGGGGCCAAACAATGACCGTGACGGTCGGACTTAGGTTTTTGGCGTTATGTGGTCGGAGTCATTTACAACGGTGGGATCACTAGGCGGTGAATACAGAGCGACAGCGATAACTCTTCAGTGGAGAGGACGACTATCAGGTCTGGTGCTGTTCACCTGCTCACAAGCGGATCTAGGATATACAAGTAGGGTGTTGTATGGAAGTGAAAGCGGGGCGCGAACGAAGAGTCACTTGAGCAGGGTGAACGCGACGCAAATGTAGTGTCTCAGGAGAATAGCCGAAAAGACCAGGCATGACCGCGTACGGAATGACAGAATCCATGAAGACCTCCAGGTACCAGCAGTACGCCGTAGGATACAAGAGCGGCAACTCCCGTTGTTCGGGCATGTAGATCGGATGCCAGAGGAGCGTGGACCACGGCAGTTCCTAGAAGCGACACCCCAAGGCCGGCATCCTAGAGGCCGTCCACAGACGACGTGGGAGCAAGTTGTGACCCTGGTGGCGGAACGAAAGAGAAAGACGATGCGTCACCTACGAAGACTCTCTCAATGAACAAGACTACTTCTAAAGACTTTGTCCGATTCCTCCCCCTAACACCCTGAAAGGGTAGAATAGGGTAGAAGAAGAAGAAACAGGTTCTTAACAGGTCTTAACCATCAGGTGCTGTTGGAGTGCTCAGAAGCGGATCTAGGATATACAACTGGGGTCTAATACTAGGCCTCATTTCCTTAGCGTAACGCGCAGCCATTCACAAGATCGGTGTATCGCAACAAAAACAACAGAGTACGTTTCAACTTATTTCCAACAGAAAGCAAATGGCATATAGTTGATACAAGGTTTACGCACCTATACGAAAACTCTTTTACCTTGATCGTGGTACAAACCAAATCATTACATATTATGATGGTAATATCACTACATAACTATTACTTACCTTTTGTATGATACAAAGCAAATTATTGCATATGATGGTAGGTAATCTAACTACATAATTCCTAGGTAGCTACTATCCTCCCCCAGTATTCAACTAGATAGGTAGCAACTTCTTCAAATTTACGTTGGGTTACGTAAACCATCAGTAAAAAGTGTCGACAATATGATGTTCCAATTTTTGTATACTTATCTAAAACAACCTACTCAAATTGGTCACCTAACCAGACCTGTTAAATTTTCAATGTCGCGCAACGGGTCGCTATCATGGAAACCATAAGTAAAAAGTACCAACAACATGATTTTGCAATTTTTGTATAGATTTACGGTTTATCGCTTACCTACTTAAAATAACCTACTCAAATACCTACTCCCCACGATTAACTGTTTCAATTTCTGTAAAGATTTACCACTTACTTAAAACAACCTACTGAAATACTACCCATGATTAAAAACCAATTATATACGTGTCTTGAATTATTCTATAGGTATTTGTTGTATATAGGTATGTCATAAAACCTCCTTCCTCATTCCACAATCTACACGTCATTTCTTCATGTACGTACTACATATTTCCAGTACATAGCATACCTTACCGCAACCCTGGATTCACACGAAATTATGTATGTAGGTATGATAGTAACAAGAGGCTAAAAATACGTCGACAACGGGAAAAGGACATTAGGCCACTATCAGCTTTCTCACACAGACTGCAAAAGGTGAAACATACTGCTGTTGAAAACGTTGAAGAGCGTTAGCGCCAAGAAGGTATTACGAAATATACCGCAATTACTTCCAAGTTATAACATCTCTCGTATAATCGCATTAATGTGACTGTCTGCCACCGGTGGAAACATCTAACTTCAATTCACCAACAACATTACCTACATTTCCGTCACTTTTTTCTTTCCAAACCTGCATTTGCACAAAAAAGAATCGCAGTAGACCTACTGAATATCCTACCGTCTTTTCCCTCTCACCAACGGTCAAATGAACGGCGGCAAAGGAGCGCGGCGGTGGACCAATACTAGACGCCGAGCGGCGCGAAGCGCCGCGAGGCGGCTAGTTTAAACAAGAATAAACGAAAATACACAACAAAATGTTTTGTTTACAACAGGGACGGCCATATTGCCAATGAGAGAGTTATACAGGTTGCCACTAGAGTGTAGCACCTGTCGCAGCCGAGCCGCCTTGCCTCAAGCCAAGCGACGCGGGAAGAGAAATGCTGACCTGACAATTTCATGGAATGCAGGCTTAGGGCGTTGGTTCCAACCTTGCGTCAGAAACCAAAGAGAGTATAACCACGAGAGGGGTCTATATCTCGGCTCGAATGAGACCAAAATGGGGGGAGAGCAACTTACCGTGAACTCGAGCTGGGGAATGCTGTGTTTACCCAGTCCGTAAATGTCATTTGTCAATGGTCAAAGTTCAGGTCCGGTTGTCTCGGGTAAAGAAGATAGTGGACTGTATGATGAGGGTGAGTGGGTCGTTGTTGGAGCAATGGCTGCCTGACGCACACTTGGACGCACACCGAGGGTGATAGACGCGCACATGGACGCACTCCAAGGATGCTAGACGCGCACTGACGGCGCAGAAGAAATAGCAGACTGTGCTGCGCTAATAGGTTTACTGCGCAACTCGTATATAAGTACGAATCAGCAATTGAAGGATTTGCTGGGGACAATTCCCAACAGTAAAACTCGAAAATAGAGTCGGTTAAAGAGTTAAAACCCTTCTCTTCATTATCAATAAGAATACTGTCTTTCTCAGTTGCAGTAGAATGGTACAACTTTACTTTTGAGACGAGCTCTGAAAATGCGCTAATGTACCTATTGACACGTTGAAGCCTTGCTTCCGCCTTGGGCAAATCATCAATACCAAATTTTTTAAATTCTTTACATAAACTTGTGACCTTTGAGATTAAATCATCTCTTTCCGCTACTATTAAGTTACCCTCCATTGTACTAGTTATGATAACAGTACTAACATAAGTAACAATTAACTTTGAAAAAGTATGTGCGAGTCTGCACGCGCGCTGAAGCGTTAAAACTTGTGTCCGAGTATCCGTGACCTGAACTTGAGAAAATAATAGTTCTGGGAGACCAAAACTAACATGAATTGCACACGGAACCCAAAACCACAAGAACCTGAACATCAACAGATGACCTGACTTTGTTGAGAATACCTGACCAGGCTAAATATCCCCTTAACATAGAAGTTTTTACTTTGGAAAAAAAGACAAATTTTAGAAAATGACCTACTTATTATTTAATGATGTATATGAGAACAAATTTTAACTTTTACTTTAGAAAAACTGTCGTGAACGGAGAAAAATGAATCCGGCTTGAATGGTCCACATAATGTCCGTGTTGGACGTTTTTCGACTTAAATAAACTTACCGCTTAGGTGTAGACAATCGTTTTACCTGTGGGGATGGTATAGGTGAGGGAATAGATTGGGTAGGATACTTAGGAGAGGTTCACAAGTCAATTTAAATGTTCACGGTTCAACGTATAGCGTGCAACTGATCATGTTTTTCACTGTTCGCCCGCTCACGACAGTTTCAAACTTGAACACCCCCTAAGGAGGGTAGATTTGAGTGGTTTGCGAAATATGGGTAGTGTGGGCTCAAAATGATCGGGAGATCGTTCTGAGGCAATATATTTGGTCAAAATGTTTTTTCGCAACCCCCCCCCCCCTCCCCACTTACGGGGGGTGTTTTGGACACTTTCCAAAGTACGTTGTATGTTGTATGGGGTATCAAAATTCTTGGGGAAACGTTCTGAGGCAATTTATTTTGTCAAAAAGTTTTTTCCTGGCATCCCCAACCACCCCACCTCCTTTTAGGGGGTAGTTTTGGGTGGTTGCCGAAGTACGTCGTGTGGGGTCTCTAAGTACTCGATGGAACATTCTGGGGCTATTCCTTTCGTCAAAAAGTTTATCCGTCTCCAATCATTTAACCAAGGGACGCTAATAAGCAGGTAAAGTTTTGTCCGACCGTGTCGTACCGCTTGTTTCCAAGTGACATTCTGAGGAAACTGTTAAGTACATATTTTTTAACACTAAAATATAATATGACCAAAAAAGTCAACGACAACTTACTGGGAGCAGCACCATCCAGCAGTGAGCACCCAGGCCTTGGTGAGAATAGTGGCTGCGCAGTCTACCCCTCCTGGTCTGACAAGGGCCGCCATGAAATGGTACTCTTCCAACCCAACGGTATTACCCCCCACAATATAAGGCTCCACCGATACAGAGTTTTCAGTCTCTTGCAAAGGAATACCTAAAACGTTATAGAAAGAAAATGGAGCAAGCCCTATTACGAGAATTACCCATCAGCTGGAAGCTCCCCAACCATTGTAATAGAACACGACCCGGACCTACAGTTTCAGGTGGGTTCCGAGCCACCAAAGTCTATATTGTGTGTAAGGTTTGACGTTTGACTTGTACTCCGACTTCACAATTACACAATCATGAATCTGCAGGCTAACAACTGTCAAGTTTATTTGACGTGTATACCGACCCTACAATTACATAATCATGAATCTGCAGGCTAACAACTGTCAAGTTTATTTGACGTGTATACCGACCCTACAATTACATAATCATGAATCTGCAGGCTAACAACTGTCAAGTTTATTTGACGTGTACACCGACTCTACAATTACATAATCATGAATCTGCAGGCTAACAACTGTCAAGTTTATTTGACGTGTACACTGACTCTACAATTACATAATCATGAATCTGCAGGCTAACAACTGTCAAGTTTATTTGACGTGTATACCGACTCTACAATTACATAATCATGAATCTGCGGGCGAACTACTGTCAAGTTTATTTGACGTGTATACCGACTCTACAATTACATAATCATGAATCTGCAGGTTAACAACATGTTTATTTTACACATTATACTCTACAACACATCTCATGGTCCCGTGGTCTAGAGTACTAGAGTAGTTTCTCTAGACAGTCTGTCTAGACTCTAGACCAAGCCAGTTGAGGTTGCCTATTTTCTATTATGTTCTTACCGTAAGCTCCAATGACGAAAAGAAGTATCAAGAGCGAAGAAGTCCTTAACTTCGTGACGGCCTTCATGTTGAAGTTGGAATAAGCGTGAGAACTCGAACTCAGTAAAAGTTTAAATGCCCGTTAGTCTCTCGCCAGTTTAAGCCACACAATTGTTGGCACAATAATCTTCGGATTAGAGTGAGAATAATAGTCGATGAGAAGTGGCGGCTCGTGCTTGAATCTATAACCTAATTAAAGCCTAACTTATTCTGGACATTGCGATATTTTTGCGTCAAAAACAGCTGCCACCGTATCGGAGCAATCAAAGTTTAAACGGAGGGCTGCATAGTTGAGTTGTGAACTCATGACAATTGCTGCCCGTGTTATCCGGGCATAACAGACCATGTTTGTGTCCATGAGGGTTGACAACGCGCGTAGTCGCTGAAGGGGACAGCTTCTCATGTATAAAGTAAACCTGACTTTTTTTGGGGGGTTGTACGATCCAACAACTCACATAGAACGAGCCGCCACTGGTGCAATGAATTTTATTTGCAGTATGACATGCAAAGATTGCAGTAGCCCCTGATAGCACGATTAGATACCTCGGTAAGGTCAAAAAACTCAAGATTAAGGCGACATGGGAGTGGTGACGTTTGTTTATGTTCACCTTAAACAACACAGAGCACTTTCTCACATACTATCACAGAAATAAAAAAAAAATATGTTTTTTGTCAACTCTGCAATGTATTTATTAATTGTTTTATAGGTAGTTTCATCTAATGCTAAATAGTAGAAATTGAACAAACGTCAATCGACAGTAAACTTAGGCCTCAAAAACCACTTCCAAATCACTATCGCTTTCAACAAAGTCACTTCATTTAAGTTATAAGAACTAAAAACTACAATCGCAACTAAGAAACTAAAAAAATTGAAAATCGATTCAGTCTTGCAAATACACCAAGCTAGAGAGCTTCCAAAGTCTCTATGAAAAAAAAAACCTCTCACAAAAGATTTTTACATCTAGAAGTACACCTTTGGAGAGCAGGGCTGGTACAACAAATTGCGTTCACCTGATCACCTGGTAATTGCACCTCCATTTCTATCGTTCGATGGTATTCGGTCTCCTCTAAAAGCTAAACATAGTGTGCTATTTGCAGTCATTTGTGCGAACAGCACACTATGCTTAGCTTTTAGAGGAGCTGCGGCCATTGGCGTACCAGTATCATTATTTAGAAGTCGTAACTATAATAAATTAAAGCAATCATGTCAGGAAAAGCCCTAAAAAAGGGATGTAAAAATTAGGTCGAAAAACAAACAAACAAAAAACTTTCCTCCCGTTCGTACCATTATTTTTAACAATAACAGACGAAGAGAAACTGAAGCTCTAAAATGCCTAACTAAAAACTACGTTCGTAATATGAAAAACATAACTTCCATTTAAGGCTGTAGCCCCAATGCTATTTGTTGACGTTCTGTTCTGAAATATAATATGTCTTTTTAACAGGCTACGTTGCGATTTCACAATTTTTGACACGTCCATAGTTAATTATCTAATCGTAAAATCACATCATAGTCGTTAAAAAGACATACTATATCTCAGAGCAAACAAATATCCATCAGTTTCCTCAGGTAAGGCTGAATTTCACCACTTTCTTATAGTACCCGATAGTGTCTTTTAACGAGAGGATTTAACGAACGGATTTACGTTATCGTATGTTTAGCTTACGACAAGTGCCTCTCGCTTGCACTTGTTTCTCTGTGATCGCACTTGTCGTAAGCTAAACATACGATAACGTAAATCCGTTCGTTAAATCCTCTCGTTAAAAGACACTATCGGATACTATAAGAAAGTGGAGAAAATTCAGCCTAAGTGCCATTAAAAAACGTCAACAAACCGCATTGTTTTTCAGTCTTAAAAATACAATTTTCGACGAACTGAGGTGTTACTGAAGAAACAAACATGAACATTTGTGTTACAAATATGCAAGTGTTAAGTTACTGTTACTATTTATTTCGTCGCAGTGTATGTTACAAATTTTACACAACCAACATAACAGTCCTAGCAGTCTAACAGACATTTTTTTCAAAAACACATAATATTGTAAACAATACCAATGGCAGAGAAATCAGCCAGCATAGTACCTAGGTATCCTCAGAATCCTGCCATGGTAAAACGTAAACAAACAAACAAATTTGTAATGCCGAATTGTTAGTTTCTCCAAAATTTCATAGCTAAGCTCGCGTCAGAAGGTATAGTCCCAACTGCAACCGGAGCAGTTTCCCGTGCTTGCAGGCACCAGGGATCAAGACCCCGGTTACTTAAGCTCGCGTCAGAAGGTAGTCATCCGTCCCAGCTGCAGGCGGAGCAGCTTCCTCCGCTTGCGGGCACTGAGGGTCTGCAGGAGGGATTGGGACCCGGAGTCTTCCTCCTCCTCCCTGCCTCCCTGGCTTATAGCTTCCTCCCCGTCCCTCTGCGATTTGTCGCCGTCGACAAAACCACTCTCAGGTCGTGACAGGGACGCAGACTGCGGGTGCACGAGCTTGAACCAACGGAACACCTTTGCCGACGGGCTCAACTGCAAGCAAAAGACACGAATGTTGGTCAACCTGTTTCAAGTCGCCTCGAAAGCTGAGTGGTGTATCTGGTCTAGATGTTTGTCTTAAGGGGAACTCTCGAGTCACACCGGTTCGATCCCGATCCTATTAAAGTTTTTCTGATCGGCATTCACCTCTGATATGTTCAGCATGTCCAGTAAAATGTATATTAAGGCTGTGGTGCTTCGGCACGGCATGCATGCTATGAATGACGAAAAACTCGTCGCCCAAACGCTGGTGTGTGTAAGTATGGGCTATATAGCACAATTCAAATACAAATATAAATGAAGTACACATGCTTCGCTAGAAAATCACATGTTATTGAAATTATAGCACGAAACAGCTGGGTGTGAATTTAAGAGGAGTCTCCACAAAGCAAAAATTTATTGAAGCTAAGGTTCTGTGGCACTACCCTGTAGAATACTGTTTCTAATTATTGTTAATTAATTAACAAATAATAATGACCGATTAGGTGCCTACCTAACAAGACCATATCTTCAAAATACGGAGATATCACATATTTACAATTTAGAGGTTCAAGATCATTTGTTTGAGGAGTTGTGAGGACTCCTCTTAAGGTTGACTCAGTTGGCTCTACAATCGTCCACAAAATAAGCGTCAGTAAATCCAACTCTGTTAAAAATCATGCTACTGCTGCCGGAGAAAGACTCACCTTTAATCTAGTTCTGCATAGAAGCCAATAACTGATCAATAAAATAAATAAATAAAATATTTAGAGTAACAAAAACATAATATTATAATCATTGACGTGTTATCAAGTAAGGGAAGGATCGTCATATTGGAAAATTCATAGCGTTAAGGCTGTAGACACAATGTTTCCATGGATATTTGCTACTCTGAAATATAATATGTCTTTTTACCAACAGAGACAAGTTTAATAAGTTGTGATTTTGCGATCAAGTGATTCTTGAAAGATGTGTCAAGAATTGCGACGTCACATATGAAACTACTTATATTTCAGATCCCTGGGGAAACTGCAGGATAATTAAATGTTCAGAAACCAGAACGAAGACAACTACCTAGGTATTGATGTTAAAAAGATATATTTCAGAGCTAAGAAATATCTAACAGTTTCTACAACGCAGCATCAGCAAGCAGCATTGGATCTACAGCCTTAACAGGAAGCTATGGATCGGTATAAAAATGTCATTCCTATAGGATATATGACCGGAACTTGCAGCACTTTTCACTTGGTTTGTCTTGCCCACGCAGTCCTTTGCACCAAGTCCATCAGCTCACTCCTGTTCGGTACTTTCTCACTCGTGGATCGGGTAATCGGTCCTGGGGCGCTGGTGGGGGTCTTGCGGCCCCCCCGGTCCCCCCCACTGCTGCCGCCCCCCGAAACCCGTAGCGTACGGATGGTCGAAAGCGCAGAGGCGAAGGCGTTCGTGTAGGATGACTTGGGGGAATGAACGGCAGGGGGAGGAGACAGAGATGGGGAGGCTGGGGAGGGAGACTTGGGGGTCCGTGGGGAAGGGATGGACTGAGGGGAGGAACTCGCGTTGGGAGACCGTTCTCGGATTTCACGAGACTTTTCCCGAACGTCTCTGGGGTCGTCTCGCATATCCCGAACGTCCCTGGGGTCATCTCTCCTTTCCCGGGATCTTTCCCGAATGTCTCTGGGATCATCTCTCCTTTCACGGGATCTCTCCCGAACGTCCCTGGGGTCGTCTCTCATATCCCGGGACTTTTCCCGAACGTCTCGGGGATCATCCCTCATTTCCCGGGACTTTTCCCGAACGTCCCTCCGATCATCGGGTCCCTTTCTTCTGGCCGGTGGAGGGTCTAACCGGGGTGAAACCTCCTCCATCCTTCTGGGAGCCTCATCTCTTTTGGCGTAGTAGGGGGTTGGAAATGTGCAGAGGTTGTAGGAAGGGGGTAAGGTTTGGTAGACGGGGGGTGAGAGAAGGGGGTGCAGCCTTTGCATGAGCTGAGCCTGGAACTGTTGCTCAGCGGTAGGGTAGAGGGAGTACATGCTGCCCATGGGTTGCGGCTGCTGGAAGTAGGGGGTTTGGGAGGTGTGCGCGCTGTGGCGAGCTTTTGGGGAACTGGGGGCCGTCACGAACCCCCCAGAGTTCCTGTTGTCCAGCCCCAGGTACAGATCCCCTTCAGGGGGGTCCAGGTACACTTGCTGGTCTCCATACATCTGAAAACAAACTGATGTTAACACAGTGCTGGTTGTTGACGTTCTCTTACAATACTGCTCTGTGGGAACTCTCGAGCATTTATTTATTCACATAATTGTATTGCAACTAGTGAGGCCTCTGACTTTCCACAGGTAGCTAAAGAATTGTTTTTATCCACCAGCAACTTCTTAATAGACTTACTAGACGTAAAGTTCCAGGCCATATGATGGGACTCTACAAAAAATATGCACTGTTTAGGTAAGTGCCATTGACGTTTATAAAAATTATGTACGCACTACCTATACAAGTTCTAGTGATAAAATAGTGGTACTTACTGCAATCCAGGACATAAAATTTCAAAACAAATGGTTAGTTCAAACGGGTAGACACAACACTTTCCACTTATTAATCACACCACTCAAAACGATAAAAACACCAAAAAACCTAAAATCTAGGGACACTACAGTGGTTTCTTCTGATATCTTTCTAGGGAAACAGTAGGATATTTCTAGAATCATAAACCAATCTAACAATTCAATGGTAAAGATCCCGTTTTCAGGGTTAAAGTACGGCGTTTTAAGAATGTCTAACATGTAAAATTTTTGGTTTCTCGGTATTTGGAAGTTTATGGTCTTGTAGTACTGGATATTAGATTTTGGATGGATTTCACCAGTTGCTAAAGTCTACTATAGCGTCTCCTAAAAGTTCACAATAGCGTTATCCTCCCGAAAACAAAAGTTGGTGCCTTTCACCACCCTGCCGATAGCGCCGTTATCATAACGTTAGCTAGTGGACAAAGTTTTCGGCTATTTTTTAGGGAAGGTACATTTACTATCTTTATCTGCAGGATAAGGAACTGGTGATTTTGCTACTGGATTCCACATAGTATTGCCACAGAACCAAGAGTTTCAGTTTAAAGACTAGTTTAAGTATTTTCTGCTCATTTTCCCTGGTGTATTTAGTATCATTTTAAAGCTTAAAGAGTAATCTCTCCATTCTCAATGTACCGATTTTCTTTGTAATAGAAATTTGTCTGGAGTTAAGAATTTTTAGAATTTTAGAAACAAATTTTCTTGCTTGTGTTAAGACTCCTCTTAAGTTAACAACAAACAAACAAACAACTGACGTGCAGTTTGTGATGTTTTATACCTGAGGTATGACGGTAACACTGGAGTCAGGTTTGATGGTTCGCTCCTGATCCTGCAAATGCGACACCAGTGCCGTGATGTGGTCCAACAACTCTTTGTTATGTACCAGCAGCTGGTGCGTCCGTGCCTAGACAGAAACAAAATATTTAAGGCGAGTTGAAAGACACTGAGATCGGGAAGTCACTATTTCTCCATACGTATCAGTACCACAGCAAAACTGAAAATTTGCTCCGTGAAATTCATTGACTCTCAAGATAATCGATCTATAGGCAATAACTATTGTTATAGACAGTGGCGCCCAACGTGGGGCCACATGAGATCGAGGCTGCTGACACTGTACCTGGGCTTCAATGCGGGCCGTGGTCTCAGCAGTCAGCTGATCCCGGAGCAGGTGCACTTGCGCCACGGCAGCTTGTGTCTGCTGACACTGTTGCTCAAGCTGCTCCCTCAGCAACTGTATCTCGTGGTGAGCGCTAAGAGGAGTCCCTGCTGCTGGCAGATCAGAGCTGTCTTGCAGCGGTTCCAGAAGAGGTGATGTGATTGTTTCCCCCATTCCCTAAGAGCAAGAGCAACGTTATTTTTCATGTTTTTGGCAATGACAGCCGTAATTTTTAATCAATCGGAAATTCCTTCAAAATGTTCCTTTAATTTGGCATTAAGCAGGTGTGCACGAAGTTTCATCAAAATCGGTTGAACGGTATAGGTGCTAGGGCTCCGGACGTGGCCCTGGGACTACTCGGTTGTGATGGGTGCCTGGCCTGGGAGAAACATCGACTGTTGGGCGTGATTCTGATCACATCACCTCCTTGAGTACAGATTTCACGAAATGTGGGACCTGTATACCACAGGCACATGCCTTCCTAGGAGTCATCGGCGTAGCAGGACCAAAAACCTGGGGGGGGGGGGGGGGGCCCAGGCCTTCTCCTCATGCATGGCTTTTTGTGACGTTATGTGTAGGTCAGAAAAATCCTGGGGAGGGGGGGGGGGGCTAAGCCCCCCCTTGCTACGCCTATGGTTGTAGTATGTAATTACTTACTGCAGGGGCGGAGGAAGCTTTATGTGACGTGGGGGGTGGTGGAATCATTTCGAGATGGAGGTGTCGGCTTCTGGCGGGCGCAGGCGAATCCAGGTTCAAGTCAAGCTCGTCCCCTGCAATGCCATCCGTGAGACAGTCCCCTAGAAAATCAAAATATGGTTATTTTCGAGGGATTAACCACTCGTTGGGAATCTCGTTGGGAATCATTGGAAATCTTTATGAAATCTCAGGGAATCTTGGAATTTTTTTGGAGTGGTTACCCCTTCGGGGTTCATCTTTCTATGAATATCGTTGGGAATCTTTGGAAATCCATATGGAATCTCAAGGAATCTCTAGAGTGGTTACCCCCTCGGTTATTTTTGAGTTCGATTCCGGTCCTATCGAAGATTTTCTGAACGGCATTCACCTCTGATATGTCAACAGAAAGGTGTATCACGGCTGTGGTGGTTCTAAACCCACCTAAAACTGTAAGTCCCTTTCCTATACAAGCACGATGGTTGGGGAGCTGTTATTTGGTAGTGCAGCCAGCTGAGCACGATGGATAATACTCGGGAGCTCGTCGTTAAATGTATTTTCTGCCTACGTATATCTCAAGTTTCTGTCTATATTCTAAATCTCACCGCACATAAAACACAATATTTAGCATTCGGGCAATAAATAAAAGTTATTTCTGAAATAAAAATAAACCCCAACAGACTTCAAATTTCCCATTTATTCGTCGGCTGCTTCGAAGAGACGAAATATAGTTTCCAAAGTCATAAATAATATTTCAACTCGCTAGATAAATCAAAAGGAATTGATGAAATTTCAAGATTAAATACCGGTCCCCAAAGAACACCCAGAAGCAGTGGCATCCCATCTCGATTAGCCAAAAGTAACAATTTGAATTTGCGCGCCAAAAACTTGTACGGGCCATTGTCATTCGCCTACAACGTTCAGGCCAATAAAGCTTTCAGCGGGCGGCCAATGACGAATAGAAACACGACGGCCCGCCCACCAATGACGGCACAGCCTGAGGCCAAGATGAGGTCACCATTGGCTGAGCAAGGGCCAATCAGGTGATGCCACTGCTTTGGAATGACGTCATTGGAGTCCTATGACAGGATACGGCTAGTATTTTTGTTGGCGTTTGATTGGAGACACGGGTGTCGTCATAGCGAGTGGCAAATCTTCCTGTTAAAGTTAAAGGTTAAAGGGAGGGTGGCGTATCGGACGGATAGATTTAAAATTTCCGACTTTCCGATAACTCAAATTGTCCTCAAAAATTTTCTTACCAAAAAAGTGTGGGGCATCTTGGGGACTGAGAGTCAGTGATCGCTCGTTTTTACAATTTTTTTATCAACAATCGTGACACTAGATAGTTGGTGCCTCTTTTCTTTACTTTGAACTCCCATAATTATTTCTATAAGGCTAGCCAACACTAGTGATAACAATATCTAAACATACGCCGTGAAACGGAGCTCTCTAGTGGGAAAACATTAGTCTCGCATGACCGAGGTCCTGGGTTCGAATCCCGGTAGCAGCAATTTTTTTCTGGTGTAGCATAGATGTCACACCAAATATATATTTGGCTTCGGCCAACAATCAGTTTGTTTAATTAACATCTGTGGCTTTGGGCTAAAACCGCCCTTATCGCTGCAGATACAGGCAACGTCCCTCGGTACTTTTAAGGTTCGGTGAACTCTGTAGAGGTGAACACCCTCACACAGCAAAGACATCCTGACCATCGTCCGTCCATCGGTGACGAGGAGGAATGACGTTGGTAATAGCTCGGAAGCGAAGGTGCACTGGCATGCGATTCAGGTAGGCAGCTGCACCTTATATGGAGAAGCCAGGATGCACTCATTGCCCTGGCTACGGCTATTACCGAACAGGTATTAAAAATCCATACCTCTTTTCCTGCCAGACTTCTCCAGGGACATTTGATCCCGAGGGTTGTGTCAGATTTCGATTTTGAGATTTTGCATTCCCTGGATACACCTTCGAGCCAGGTCGGGACTTTCATACTGGGGCATATCATAGATTGGCATGGAACGCAAACCTGACCGAAAATTCCAACCCTGGGCTCCCCCTACGACGTGAGACCTGTTACTGCCCTTCAGAGCCAGGGTGAGACCTAATACTACCCTCCAGAGCCAGGATGAGACCTGAGACTGCTCTCCAGAACCAGGGTGAGACTGTTACTGGTCTCCAGAGTTAAGGTGAGGCTGTTACTGGTCTCAGGAGTCAGGGTGAGACTGTTACTGGTCTCCAGAGTCAGGGTGGACTGTTACTGGTCTCTAGGACCAGGGTGAGGTTTTTTCTGGTCTCCAGAGCTAGGGCGTTGCCTGCTCTGCTCTCCAGAGCCAGGTAAGACATTTCACTGGTCTTCCGAGCCAGGGTAAGACCTGTCACTGCTCTCTAGAGCAGAAACATGTGAGACCAGGTTACAGGGAGCCCAGGGTAAGCACTTTTGAAGAGTCTACTATTCCGGGCACTCTCAATACAGCAGTTTCCGCAGTAGTCAGGAGAATGTTTTTTATTACGTGGAGTGCATTGCGACAGCCTCGCGGGTTCAGCATTGTTGAATGTGTTGAATGTCTCTGCTGGCTTCGGTCGGGATAATAATATAGGGCCGAGGTGTCTATGACGTCAATGGACGGTCCAAGTTGGCGTGCCGCCATATTAAGCACTATAGGCCAAATACACCGTCTGTGCGGCCCCTTTGTTGTGCCCCTGTTGTGCACTTTAGGCCCAGCATGGCGCCACTGCACCCCCGTTAAGGCGCCACCCCACTTACGGCAAATTTCGGATCACTTAAACCTGGGACAGTTAGAGGGGTGGGGGGACAAGCCCACAACTAGACCATTATTCAGGAATTATCCATTGCGCTCAGCTGGCTGCACTACCAAATACCAGCTCCACAGCCATCGTGTTAGTACACGACGGACACCTACAGTTTTAGGTGGGTTCCGAACCACCACTGACATTCTGAACATATCAGAGGATCGGGATCGAACCTGTGTTGCTTCCCTTCTCATCAAATTTCACGGGCTCGGTGGTACTGAGCAGCCACGGAAATCCCAAAATCTCGGAAACCAATAAATGTAGAAGCAAGAAATAAATTTATACGGGAAACGATCAATAAAGTAAACAAAACATAAAAGTGAGCAATTTAAAATTTGAGCAGTGACAGTTTGAAACGGCGAAGTCCATTACAGCTGCATCTGCCGCTGACTTTCCGGCTTTTTTCCGTTGAAAAAGAGAAAAAGCGTCAGAAAAATACGCAACTTCGCCCACGCAGCTGTTTGAAGCTCTTTAGAGCTGTCCGATTTACAACTCCATTACCCTAATCATGTAAACTCGGCTCTGATGGCCCCCATCTCCCTCCCATTCAAAAAACCGCCGCCTTCCCAAGCTACACAATTGGATTTAATCCTGCCTGCAAGAGGTCCCCGATCTACTCCCGAGCTCTTGAGATTTTTTTTTCCTGCTGAATCTTACTCGGCCTACCCATCGTGTTACTACAAGACGGGGACCTACAGTTTTAGGTGGGATCCGAACCACCGCAGCCTCAATATACATTTCACCTGCTGAACATATCAGAGGTGAATGCCAATCAGAAAAACTTTGATAGGACTGGTATCGAACTTCTAGACTACAACTTATTTAATTTCATGGATAAAAAAGACCGACGGTAGCAGCAAGCAGACGTCATCACTGACGTTCGCGAACGCTCATAAAACCCGAACAAGTTAGCCAGAACGGATCCAAAACTTAATTCGCCAAGTCGTAAAAGACTTCACAGACAATTACCGGAAAACCGTAACCGCCGCAGAACACAAGAGAGAACAAGAGGGGGCGAAACAGCCAAAGAACGGGATGGCTCATTGGCCGTCAAGTGTACAAACCAACAAGGCTGCACCAACCAGGGGCGGACTGGGCTACAATACTTCTTATGTCTCAGATATGCTTTGGCCCTGCGCCGGCCACTACGTACCACTCTGGCCCAGGAAAGCAGCCTTCAGCAGTGCTGTTGCCCACACAATGGACTCTACCAATCTACCCCATACACGACCAGAATCGGCCAAACAGGACCATGCTGGGCGATATAGTAGCAGCGTCAGCCAACTCCAAAAATGCAGAAATAAAAATCATACTCTCGTCCCAGCAGAAAAATCTGCCGAACCCGGAATTCGAACCGAGATCTGCTACATGGCAAGTAAATAGTGCACTCCGCCACTGGTAGTGGGCATCAAATTATTTAGATTTTATGGCACTTGGTTTTATAAATAGAAGGATGGTCGGTAAAAATAGCCAGTAGAGAACAGACCGCAGCAACAGAGATGGATAAAGACATTGTGCAATTGTCATTGCATTGCACCCCCGCATACTGCATCCGATCCAGCGGCCACACTAGACTCGCACGACTGAGGTCCTGGGTTCGAATCCCCGGTACGGGAAATTTTCTGTTGGTAGCATGGATGTCACACCAAATATTCATTTGGCCAACAATCAGTTTGTTTAATTAACATCTGTGCCCTCGGGCCAAGGTGCAGCTGTAACTTTCTAATGAGCTAAGTGGTAGGGCACTGAGGACCCAAGATCTAGGCTCGACTTGGTGAGATTTTCTCTTGTGTACAGCAGTCACGGAAAGGTTGTTAGTTATGCAAATTTTTTTACCTTTTCGGGGCTGGTCGCTGAAGGCATCGCTATCCTTCTCGCTAGAAGCCTCCAGGTCCTGGAGCGGGTCCTGGAGAGGGTCCTGGTCATCGTCCAGGCCGGTGGGGGAGTTGGCGGCCAATTTGTGGCAAACCTCAAATGCCTGGCCCACAGTCCGGACCACCTTCATCGCCTGGCTCTGAAAAAAACAAAAAAAAAAATTAAATTTTTGGTCTGCTGGTTGTACAGTTTTCCCAAATAACCTCTTCTTATTGGCTGGCAAGATGAGGTGTTTAGATGGTTGACTTTAGAGCCGGGGTCCACCGGTTCCATTGAACCCACCTAAAACTGTAGGTCCCCGTTGCTGGGCTTCTCCCCCCACCCCTAAACAGCTTTCTTTCCTAAAAAACCAATAATCGTATGCGTAAATTACAACCAATCACGAGTAAGGACCAGCTGCGTGTGTTTTCATTGGTCCGCAGCCAACTCGATAGTCAATGATTGAAATATGGGGCGTATCGAAACTCAAAAACATCGTTATACAGATTATCGCTTAAATCCCACCGTCTTACGTAACGGTGAGTTACATCCTACGTCACTTGCCGATTAACTTATTAAAAAAATTAAAAAAAAAAACAGCTTGGAGGGCTAGGGCCTATGATGAAACCAACGTTAGCGCAGACCTGTCTATCTGTCTCTATTGTCCTAAGAAGACAGACACTTTGTTTGAGAAATAAACAGTGTTCTTGTCTTCTTCATAGCAAGCTAAGAAGACTGATGGAGTGTATAAGCAAAAGTTGTTACTGGGTCATCTTACAAAGTTATCCGTCTTGTTTTCGTAAGGTGACCCTATCAGACCCTTCTCTTATATACTAGCGCCCTCTTCTTAGCCTGTTATTCGGCTAAAGTGAAGAAAAGAAATTCAAACAGCTATACACAGCCAATTTTTCAATGACACACTTTGAACTGTATAACTGGGAACGATGAAAAATGGCATTTGGTCAGTGTTAGGAAAATACGGCTAATGGGATTAATCAATAACGGGAGGTTAATAGGGAACACTCGACACTTTGACGTGAGATAAAAACCATTGACATTATACACGAACACTAAGACGTAGCACACTAACGGCAGAGTGGTGTAGATGGTTGTCTCTACAGGAACACTCAGAGCTGGGTCACGCCGGTTCGATCCCGATCCTACCAAAGTTTTTCTGACCTCTGATATGTTCAGGATGTCAAGTGAAATGTATATCGAGGCTGTGGTGGTTCAGAACCCACCTGAAACTGTATAGGTCCCCGTCGTGTTGTGACACTGGAGCTTGAAAATTTTCCTACCATACTCAATAGAACTCCATCCTAATGGTAATGTGCTAATTTTGTTAAGTAGTTTACACCTTTCCAAAGTGTTAAACAAAAAGCATCTCACTTAACACACTTGTCAATGACCTCAATGAACGAAAACCAACCAAATTAGATCAATTATTATTCCATAGACTTAAGGGTCCGCTATACCTGACGGTGCATTTTTTGCCGCCCATAAGATTAACATTGCGAGCGGCGATTCATTTTCAAGGTTTACCCTTGGTTGGAAAGACACAAAATTTTGCCTGTACCTAGCCCTAACAATGTTCTAGGGAGTGTTCGAAGCAGATTTCCCAATTTCTCACTGGTTTCTTTTATTGCCACTGTTTTGCAAATGCTAGCATCGCATACCTCAAGAAAAGTGCTGTATCTCGAAAACCAGTAAAAAAATCCCTTTCGGCAGCCCCGAAAGGCGTAGGTAGATTTCGAAGATTATTTCCATCCACTAAAAGCAGTCTAAAATCATTCAGAAAGACGGTTAAGAAGATTTTCAGTTGACCCAAATGCATTCTCTACAATAACAACGGAGGAATTGAGTTTTGAAATTTCACCCCCCCCCCCCCCCCTCCCCCCTTAACGAGAAAATGAAAGTGATTTTACAAAAAACATTTTCAGACAAAAGTTGTAGATATTATTAATAGAAACTCATAGCAAAAAGAATAAACTCAATATCTCACTAAATAAGTGAGTTATGACGTTTTGAAAATTCAACCCCCCACCCTCTTCCTAAACGGTGCGTCGGACGAAAAACTTTTTCAGACAAAAGTTGAAGGTAATATTGAGGCAAATGCATTACAAAATGAAATAACTCAATAACACCCCTAGGACAAAAGTTATGATTTTTTTTGTGTGCAAAACCCTGTTTTTACACCCTTATTCAACCATTAAGGGTGGGATAAAAAAACGTTACAAAGAAAAGTTGTAGGTAGTACTGTTAGACGACCCTCAGAGAAAACCACGTTTCATTAGCTGCAATATTAAGGGAGTTATGGCCAAAAAACCAGATTTCGAAAAAGTCCCCCCATTTTCCCCCCCTTCGTCCGATTTCCCCCATTAACGAACTCGACCGAGATTTTAGACCCTTATATTTTATTAAATAGTCAAAACCAATTATTTTTTAAAAATACGGCTCCTAGCGTGTTCACAAGGAAGTGAAAATGATATATATATATATATATAAACTTTTTAACTGACGGAGGTTTTGGGATCCAGGGGTCATAAAAAGAAGAACTGTGAAGAAATTTTTCAAAAGTGAGACTACTGGTACGACTACAATAGGTAGATTTTTCTTCGAAATCTACCTAAAAATGGGAAATCTGCTTCGAACACGACCTAGAACATTGTTAGGTACACAGGTACAGACAAAATTTTGTGTCTTTCCAACCAAGGGTAAACCTTGAAAATGAATCGCCGCTCGCAATGTTAATCTTATGGGCGGCAAAAAATGCACCGCCAGGTATAGCGGACCCTTAAGAGCGACCTCACAATCGTGTTTGTTTACGTTTACGAGAAAACTAATGGATATTTAAATGTCCTGAAATATAATATGTCTTTTTAACGTCATAAATTATGTTAAGTATATTTCAGAACATTTTAATATCCAATAGTTCTCTCATAAAGTGCGCAGAAAAAACGTAAACAAATAGCGAATGTATGTTCGGCCTTAATGACCAAAGATCAGTAATAGAGCTGCTGGCCACATCGTGTGTGACAACCTTAAGGCTGGTACTTAAGGTTACGTCACTTGGGTATCTTATTTCCCCCTGCTTTCTAATCCCGTGGTCTGAAGGAGCACTGGCGTCTTCAGTCACCTCATTTTCCGGGATGGTGAATAAAAATATCAAACAAAATATTGAGGCTATAAATATTTAGTTTGGATGGCACAAGGTGGATTAAACACAATGCCGAGGCATTAATCAAACCCCCCACGCTTGTCGCCAAAATCAGCCCAGGGTCAATCGAAAGCAGGGTCCACCAATATTTTTTGAAAAATTTTGTTTTGACCCCATGCACCTGCTGGCGCTTACAGGCTGTTTTATGTGGGTACCGAAAGAAGGGTTAGAAAAATTTGGGTATGATCGGGATCGAACCGATGCTCGTCTGAACACAACCATCTAGCTAGAGGCATATAGCGGTGACCTTCACCTTTGTGTCAGGTCACGCGATCGCGACGTAAAGACTAATGTATGTGTAAGCAAGTCAGCAATCACTGGCCGACACACCCAAGTCCATATAAATTCAGGTTATGCAACTCCTGATGGTGCATTCCTGCCGCCCAGCGGTTTTTACCCTTAGCAGTCCTGTTTACTTAACTATTGTATTATGCTGGCCACATACGACGGTAGGTACCTGCCAATCCAGGTCGCATTGTATGTGGTCAGTTTTTCTTTTGTTTCAGGCTCCAGAACTCTGCACAAGAGTTGTACCAGGGTCCAGTCTACTGTCTGGTAGTAGCAGGTCCCAGCCCTATCCTGTCGGCACTTGGCATTACCTCCAGATCGTCCTCGTCCTCCTCGCTGATGCGTCTCCTCAGCCAGTCCCGGTCAGCAGTCAGGCTTCGTTCTACCCTCCTCCGATCAGTTTCAGGTGCTGACTTCTCCCCTCTCCTGTTGACACCTTCCTCCGCATCCTCCTTCCGCCTCAGTGAATCCCCTCTCCTGCTGACACCTTCCTCCACATCCTCCTTCCGCCTCAGTGACTCTCCTCTCCTGTTGACACCTTCCTCCACATCCTCCTTCCGCCTCAGTGACTCTCCTCTCCTGTTGACACCTTCCTCCGCATCCTCCTTCCGCCTCAGTGAATCCCCTCTCCTGCTGACACCTTCCTCCGCATCCTCCTTCCTTCTCACCGACTCCCCTTCCACCCTGTCCATAGTGAGACTTCTCTCCAGCCTCCTTCGCTCCGTCTCAGATTTCTCCCCTCTCCTTTTCAACTCCTCCCCGTCCTCCTTCGTCTTCGTCTTCCTATCCTCGTCCAACTCTCCTCGTTCAACGACACTGATCTTCCTCCTGACCGGAGACTCCCTTCTCTTGTCCCTGTCACTCCTCCATCTAGAGTCCTCCAGGTCTCTCCTTCGATCGGCCTCAGCTCGGCGCCTGCCCGCTTCTTCGAGCTCTCTTCGCCTGTCCGCCTCACGTTCGACGGCTCCCATGACCTCTGGCTCGCGGAAGGACAGCTTCTTCCGCGGACGGTCGTTAGCGGGTTCTCCGTCCGTCAGCGAGGTCCTCGAGCCCTTTAACATCCCCCTGGCATCCCCTCACGCCCTCACCTCGCTGCCCTCTGAGTCCTCACCCCTCCTTGTTGCGACGAAGTAACCGAAGACATTAAAATTGTTCACTGAACGTTTCACTAACAGTTTTTTAAAGCGTCTTCTGTTGAAAAAAAAATCCCCAGCTATGACAAGACGTAAAACCTAGAACGGTTCTATCATTCTCGGTTATAAGTTAGAGATAGTGACCGGTTCAAGTCACTGTCAGGTTTAAGTCACAATGCGTCAGTTAAAGTCCTCAAGTGTCATTCAGTGTCAGTTACAATAAAGCTGAGAATAAAGTGAAGATAAAAGCAAAGCTAATGCATGAAGAAAAGACATCAAAGCATGATAACAATAAAGCACTAAAAGTAAAGAAATAAACAAAAATGTATCGATTATGAAATAGATGAAAGAGTGAATTAGCAAAACCACGGCGGCCATCAATACAGCGGAGAATACAAACAGCTCACGTCACTACCCCATCATTCAAACCTCATATGATAATCCTTCAAAACAGACACTAAATCATTTTACCGATAAATCGAACGGGCAACCCTTTTCAAAACTCTAGGACAGTTCGTCCATCCTCAGTAAAAGAAAGTCAGTCAGTGTCAGCTAAAGTGCCACCGCGTACTTCTTGCAGGTCACTTTTTCAGAAATTCTTTATTCTCCCTGCTCCTTGTGTTTTCATTTTTCAGGTATTATTTTTGTTCGCGAACATCCAGAACACTTCCCTCTTAATTCAAACTTTCACTCGTATAAAACTCGGTCGTGTTCAAATATACATGTAGGCAAATTTGCTACCTCCCTTCGTTTGAACAGTCCTCCGATTTTAGGTGTTCGTCTATATAACGCTCTCCCGGTTGAAATCAAATCATCTGAAGAAAGTTTAACAATATTTAAAAAATTGCTAAAATCAACATGCACGGCAGTGCATGCAGCCAAGTTTTAAGGAAAAAGAAAGCGCGACAAAGCCTCGAGCACTGCCAGCATGTTATACAGGAACCAGAGTTGTGCACTTTTCGTGCCTCTCTACAGGAGGCAAGGGGGCGTGGCTCGAACAGTGGGTACCCTTCTCCTGTAGTAGGGTCCCACGGGACCTCCACAATTAAATTTCAAACTTCTACGTCCAACCGTACCTGAGCAGTGACATCCCAAACTTAGCTGTTTTTGAGGGTCACTCACTGACTCACTGACTCACTGACTCACATATACAAATTATTAGCATGTTCCAGCAGTGCGATAGAGCTGAAACTCAGCACACTTTAAGGTACCATCCCGTGGACACCCAGAAAAATCGAAAACCCAAAGTACCTTCAGTATTATAGGTTCAGGTTCGATTCAAAGTTCCCATACTAACTTATGGCAGATATTTACAAAACAAAATTAATACTGCCTCCTGCTCCTTGTCCTAACAATAAATACCTACCTACCTTCCTACCTACCTACAATGTTCTGAAATGTGTATATGTCTCCTTGTTCCTGTCAGGTACGATCAAGTACTACTTTCAGGTATCAGGTACGAGTAGGTACTATACCTTCAGGGATGGGAAGGTAATTTGTGTAGATTCGTCAGACAACTTACTTTCAGGTACGAGTAGGTACATTTCAGGTACGGGATAATAATTTGTGTAGATTTGACAGGGAACTGGTTTTCAGGTACTGGTAGGTACTTTCCAGGTATGGCAAGGAGTTTTGACTCCATTCGACAGTCAACTTGTTTTCAGGTACGATTAGGTACATTTCAGGTATGGGAAGGTAATTTGTGGAGATTCGACAGGGAACTCATTTTCAGGTACGAGTAGGTACTTTTCAGATATTTCAGGTATGAGATTGGTAATTTGTGTATGGTTGACAGGGAACTGGTTTTCAGATACTGCTAGGTACTTTCCAGGTATGGCAAGAAAATCTGAGTCCGCTCGACAGCCAATTGATGTTTTACCTACTGGTAGGAACTATTGAACCACCTCACAAAAATTATATGATATCCGACCAAAAACACTCCGTGTAAAAAAACAGCCAAGTTTATAACCCTCCAAAAATTAGCCTAACTCAACAGCCCTTAAAAGGGTTTGATATAAAAAATGTTGGCCAAGTTCTCCACATTCCCGCTATCACTCAGCCCCCAAAATTAGTGATATCACTTATTACAGGGCCAAGTCCTTGGTGCGAATCACAAGGATGTTGGCGACATATTTTGTCATATACCTCCTTTCCAATACCCCCGAACCGCAGCCCCCATCCAACCTTAAAGCCTGTGTCTATGACCGGCTGTGACGCTTACGTGATTTGCGCCAAGGACTTGGCCCTGTAATAAGTGATATCACTAATTTTGGGGGCTGAGTGATAGCGGGAATGTGGAGAACTTGGCCAACATTTTTTATATCAAACCCTTTTAAGGGCTGTTGAGTTAGGCTAATTTTTGGAGGGTTATAAACTTGGCTGTTTTTTTACACGGAGTGTTTTTGGTCGGATCGTATTTACTTGAAAATGTTTTTTATAGTTTAAAGGAATTTCTCGATTTGTTATTTAACTGGACAATAAGGCGTTTTATACTTTAGTTCCACCTATTTTGGGCGGGACAAGGTCAACAAAACGTAAAAAAAAAAAACTGGTAGGTAGATGAAGCCTTTAAGAGCGTTTACGCAGTCGTGTTTGTTTAAGTTTTTTCTGCATATTGTATGAAGATACTATTGGATATTTAAATGTTCTGAAATATAGTACGTCTTCTAAGGGTGCGTCCCACCATGCCCAGTTAAAATTAAACTGGAGAACTTAAAAGTTAAATTTAACATGGTAAACATAGGACAAAATCTCCAGTTTAATTTTAACTGGGCATGGTGGGACGCACCCTAAACCTCTCACTAATAAGCAAACGCTCCCTTGAAACAGTCTAACTCATTTTGAAACCCTCTATATAGCGAGAAAAATTACATGGTTCCTTGTCGGTCGTTATAAAGAGACACTACTGTATTTGAATAACTCGCCATATGCACTGGATAGCAAATGCACTATACTAAACAATTTGACACATGAATACATTGTCAGTTCTATTTCCACACAATGATATGACCATACCCACTGCCTATTGTACTATTGTACTGTATTGTTTGTTGTCCGGAACATTTTATTGTACAACTAGAGTAAGTTACACAGGTCACCTCCAGTTGCAACGTTATAATGACCGCCTTCGCTATTTGTTTACGTTTTTTCTGCACACTTTATGAGGAAATTATTGGACACTTAAATGTTCTGAAATATAGTACATCTTTTTAAGGGCCACCATACATTCGATCTTTTATTACGTTCCGATTTCAAACTTTGTGAGAAAACTATTGGATATTTAAATATTCTGAAATATAATATGTCTTTTTAACGTCATTACTCATGAGGCTATGCTGTGATTTTACGATCGAGTGATTTTTGTCACAAAAAAAAATGTCCAAAATTAACCGATCGTGAAATCGCAACACAGCCTCATGAGTAATGACGTTAAAAAGACAAATTATATTTCAGAATATTTAAATACCCAATAGTTTTCACACAAAGTTTGAAATCGGGACGTAAAAAAATAGCGAATGGCATTCCGAGCCTTTAAAAGGGGACCTCTTAGAGGGGTCTAACCCTACACAGCCGAAATTAAAAGGCTATGTTGTGAATTTACGATCGAGTGATTTTCGTCAACATTTCGGCTGTTAAAAAGACATATTATATTTCAGCCAGCAGCAGCCAAAGTGCGGGGTTCCCTTGCAGGCAGGTCAGTAGCTTTGCCGGTCACCCTTGACATTGCGGTAGTGGCCGATAGTGCTGGCACGCACTGGAGCGTGACGGTAATCATACCTGTGGCTGCGATGTCTATATTATTATTTTGCTACCAAGTGCGCATATTTCTCTTTTTACTTTCTCGCCCGTATGTAATACATGGGCTGAGAAAGTTATGTTATCGTGCGAAATTTCGATTTTGAGATTTTCATTGCAAAAGGCGTTTCAGAGGTCCTAGATACCACTAAAATGGTTTTTAGGTCATGTCCGTCCGACGTACGTACGTACGTCCGTCCGTCCGTCCGTCCGTTTGTCTGTAGCGCGGCTAGAGGTCACACCAGTCAACCGATTTGGCTCAAATTTGGAATATAGATGTCTAAAATCAGTTCCGAGATACATTTTTAATATAATTTTGATTACTCAAAAATTGCGCCCACTATTGTCAAAAAAGTGTCAAAAAAAATTCAAAATCGTGTTTTTGTCTACTCAAGACACATTTCACGGTACGGTAATAAAGTTAGAACCTTCAAATTTTGCAGTCGTGTTCCCAGATAGATGCTCCAGGATGATTTTTATTGTTTTGGAGATGGGCCAAAAATTTGGGCCAAAATTGGCCCATACGTGAAAATCTTGGCCCCATGAACAGTATTAGCCGGAATTTCACAAAAATCCATAAACTTGTGCTTAATAACATTACTTAAAGGTCTGTCGAAGAAATATTCAATCAATTTAAAATTGCGGCCAATATAGGCAAAATGAAGTCAAAAATAGGAAAAAAAACTAGAATCTCGTTTTTGATTGGTCAAGACGGATTTGGCACTACAGTTATTAAGTTAGATCTTTGTAATTTCGCAATAGTGTTCCCAAATAGATGCTACAGGATTATTTTTATTCTTTTTGAGATGGGCCAAAAATTTGGGCCAATATTGGCATTATCGTAGGAAAAATTTTCCAAAAATTGAAATCACGTTTTTGATTGGTTAAGACGGATTTGCAACAACCCTAATCGACAGATTTCCTTCAAAATTGGTGAAAGTGGTCTCAGATAGATGCTTCAAGGGCATTTTCAATAGATTTTCATTTACTTAAAATTTAAGACGGTGACATGCAAAATAGAAAACATATACTTTGCGCGTCGAGCGACACTTCACTGTTTGACGGATATGTTTGAAATTCGGTATGCAGGTGCCTAAAAGTATCGTCCAGTGTGAGGCAAAATACTTTTTAGAAAAAGTTAAAATTCTGACAATTATTCACGTAAAAAAAAAAAAATCAAATTTTCGATAAAAATTGCGAGAAAGTCAAGTGCGACCATTGTCGAACCCTTTATTAGGGTGTGAGCGCCCGGTGAGGCAAAGAAGCCCGTCCACCTAACTGAGGAAACAAAACGAGAAACTTGCTTTCATCAGGATTCGAACTCGGGCCTCTCAAGACTAGGAACACCATGGGAGTTTGCCCGAAGCCATCACATTCATGCCTGTGTAGGGCGTTTACGCAGTCGTGTTTATTTACGTTTTTTCTGGAAATATTATGAATTTCGGACAAATTTTTTGTTGGTAAAAGCACCACGCAGCCTGTGAATTTCGGCCGGTAAAAAGACATATTATAATTAAGAACATTTAAATATCCGATTCCTCAAGAAGTGTGCAGAAAAAACTTAAGGGCTGGTTATAGAGATTTCTAAAAGGGTTGTTTTTTCTTCCTATTTTCCGTTTACTATTTAGAGCAAGGACCAATAAACCCTTTCATAAAATGGAACTGCTACAATTTACTACATTACTGACCTTTTCATACCCCATACACCCAACAGTAACCCTTCTATCTATTTCCGAATCAATCATTTCCTTGCTATTAAATACTCTGCCAATATACATGGACTCGTAACGACTTCGACTGTTTAAACGAATTCCAACATAACCGAATTAACTGGAACTTCTTGCAAGTAGCCGATAACTCTATCGTGCCGTTAACAGTCCACTATCTAACGTTATGATACCGGCGCTATCGGCAGGATGGTGAAAGCCACCAAATTTCATTTTCGGGATTTCGCTAAAGTGAACTTCAGCTACTCTACATACTAAAGTGGCATACTGTTTATTACAGTAGATAGGTGTCACATAGTGGTCTGGTCAAGTAGTTATGCAATCGCGATCGATATCAGTTCAAGTGAGCGATATACTTGACCAATGTGCAACCCGGCCCATTAGCTCAGTTGGTTAGAGCGTCGTGCTAATAACGCGAAGGTCGTGGGTTCGATCCCCCCATGGGCCAGATTTTTTTGAAAATAGTAAGGGAAATCTTGGACCAATAATAATAAAGGGTCCGACAACAGTCGCACTTAACTTTCTCGCCCAGAATGATTTTTTATTTTTTTATTTTTTTGAGATTTTTTTGCGGGCGTAATTTTTAAGCAATCGAAAATCGGTTGAAAATGACCCAAGAGCATCTATCTGAGATCACTCATACCAAATCTCACGCCTGTCATTTTATTACTGTAGTCCCAAATGCGTTCCGACCATTCAAAAACGTGGTTTCTCATTCTCAACTCATTTTCGACATTTTTTTGACTACAACGGCCGTGATTTTGAAGATAACAAAATTCTGTTCGACAGATGTTTAAGTTACATAGTTCTACACAAATTTACCAAATTTCATGACAATCGGTCAATAAATGTGAATGGCGCCGAAACGATCGAACTTTGGTCCAGAACGGCCGTAATTTTCAACCAATTCAATTTTAGTTGAAAATGACCTCGAAGCATCTATTTTTCAACACACATACCAATTTTCAGTGTTATAGATTGAAAAGTGTACCGTCGGCGCTTGTCTAACTAACCAAAAACACGATTTTTGAATTATTTTGGCGGTTTTTTGACAATAGCGGCCGCAATTTTTGACCAATGAAAAAATCCTTGAAAATGCCTCTCGGCAGTGATTTTAGACAGGTCCATTCCAAATTTCATCAAAATCGGATGAACGGTATAGGCGCTAGAGCACTGCACGGACTGACGGACTGACGGACGGACTGACGGACTGACGGACGGACTGACGGACGGACAGACTTTTTCCAGAAACCACTTTTTTGGACTCAGGGGACCCCCAGGATCATGGGAAACCCAAAATCTCAATTTCGAAATTTTGCACGAAAACAATACTTTCTCGCCATATATGGCTAGCGAGAAAGTAAAAATAATTCAGCGCAGTAAAAATATAAATAAGCTGATAATTGAAATGGTACGGAAACAAAGTAAGGGTGCGTCCCACAATTTAGCAGTTAAGTTCCAGTTTAAACCCAAATTTAACCGACTGTTAACCGGGCATGGTGGGACGCAGCCTTAGGCTGAATTTCACCACTTTAACGTGAAGACTATCGTGTACACGATAGCGCTATCGTATCGGTAAAAAATGTTAACGGCTTTCACCATGCCCCGTTACCGTTTCGTTAGCTTTCGAGTGGATTTTCCGTGCGTTAGCGAAAACGATAATTTTCATACCTGCGACTCATTTGGTGTAGTCTAATGTAGTCTAATCAACATTTTAACTTTTTTCTCCGAAAAAATAGGGGTTTTTCACGTTTATTTCAACTTTTAGATTGAAATTGCTGAAATAAATTTGACGTAAACAAAGCAGGCGAATTCTATTGACACAACAAAACCTAACGAGAGGATGTCTGCTTTTTCGAATCAATAGCTATTCGAACCTTAAAAGGCACTATCGTGAGGTGGTGAAATTCAGCTTTAGATGAAAATAATAAGATAGAAGGTTGTGAATAAAGTAGAATACATTAGAGAATAAAAACACCATCAGTTCGATTCAAACAACATTTCCTACCAATAAAAAATACAAAAAATAATAAATAAATCACAGCACCAGTAAAAAAAATCGTTCAAAAAAAAAACACGAAACACTAAAGTTCGTAGCGAGAAAAAAAAGACAAGACGAACAGTTCCCCGTCAGAACGGTAACAACGACTGCCGTTCGCGAACGTCTCGCCAGCATCCGAACGCCGCAGCCGTCTCACTAGCACACACGCACGCCCCATAGCTTCATCTCACTCCCTCCCGCACAAACGCATTTATACCAAAGCTGCTTGCCAAAAAGTGGAGCCCGAGGACAATTTCTATTATTTTATTTGTGTGATCCTCACGGGCTATCGCTAAGGATTGCTGCTCACATGCGTGGGGGGATGTTGTGGCCAGTGGCGGCGGCAAAGGGGGAAAGGAGACGCGCGGGATCTACTCACGAGCTGTCGAGATTTTCCCTGGCGAATCTTCCCCATTTCAAGGAATTATCCGTCCTCCAATTACCAGCTGCGATGGGGACCTACAGTTTTAGGTGGGTTCTGAACCACCACAGCCTCGATATACATTTTACTTGACATGCTGAACATATCAGAGGTGAATGTCAACTCCGTCAACGCCCACTTGAACGAAAAACTATTCCCACCGCAATTTCAAAAAGTACTGGAAACTATAAGACTTGTAAGTGAAAATGTGTCATTTGTAAACCTTGAGAAGAAAAAATTGTACATAAAAACGCCTCATCACGCTTGGAAGGCTGCAGTCAGGGCGAAGGAACCGTCTCTCAGTGCATTGGGGTCTCAAGATTCCCGCTCATCTAGCCGCACCACGCAGATCCTCATAACAAGATAGGATAGAGAGTATACACGGCCTGCAGCACTCCATGCCAACAAAAACTGCGGCGAAGCGAGGCGATGGACGGGGACCTTAAGGGGGACTATACATTCTCGACGAACTCCAACAAAACCACTGCGCGAAAGTAAATATTCGACAAAACTAATGTTTACGTATTAGTACTGCCGGAGACTGGTAATTCCGATATCGCTATTGGTTGTGTCTACTCTAAAAGCTAAACATAGTGTGCTATTTGAACACGAAACGACCGAGTGAAAGTAGGACACTATGTTTAGCTTTTACAGGAGAAAAAGTAGAGAGATGGTGTTGCAATTACCCACTTCCGTAAGTGAAATAAAAATTTGTCAACAGTATAATGGCATCGTGAAATAGTACAAACATTTATCAAGCTTTTCTACTAAATGTGACGATAAAATCCGTTACAAAAAAAATTCCGCGTGAGTTAGCGTGGGGTTTTCGCGATCTGTCAAAAAAACATGTGGACTGGTAGTTGACTGTTTAAAATCGCTCCTGTGGGCTTATTACTCCATTTCATGCAAAAATACAACGCTGCCTCACGACAAAGAGTCTCAGGTTTACATCCCCCAATAAACACATTTGACTCGCCCTGTAACTTCGGAGAAGGACTTGAGGTACGTAGTATTGCAAACCAAGTACGTATATTTCCCCTTAATGCTAATCAGAAAAAAACTTTTGGTAGGATTGGGATCGATCCACTCACTCGGCTATCGAGGCTGTTACAAACCCCCCTGAAAATGAGCGTACATGAGTGCCTATGGTTGTAGGGGTCTCACTATAATAAATCACGGAGTGCCATCATTGTTTTTTCGGATAATGAAGTAAGGAGCGCAGATGTAGCCAACCATCCGCCCAGGACAATTTTCATTGCAAAGGAATCTTCCGCTATTTTTATTTCCAAATTTTTGAGCGCGAAGTAGGTGGTCTCTCTCTGTAACGACCGCCAAGGTACCTACCTTCATTTCCTCGCTATAGAGCGCTACATAGAGGCATTCGTTATATAGAGTACAAGTCCAAATAAAGCAGATATGAGTCGAATCTACGGAACTGGATAACTGGTCATTGCTCGACCGTCAAAGGCCGTGGCTGCTCCAAAAGCTAAATATGGTGTGCTGTTCGAACTGGGAAACTATGTTTAGCTTTCACTGGAGAAAGAATTCCTTAAAATGGTGGTGCAATAACCGTACTAAATACAGTTTGCCATAGTCGAATCAAAACAATAGTACGTAACTTGGTGTCATTTGGGCAGGTTACGAGGGAAACTGAACCCTCACAAAAAATTAAAAGAAATAGAAAAAAAATTCTTCCCAGAAGAAACTGAAGATGAAATAGGCAACCAACCACCCTAAAAGTATAAAGAAACAATTTCCCTGCAAAGCTCATATACTGACTTTTGCGAGGAAATTCCAATACCCTCCCCGTAGGGTAATTCTATCGGGTCAAAGAAAAAGAATCCTTATTGGATTTTGGTGTAAGCTCACTGCTCCAGATAAGTCGAGGGAAACCAGACAAAGGGTTAGAGAAGCCTTTTCTTTTTTCCAGCTTTGGATGGGTAACCTAGGGGCAAATTTTAAGCTAGAGACAGGGTTAGCATTACAGCTGCTTTTGAAAGAAGAACAAGAAATGGATTACATGAACAAGATTTCTCGCCAGATTTTTCAAAAAAATTCTTGCAGAAACCCAGGTAGTTTTTTTTTTCCAAAGCATTGCCCACATGGAGACAAGAGGGAGATTTCGTCAGAATCACTACCCAACAGTTTCCTCAGAAAGGTGTCTTTCAAGAACGTCAACAAACATCATTGTGTATACAGTCTCATCTTTATAATAATTGGTGTTATGACAGGTAGTTATACAGCGCATCAAGTACTTAACTGCCAGCTAGTTATGCGACACATCAAGTGCTTAACTGGACGTGAAGACGTTAACAGCCGGATACGCAGGATATGCACTGTCACCATTATACGCACGCACATCCGTACGTGTCGCAAATTACTCAAAAAATCAGTAGAACACAATGTAGATAGTTCTTTTATGTCTCTCAAGATCGACCACGACCATACATTTGCTATTTGTTTACGTTTTTTTCTGCACACTTTATGATGAAACTATTGGATATTTAAACGTTTCTGAAATATTGTATGCCGTTTTTTAACGTCTAAAATTAAGGGTCCGCTATACCTGACGATGCATTTTTTGCCGCCCATAAGATTAACATTGCGAGCGGCGATTCATTTTCAAGGTTTACCCTTGGTTGGAAAGTCACAAAATTTTGCCTGTATCTAGCCCTAACAATGTTCTAGGTCGTGTTCGAAGCAGATTTTGCCTGTACCTAGCCCTAACAATGTTCTAGGTCGTGTTCGAAGCAGATTTCCCATTTTTTTACTGGTTTTCGAGATACAGCACTTTTCTTGAGGAATGCGATGCTAGTATTTGCAAAACAGTTGCAATAAAAGAAACCAGTGAGAAATTGGGAAATCTGCTTCGAACACTCCCTAGAACATTGTTAGGGCTAGATACAGGCAAAATTTTGTGACTTTCCAACCAAGGGCAAACCTTGAAAATGAATCGCCGCTCGCAATGTTAATCTTATGGGCGGCAAAAAATGCATCGTCAGGTATAGCGTCCTCTTAACCGATCATCACAATTGCTTATTACATTTGTTTACTTTTTGACCATTTTTTGAGGATACTGATGGTTATTTATATTATGTTCTAAAATATAATATACTTCTTTCTAATGTCGGCTAAGTACATGGTGATTATTACCTATTGGTGCATACAACCCAAACCCTTGGCCCGAAGGCATAGATGTTAATCAAACAAACTGATTGTTGGCCGAAGCCAAATGAATATTTGTTGTGACATCCATGCTGCCAACACAAAATTGCTGCTACCGGGATTCGAACCCAGGACCTCACTCGTGCGAGTCTTAGGGTGCGTCCCACCATGCCCAGTTAAAATTAAACTGGAGATTTTGTCCTATGTTTACCATGTTAAATTTAACTTTTAAGTTAAATTTAACATGGTAAATCTCCAGTTTAATTTTAACTGGGCATGGTGGGACGCACCCTTAGTGTTTTCCCACTAGTTAAATGGATATTATATTTCAGAACACTGAGAGTTCATTTGTGTGATTAGAACACCGAAGAGTCAGGCGCAGAACATCCGGGAAGTGCCTCGTGGGCGGACTACTGATAATAGGTAAATCTATGGCTAGGTATCTATCAGGTAGATATATTTATAGGTAGGTACCTGCTTAGCCTGTCTATGAGGCACCACAAGGTCGCACGGGAATAAACAAAGAAATCGAAACCAATCACGTGGAACGGGATAAAAAAATATGATTGAAAAAAATTGTTATTGTACGGAAACATAGGAAACTGTAGATGGGATTGATCGCAAACTTGAGGTGGTTATTTACTTGTTCTGAAATATAATATTCTTTTAAGGGTGTATCGTGTATCTTTCAACAGTCCCTTAACGAACAGATAAAGTTACAGTCTTTAACTTGCCTATAACTCAAAGTGTCCTTTAAATATATCTGACCGAAAAAGCGTCCAATCACTTAGGGATGGTCAATAATTTTTATAGTTCACTTTAGATCGCTCTCGGCTAGAAAACGACCCTCCAGCTAACGGGAAGATAAGGCCGCTATCGGCCGGAATAGTGGCCTTTAGAAACTTGTGAAAACCAACCTTGAAAAAAAAAAATCTGGGTCACCAAAAAAATATTTCTTTCGACACAACGTATTTAGATAGTGCATTTCCGCCTTGGCACACTTGCACTTAACGATAAAACTGCAACGAAATAATGATTTGGAGGGCAAAGATGATGTTGACTCCCACTGGCCAGAACCACTGCGGACAGACTAATATCATAATCTTCGGTTAAGTTATCATAATCTCCAGTTAAGTTCTCAACACTGTCGTAACTCCCACACTCTACTATCGTCATCAACAATTATCGATAAATTAGATAACATATTCAACGCCTGTGTTTTTTATTTGTTTTCAACATGGGTGGTGCAATTTCGGGAGCTCTGTATACAAGGAAGTGATAGGTTACAATTATTACGCCCGACAGTCGAGTTTTCTCCTGGCCGGTGATGGCCAGGTACCCATCAGAGCTGAATAGGGCCAGGGTCGAGAAAAATTAACCAGAAAAAACTTTAAGAGGACGCTATACCTGACGATGCATTTTTTGCCGCCCATAAGATTAACATTGCGAGCGGCGATTCATTTTCAAGGTTTACCCTTGGTTGGAAAGACACAAAATTTTGCCTGTACCTAGCCCTAACAATGTTCTAGGGATGAGTGTTCGAAGCAGATTTCTCAATTTCTCACTGGTTTCTTTTATTGCAACTGTTTTGCAAATGCTAGCATCGCATACCTCAAGAAAAGTGCTGTATATCGAAAACCAGTAAAAAAATGAGAAATCTGCTTCGAACACTCCCTAGAACATTGTTAGGGCTAGGTACAGGCAAAATTTTGTGTCTTTCCAACCAAGGGTAAACCTTGAAAATGAATCGCCGCTCGCAATATTAATCTTATGGGCGGCAAAAAATGCACCGTCAGGTATAGCGGACCCTTAACGTAAAACGTAAACAAGTAGCAAATGTATATTCCGTCTTAAGTCGTGACCCAGGCAGATGCTGCCCTCTGTTGGCCTGTCAATTAACTAACCTACCAATAACGTCACAGCTGACGAGCACACAGCAGCTGACGCTATAACTCCAAGTTAGTGAGACGTCGATTGCGATATCTAATATCAACAACAGTCAGCAACACCCGAACACGAAGTCACAGCTGACTGCTCATTTCGAACACAAAGTCTGCAAACAGCTGAAGGGACGCTAAAGTCGGCTAAAGCACGTGTCAGCAAGAATTAAGAGGAGAATCCACCGACCCCCCGAGGAGTATTTTTTCAAAAATAAATTTCTACGTCATCTTTGGAAACGGTATTTTTTGGAATCGAAGGGAAAAGTATATTCTTCTCATATTCTGGACCTTCTTTTGTGACCAGTGTACATAAGGGGGTGATTTGGTCAGAATCACGCCCGACAGTCGAGTTTCCCCTCAGCCGGTGAAGGGCAGGTTCCTATAAGGGCTGGACAGACCCAGGGCTAGGCTAGAATCACCAGAAAAAAATCGCAACAAATCGGGAGTAGACCCCTTGGTCTCTAGGTTCATAGCCGAGTGCCGGATTTCACCATTTGCTAAAGTCTACTTTTAGTGTCCTCTAAAAGTTCACTATAGCGTTATCCTCCCGAAAAGAAACGTTGGTGGCTTTCACCATATAGCGCCCTTATCATAACGTTAGCTAGTGGACTTTTAACGGGAAGATATCGGCTACTTTATCGGGAAGATAAATCTACTAACTTAATCTGCAGGGTAATGCATTGGTGAAACCCACCCCTTGCGTGTCTACGTCGGAGACATCGGAACCCCTCGTGTCAGGGTGCCATTTTCAGCAGTTCGTGGGTACCACGTGGCCTGGCAAAAGGTCAGTGAACTTCGCACGTGCAAATGTTATTTTCAGTAGCAAGTGCGGCGTGACTCATAGACGGGGTATTCTTAACCACTGTCTCGCATCAATGACAGTCTCCCAACGGACTCTACCAAATTAATGCCACACCGGTTCAATCCCGAACCTATCAAAAGTTTTTCTGATCTCAAGTGAAAATATCGAGCGTGCATTCAGAACACCAGGAGGGCCCTCATCCATGCTATCAACAGAAAATTGCTGCTACCGGGATTCGAACCCAGGACCTTAGTCGTGCGAGTCTAGTGTTTTCCCACTGGACCACATAATTAGGCAGTAGGTACAAGTACACTCCTATACCTCCAGGTGCCCAATCTTCTTCTTAATTTTTTTCCCCGGTCCCAAACCACAAACAGTAGGTACCGTTTTGTTCCGCTGTGGCCACAAAGGTGTACCTAGGTTCACCTTGGCCACACGTCCACAAATCCTGGAAAACCTATCAGAAGAAGCAACCAGAAAAACCTCAATTTGATTACCAACCGCACTGAAACTGGGATTGGACCTGGGACGAAAAAATAGCAAAACATCGCGACACAATTGCCGTGCTTGATTCATTCATGCTGGTTTGTATAGTGGAACCGTGTTTAAAAACTACTACACAAATAAACGATGGGGACCAACAGTTTTAGGTGTGACCCTCCTCTCAGTATTCCTCAAAACCACCCGGCTATGAAGTAAGTAAATATACCTTAAGTTACTTAATAATAACTTAATAACTTACCTTTTTACTGGATTTGAACACGTTGCATTTGAACACATTACTAGCACCATCTCTGGCTATGAAACTAAAAATCTTGAGATCCTGGGAGTCATGGGAAACGTAGAATATTCTGAAATATAAGAAACAAGTTAGAGAATAGAATATAGTCCTCAAAAAAATTCGCTGGGGACCAAGACCATTTGCTTAGTACCAAACATCAACAGACTCAGTGGGTATATTCATGTTTGGTAATTCAAACACTATGAAGTAACCAAAAGTCATTTTAAGAGGACGCTATACCCGACGATGCATTTTTTGCCGCCCATAAGATTAACATTGCGAGCGGCGATTCATTTTCAAGGTTTACCCTTGGTTGGAAAGACACAAAATTTTGCCTGTACCTAGCCCTAACAATGTTCTAGGGAGTGTTCGAAGCAGATTTCCCATTTTTTTACTGGTTTTCGAGATAGAGCACTTTTCTTGAGGTATGCGAGGCTAGCATTTGCAAAACAGTTGCAATAAAAGAAACCAGTGAGAAATTCGGAAATCTGCTTCGAACACTCCCTAGAACATTGTTAGGGCTAGGTACAGGCAAAATTTTGTGTCTTTCCAACCAAGGGTAAACCTTGAAAATGAATCGCCGCTCGCAATGTTAATCTTATGGGCGGCAAAAAATGCATCGTCAGGTATAGCGTCCTCTTAAATACAAATGATATAAAATGTCTGACCTGTAAATAGGATGCTGCATAACGAGAAGCTTGTTCTCGTCCATCCACTGGTTTTTCTGAAACAAAAAGTAAAAATATTTGAGAGAGATACATCCTGTAGAGGTAGAGAGATATATCCTGTAGAGACAGAGAGATACAGTAATATAATAAGGGAGGAGCACCGTATGCCGTACACCCCCGGGAAAACCATCAACCAACTCTTCTCCCCGAATTCCCATTTTTACTTTCTCGCTAGCCAGTACGGTGAGAAAGTATTTCAAATTTCGAAATCGAGAGTTTTGGTTTTCCATGATCCTGGGGGCCCGCTGAGTCCAAAAAAGTGGTTTCTGGAAAAGTCTGTCCGTCCGTCCGCCATCCATCTGTCTGCATGTCAAGCGCTTCACAACCTATACCGATCGTCCGATTTTGATGAATTTTGGAATGTACCTGTCTCAAATAACGGCCGAGGTTTAAGGAATTTTTGATTGGTCGAAAATTGCGGCCGCTATTGCAAAAAATTCGCAAAAATAATTATTCAAAATTCGTGTTTATGTTTAGTCGTACAGTTTGCAATCTACAACATTGATAATTGCTAAGCGTGTTGACAAATAGTTGCTTCAAGGCTATTTGCAACAAAAATTGAATTAGTTGAAAATTACAGGGGCGAGAAAGTTAAATGCGACTATTGTCGGACCCGTTATTATCTCTCAAAATATTTCACCCAGCATTATCAGCCATGAAAATACTTTCTCGCCATGCAACCTCACCGTGATCAAAACCCGCACGACTGAGGTCTTGGGTTCGAAGGAAGAAAGTGCAAAGTTTTTAAAGTGACCGACATTTTTTATTTATTTTTTGTACATAGTTATGATATGCATAGGGATGATGCTTGTTGCAGTTTGCAGACGACGAGGACACAACGCAGATGTAAACACATCCGCAGCGATGACGTATGAGCCAGTTATACACAAATAACGCAAGTAACAAATCTATGACCTACATCCCACAATCCATGATTACGGACCTACCTATTGGTGGTTACAGCCAATACCCTCGGCCCGAAGACACAGATGTTAAGGGTCCGCTATACCTGACGGTGCATTTTTTGCCGCCCATAAGATTAACATTGCGAGCGGCGATTCATTTTCAAGGTTTACCCTTGGTTGGAAAGATACAAAATTTTGCCTGTACCTAGCCCTAACAATGTTCTAGGGCAGTGGTTCTCAAACTTTTTGGCTGGCGGAACCAAATTTAGTCGGGAATTCTTTCGTGGAACCTTAAACAATGGATCGTCGATTTCACAGGTTTTTTGGGAAATAACAACCATTAACATTGAAATCGTTATTTAAATGTTTTAGAAATATTTTACGATAGGTATGTCATATTAATGCGAAGTATGCGCTTGTTTTTTCGAGCACAGGTTGGAAAATTCTGGAACGATCGGTGACAACTGCGTCCAGCTTATTACGGTATTTCGTTTTGGTAACTACATAAGTCGAAAACCCACATTCTGAGGAGTAGGTTGTAGGGAACGGCAGAAGGAAGCGTACTGCTACTTTGGATAAGATCGGGTACTTCTTTTTCTATTTCAATTATTCTAAACTAAACTAAAATTGTATTTCTTGAAGCACGGAGAAGGCTTCGTGCATGGAACCCCGGCAAGGCTTCGCGGAACCAAATGGTTCCGCGGAACACAGTTTGAGAACCACTGTTCTAGGGAGTGTTCGAAGCAGATTTCCCAATTTCTCACTGGTTTCTTTTATTGCAACTGTTTTGCAAATGCTAGCATCGCATACCTCAAGAAAAGTGCTGTATCTCGAAAACCAGGAAAATAAAGGGTTCGACAATGGTCGCACTTGACTTTCTCGCAATTTTTATCGAAAATTTTGATTTTTTTTACGTGAATAATTTTTTTTTTGTCAGAATTTTAACTTTTTTTAAAAAGTATTTTGCCACACAATGGATGATACTTTAAGGCACCTGCATAACGAATTTCAAACATATCCGTCAAACAGTGAAGTGTCGCTCGACGCGCAAAGTATATGTTTTCTATTTTGCATGCCACCGTCTTAATTTTTAAGTAAATGAAAATCTATTGAAAATGCCCTTGAAGCATCTATCTGAGACCACTTTCACCAATTTTCAAGAAAATCCGTCGATTAGTGTTGTTGCAAATCCGTTTTAACCAATCAAAAACGTGATTTCCATTTTTGGAAAATGTTTCCTACGATAATGCCAATATTGGCCCAAATTTTTGGCCCATCTCAAAAAGAATAAAAAATGATCCTGTAGCATCTACTTGGGAACACTATTGCGAAATTACAAGGATCTAACTTTATAACTGTAGTGCCAAATCCGTCTTGACCAATCAAAAACGAGATTCTAGTTTTTTTTCCTATTTTTGACTTTATTTTGCCTATATTGGCCGCAATTTTGAATTGATTGAATATTTCTTCGACAAACCTTTAAGTTATGTTATTAAGCACAAGTTTGTGGATTTTTGTGAAATTCCGGCTAATACTATTCATGGGGCCAAGATTTTCACGTATGGGCCAATTTTGGCCCAAATATTTGGCCCATCTCCAAAACAATAAAAATGATCCTGGAGCATCTATCTGGGAACACGACTACAAAATTTGAAGGTTCTAACTTTATTACCGTACCGTGAAATGCGTCTTGAGTAGACAAAAACACGATTTTGAATTTTTTTTGACACTTTTTTGACAATAGTGGGCGCAATTTTTGAGTAATCAAAATTATATTAAAAATATATCTCGGAACTGATTTTAGACATCTATATTCCAAATTTGAGCCAAATCGGTAGAGTGGTGTGACCTGTAGCCGCGCTACAGACAAACGGACGGACGGACGGACGGACGTACGTACGTCGGACGGACATGACCTAAAAACCACTTTTTTGGTATCTAGGACCTCTGAAACGCCTTTTGCAATGAAAATCTCAAAATCGAAATTTCGCACGATAACATAACTTTCTCAGCCCATGTATTACATACGGGCGAGAAAGTAAAAAATGGGAAATCTGCTTCGAACACTCCCTAGAACATTGTTAGGGCTAGGTACAGGCAAAATTTTGTGTCTTGCCAACCAAGGGTAAACCTTGAAAATGAATCGCCGCTCGCAATGTTAATCTTATGGGCGGCAAAAAATGCACCGTCAGGTATAGCGGACCCTTAAACAAACTGATTGTTGGCCGAAGCCAAATGAATATTTGGCGTGGCATCCTTACTACCAACACAAAATTGCTGCTACCGGGATTTTCCCACTCGACTAGGCAAACGAATAACCCAATGGGCTCGACTCTTGCAAACAACTTGAAAACCTTTTCAGGTTCAAAGTGAAATTCAGGGAATAATATCTCTCTCATAAGCTAAACATAGGGTCTAAGAAGAAGGCCAATGAAAACTCGTAAAAGGTTTCCCATGTTTTTTCAATACACAGAAACTCGATCAGCCTGAGAAAAGTGGGGCAGTTTATTGCGTTTTCTTTCAGACTGCACTCGGACAAGTTTAGCGATGCACCAAAATTTCTTTATTGGGAAAACACAAGACAGAGGGTCCTGTGTTCGAATCCTGGTAGCAGCAATTTTCTGTTGGTAGCATGGATGTCACATCAAATATTCATTTGGCTTCGGCCAACAATCAGTTTGTTTAATTGACATTGGTGCCTTCTGTGGCCAAGGGTATGGGCTGTTTTTAAAACAAGTAGAATCTATTATGTCGGTACTTACTTTTTTCTTCTTTCTAAGATTAACTCGTACTCCATCCACAGACACTTCTAACGTGACTTTCTTCTTTTTGATTCCTTTCGCTTTGAATTCGTACTGAAATAATAAAAGCAAATCAAATCAACTCTCCCTCATTAAACTTTTTTAATTGGGAGAACAGGGAAAGGGTTTGACTAGGGGGGGATGGGAAGGGGATGAAAGGGGAAGGGGTTTCGCCAGGGGGGGGGGATGCTCCGAGGGGTTTCTTTATAAATCTTCATTACCAGCACTTTTACAAATGAATTTGTTCCTAATGAATTTTACAACTCCCTTTGTTTATAGAGATAAAAACTCAGTGCATGGGAGCAGGGTGCATGAGCTCTATACAGAAGGGGGAAGGGGGTGATTTGGTCAGAATCACGCCCAAGAGTCGAGTTTTCCCCCATCTGGGTAGGCAAGAACCTGGGCCCTTTAGCTTCATAGTTAAGAGGACGCTATACCTGACGATGCATTTTTTGCCGCCCATAAGATTAACATTGCGAGCGGCGATTCATTTTCAAGGTTTACCCTTGGTTGGAAAGACACAAAATATTGCCGGTACCTAGCCCTAACAATGTTCTAGGGAGTGTTCGAAGCAGATTTCCCAATTTCTCACTGTTTTCTTTTATAGCAACTGTTTTGCAAATGCTAGCATTGCATACCTCAAGAAAAGTACTGTATTTCGAAAACTAGTAAAATAAAGGGTCCGACAACAGTCGCACTTAACTTTCTCGCCCAGAATGATTTTTTTTTTTTTTGGTTTTTTGAGATTTTTTTGCGGGCGTAATTTTTAAGCAATCGAAAATCGGTTGAAAATGACCCACGAGCATCTATCTGAGATCACTCATACCAAATCTCACGTCTGTCATTTTATTACTGTAGTCCCAAATGCGTTCCGACCATTAAAAAACGTGGTTTCTCATTCTCAACTCATTTTCGACGCTTTTTTGACTACAACGGCCGTAATTTTGAAGATAACAAAATTCTGTTCGACAGATGTTTAAGTTACATGGTTCTACACCAATTTACCAAATTTCATGACAATCGGTCAATAAATGTGAATGGCGCCGAAACGATCGAACTTTGGTCCAGAACGGCCGTAATTTTCAACCAATTCAATTTTAGTTGAAAATGACCTCGAAGCATCTATTTGTCAACACACATACCAATTTTCAGTGTTATAGATTGAAAAGTGTACCGTCGGCGCTTGTCTAAGTAACCAAAAACACGATTTTTGAATTATTTTGGCGGTTTTTTGACAATAGCGGCCGCAATTTTTGACCAATCAAAAAATCCTTGAAAATACCCCTCGGCAGTGATTTTAGACAGGTCCATACCAAATTTCATCAAAATCGGATGAACGGTATAGGCGCTAGAGCACTGCACGGACTGACGGACGGACTGACTGACGGACGGACTGACTGACGGACGGACTGACGGACGGACAGACTTTTTCCAGAAACCACTTTTTTGGACTCAGGGGACCCCCAGGATCATGGGAAACCCAAAATCTCAATTTCGAAATTTTGCACGAAAACAATACTTTCTCGCCATATATGGCTAGCGAGAAAGTAAAAATGGGAAATCTGCTTCGAACACTCCCTAGAACATTGTTAGGGCTAGGTACAGGCAAAATTTTGTGTCTTTCCAACCAAGGGTAAACCTTGAAAATGAATCGCCGCTCGCAATGTTAATCTTATGGGCGGCAAAAAATGCATCGTCAGGTATAGCGGACCCTTAATTTCGGCCGTTAAAAAGACACCTTATATTTTAAAACATTTAAATATCCAATAGCTTCCTCATAAACTGTGCAGAAAAAACGTAAACAAATGTTCGGCCTTAATACCTGAAAGGTCAGTGAAAGACTGTCCGTTATCCATACGCCACTGCACCAGTGTGCACTGAGTGCATCTCGCACCTGCTCCTAATTTTACGGCCCATGAACAGACGGACGGACGGACGGAACTAGTCTACCACGGAAAACCTAAACATGGCTGACTACCCACAGGTAGCGGTACTTCTTTTTTGCGAGGGGTAGGTCCGCCCATGGCACAGCTCGCTATAAGATGCTGCTCGCTATAAGGTGTATAGTACCGTCCCCAGCCACCTTTGTCCGTGTGGTGATGATCACATAGCTGATCACTCCCGAACAAACCAATCCCTCTTCAGTTTTTCCACAGCATGGCCATCATCACTCCCTGGGAGAATTTATTCAGCTCAGTCCCTGGTGTGTGTTGTATAGCCATGGGGAGCACATACCTCTGGTATGTGTTCAAGCTAAGTATGGTTATCGTAAACAAACGGCATCGTAAAGTATAGGATGTCTCAAAATAAAAATAATTTTGACTTACTCGTATTCTACGCATGGCTGCGACAATCTCCACGCGACTGGTGGGTCGGGGAACGTCAAGAGTGCCAATGTACTGTAACAAAAAATACAAAAATTAGTGCAAAATCAGTGGCCTTTACCGGCTAGGGGAAAACACGAGTGAGACGTGATGTGTAGAGGTCCCGTAAAGTAGCACCCTGTATCCCACAAGGCCCTTGTACATGGGTTCGAATCCCGGTAGCAGCAATTTTGTGTTGGTAGCATGGATGTCACACCAAATATTCATTTGGCTTCGGCCAACAATCAGTTTGTTTAATTAACATCTGTGCCTTCGGTCACACCAATAGGTGCGCTGACCCTTATCTACATAAAAATACACCAAAACCGAAAAAATTAATTCATTTTAATAGTTTTCTTCACATATACTTTTGGATTTGCAAAGTTTTTTTCAAAGATGTAAGCGATGAAGAAATGTACTCATTAACAACAGAGAAGTCAGGGGTAGTTTTGCTAACGTCTTGCGCTGCCGTAAAATATTCCACAGCCTTCGTCAGCTCGCCTTCTTGTGCTGAAATCTGCCCAAGAACCAGCAGACTATAGCATTTCCATGGTGGCACCTCCATGCTTGCTGAAATTTTGGCATGCATTTTGCTGTTTGGTAAGTCGTCAGCTTCTAGGTAGGCCCTTCCAAGTTCATGATGAAGCCATGCAACCCTTTCCGGGTTATCCAGGTGCAGCAAGGCACGTTCCCAGACTTCAGCTGCTTCTTTAAAACGATTTTCAGCTACAAAAATTTCCCCTTCCAGAAGATCCCGCTCAACAAACAGATCAGCCCTTTTGGCGTCTTCGCAAGCGTCAGCGCATTTTTGAAAGCAGGTCCTTGCTTTGGTCACGTTATTTTGACTTAAGTAGGCCCGAGCCATGTAAATATTTACCATTGTGACATAAAAATATTTGAAAGGGACACTGTCCCGGTTCAGGTACCCCAAAAGGTTTTTGTAAGATCTTTGAACGTCACCGAAACGGTCATCTCTAACAGCACGACGAACAAACGAAATTTGGTTATCACAAAAATCTCTCATTTCCAAAATTTTTTGGAGTTCTTTTTCCTCATTTTCAAGGGTTGCTTCTGACTTTTTCTTTGTTAAAACATTTCCGAAAGCTTCACGAACTTTTTTGCCGCTAGTCAGGTTTCTTTTCAGTTGCCGCCGGGAGGCTGTTCTTCGGGTTTCCGGTCTGTTGCTCTCGTCGGAAGATATGTCGGAACATAGAACAGTTTCTGTTAGACTTCGCACTAGGGCTTCACGCTCAGCACGCTCTGACGAACTTAACATTCTTCCCAAAGACCGATCTGAGCGAGGAATACGCGAACTCATTTAAAACCAATGATGAAAAAGGTAAAATATAAAACAAACATATTTATTTATTTCAAATTAAAAGGAACGGTGTGGTGGCTAACAAGTGGCGGAGTAAATAGCACGATGGGGACCTACAGTTTTAGGCACCACAATTTCACTTAACCCGGCTAAAGACAGCCATCCTCTCGGCTATCAAGGGATGAAAATCACTACCCCTTTATTAAAGCCGTACTTCGAAACTTTGGCTCGAAGTTTACAAGGAGTTAGCTAATTTGCCGCAAAGCCCCCAACTCAAACTAACTTTAGGGTATCATATTGTAAGATCGTCCTTATTAGATCGCTTACAGACCGAAATTCACTTCAAAGTCAGAGAACACCGGTTCGATCCCGAACGTATCAAAACTTTTCGGATCGGCATTCACCTCTGATATGTTCAGCATGTCAAGTGAAATATATATCGAGGCTGTGGTGGTTCGGGAACCACCTAAAACTGTAGGTCCCCGCCATGGGGAGCTGGTATTTGGCAGCCATATTGTCCACCGTGACCAAAAGAACTTTGATTGACAGGTGTGAAAGACCTGGGAGATATTACGCCAAGTCATTCTGCCCTGTATATATGTATAAAGGTATATACATAGCACTCACAATTTAATGTCATCTAATTACCTATGCTATGCACTGTCTTCATTATTTTGGAGGTACTCGACCGCTACTGTTAGGTATTTACAGAAGGAGCAATTCAAGACCCAAGTCACGAAAATTTAGCCCTTCTGCGCTTATGAATAAGTCAGGAAAGGAAGGAACTGTGATAGTTCCAACTAAACAGCATCCCAGTGCAGTAAGGGTTAGTTTTATGAAAAAACTTTTCAAATAAATTTTTTAGATATGGCTATGACAATTCCACAGCATAAAAAATAATTTTGATGTGATGTCTATTAAGCGAGTTATTATGTTTTTTGTTTTTTCCACCCCCTGTAGCAATTAAGCCGGAATTTACATTTGCTGTTTGTTTACGCTGGATATGTAAATGTTCTGAAATATATTATGTCTTTTTAACGTCAGAAATTAAGTAAGTAAGTTGTGATTTCACGATTGGCTAAGTTAGGTCAATAAAAAATTTGTCCGAAATTCCTCCTAGAAATACTCATCAGTCATCATACTCATCATATTGTAACTTTCAATTTTTACTTTCTCGCCCGTATGAAATACATGGGCTGAGAAAGTTATGTCTTCGTGCAAAATTTCGATTTTGAGATTTTGGGTTTCCCATGATCCTAGAGGTCCCCCGAGTCCAAAAAAGTGGTTTTTAAAAAATGTCCGTCCGACGTACGTACGTACGTACGTACGTACGTACGTACGTACGTCACTCTGTCGCGCAACTGGACGTCACACCGTTCGTCCGATTTTGCTCAAATTCGGTATGTAGGTACCTAATGTAAATATCTGGACCCGTTTTTTGATAAATTTTGATAACTCAAAAATTGCGCCTGCTATGGTCAAAAAAAGGCAAAAAATCGTGTTTTTTGACAGTTAAGAAGGGCTGGAAGCTACGTATATCAAGTTGGAACCTTGAAAATTTGCGAAAGTGTTTTTGAATAGATGCTTTAAGGTCATTTACAATCATTTGGAGGTGGGCCAATAACTTGGCCCAGTTTTGGCCCCAAACGCGTTGGTCATTTCTCCGGTAGCACTATTCGATCGATTTCAGTAAAAATTGGTAGGGAGGTGTACTTTAACCTAGTTTGATGTTTTACCGAACGAAATTTATCCAACATAATAATTATGGCCAATATTGGCATTATCGTAGGAAAATTTTCCAAAAATGGAAATCACGTTTTTCATTGGTTCAGACGGATTTGCAACAACCCTAATCGACAGATTTCCTTGAAAATTGGTGAAAATGGTCTCAGATAGATGCTTCAAGGTCATTTTCAATAGATTTTGAATTACTTGAAAATTAAGGCCGTGACATGGAAAATAGAAAACACGTACTTTGCGCGTCAAACGACGCTTCACCATTTGACGGATATGTTTGAAATCCGGTGAGTAGGGGCCTAAAATTATTGTCCAGTGTATGGCAAAATTGTTTTTAGAAAAAGTTAAAATTTTGGTCCAAAAAAAATAAATTACGTAAAAAAAAAAAATCAAAATTTTCGATACCGCTGGCGTAAAAATTGCGAGAAAGTCAAGTGCGACCATTGTCGGACCCTTTATTTAATTAGCAGGGCATTCGAAATTTCCAGAACTAGCTCTCGACGAAATAAGCTGAGAAAGGGGAAAACTAGTTTGATAACCGAAAACAGGTTATCAACTTTGAAGGGAAGAGAATGAACTGAGAAATTTCGAGATGGCTCATAGGGCTCCGGCCAAGGAGCTTATATAACACACATGGAAGATTCATTGTAAACGGGACGCAAATACTACCATCACTAAGGTTCGATTTCACCAGTTCGTAATGTGTACTATAGTGTCCCTAACTGTTGGTTAGTTACTTGTTCTTAAATATAATATTATGCTTTTAAACTAGTCAGAAACTAGTTAATCGAATTTTTTTCTCTGACAAAAATCACTGAACATATTTAACTAGCTTCATCCATATTATATTCCAGAGTTTCCTCAAAAAAAGTGTCCCTAAGAAACGTCAACATACTGCAGTCTCTCTATATCCGAAAAATCAGTAGCAGAGCACGCAGTGTCCCTTCCAGCTGATACTCTACCTCCTTGGTTACACGGTTACACCTATATGACAGCTTATGCTATCAACGGCATTCAAATAATGGACGGTAGACTCTGAGGTGGCCGACATAATTAGTCGTTTCTGACTGTTAATGCCATAAGCTAATCATATGAAATCATTCTCGAGACTAGAAGACCTGGAAGCGTTATCTAGAATGGTATCTCGGCGTGAGAGTGGTCAGTGACCGGATACTCCATAAGCACCCGATAACTCAGTGGCATTTGTATAGGCAAGCATTGACGTGATTTTGAAGTGTTTTGTATGGCAGTGTTATTGTTTTGGTTTGCCATACAAGTGAAACCCCCGATAACTCAGTGATGTTTGTATGGGGGTTTATTGACGTGATTTTGAGATGCTTTGTATGGCAGTTTCTATTGTTTTCAGTTGCCATACTAGCTCTGGGCATTAGGTACATTTTCAGCGTTTGAGATAATCACAAAGAATGTTCACCTGAACCAAAACAAAGTACATTTTCTGATTCATTGTGAGAGTGTGTCCCACCATGCCCAGTTAAAATTAAACTGGAGATTTTGTCCTATGTTTACCATGTTAAATTTAACTTTTTAGTTAAATTTAACATGGTAAATCTCCAGTTTAATTTTAACTGGGCATGGTGGGACGCACCCTAAACTTACTTTTGGCTACTTCACAGTTCTTGAATTGCCAAACCCACTGATCCAAAATGTCGACTCAATTTTTACTTTCTCGCTAGCCATATATGGCGAGAAAGTTTCGTGCAAAATTTTGAAATTGAGATTTTGGGTTTCCCATCATCCTGGGGGTCCCCTGAGTCCAAAAAAGTGGTTTCTGGAAAAAGTCTGTCCGTACACTGCTCTAGAGCCTATACTGTTCATCCGATTTTGATGAAAATTGGTATGGACCTGTCTAAAATCACAGCCGAGGGGCATTTTCAAGGATTTTTTGATTGGTCAAAAATTGCGGCCACTACTGCCAAAAAACCGCTAAAATAATTCAAAAATCGTGTTTTTGGTTAGTCGGACAAGCGCCGACGGTACACTTTTCAATCTATAACACTGAAAATTGGTAAGTGTGTTGAAAAATAGATGCTTCGAGGTCATGTGCAACTAAAATTGAATAAGTTGAAAATTACGGCCGTTCTGGACCAAAGTTCAATCGTTTCTGCGCCATTCACATTTATTGACCGATTGTCATGAAATTTGGTAAATTTGTGACAAACCATGTAACTTAAACGTTTGTCGAACAGAATTTTGTTAGCTTCAAAATTACGGCAGTTGTAGTCAAAAAAGTGTTGAAAATGAGTTGAGAATGAGAAACCACGTTTTTGAATGGTCGGAACGCATTTGGTTAAAGTAATAGAATGACAGCCATGAATTTTGGTATGAGTGATCTCAGATAGATGCTCGTGGGTATATTTCAACCGATTTTGGATTGAGTGAACATTACGCTCTCAAAAAAATTTCAAAAACATCTAAAAAAAAAAAAAAAAAAAAAAAATGGGGCGAGAAAGTTAAGTGCGACTGTTGTCGGACCCTTTATTCTTGATAAAATACACCCATACTCCAAATTTTGACGTGATTCTTAGTATAAAAAGCGTACATCCATACCAAGCCAACTTGCTCAGCCTGTAGAAAGGTCAGTGGTACAATTTGATTAGAGGGACAATTCAATTTGCCCTACCCTAGATCCCAATCTAACCACATGGAGCGAAATGGAGAATCCTCCAGCTCTGGACTGACCAAACTAATCAGTCTATGCCAAATGAAATTACTGGGAACGAGAACGACCGAGAAAAAAAATTCCGTCTGTATCTACTCTTTGGAGTTACAACCTTGGACAGCCATAGCCAGTGGAATAGAGATTTGGTCAAACTCATGCCCGAAAGTCGAGGTTTCCCCTAGCCGGTGAAGAGCAGGTACCCCGCCTGAGCTCTGTTTTAAGACTACCTCATGAAAGTACACCTGTAGGTAAAAAATATAGGTCAACGTCATGAGACAACAAGATGGCCATTCCATAGGGCGGATCAAGATGGCGGATCCAAGATGGCGGCGAATCAACATGGCGGATCTCAAAATTTGATGGTAAATGACCTAACGGAAAAAATCTTGACAAAATCCTATGGATCCTTTTGGTTAATAAGCTCAGTGACAAGTCCTTAGATGGGTGATGTGACATTTGGCTAAAGTGGGGTCGCGCCGCAAGGTTGTGGAGTGGGGGCGGTAACACAGAGACGGATGACGTTGACGGACGTTTGTTTTTTTGGCATCTAGCCCGCCCAGCTTTCAAATACGTCTCAACGTCTGAAAACTTGAAAATCTCATCAAACTCCCCGTTATTTCCGTACTTACATGCAATCGTTTCCCGTGATACCGACTGGGTCGCTGCCAAGGAGGTTATATTATTTAGTGGAAATAGTCGTTTTGGGTGGGACTAACAGAACTACGAATGTGGTTACAAAGGGCCCAAATTTAAAATAATAAAAAAAAATCGAAACTTTTTTCGATAAGTTCTGTTACAATAGTTTTGTTTCGAAAGTCCTCTTTGACATATCACTGAAACAAGTAATATTTTAGACAGGCCCACGCTAAATTTTATCAAAATCCGTCAAACGGTGTAGCCGCTGGCGCACTTCAAGGACCAAAGAACAGCAAAGATGGGCCAGCACGTACCACTCTGGCCCACGAAAGCAGCGTTCAGCACTGCTGCTGCCCTCACAATGGACTCTACCACCCTACCCCATACACGATCACAGTGGGCCATATAGGACCATGCTGGGCGATATAGTAGCAGCGTCAGAGCTGCCTACATAATGGCGATGGCTTCCACTGGCTGAGGATCGCCCATAGAGTAGCCTAGAAAACCGTCTGGACAACTTTTGGGCGGTTATCAAAACCAAGAAACCTCCCTCTGTCAACCTCGCTGTCCTTCGGCAAAACACAAAAGATGAAAATACAGGACAACAATGAAAAACGTACAAACCGAAAAGAAAACAAAAAAAAATCCATCCAAAAATCCAAAAGAAAATCGTCAATGGTCTCTTTGTGTCAATGACAATAACAGTAAAGAACAACAAAGTGAAGAATAAGAAAGCTCACAAGACCTACTTCCTTTGATTTCGTTGTTCAAATACAACGGAACTGAAGTTTTTGTTAGAGGAGGGTGGGGCTGGATGGGACAAATAAGATGCCAAGAGATAACACTATGTGCTGCAGCTGCTGCCCAAGTGTCCCACCTCTCTGTAAATAATAGATGCAAGCAAGAAGTTCGATCCCGATCCTAATCAAAGTTTTTCAGACCTGCATTCACCTCTGATATGTTCAGCATGTCACGTGAACTGTATATCGAGACTGTGGTGGTTCGGAACCCACCTAAAAGAGCTGGTATTTGGTAGAACGGCCAGCAGACCTGTCTACTTGTCTCTAGTACTTATCCTAAGAAAACAGACGATTTGTTTGAGAAAGAAACAGTGTTCTTGCCTTCTTAAATAACAGGGTAAGAAGGCTGATGGAGTGTATAAGCAAACAGTTGTTACTGGGCCATCTTACAAAGTTAACAGTCTTTGTTTTCGTAAGGTGACTCTATCAGACCCTTCTCTTATACACTAGGTTCTTCTTAGCCTGTTACTTAAAAAGACAAGAACACTTTTTCTGTCTCAAACAAAGTGTCTCTTCTTAGAGAGAAAGATAGACAGGTCTGCCCTAAAGTAGGTTCCATCATAGTTGCGAGGTTTTGTATCCCGTGTAATAACTCTTTAAAAGGTTTTTGAGAACGCAACCACCTACCACTCAATTTCCTCTCCGCCTTGAAAAGGTCGTAAGGCTCGAGCAGCTCACGGAAAGGGGTGGGGGTAATAATCTCCTTAGGGGAGGAAGCAATTTTGAGCAATTTTCCGGGGAAAAGCCTTGGGGGTAGAATCAGGCACGAAGCCACCTCCAATGCAAATCTCATCCCGCCTCACCAATCATTCCTACATTCTCAGCTTCAGATTATTCATTCAGTTTTCATACCTTCCAGTCATTCATTTGCATGATTTGATACTGTAGTACAGTCCCACTCTCTCTTGGTTGAGAGTAACGGCAATGATATCCAGGGGTGGATAGACTACACAAATGTGAATAATTGTCATTGCTAAACTCTTTTAGATCAATGTGACCCCTTCTTCTTAAGTCTACTTCTTGTTCTGAACAAAAAATAATTTTGGAAACCCTGTCATTTTTTGAGGACAATGGGAGTCGTTCCTCTCGTTGCTAACAAGAAGAACTACAGGAGGGAAATGCATATCGATGGGAAGAGAAAACACAGTAGTCTCTCTTTATAACGACCAAGGACCACGTACATTCGTTCGCTATAGGGAGGGCGATATTGTGGACTTGTCCAGGGACCGTAACGCTCGCTCGTAACAAAGAGGTTTTCGTTATAGAGAGTTATGATATGACTGTATGTACACTAGTTACTATTTGTTTACATTTCATAATGAAGTACACGTGTTCCCGAGGGAGCAGTTGTATATTTATTTGTTCTGAAATATAAGACGTCTTTTTAGTGTCAGACACTAAAGTTCATCATGTAGCAATTTTACGTCAGTTATTCGATCGTAACATTAAACTAGTTTTTGACGTTAAAAAGACTCATTATATTTTAGAGCAAATAAATATTGAACAATTTCTTCATGTCAAAGAAAGCACCATATCAATGCACACTTTATGAGGAAACTATTGGATATTTAAATGTTCTGAAATATAATAATGTCTTTTTAACGACAACATAGCCTCATAATTTATTACGTTAAAAAGACATTATATTTTAGAACATTTAAATATCCAATAGTTTCCTCATAAAGTGAGCATAAAAATCCTGATGATAAAAATACTATCATATTTCAGAACAAACAAAAAATCAATAGGATTTCCCTCTAAAAACCACTGTCACAAACTATCGTGGCCATATCTAAATACCGAAGTGTGCATTACCTTGGCATTGAAGGAGATGCCATGGTGAAAGGCCTCGTCCGAGTGGAGAGGAACCCTGGGGTCGTTGTCGTCGTTATGGACAAGGTCGTACTGTCGTTTCGACGGCATCCTGGTCACCGTCTAGAACTACGTCCAAATATCAAACACGTCACGCTTGCGGCTTGGCTTTTTGCTTCATTCTGAAATATAAGAAACACAAATTTTAGTTTTTCTCGTACACTTTTTAGTGTCTACATACCGTTGGCCTGAAGGCACAAACTGATTGTTGGATGAAGCCAAATGAATATTTGGTGTGACATCCATGCTACCAACACAAAATTGCTGCTACCGGGATTCGAACCCAGGACCTCAGTCGTGCGAGTCTTTCCCACTAGACTACAGTGAGGCGGCTATAGGACAGGGGACTTAAATCACGGTCTGGCACACTCCCACCTATTCACCATTCAGAATTTATACCTGTGCCTGAATAAAATTGCATGGTAGGCGCAAGGACTAATTATAACGTAGGTCCTCACGAACCTATTGCCTCAATCCTGCACCTACTTTCATCTGAAGACCGAACATGCATTCGCCATTTGTTTACGCTTCTTCAGCAAACTTGAATATTTAAATGTTCTGAAATATAATATGTCTTTTTAAGGTGGAATACACGTATTTGGTTCGCAAGGCTACGTACTTCAAGCCCTACTTTGAAGTTACAGGGCGAGTGAAAAGTGTTTATAGGGGGATGTAAACCTGAGACTCTTTGTCGTGAGGCAGCGTTGTATTTTTGCATGAAATGGAGTTATAAGCCCACAGGGCGGTTTTAAACAGTCAACTACCAGTCCACATGTTTTTTTTGACAGATCGCGAAAACACAACGCTACCTCACGCGAAATATTTTTTTGTACCGTTTCGGACTAAAACAGTACGATTTTATCGTCACATTTAGTAGAAAAGCTTGATAAATGTTTGTAATATTTACCGCCGCCATGTTACATGTTGACAATTTTTATTTCACTTACGGAAGTGGGTAATTTCAACAGCATTTCTCTACTTTTTTTCCTGTAAAAGCTAAACATAGTGTCCTACTTTCACTCGTTCGTTTCGCGTTCGAATAGCACACTATGTTTAGCTTTTAGAGTAGACACAACCAATACGATATTGCAATTACTAGTCTCCGGCAGTACTAATATGTAAACATTAGTTTTGTCAAATATTTCCTTTCGCACAGTGGTTTTGGTGGAGTTTGTCGAGAATGTATATACAGCCTTAACGGCCGAAATTAACAGGCTGTGTTGTGACTTTCGATTTCGGACACATAAAGCGTTCTCAAAATTCCCACTGAAATACAGGGTGCCACGTTTGGTGAGCTCTATACACAAGGGGTGATTTCGGCAGAATCGCGCCCCGCCTTGTCGATGACGTATGTAGGTACGTCTGACCTACACATAGAGGCAGGTCAGGCTCAACGGAGCAAGCATATGTTCGCAACACTCTAGCGGCAGTCTGGGAATCTCATCGACCTGCGAAACAGGTTTCCCTGTTGTCACTCTTTTCGTTCTGGTGATCGACCCCAGCCAGCAACCATTTCAAGCATCATCCATCGTGCTCAGCTGGCAGCACTACCAAATACCAGCTTCCCACCCATCGTGTTACTACACGACGGGGAACTACAGTTTTAGGTGGGTCTCGAATCACCACAGCCTCGATATTTGTACATTTCACTTGACATGCTGGACAAATCAGAGGTGTATGCTGATCGGAAAAACCTTCATAGGATCGTCTCCAGTCTCTGACTAATAAGAACAAGGTATACTTAAGAATGTGTCACCATGTCTGGACGTAGGGTACGTCACAGACCAGCTGGAGGAGACATACGTCACTTATTTTCAAGGCAGGTTTGCCGTAAGGTAGGCAGGTGCGTAGGTCCTGCCTATGACTAATACGGTACACATATGCATGTGTGTTAAAGTTCATCAATGAATCAGTTTATGAATGAACGTTTACAACCGGAAATATGGTAAAATGACGTGTCGTATGTAGGTCACGTAAGATTGGATTCTTTGTTGGTCTTAACCTCTGAAACCATTTAGCTGTCCATTTCTCTCACCTGTATGATTAACACTGCCAGCAGTTCTCTCTATAACGAATGGCAAGGGACCAAGTAAATTTGCTCGCTATAGAGAGTTTACTATAGAGAGAGTTCACTATAGAGAGTTCGCTATAGAGAGAGTCCGCTATATAGAGTTTGCTATAGAGAGAGTTCGCTATAGAGAGAGGTCCCTATAGAGGGGTCTCGCTATAAAGAGAGGTCCCTATAGAGGGGGCTCGCTATAGAGAGAGTTCGCTATAGAGAGGTCCCTATAGAGGGGGCTCGCTATAGAGAGAGGTCCCTATAGAGGGGGCTCGCTATAGAGAGAGTTCGCTATAGAGAGAGCTCGCTATAGAGAGAACTCGCTATAGAGAGGGTTTCAAAATGAGTTAGGGTTTGTCAAGGGACTGTATAGTTTTCGTTATAGAGAGTGTAGTTAAAGACAAATATACTTTTCTCAGATGAAAAACTCTGAACTTCACATTGATGTCTTAGGAAAGTGGAAAATCTCGAAAACTACTGGGAAATTGGGTGGCAGATTTGCGCCATCAGATAGAGCATAGCCTTAAATTACTTATAGGTGACGTATGTGCTGGAGAATGTGTGCATGGTAGTGATCAAGGTAGGCAGCATACCTAATATTCCAGTACCTTCATCTCCATAAGGTGAACATAGCCAACATGACGTAGTACAAAGGATTCAGGTATGCGTCAACTCAACAGACACATAGGTGCGGGAGATCACTGTTATTAAACTCTTTGGCACTACAGCTTTATCATGAAACCAACTTAAGGGTCCGCTATACCTGACGGTGCATTTTTTGCCGCCCATAAGATTAACATTGCGAGCGGCGATTCATTTTCAAGGTTTACCCTTGGTTGGAAAGACACAAAATTTTGCCTGTTCCTAGCCCTAACAATGTTCTAGGGAGTGTTCGAAGCAGATTTCCCATTTTTTTTACTGGTTTTCGAGATACAGCACTTTTCTTGAGGTATGCGATGCTAGCATTTGCAAAACAGTTGCAATAGAAGAAACCAGTGAGAAATTGGGAAATCTGCTTCGAACACTCCCTAGAACATTGTTAGGGCTAGGTACAGGCAAAATTTTGTCTTTCCAACCAAGGGTAAACCTTGAAAATGAATCGCCGCTCGCAATGTTAATCTTATGGGTGGCAAAAAATGCATCGTCAGGTATAGCGTCCTCTTAAGCTCAGACCTGTCTCTATTATTCTAAGAAGACAGACACTTTGTTTGAGAAAGAAACAGTGTTCTTGTCTTCTTAAATAACAGGCTAAGAAGACTGTTGGAGAGTATAAGCAAACAGTTGTTACTGGCCCATCTTACAAAGTTAACCGTCTTTTTTTTCGTAAGGTGACCCTATCAGACCCTTCTCTTATACACTAGCACCCTCTTCTTAGTCTGTTATTTAAGGAGACAAGAACACTGCTTCTTTCTCAAACAAAGTATCTGTCTTCTTAGATAATAGAAACAGACAGGATTCGAACCCAGGACTTCAGTTTTTTCCCACTAGACGACGGTGAGGGCACTAAATTACAGTGAGGTTAAAGGTGATTTAAAGTCACGATTAAGTTCAATTGGGTGGAAGATATTAACTCAAGAAGTGAACATCGATCCTGTCATGTACTTATTATAACGCTTTTTACTTTCCCATATACATAAAATATATAGGAAAGGATAGTAATTATGCAAAAAGTCGGAGGTCCCAGACATAACAAAGGTGTTTTTTTGCCAAACTGTTCGACAGATTTAGTTCAAATTTGGTAAGAATATTGGTGTAAACTCGAGCCTCTCCAGAATCTCCAGGATTTTGTTATTTCTACCTGGGTAGGTTCTAACGAAAGATATCACGAGTTGTATAGTGGTGGTAAAATACATGTTTAGCTTAGCCCTAACACAATTGTGGATACCTGCGTGCTTAGGCTTGTGATGGCAGCCCTCACAGCTGGGGAGGCTGCTGCTCTACCAGCTGGGGTTCCTAGACCAACAGGTTTAAATCCAAAAAATAATTGTTTGTCTGGCTTCTGCCAAACTCCACGGTGTTATACGCACACGGGCGTACCAATCTAATAGGTGAATTTTGGAGCAATCGCCCAATGAAAGAACAATTACTGGGAGTAAGCAGGCACGATGAGTATTAGGTACAAGGTACAGGTATCATCAGATAGACCAGCAGTGGTATCCATTGGTAATAGCTGGTCCTTTGCAACCACCATCGTGACTTCTATCACAAGTGATAGCCCATATGCTGGACATATGGGCTATCACTTGTGATTCAAATTCTAGGTACGGTGGGCTCCAGGTATGAATCACGGAGCCTGGCCAGGCCGGCGGCCAACGTTTTTTATACACAGGAAATTCTTTGGATGGACTGGCCTTGACTGAATGCACAGCACACAATCAACTGGGACGGCTCGTGCACATGGTGATGTACCATGACGGTCAGCGGCCCAGGGTTCGAATCCCGGTATCGGAGAATTTTTTTTTTCTGTCATATAGGGGGTTTTAGATTGTTGTGTTTAGAGGAGCACAGAGTCAGGTCACATGGGCTTGTGGTGGTTCGGAACCCACCTAAAACTGTAGGTCCTAATTTTGCACAACGCACTGACCTGACGGATGGACTGACAGAATTTTTGCTTTTCCACATTCTTTGACTCAGGAAACCATGGGAAAGCATTATTTCTCTGTTTCAAAATTCAGCCAGAAAACAATGCTTCCTCACCGTTTTGTCTAGCGAGAAAGCAAAAAATGAGATTTTTTTTTTTGGCGTGCATCCCCCATCCCCCTACTTACGCTTTGGTTGGTCGTGTCGTGTGCCGTTAATATCTAAGTACTTAGGTAGGTACCTACTGAAGGACTGCCGACAAGAAATCCGAAGAAAATGGAAAATGGGTATAAAAGGTTTACCTGTAGCTCTCGATTTGTAAACTTGAGCATACAAAACTAAAAATACCCCCAAAAAACTACTGCATCAAATATTTATCCCAAATTTCGAAGATGGCAGGCATGACACTGGGCTCAATAGGTACCATAATTTATACAGGATATAATATAACAAAATATGTACGCACTGTTATATTCTCAATTCTAAATAAGCATAGAAATATCACTGCTTACCTTTAAAATAGTCAAAAGCCGGCAGAGGTCCGGTGGGGGTGGGTACGGGGGCACGCGACACAACCACTCACCACGGAGCGCGCGCCGCGACTGAGGCGCTCCTGGCGGACTCCCTGTATTCACACCGGTTGAGCACTGCATTATCCAATGTGCGACCGTTCGTCGTTTCACACCGAATGAGCAAAACTTTCCCGCGCTTTTTTTTGAAACTTTGCGAGGAGTTGGGTGCTTTCTTTGTTCCGTTGTTCTTTTCACTAGGACCGAACATAATATCCCCTATTTGTTAACGTTTTTGCAGCACACTATGGGGTATTTAAATGTTCTGAAATATAATATGACTTTAACGGCTGCGTTGTGATTTTTGTCAATAAAAAAAATTTGCCCGAAATTTACCGATTGTAAAATCACAACGCAGCCTGTTTATTTCGGCCGCTAGCTAGGACGAGTTTTCCTGTTCCTGTTCTACTTCATAATTTTGAAGACAGGTATTGAAAAACCAGAAAAGATATAAACACAATTTTTTGTATCTAATTTACAAGTACCTAGGTACCTGGGTACTCGTAGGTGCGTCAATCCGACAATACACATAGTAAAACACATTGGCGAGTGCGTTGAATAGTGCGAAAACATCCATTTACTATCGATACTGGATCGAGAGAGGTAATTGCACCACCCATTCTATCGTTCGATAGTATCCGTTTTCCAGTGAAAGCTAAACACAGTTTACTATTCGCAGGTCTTTGTTTTGCCTTCCAGTAACACACTATGCTTAGCTTTTGGTGCAGCCACTGGAGGTCGCGCAATTACCAGTCTCATTTACGACCGAATACAGAACAGTTACAGAAGAATATTACGAACTAAGGTGATGGTTAAGGGTCCGCTATACCTGACGGTGCATTTTTTGCCACCCATAAAATTAACATTGCGAGCGGCGATTCATTTTCAAGGTTTACCCTTGGTTGGAAAGACACAAAATTTTGCCTGTACCTAGCCCTAACAATGTTCTAGGGAGTGTTCGAAGCAGATTTCCCAATTTCTCAATGGTTTCTTTTACTGCAACTGTTTTGCAAATGCTAGCATCGCATACCTCAAGAAAAGTGCTGTATCTCGAAAACCAGTAAAAAATTGGGAAATCTGCTTTGAACACTCCCTAGAACATTGTTAGGGCTAGGTACAGGCAAAATTTTGTGTCTTTCCAACCAAGGGTAAACCTTGAAAATGAATCGCCGCTCGCAATGTTAATCTTATGGGCGGCAAAAAATGCACCGTCAGGTATAGCGGACCCTTAAGCCAGAATATATCTATTTGTTTACGTTTTCCCGTCCATTTTTTGAGGACACTAGATATTTAATTGTTCTGAAATATAATATGACTTTTAACGGCCAAAATAACATGACTTTTAACGGCCAAAATAACAGGCATATTAAAAGACATATTAGTATACGAGACGAGATTTCAGAGCATTTAAATATCCAATAGTTTCCTCATAAAGTGTGCAGAAAACCCGTAAACATACAGCGAATGTACGTTTGGTCCTAAGGATCTAATAGAGTAAAACAAAAGCGGCAGAGGCGACACCAACTGTAGCTGCAAGGAGAGCCATCCAGTACTTTGCAATAAAGCTGGGTTCATCGTCTCCCACTGTCCTACGCCTCTCTCGCGCCTTCTTCTTCCCCTGGAACTTCTTCTCGAACTTCTCGAGTTCTTCTCTGTTCCTCCTCTCCGCTTCTTCTAGCTGCCTCGCCTTCTCTTGTTCTTTTGCCTGCGAAAGAGACGGGACTCCTTAAGACAGAATAGACAATCGTTAAACACGTGGCAATAGAATGATTTTTCGGAGGAATCACTCGATCCTAAAGTCTCAACATCCAGTTAATTTCTGACCGTAAATCCGTAAAAAGATATATTATATTTCAGAAAATTGAAACATCCAAAAAATGGCCCAAAAAAAACCTAACCTCTAGAAGAAGGGGATGTTTTGGTTACTTTTTTTTTACGGTCAGTGAAAGCCAGCATAGAAACACATTAGTAGTTAGCCAGATTAGCGCGGTGATAGCGCGCTGGGCTATAAAGCTAGAGACCCAAGATCTAGGCCCAACTTGTCCAGATTTTTCCGTTATAGAGAGTGAGAACTGTACCTTCTTTGTATCTCTGTATAGTGCTTACCAAGCGATCCTGTTCCTTCTGGGCGCGGCAGCCGTCATCACACGCGACCTGAGCCTCCCCCCTCCTCACTACGTCACACCCAAACTCCTTCTTAAGGCGGCCACAAGCGCAGGCTATCTTCACCTTGCGGCGACACGACTCCGCGTCAGGACAGTCGCCAGGGTGACAGCTGCTGCGACATTTATGCCCGCAATCGTACTGAAAACAGTTAGCAAAGTTAGTAGAAGAGAGAATTTCGAGAAGTACTACCAAATACCAGCTTCCCATCGTGCTCTATGGGATCTACAGTTCTAGGTGGGTTCCGAACGACCACAGCCTCTATATACATTTTACTTGACATGCTGAACATATCAGAGCCGATAAATTTATCATCCGGTTAAAAATCCACTAGCTAACGGTACAATAAGGGCGCTTTCAGCAGGATAGTGAAAGGCACCAACGGATAACACTATAGTGAACTTTTAACGGCTACTAAAGTAGACTTTGTCCACCCTAACTCACGGTTTTAGGGCACTTGTTGCCGCAGCTCAGGTTCTCCAGCTTGCCCTCGTACTGCGCAGCCGTCACCAGGTGACAAGCAATGTAAAGCGTGATGATGCCGCAGTGACACTTCACCTTCACGTCCACACTGCATGGGGATCCGCAGGGGTGGGAATGGCATGGTAGGGGACAGGGATGGGGACATCCAGAGGGACGGGGACGCTGGCACGGCTCTTCACAAGGGCTGCAATCAACCTGCAAACAGATAAGGGTTATTAACAAACAGGCTCCATATTTGGAATCATTGGGTTTGTTGATGTTTGGTAATGGGAAAAAATCTGATTGGATTATGTATTATCGCATTTTGGATTCTGATCCCTAAATAAAAATTTATTCGATTACGCCGGAGGTGAAAATACCGAAAGTGACGTAAGCTCTGGCTACTTCTGCTAAGCTCCGCATCTACTGCTACCTATCTCACGGTAAGCTAACTGTAGGAACCATCAACTAAAGCTGAGTCTGACAAGGACACAGCTACTCTACTGTCTCAACTGTGACACCGGACATCAAAATTTCAACCCGCTATATCTACGAAGGGAGGAGACCTTGGGAGCAAATTTAGGGTCCTACAACACCGCTTAGAAGTCCTTTATCACGGCTGAGATACACATTCTCCAAATTCGATACCATGCAACAGCCTCACTGTTATAATTTCTTCAAGACTACTCACGTCCGGAGGGTGGCAGGGATGTGTGCAGGAGTGGTTACCGCAGTCTAGGCGCCTCCCGCAGGGCCGGCCGCAGGAATACCTCGCGCTATCGCTGCAGGGCAGGGGGGAGGTCTCATGCCCTCCTACACAGGTGACAGGTACAGGTACAACGCACGGGGGACAGGGCAGGGCGCAGCGACGGTACGTAGGCTCGTGCACACTCCACGGACCTGTACACAAGTCGGGCAATGAAGCGAGAATTCAGGATCTATCCCTGACTTGATGAGATTTTACTTAGCGAAACTTGCCTAGCCAAGCACCATGGTGATGGGTTTCCCAAGTGTAGTTTCAATGTCTCCAAGCGGTATGTCTTAATATAGATCGCTGCCTGCCCTTTCTAGGGCAGTAGCTGTATTTTACCGCTTACCATCCGGTTGTTTTGTTTGCTCCACTTTGAGCTTGACATTGGAGTGGCAGGGGGCGGGGCAGGTGTGACCACAGCCTCCGTGGACTTTCCCGCACTCCTGCCTGCAGGGGGGACACTCTCCAAAGTGACACCGATGGGGTTCCCGCGCTCCATGGTCACAGTCAGGGGGAATTCTGTAAATATCAACACTGGAGTGACAAATCTGACAAAAGCCGCCTTGCACTTTCCCACACACCTCTTAGGGTGGATTTCACCAGACCAGTTTAACGACAGGTAAATATAAACTAACATCAACTCTCTCACGTTCTCTTAAGGGCGTCTACGCAGTCGTGTTTGTATAAGTTTTTTTCTGTACAATTTATGGAAATATTTGATATTTAAATGTTCTGAAATATAATATGACTTTTTAACGACCGAAATTAACAGGCAATCCATGTTTAGTTAAACGTTAGTGGACCCAGCACCGCCTCAACCAGAGTTAGTATTAGGAACCACCACCGAAAAACTGTCAAAAAATAACTTAGTCAAAATCCACGAAAAAGTAATAATTAATCCTAAGCGCTTTCGACCTAGACGGTCATCATCAGAGGGGTACAAGAAAGGAAAGAGACAGATAAACCTACTTGGGTGTTAGCCGGCCCGAAGTAAGTTAATCTGTGCTGCTTAAGACGGACTGACCTGGACTTATATACTCAAGGACTGGGGGTGGGGGTGGTCCTGGGAGGAGCTACTAAAATTTACACTCTACTTGCTAATTCTAGAAGAGGGGAGCTGTTGACAAACAAAATGTCGTTGATAATATTTTGGTTTTTATTTACTGCTTTTCTAATTTCTAAATTTTCATAAAAATCTAGTTTTTTGCCTTTGTTTAAACAATGAAGGGGTTTCCAGTCTGAGGATGGATCGAAATTGTGATTGTTGGCATTGAGATGTTGAGCAAAGTGGCTGGTAGTTGAGGGTTTTCCTATGCCGTAGGTATGTTCTCTGATTCTTTGTTTAAAATTCCTTCCGGTTTGACCTATATAGAAAGCATCACAGGTACTGCAGTTTAGTTTGTACACCCCATTCCCTGCGTCTTTGTCTTTTTTAGTCTTACAGTTCATCAGTCTGAGGCCTATGCTGTTTTTATTATAGAGGGCTGGGGTTTTTCCTGTCGTTTCTGATATAAGTTTCGTCAGTTTGTCAGTCAGTTTAGGTAGGTACTGTATCCTACAATAGTCCTTCTCTTGGGGTGGTTCAGTCGGGTAGGCTAGTGACATTGTGTGTTTACGGGTGTGGTGTTTCAGGATGTTGTCAATAAGTTCAGAGTTGTACCCGTTGTTGATGCCTATCTGTTTGATGGTTTGAAGTTCATGTTCGAAGTTTTCGCTGTTCATGGGTACGTGAGTGAGTCTGTGAATCATAGAGTGGAAAGCAGCGTGTTTGTGTTGAGGAGGGTGGTTCGACTAACTCTGGTTGAGGCGGTGCTGGGTCCACTAACGTTTAACTAAACATGGATTGCAGAAAATACCACAAAGTTACGAGTTCCCTCTTAAATCATATTAACAGGCAATGTTGTGATTTTATGATCGAGTGATTTCTGTCAACAAAAAATTTTTGTCCGAAATTAACCGATCGTAATATCACAACATAGACATATTATATTTCAGAACATTTAAATTTCCAATAGTTTTCTCATAAAGTGGACAGAAAAAACGTAAACAAGTAGAGAATGAGTCTTTAATGAGCCATACTTGCAGGGTTGTTGACATCGCGGTGGTTTTGTCCGGCGTTCGCGTCCGCAAGGAACCGAAATGGTTGAAACTCCACAGCGACAGCGCACACTCGCGGTCTGAGGGCATGGGTAGCACACACCCCTGTGGCACACGGACGGACACTTGTGTGTTCCGCATGTTAAGGTCCGTCCACATGGCTTCTCACACGGCGGGCACACACCGTCACAGCACTGAAAATGAAAGGTTAGTGTCAGAGAAGACTCTGTTGAGGTGTGGTGGGGTGGAAGAGGGCAAGGGGTTCGAATCCCGGCGGATGAAAACTTTCCTCCTACAGAGAATAGCAGAAAGACACGAACTTTTGTGTCAGTGGGTTTGTTGATGTTTGGCAATTCAAACACGGTGAGGTAACCAAAAGTCACTTTAAAGAATTTTTGCTCGCTTTATGTTCATAAAAGAATAAACAGCACCACTCCCACGCCCTCTTAATACGCACCTTTCTGTTGCAGGGATGCCTCAAGCATGTTTTGGTGCGCTTGCATTTGGTGTCACATGTGTATTCCTTCCCACAGGGCAGTTCTTTCTGGTGTAATCCACATCTGCACACTTTCTTAACGATTTCCAAACACTGAAAGAAACACAGGAACACTATAGCTCCCCACCCATCGTGTTAGTACACAACGAGGACCTACAGTTCCAAACAACCACAGCCTCGACATACATTTCACTTGACATTCTGAACATATCAGAGGTAAATGCCAATAAAAAATAGGATTGGGATCGAACCGGGGCAACAATATAAATACTTACAGCGCATTTGTCTTTGTGGCACTTGAGTTGGCACCTATGCACTCCACACTCCATCAGTTTCCCACAAGTATCATTGCACGTGCCCACGTCCTGCGTGCAGTTTAGAACGGCCTGCGTCTTGCCACATGGGCAGCTGCGAGTAAGAGAGAGAGGACAAGGCCCACAATCTCCTGAGTGGCAAACCACTGTGCAGTTGTGATTGCCACAACTGAATGGCTTCCCACACACCTAAAACGACAGGGGTGTTATTATTACAGCCTGAGTCTTGCCACACGGGTCAGAGAGACAGCAAGACCCACAATCTAATGAGTGACAGTGGTAAAACAACCTAAACCTCATAGTAGTTATGTTAACTACTATTAGGTTTAGGTCGTTTTTCAATATACAGTATATCTGACTTCTCCCTGATCGAGACCTCTCACATCTTTAAACGTTACAAACGTTAGGCACCAACTTTACTTTTCGTGATTAGAACGCTATAGTGAACTCTTTTTCATCAATTCCTATCAATACCTCACCTTATCGCATTTCCAAGTCGGCTGCGAGCAAGGCCGCTTGGCGCGCTGCAGGCCACAGTCACACTTTTGTTCGCTCTGCTGGGGACAAGCAGGGCAGGGGCCAGGGTGGCATTTGCTGTTGCAAAGATGTTTGCTGCAGGCGAGTTTGCTGCCGCAAAGTTGTTGGCAGGACCAGAGCTTGTCGCTGCATCGCCGGGCATAAGGGCCTTGTTTGCCGCAGTAGCATTGCGTTTTCACTGTTTTTGGGCATGGCGGACAGGGACCTGAAACACGGAAAAAGAAGCAGTTAAGACTATGACATACTGTATTTAGTACGGTTATTGCACCACCATTTGTAGGAAACCGATAGTATTCGTTCTCCAGTGAAAGCTAAACATAGTGTCCTACTCGCAGTCTTTTGTGGCCTTGTTCGAATAGCACACTATGTTTAGCTTTTGGAGCAGGAAGACCCAGGATACAGTCCCTACTTCTCGAGATATTTCCTGGTGTGTTTTGCCTAGCCTTGGGCCTACTTAGTCCTAATGGGTACATGGCCATCATCGGCAGGGGAAAGCACGACTGTCGGGCGGGATTGTGACCAAATCATCCCCTTGTGAACAGACTCTGTATCACACAAGCCCTGGTCCTGCTAGGTCTGTCGTACCAGGGTGTTTTTTTCTCACCAGGGTGGCAGAGCAGAAGACAGCGGTGGCCACACTCAGGCAGGAGGGGTTTCCCACAGACATCACCACAAGAGTGGGGGATGAGCCAGGGGTGGTGGGAAGGGTCTTCTGCTTTTCCACAATAGCACCAGTACCGTGCCGGGATATCGCTCTCCTCATAGTCTCTACGGCACTTTGGACTGAAAAAAACAAAACAATTACTATTCCATTAAGGGTGGCTTTCGAAAGTCCACTAGCGTACTTTAAAAGTTATCCACTTGTGCACTAGTTCACATCTTTGGGGACCCTACGGTGCATTCTTATTTTCGAGGAAACTGAAGTAGGTATAGCATTCCTTTTTAACGTTAAAACAAAACTAAATAGTTTGTGACACAAGACCACAAATCAGGATTTACTTCCGTCTAGAATACAAGAAAAATTGAAAGAACTGTTAATAAACGTTACATACCATCCCCACGATATTTTTTGGGGCCTTTTAAATACGGGGAGATCCTCCAAAGCTTGCTTCTGTTGGAAAAAACTATCCCGCGACCATTTTTGGATACAAACTATGTGGAAACACCCGTAGCATTCCACGCAGTTCCAGACCTAGAAACATAAAACAATTAGGATACCTGATTTGATACCACCGATAGTTTATTCTATGGCTCCATGGTAACCGCTGTGTTATGGCATGGTATCATCGTACCTGAAGTGGTGTTTCAACAAATGTGTGTTGCATTGGATTGTCGCATGGGTTTGTTTATACACTGGCCAACACGTGGCACCACCTTTAAGGGTCCGCTATACCTGACGGTGCATTTTTTGCCGCCCATAAGATTAACATTGCGAGCGGCGATTCATTTTCAAGGTTTACCCTTGGTTGGAAAGACACAAAATTTTGCCTGTACCTAGCCCTAACAATGTTCTAGGGAGTGTTCGAAGCAGATTTCCCATTTTTTTTTACTGATTTTCGAGATACAGCACTTTTCTTGAGGTATGCGATGCTAGCATTTGCAAAACAGTTGCAATAAAAGAAACTAGTGAGAAATTGGGAAATCTGCTTCGAACACTCCCTAGAACATTGTTAGGGCTAGGTACAGGCAACATTTTGTGTCTTTCCAACCAAGGGTAAACCTTGAAAATGAATCGCCGCTCGCAATGTTAATCTTATGGGCGGCAAAAAATGCACCGTCAGGTATAGCGTCCTCTTAAGTAACTTGCATTACAACAAAGCCAACAAAGCATTGTGTCTATCAACTTACCGGGTCCGCTCGCTTAACGGACGCGATGCAAATCAAGCAAACACCCGCTCCCGACTGAAACGAATTATTAAGGAACTCTCGAGTCCTTCCTAGGTCTCCACCGCCTTGCATGGTGTAGGCCTGCACCACGCTTGCCATGATGTTGCCAGATTCCACATCTTCCTCTTCAGAAGAAGAGTCCGCCCTCTCCAGCTTCTTAACTGTTGCCTGGAGTTTTGCCCTTTCCCGCTCGAATCTCTGCTCCGCCGTTTCTTTATTCGACGGGGCTGTCTTTCTTTCAGTCTTAGGGGGACCCGTTTTCCAGGGGTTGGCCCCCCGCCCCCTCCCTCGTTCCATCTGAAGAATAAAATAGCAGTGCTCAGCTGGCAGCAAATACTACACCCATCGAGTTAGCTCACGACGAGAACCAATAGTTTATGGGTAGGTTTCGAACCACCACAGTCTCGATATAAATTTTACTTGACATGCTGAACATATCAGAGGTGGATGCCGATCAGAAAAACTCTTGATAGGCTCGGGATCGAACCGGTGTAACATAGACCCCAGTGCTCCTCTAAGAAATAATTAGTGTAATATTACAATTTGAGCACTTACATTGCAGAAAATCAACAGCTAATGATGATTTGGCAGTGAATTTATAGCGATAACCAAATTCGCATTTTCCGGCGACTCCATCTTGGTATTTTGCTGCGGTCAGTGCGGTCAATATTTTTTGCTATGGTCAATCAATTTCTAATTTTTCATTATCTATGGTAAAAAATGTAGACAATAACAAACCAAAAGGCGGAATTTATATTTTTTTCTTTTCTTATACTAAAATATGCCTATAAATTATTTTTGAAGTATTTTGTGCAATTTAAAAGGTAATGTAAGTTACTGTGGTCAATAAGTGGGTACTTGGCTTACAAAATTGCTTCTCGGTGGTCCCCTTTCCCGGACCCCAACCGCTAGATGTTTGTCTTTATACTCTTTAGCTTTAGAAGAACATTGAGAGCCGGTCACACCGGTACAACCCTAATCCTGACAATGTCTGATCCGCATTTGCCTCTGATATGTTCAACATGTCAAACGAAGTGTGTATCGAAGCTGTGGTAACTTAAAATATTTTACTTTCAGGTAAAAATGGAGGAGGAAACAGTGGAGAAGTACCTCGAGGTGTTAACAGCAAAGGACAACTTCAGGCCATATCTTGCCGAAGATGCCATTAACAACTTAAGTTTCATATTCCACGGTGAACTAAGTTCCGTAGAAGCGTACGTGTACACTGCAAAGGCTCTCGACCCTTCCGAAGGCATTCCACAATACGTGACTTTGTCTGCTGAAAGAAAGAAAAAAGATGGCGATAAGGTGATAAAGGAAGCGTTTGATCTACTAGAGTACATTATTGTGAACTTTCCAAATGCTGCAGAGCTCGTCTCAAAAGATGTCATGATGTGGAGCGTTCTTTTCCTAAATAAAGACGTCTCCAACGATGTGAAATCAAATGTAATTCACGTTGCTGAAACAGTTGTAAGAAGTTGCCGCTGTGTTCACGTTCAGTGGGAGGATGTGATGAAAACACTGAGAAGCTGCTTGAAGAATGAACTCAAGATGCCTCCTACCTTGCAGAAATATCTATTTTCCTTGCTTGGAGCCATTTGTGAACTTCGTCCGGAAGTTGTTCACCATTTTCAGCATTGGTTCTTCTGTGTAATTTGCCAGGCTTTCCGGAAATTTGAAACGTCTAAAAAAGAGTCAGATGTGTTGGTCGAAGCCTGCTTCCTTGGACTTTCGGGGCTGCTGGTCAATTTCCCGGCGACGGATGAAATATCTGAAGTTATCTACAAGAATCTTCAAGAATACTCCAGGTAACACAATAAAAATTATCGAGTCAGTTCATAATGTCACTCTGCTAAGGGAACTGCTAGATATGTATTTGCTTTGACATACTTAACAGTCTTATTTTAGAAATACAATACTTTTTTAACGTCTTTTTCACTTGTTTGTTACTTGGTAAAGTAGTAAAGATATGTAACAGCAGTGAGAGGAACATCAAAAGAAAAAATTTAATGAAATTTCACTTCTAGATTCAGTTCTCATATTTTGTTCTAATCTGTGGTATCTTTTGTTAGGTTTCGGGTAGAAGGAAGAAGAAACACCATCACTCGAGCAGCACTTCAAGTTTTTTGCAAACACGCTGCTCAGTTTAGCAGTCTTATTTATAACAGCTACAGAGATTGGCATGCAGTACTTCTTGAGTGGCTCGAGTGTCAGGCATCCGAAAACAGACAACTTGGGATACTGGCTCTTGAAAAATATTATCATGTTGTGGCGACCCACCTAAAATCCAGCCCAGAGAACGGCCAAGTCGTATTTGATTATTTCAAGAAACATCTGGTCCTTAGCTCGCGGGATATTTACCCCTTGAAGAATGTTCTTCTCTGCTTGTCCGCACTTGCTGGCGTATACCTGAAGTATTCGACTGAACCTGAACTGATGGAAACGGCTATGAGTCTGTTAGCAGCAGCCAGTTCAGTGTCTGAGTATAATCCATCAGTACTAGGGATGCAGTTGGAGGTGACGTCTTGTGTCTACTTGAAGCTGGCAGTCCGTCCAGACCGAACAATAATTGAGAAACTTGCCGTGGCCTTGGTCGAATCGTTCAACCACATCGAGTCCGTTTTTCAGCCGCACACTTTGCGCGGCTTGGAAAATAGTTTTGCGGAGTGGACGCGATGTGGGGACATGGACCACCAATTATGGCTTGTGGTGTATCAGAGTCTTATCCGATGCTGTGCATACCCTATTGTAGCTGACGTGCAGCTGCTGGAAGAAAAAGAGAGAGTAGTTTCTTATAAAGACTTTCTTCTGTTGTGGATTCACCTGCTGACCATCAGCAGCCGCTCCGGGGGTGAAGAGCTGAAAAGAACGCTCGGAAGGGTCGTTTACGATGCATTTATGGAAAACTTTCTGAAAATTATTACGAAGCTTGACTTGAACTTAAAAGTTTTGTCGACGGAGTACTCGGACCCAGCGCTCGCGATGGAAGCTGAGTCGCCAAACGACTTCCAGATTTTCGTCAACATCGTCGACCTCTTTCAGGACTTGATCCCCGTCTCCGACACCTGCCATTTTTGGAAGTGGTTGCCTGAAGTGTTAACGGAATGCGTGAAGCTGTGTGCACTTCAGCCGCTTGTGAGTGGTTTCTACAAGGTCATCGCGACGTGTTTTGAAGTCGCGCTTAAAGAAAACCAAACCTTCCCCGACGTGGAGTTGGTCGGTTTCGTCGGTGACGCCATGAAGCGCGTGGACTCACAGAAAGACGACTTACTGATTGCGAATCTGCGGATGATTCTTCTGGCTCCTACGCCCGTCATCGCTGAGGTGCCTCACCTTCTGAGTCCCGTTGTGGTGACAGCAGCGAGAGTTGGGCGAGGTTACCCCGACCTTTTGGAGCTTTGTATCAACGCACTAGACCGGTGGTATGTCCAGATACCAGACGAAGACTTCCGTCCTGTCATAACTGAAGTATTGCCACATCTTGGATCGATCCTTCTTACGCCAGTGACGCAGAATAAAGAGGTGTCGACTCAGAAAGTGTCAACTCTCAAATCAAGAGGCAAAGTTCGGAGAAGAGTAACTGGTCCTAACGACAGAAAAGTGCTGGTGCTGCAGAAACAGTTTCTTCTCTTTATGGCGAAACTTGATCAGCGAATCTGTATGGCTGCTCTTGCACCTTCCCAGAATAAGGTGGGTAACGGTAGTGGAGGGACATTTCAAGAATTATCCATCGTGCTCAGTTGGCAGCACTACCAAACACCAGCTCCCCACCCATCGTGTTAGTACACGACGGGGACCTACAGTTTTAGTTGGGTTCCGAACCAACAAAGCCTCGATATACATTTCACTTAAAATAGTAAACATTTTCAAAATTACCCATCGTAAAATCACAACATAGCCGGTATTTTCGGACGTTACATTACATTTACATTAGCAGAGGGTTGGGGGGACAAGCCCAGCAACTAGACCGTTTTCAAGAACTATCCATTGTGCTCAGCTGGCAGCGCTACCAAATACCAGCTCCCCAGCCATCGAGTAAATGATGGGTGGGTGGGTTCCGAACCACCTCAGCCTCGATATACATTTCACTTGACATGCTGAACATATCAGAGGTGAATGCCGAGCAGAAAAACTTTTTGGTAAGATTGGGATCGAACCGGTGTGACCCGGCTCTCTCTGCTCCTCAAAAGTCGACCATTTAGTCCACTCGGCTATCGAGGCCGTATTTTTCGGACGTTAAAAAGGTATATTATATTTCAGAACCTTAAATGTTTACAGGGTATATTGTCAGGGAGTGAACTGGTCTACAAGATTCCACTCCCTGACACCAAGCTGTCTTTAGTGCTGAACCCCCTCCTGCCGCGCATTACGGAGCTTGCGCTGGGGTGCGGTGACCGCAGTACGCGCGTAACGGCTTGTGAGCTGCTGCATGGAGCCCTGCTGATCGCTCTAGCCCGGACCCAAAAGCCGAACAGCAACCCGGAACTACTGCGGAGATTGCTGCAGGCCGCTCTCACTCTCGGCTGCGATACTGATCGAGTCATCAGAGACCTGTTTAATCCTCTCGTCATTCAAATGACTCACTACTTCTCTAGTATGATTCAGCTTCACAGCAAAGAATCACAAGTTGTGATTGAGGTATGAACGAAATTATTACTTTACTATACTCCTGGGCTGTACAGCCTAAAAGGGCCAGAGTTTACTGGGATACAGATTCCCAGCTTTCGTAACCTCTCTACACAAGGGGGTGCTTCATAGCAGTCGAGTTTTTCACCAGGCAGTGAAGACCAGGTGCATCAGTGCTAGCTTGGACTAGACGATCTCCGACTCGCCTCTAGGTGATTACCTATGCAGTTTTCCTGGTGCAGGATGAGACCAACCGTTGGCTGCATCCTGCACCCGACACTCTGTCTTGACCCTCGAGCGGCAACGGTCAGTGTATCACAGTTACCTCAGTCTTTACCTCAGTTTACCGCAGTTACCTGAGTTTACCTACTTATTACCTCAGTCGCAGTTTCCGTTTACCTAAGACTATTATTATACCCTATATGCGCGTGGTGTTGCCAACCCCCTCTATAGCTGCCGCCTCCACGTCATCAGCGGGCCCGCTCGTCCCTGCAGCTCCGGCAGCTACAATCGGTAAGTTGGTTACCCCACGCACCCCTGAGCTATCTATGGACCGAGGCCGAGCATGATTCCCGAGGAAAAGATGTTATCCGAGCACTCACACCAAATAAAGAAACTTATCGGTTATTTCCTTTCTACTGTACAGGTGCTTATCGGTGCTGTAACCCAGTCCCATGACTCCGGCTTGCGAGACTTCGCAGCTCGCTGTCTCAAGGAGTTCGTCGTGTGGTCCGCGAGACAAGCTACCCCAGATATGTTGAACGTAGCGCCGTACAACGTCCAGGCAGTGCTGAGGATCCTTTGCGACTACGCTATTCACCCGGATCGCAGCAGACGCATCGGCGCCGCAGTAGCTTTCAACTTGTTGTATACTGAAATTCGCGAGGACGTAGAAATACTCGATCTCTATTGGCTCAAACTGTACTATTACTTTGTACGTAGTCTTGAAATGTGTACTAGTGATGAAGATGCCCGCTTAGTCACCGCTGCGGTAAAGCACATTCAGCGGCCTTTCCTCGAAAGAAATGATCTTTTTGCGGTCTGTCCAGCAGAAAGAAGGATCCCTCCTGGACTTGGTGGAGGAGCGCTAAAGGATGTCACCGTTTTCTCGCTCAAGCATTGCCGCAGCCTCAACGTTTTTCTTCGGGATGTGTCGCAGGGTTTTGTGAAGAAACTTGTCGAGCAGGAGTATGATTCTATAGGGGCGTTCATGCGGCAGAATGGAATCAGCATTGAATTTCAAGTGTGTGAAGCCGGCGAAGAAAAAAATTGTGTAGCTGTTCTTGACTACGCGATGTGGCTGCTGAAGGAAGAAGCTGTTACTCTGGAGGATTTGAGAAACGAGGCGAAAGTCGCTGCTGCAGCTAAAAATCTCCTCAACCTCTATCAAGACTCGCCTTCGAAGGGAATTATCACTCTTATGTCGTTTTTGAGTAAGATAACAGAGACTCTCGACTCTGATTCTGTTGAAAGAGTAAGAAGACTCTTTTTGCATGAGAAATTAGGACTTGAAGCAGCCAAATCTGAATTTGTGCAATTTTTGACAGCGCTAAGAACAAAATCTATCCACGGGAGCCTGTTCGCCTCTCAGCTTCCGGATTTCAGCGAGAAACAATTGATCGAAAACTTGAAAAAACTTGATGAAAGTAGCTTGAAAAAATTTCTGCTCTTTTTCGAAGTGATGTACGCTTCTGGTTCTTTGACGGAAACCTACTGTGGAAACCATATCATTTCATCACTGTTTGATAGGCTGTTTGAAGTACGGGGGAGAAAAACTGTGTGCGTGCGCGTTGAGAGTAACCTTCAGCGATGCCTCCAGAACATATTCCATTTTGTCGTTGGTAAAGGCCTTAACGCGGAAACCATGATAGAGCTTCTTACGGACGAGTCCGACGACGCGGTAGTAGATGACGGTGGTAGAAAATTAACCAAAGGAGAGCACTTCTTTACTGTCTTCTTGACTGAGTTGTTGTCGTTTCTGGTGCAGCAACGTGACACGGTCGCATTGCTAAGAACACAAAAGGCTACTGGATTCAAATGGATGATCAAAATTCTTGAAAACCTGCGAGACGGCAGTGGCCAGAAAGCAGTGACAATCAAGCTTTTCGTCATGGCCATCCTGCTCGACTGGGACGAGTGGAAGAACGCATTTCAGAGGAGCCAACTATTTGCTCTCCTCAAAGCCATGGCCCAAGTTCTGGGGGATCCGTGCGGTTGCTTCAAAGACGTGCGTGCTGTGCTGGAATGGTTCCATGCCACACCTCGCCAGTCTCTTTCTTCCCCAGACGTCATCGCCTTTTTTGAACTTCTGCCACAGTTTGTATCAAGTCAGGAGGTTTGTGATGACTCACTGGACCGATCTCTGACGTTATTTGAGAGAAAGTGGCTGCTGTTTGAGGGAGGTAGCGAAGCTAAACGGCGATGCTCCCCTACAGTGCTGAAATCTGTGTTAGAAAATCTGCTGGCTTGTTTCACGAAAACCGGCAGTTTCACGGTCTTCAGATACACCGCAGTCTCCGTAGCGCAAAACCCAACGATGCTGAAAGAAGATGACTTGAAAGCCGCGATGAATCAATTTGTGGAAAAGAGTCTACAAGAACATGTGGTAGCAGCAGCTGTCGTTTTATACGGGTTAATAACAGAAACTTTGGTTGACAGACCAAGTGTTGTCAGTGTAACGAACCTGCTGTTGGAAATATTGAAGGCGTCACCGAAAGAAGCAGCTATTAATTTTTTTGAGAAGAATGTCATAGATATTTTGTCAATTTTGAAAAGCAAACTGTCGGAGCGCAAGGTGCGTGATTTGGTGAGGAAGATTGCTGTCACTGACCTCATCGGTGTGCTTTACATGAAAACAACTATAGACGATCGTAAACGTATTCAAACCCGACAACCGGGTCGCAGGGACATGTTTAAAAAAATCATAACTGCCTGCAACCTACAACCTTTGAATGGAAACCGTACCGAGGAAGATGAGCTCTTACGGATTCTGAACTGCTCTCGAGTTAATTTCCTTTGCGTCTTTGCCACCAACTTTCAGGAAGAAAATTATTTTACACATTTCCTTTTCTCTGATGGGTTATGGGAGTCCATCATTGACGAAACAAAGGAACACACCTTTCCAATGGAATTTTTACGAATTCCTAAGCGAAAAGTTGTGAAGACGTTAGTTCGAAAGCCGGCAAAATACGCTTCGGAAGATGCATCGAGCCCAGCCACGAATTTTGCGCAGAGTCACACCTCTACACTGTTTGAGTCGACGCTTTCTGAGGATGTTCGTAGCTTTGACCTGACCCATGCGACTGTGACACAAACACCAATGTCTCTCGGGTCACACGAAATGACTGTTGAACTGGAAATGGATGCACTAAATCAGCATGAAGTCGTGCCGAACCTTTGCGCTTTGTTGCATGACATGGTGGATAAGAAACTGACGTCTTGGGTGACCTTCTTCATGAAAAATCTTCAAGAATCGTCCTCCAGAAATGTGAGACTTACTGTGCTGAAAGTCCTCCACAATCTCCATCTGGAAGGGTTGATAGAGTCAAATGGATACGATGCTCAGCTCGCTCCTGTCGTGTTGAAGAGCATCGTTGACTTATTCGGGGATGGTCCCGTGAATTATTTCATGGTGGACTTGGTAAATATGCTGATCGATTGGAGGTCCGTGTTTAATGCCGACGATAGTTCAAACCTAACCCGCCTCGTCGAGTGTTTCGCGACAAAGCCTGGTTCGCAGCAAAGACACGTTCTTAAATATGTCTTCGAGGTTCTTGGGAAGGTCATATCAGCAGGGCAACACCAGCTTGACGCATCAAAGCTTACAGAAATGCTTGTTCGTCATATAAGCGTAGAAAACGTCAGCGAGAGCGACATGTATGTTATTCTTCTGTTCGCGTCCATCTTACTGGATAAAAAACTGGTTCTTGCCAGTGAGTTCGGTGGCTTAGTGAGGTGGCTGTTGAGTGCGAGGAATAACGCCAAAAACAGCATTTTGGCTGCTGAAACTTGCGGCCAGGCCCTTCACGCATTCAGAGACTCCGAAAACTTCCCAGAAGTGTTTGAAATTGTACGCCAACACATTACTCGTCTCAGATCAACTCAAATCAGCGACGTCATGCTTTTGTATCATATCCATCAATTCTACCCTGAAATTAGCAGCAGCTTCGAGGCGACTTTGATAGATCGAGCTTTGTCTGAGCAGGGCGAGCTGAAAAATAAAAGTCTGCAACTTTTACTGACACATGTGGAAAGGCAGTTTTCCTTGTCGGATACAACGCAGTTCGAAACACTTGGAGAAAATACTTTAAAGAGTAAAAAAACCCCAGCACAAGAGTCTCTTCTGCGCATTGTCCTTGTTATTCTCGATACGCTTGATGACGCAACTGTTAGAAAGCTTGCTCCCGACGTCGTGACTTTGAGCCAGCATGCTGATGTGAAACTGCGCGATTTGGCCTCTCAGGTTCTAATGTCCATCTACAGGCGGTACGATGGTGACAACAGTTTTAATGATGTTGTTGCCACTTGCAAAATTGCCCTGATCGAAAGACTAAACGACTTGGAAACCAGTGTGCGAGAAAGGTGCCTGAACTTCTGGTGCGAAAGTAAGGTTCCGGTTCCTACCAAGAAACGGATGTTGTTCATTCTAAAAGAACTCTACACTCCGGAAACGGAAGCCGATTTTGTTGAGTACGCCAACAGACTACTGCTGGAAGCTTCGTCTTCCACTCCAGACTACAAACTCGAGATATTTGACCATCCTCTGATGGAGTGTACATATTCTCAGATGCAGCTGTTGGTGTCTTGGCGGGCGCAACATGTCAGCGCTCCCATGTTTGCCCCTTCAATAGCCACAGAACTGGGACGTATCAACATGGAGCTGCCTGGAACGTCGGTTAACCTCCGTCTCAGAGAAACTGCTCGCAGCCTCTTGTTCTCTCCCACAGTATCAGACTCAAATGCGGCTGTGCCATCAGCTGCGCCGGCACCGAGTCCAGAGACTAAGTTTAAAAAACCTGTACCAAAAAGATTCAGTAAGACTGCGCGTCCCGCTGTCTACGCCAGGTATGCCACGGCAAAGAAGCAAGAAGAAAATGCTTCTGCTCAAGAACGAATAAAACAGCGGGAAGCAGGCGTAAAAATCTACCGAGAGTACCGTGAGGGAGATTTTCCAGACATACATATGCTGCATTCACAGTTCCTCTCTTTATTATCCGCCCTTATCGGCAAAGACGCACAGTTTTCGCAAGAGCTCATGATTGGTTTGTTCGCGGGAATAGCCAAGTTAAATGATCGCCAGTCGTTCGTGGAGGAAACCGAACAGTGCTTCAATGAGATACTAGAGAAAAGCTACCATGGAGACCCTATTGCAATAGGAGCTGTCTTTCAAATTGCGCTTTTCAATCAGATTTCGTTACGCCCAAAGCTAGTGAGCAGAGTTGCAAGGTCATCGAATCTGCTATCGACAGGTTGCTTACTGATTGAAACGAGCATTTCGAACGACTGTCAGGGGCCGTCTCCACCAAAGCGTGGTAGGGGTACAGGGGATGGCAGCGACATGGCTAGCCACTGGCTACTCACAGCTGAGCTCTTCTACGAATTAAAGGAAACTCGTGCTCTTCGTGGAGTTTTGCTCGATAAATTGCTCGTCGATGGAGTTGCGAAAGAAGCGATTCTCAGTGAGGTTGTAATGGACTGGACTAACGCGGCTGAAAATTACGAGGAATTGCTGAGGACGAACAGCGAATCCCCGGATATGAACAACTTCTACAGCCAGTCTTACTTCGCTTGCCTTGCCAATCTCTCAAAATGGAGCGAACTTGTGAAGTGTATTGAGCAGAGTGTTCAGAGTGACCCTGGGCCTCAACAGCTGTGGGAAGCTTCTTGGTGTTCAGATGTGCTCCTTCCGTATTATGTGAAGGCTCAAATGATGGTCTGCTTGTCTGATGGGACCCCTACGTTTGAAGACTTCGTTAAAGAATCCGTCCAGCACCCGCAAAGACGCCAGCGAATGAGCAAGTTTGCTGATGAGCTCTCAGTAGCGTACTGGCTGAAGAAAGACATAGCTCAAGCCATCTCGTATGCATTCAAGTCCTTAACTGCATTTATCAGTGCATGGTCTAGTGCGAACGAATGGGATATTCAGCGGAAAAAGACATTCCTCACCAATTTGCTGATCACTTCCGAAATTCAGACAATCGTCTCTGTGCTTACCAGTTCTTCGCCATCGTCAGTAGTGGAGCAAATGACTGAAGCGGCGGCCAAAGAAGCACCTTGTGAATACAGCGACTTAGTGTCGTGGGATGTCAAGCTCTCTTTGCGCAAGAAATTCTCCACCTTTTTGCGCGATCACGCAATTACAGGTGAATCTCAAGTTTCGTTCTTTGATGAGAAGTTAATAGATACCCAGCTCTCTTTTGTAAAAGCTGCTATCGAGCATGGAAATGTCAACTCGTTGAGGAAATATCTCTTTGCTACCAAAAGGCCGGAAATGAGTGAATCACAAAAATCTCAGTGGCAGCATCTTCGGCATTTGGTGAATATTGTGGAAGTGAAGAAGGAAAAAATCGATCCTGAGCTGAAGCTGGAAAAATACGCTAATCTGTGGGAAGACATTGCTAAAAGAAGCGATAGTTCTGCCGCTCAAATGAACCGCAGTATGCTGACTGTCATTACGGAGATGATTAGCGAGTGTGACAGTTCCCGTACCAACCCTGAAGGTTTGGCCTTTTTGCCGGTTGAGAAACGAGACTTGAAGGGTTGCTGGTTAAAGTGTGCTGATAAGACCGTAGAAAGCCTTTCTTCAACAGCTCAACGAGGACAAGTTTACGTACAAATGGTGCATTTTTATCGTCAGAACTTCCCTGAAATTTGCTTGCCAGTCATTCACTTGCTATTAAAGGCTATGCAGTGCGACAGTGCCGAAGCGAGGGAACTGTTTGGTTCCATTTTAACAATGGAAGGGCTCCAAGACTTCGAAGAAACTGTTGAAGAGAGTACAAAAGTACCGACTTGGATGTTCCTGTTATGGCGCAATCAGTTGGTGGCTCACCTCACGGGAAAACCCATCAAGATGTTTCAAGATATTCTACTGCGCATCGCTCGAGAATATCCAGCTGCCCTCAGCTACGGATTGCGCATCAGCCTGGAAAACTTCAGCACGGATCTCAAGAAAACAAGATTTGTCCAGGAGTTGTCAAGCCTAGTCTTATCGAACTTTACTGAAGAGTCTTTTGTTTGTGAAGTCGGAAAAATCGCAAACCCACTGCTCAGATTGAAGCATTTCCTCGTAAAACTTGAATTCGCAGATTCTCCAGAGAACCGCGCCGAGGTTGTGCAACAGCTGATCATGTTGGCTAATGAAACTGGTGACAACCGTCACCCAGTGCGACAATTCAAGGCGGACATTGAGGCACTTAATACAATTAGGGATGAGAAGAGAATGAAAGCGATGGTGGAGAGACTCAAATCCGCACTGAGCAAGGTTGAAGATAAAAAGTTGTCAACGAGACTTCAAAATTTCAGTAGCTGGCTCAGTGAGTTTAACGAAACGGAGAGCGGTCTGGAAGTTCCGGGACAGTACAGTGGACTTTCAGAACCGAAAGTCTGGCGCCATGTACGGGTCGCAACATTCAAACCTGATGTTGTCGTCATGGCGTCTAAGACGCAACCTGTAAAGCTGACGATGATAGGCAACGATGCCCAGGAGTACAGCTTTTTGGTGAAATTTGGGGAGGATCTCCGGCAAGATGAGCGTATTCAGCAGGTTCTGGGGCAGATGAAACGAACTCTCGCGGCTAACAAGGTCACGGCCGAACTCGAGCTGGATGGCTACGGCGTGATTCCCCTCACGTCCTCTTGGGGCCTCATCGAATGGGTTGACTCAGTGAAGTCTCTGAGCACCCTCATGAATCTGCCAAAGGACAAAATCAACAAAGTGGCGAACGATCATCTCTATTTCTTGGGAGGAGGAAACCACGATCCAGTCACATCGCACCGCCTGGGATATGTCACCAAGTCGAACGAAGAAGCCATCGCAGCGTATGAGCGTGGGGTAGCGTTTTTAGGTCGTAACGCTCTGCGTCAAGGGTTCTGGCGCTTGAGCGCATCTCCCCAACAGTTCTTTGGATTACGCACCAATTTCGCAACCTCTCTCGCGGTGATGAATGTCGCCAACTGGATCCTTGGGGTCGGTGATCGTCACCTGGAGAATATCCTCGTGTCGACCAGCACCGGCCGAGCGTTGGGCATCGATTTCGGTATGGCCTTTGGCTTTGCAACCCAGTTTCTCCCTCTGCCGGAGCTAGTGCCGTTTCGCCTGACACCACAGATTATTCAAGTTTTTAGTCCTCTCAACGAAAGCGGTTGGCTAAAGCAAACCATGGTCGATTCTTTGAGAGTTCTTCGTGAAAACCCGGTGCTCCTACTCGCCATGCTAGAGGTATTTGTGCAGGAGCCTTGCTTAGACTGGGTGCAGAGGGCGAAGAGGCTGGCAGCGGAGCAGGGAGGAAACATTGCGACACAGTCGACGTGCTACTTGAAAACGAAAATTCTAGCGGTGAGGAAGAAGTTGGAAGGTGAGAACCCCTTAAAAGGAATGGAAGCTGATTTGGAGACTGGCCGTACTATGGACAAGTGCTTACTGCGGCAAATAGCGGTGCTTAGGGGCGACACACGCCCGCGGTTCCGCCTGCCTAGCACCGGACTCTCCCCTGAGCAGCAGGTGGACAGCCTCATAGACCTCGCCACAGATCCGCTCGTACTGTCTTTCACCTACGTAGGTTGGTCACCTTGGCTGTGAAGAGTTATACGGTTGAAACTTAAACTCATCACATCCAAGAAAACCAACCTAAGTTTATTATCAGGCTGTGTTGTGATTTTACGATCGAGTGGTTTTTGTTAACAAAAAAATTGTCGGAAATTAATCAACCGTGAAATCTCAACACAGCCTGCTAATTTCGGCCTTTTTAAAGACAAATTACATTTCAGAGCATTGATATATCCAATAGTATAGTAGTCAAGGTGCTTTGTGTCCTTACAGGTCCGGGTTCGAATCCCGGCGTAACGAAAAAAATTTCCGCTTACGACATGGATATATTGGCTCCGGCCAAAAAATCTAACAGCCAACTCATCGGCGCTTATGTTCACTGAACGTCGAGCTTTAAAAAAAAAGTGCAGAAAAAAACGTAAACAAACCCAATTGTGTAGACGCCCAAATCCTTCAAAGATCAACGTTGTTTTTGTTTACAAGCACACATGATATTTTGGGTTGCCTGTTGCACCCATTGGTCTGATGCCATTCAAAGTCTGTAAATTTTGTACGTTTTCTCTTTATAGTATTAATTAACTAGGTGATGAGTTGCAAGAGTGCGTGACGGCAAAGGTCTCTTATTGATGTCACAGTGCGCCCTGCTTCACACCGAACTAACCTTCAGAATTTATAGATCTTGGATACCTAGTCGTAGACTGCATTTATAGTTCTAGTACTTAAATATTATAGCTACGTACCTACTTATTATTCTTTTAAACATTTCTTTTGTTATGCTAGAAAATAATTTTTTGTATTTTGTCTATTTTGAATACAGGTAAATTTTATTTCAAGGAACAACTTTTTTAATGAATTGTTACTTACCTACCTGGTTGTAGGTTGGTATATTTTTAAGGTTGTTGACACAATGCTATTTATTGACATTGTTTTAATGACAGTTTTCTAATATAACTATTGAGCACTGCTCTGTAATGTAATATGTACGTCATACGTTGTGATTTTTGTCAATAAAAAGTTTGTCAAAAATCACTCGGTCACTATCAACTATCATACCTAACTAGTTTTTAATGTCAAAAAGACATCATATTTCAGAACAAATAAATTCCAAACAAAAATCCTCAGTAAAATGTCAACGAATTCCATTATGTCTACATTCGGACATGTTAACTCATTCAACAAAAGCTACAGTAGTGTCTCTATATAACGACAGTCAAATTTTCTCGCTATAGAGAGTCAAGGTGGGTCTGTAGCTTTCAGTCGTTATAAAGAGTGAGAACTGTGTAAGCAGTGACGGACTGACAGATCAACTGGAGTCATCACTGCCAAACAAATTTTGTTTTTTCGATTTCTTAATAACTTGAAAATCAGCGTCATCGCTATCGTAAACGTCGAACACAGCCTGCGGTGAAGTCTTTTTCGTTTCTTTCTTCATCTTGCAGTTTACAGATGTTGAAGACGATTCAAGCTTTCTTTTGAAGCCATCGGAAACACTTCTGATGGTTTTGCTTTTCTCTTCGTTTTGATTGGCTCCTGGGTCTTTAGTTTTCCTGGTCTCGGTTTTTTCTTGACTGTGATTGGCACTCGAACACAAAGTCTCGGGTTTCTCTTCCGTGTGACTGGCTACAGTCTTAGTTTTTTCGACAGCTCGATGCACTGATAGGTCTGCTGGCAGTTTCGGCACTTGCACTGTTATGGTATGGGACTTGTTTTCCAGCAGGCTGGCTTTGGGACCTTTACGTAGGTAACTAATAGTACTGCAACATATAAATAGAACACGCTGCACTACAAGAACATATGGGGGCGTGATTCTGACGAAATCACCCCCTTGTGTATAGAAGTCAGAAATGGTAGGACCCCGTGTCCTTTCTCAGGCTATAGAAACAATACACAACATGACAATCATATATAGTCATCAGTTTTCTTAGAAAAACGTCGCTAAAAAGTGTCAACAAACAATGTTCTGAAATATAATATACCTATGTCTTTTTAACGCCCGAAGTTAACTGGCTCTACGTTGTGAGTTTACAACATAGAGGACGCTATACCTGACGATGCATTTTTTGCCGCCCATAAGATTAACATTGCGAGCGGCGATTCATTTTCAAGGTTTACCCTTGGTTGGAAAGACACAAAATTTTGCCTGTACCTAGCCCTAACAATGTTCTAGGGAGTGTTCGAAGCAGATTTCCCAATTTCTCACTGGTTTCTTTTATTGCAACTGTTTTGCATCGCATCGCATCGCATCGCATACCTCAAGAAAAGTGCTGTATCTCGAAAACCAGTAAAAAAATGGGAAATCTGCTTCGAAAACTCCCTAGAACATTGTTAGGGCTAGGTACAGGCAAAATTTTGTGTCTTTCCAACCAAGGGTAAACATTGAAAATGAATCGCCGCTCGCAATGTTAATCTTATGGGCGGCAAAAAATGCACCGTCAGGTATAGCGGACCCTTAAGGGGCAGTACGGTCAAACTTACCTGTAAGCAGTATAGTGGAAGTCTTCCTTTAGATAGCCCTTAACAAGTAACTGAGCGATAACCGCTTCAGCACCAGTGCGGTCAAGCGCAGGGGCCTTAACGTCCTTAAGGCGCAGCTTGGTCTCTCCTTGCTGCAGCCAGGCGTCCGTCAGCTTAATCGCCGTCAGCTGTCGATCCAGATTGGCTGCGTGCTCCAGCAGACGATACATCGCTCTACAGTGATTGGCCACTTCCATCTCTCGAGAATTTGGTGTACTAGAAAATGATATTTCTCGGTTTTATAATAAAACTTTTATTGCCATGTATTGGGCTAGGACCTAATGACGTATGTATACAAGGTATTGGGTCAGGATCACGCCCGACAGTCATGTATTCGAACTATTTAAATATCCAACAGTTTCCTCAAAAAATTTGAAATAAAACTCACTCTGCTGCCGCGTGTTTCACGACTCTTAATTTCGGACAAATTTTTTGTTGACAGAAATCACTCGATCGTAAAATCACATTACCTGTCAATTTCGGCCGTAAAAAAGACATATTATATTTCAGAACATTTAAATATCCAATAGTATCCTCATAAAATGTACAGAAAAAAACGTAAACAAACACGACTGCGTAGTACATTCTTTTACACTTACCTACAACAGTGATCGCACATTTGTCTGCAATGTTCCGCTTCCCAAACCTCATCGAAATACTCCGCGATAATACTTCTCCGGCATTTGTTTGGATTGAGGCAGTAGTCGACAATGCCATATAGATTCTCCAGCCCTGTTCTTTGCGTGAACACCATCGTACTCAGTCTGGAGACGTCGGACAGACGATAGAACAAAACACAGTCTGCTGGGTTGCCGTCGCGGCCTGCGCGACCGCTCTCTTGGTACAATGTCTCCATAGACTTGGACAGGGCGTGGTGGATAACAAAGCGAACATCTGGCTTGTCAATACCTACAAGTAGTGGAAAATTAAGATTGAACACACAATGCTGTTGGTTGACGTTTTTACTTTCTCGTCTGTATACAAAATGTCAATTTCGAGAGAGTTTTTACATTATTGTTGCTGGAGGTCGCACCGATCAACCGATTTGGCTCAAATTTGAAACATAGATGTCTAAAATCAGTTCTGAGATATGATTTTAATAGAATATTGATTACTCAAAAATTACGCCCACAATTTTCAAAAATGTGTCAAAATAAATTCGAAAATTGGCCAACTTGTCCTACAGTGACACTGGAAAATTCTGAAATGCACCTACGTAAAAATAATCATAAATGAAATGGATACCTAGACCGAAGGCAATGGTAGCCACAACCACCTGAATCGAACCTGAGACCCATCGCTCGTACATTCGACTTCGGACATCCGCCTCCAGCACAGCATGGTAAACTCCAACCTAGAAGCAAGGTAAATGAAGCAAAGGAGAATTATGCCTTCACCGGCAGGGGGAAAAACTCTACTGTAGGGCGTGATTCTAACCAAATTAACGTACCTTGATACCACGTTGTTTGAGTTCAGTCGCAAGTGACTCGCAGTCCTTTATGGTAGTGCTGTAGATAATCCCAGTCTGCCCACGATACCTCCCCTGTCAAACAATCAAACAATATAATAAATAATAAATAAGCAGAAAATGACTATACCTGGCCTTCGCCGGCCAGGGGAAAACTCAATTTTTTCTCACCTGCATCCAGCCAGTGATAACGTCAGCACATGCCGCCAGGGTGTCAGGTTTCCTCAGCACGCTGTAGCGAAGGTTAGGGCGGTTAAAAGGAGCTCTCAGAACCAAAGCACCTTCTATGTTCAGCATTTTCTGAACGTCGATCGTCACCTGTAATCAAGAAGTAGAACTTCTTAAGCCTAGCAAAGTTACAGCTGAAACTAATCCAAATCACCCGTACCATCTAGTAAATTTTAGTTCTTCACCCCTCACGGGCGCCCTCGGGGAACAAAAGTGTCACACTGAGCCAAAAGTACCTTTGCCGAGGAGGTGGCGGTGAGGCCCAAAATAGGCACCCCAGGGAACATGTCTTTAAGGACGCCCAGGTAGTTATAGTCTGGCCTGAAATCATGACCCCAAGTCGAACAGCAGTGAACCTCATCAATGGCGAGACGAGCGAAGCGGCCGAGTGACGCGCACTTCTGCAGCTGATTCATGAACCGTTTGCTTTTCGCCAGTCTTTCTGGCGTAACATACAGGAGACGTACTTTCGAGTCCGTTTTCTGAAAATATCCAACAAAACGTCGGTAGTTACACAGAAACGAAGTCATTCGTTAGACTACATAATCCAATAATTTCTTGAGGTACTGTTTCTCCCTTATTTGACTATGAATATACCTGCAAGGCTTCCGAGGCCTGGTTCGCCTCTTCCTTGGTGCTGGATGCGGACAACGTAAGCGCATTGACCCCCAACTTGCGCAGGTTGTGCACCTGATCTTCCATAAGAGATACCAGAGGCGACACAACCAGCGTTAGCCCGGGGGCAAGGAATGCAGGCAGTTGGTAGCACAGACTTTTCCCTCCACCAGTCGGCATTATCAGAATCACATCTTAACAGAAAAATGAGCTGTGAAGCATGAGGGTCCAGGCTCTAATCCGACTTGTAGAATCTTAACCGGTTCTGGACCAGGCTTTTACCGGATGCGGGAAAAATCGACTGTTGGGCGTGATTCAAACCAAATCACTAAGGTTTCTTACCTTGCTTGGACATAGTAGCGTTGATAGCTTCCAACTGCAGGGGTCTCAGCTCTCTAATCTTGAACACCGAACTCATAACTTCCCCAACCTTTTTTGACCACGGAAAAGTCCCTAACCAATTTTCCAATGCGCGTTCTTTGCTTTTCTCCAGCATAGACTGCTCTTGCAGGCTTTCCTTCTGTGCCAACAACAGTTGCTTCTCATCTTTGAGATCGGCAATCTTTCGGTCAATGTCCCGCAACTTCGTTTCTATCTCTTTTAGCTGAGATTTGACTGAATTTGACGAACTGCACGACATATTCGAAGCTACAAAAATAAGTTTTTAGATAGGTTGAAAATTATTAATTCATTTTCATCCATATCTTAAAAATTAAATAAAGACTGGTAAAATAAAGGTTACTCGAGAACCGGGATTTGTTTATTTGTTTACGTTTAGGCGTTTTGCGCTTGGGAACACGCTATGAACCGCAGCAAAAATCAAACAATATGGCGGATAGAAACTGTAAACAAATCGAAGGCTGTCTTTTTACTTAAGGTTTTTTTTTACACATGAATTGTTTAGTTTTAAACAGGTATTTTCCGACTTAATTTACTTTATTTTTAAACCTATAGGTGAATTATGCTCCAGAGATCTTTAATTTGCATGAAACTGAGACCGAACTGACCGAAGAAGAATAATTTTGAGAATATTCTCCCCAAACTCGTTTTTGTGGTCACCAACCCTTGCCGGTTCTACTAGTGTGTTTTGGCTCTTTATGCTACAGCCCTAGAACAGCCAGGGTCTTGTTGGGGTTGCACCTTTGTGCATCTCTGTAGGTACCTACCTACACAAGGGGATGTTTTGGTCAAATCACCCTTGACCGTTGAGTTTCCTCAGGCCAGGTACCTACCTACCCATCAAGCCTGTGGATAGGGCTGGGCAAGATTCACTGAGAAAAATTTCAGCCAGTTTGTATTAGATCCTGGATAGGTACCTAGTCTTGCCCAACCACCTACCTAGGTAGGTACCTACTTGTGCAAAACCTCATGATATGATTTTGAAAATTTTGTATTTTTTTAGATGAGCCAGTCCACCTACTGAAGTGTCTGAAATTAAATTGAATAGTGGACTAGGATCCGGACTCCACTGATAGCGATAACAGTGTCAGAGTTGTCGATCAGTTGAGAGGTGATCGGACGCCACGCGGCACGGCACCATGACAAATTTCTCCCATATCCCCGGCTTCGGGGTTGAACTTAAGGAACTGCAGTTTGAATCGGTAAGTTTGGAAACAGCCGATGGTCATCTTTAGAGGAACACCGGTTCGATCCCGATCCTATCGAAGTTTTCTTGAGCGGCATTCACCTCTGATGTGGCAGCACTACTCCCCAGCCATTGTGGTCGTATAACGATAGGGACCTACAGTTTTAGGTAGGTTCCGAACTACCACGGCCTCGATATTCATTTCACATGCTGAACACAGGTGAGTGCCGTTCAGAAAAAATTTGACAGGATTGGGATTGAACCGGTATGACCCAGCTCTCAGTGTTTCTTTAAAGACAACCATTTAGACCACTCGGCTACCAAGGCTGCTATACTAGGGTGCAAGGGATAAGGAAACGCCTCAGGCGACGACCCAGCAAGTGGCAGGGTGACCAAAACAACTCCACCCCTGTGTAGGCTGGTGACGTCACCACCGGTTATTCCTGTTACATTGCGGTACACTTTGGTCACCCTGCCACTTGCTGGGTCGTCGCCTGAGGCGTTTCCTTATCCCTTGCACCCTAGTATAGGTTCAGTCAACCGGTAAGTGTCAGTGTCAAGTAGGCAGCGCATGTAGAGATAACGTTGCGAACACCTGTGCGTGAAGTAGTTAGCCATAACATCTGTTACAGCTGAGGTAGGTATACCTTATATTGTTGAATTAAGGTTGTTGATACCTTGTTTCATCTGACCTGGTTATAGTAGGTTACACTTAAATGGCAATGACGATCAAACCCTCCCTTAAGCGGCCTGTCCTTCTCACGTGTTCTGCCGTTTGGCTGTTTTCAGGCATGGCAATGGTTTGTGAACGTGGACGAATTCATGCCGTACTGGCTGGCACAGAAAAGCTACCTCTTCAACCAACTTGCGTTCTTCATCGGAGCCTTTTGCACCTTTCTTCATGGTGAGAAAAATCTTGTTGTAGTAAGATAACCTCACCTACCTACTGTTCCTAACAAGTACTGGGAGGAGTAAGTTGCAATCTCCATTTGTTTATAAAAGTGAAAATTCTAGATACTTCACTGCTGCATATACAGGTACCACTCTCTGTAAGGACACTTTCTCTACATCTCCTTATAATGAGCGAACGCTAATATAGCTCTATAGCCAATGTAGGTACCTAACTATATTAATCGTACCTGCCTTTGTTATCGGTAGCTATGGCAACGGGTGGGCGTTTCCGTTACTTGTGGCTCGGAACCCTCCTGCACGGCCTGGTGGTAGAGATGGCAGCCTTCTGGCTACCTGACATTGACAACTACTGGCATGCACAGAGTCCAATCGACTTCCTCGGCCGCCGTCTTCCGCTGTACATTATATTCCTTTGTAAGTATCCACTACTGAGCACCATGGCGGACTAGGAACACGAGGGTGCGAGTTCGAACTCCAGCGGATCGAATTTTTTTCTCTCCGATTCTCCATTTATTAGACAATGGAACAGTGCGTACCTGGTGGTTCAGAGCCCACCTTAAACTGTAGGTCCCCATCAAAGTCTGTCTGAGACGATTGATAACCACAGCTAGAACAAATACCAGAGATACCTCTAGTTCTTCTCGGGAGTGCTCCGCTGAATAAATTCTCCCTCCGGACTTATTGGTTTCATCGGGAGTGATTACCACCATATTTTGCTTTCAGACCCCTGCTTCATTTATCAGGCATCAGTTGCTGCCAGCAAACTAAGGCTCCCTGCATGGGCTGAGCCTTTTGCTGTTGGTCTGATGGCAGTGATGATCGATCTACCGTACGATATAACAGCCATCAAGTTTGTACAGTGGATCTGGCACGATACTGACCCAAACATCTACGATCGGTTCTACTGGGTGCCCTGGAACTCGTTCTACTTCCACGCTGCTTTTGCCGCGTCATTCACGTTCTGGTTCCACGCCTTCCGACGCTGGTTCAGCAGCAATGACAAGTGGCAGGCGGATGGGTACGATTTTCATGTCAAACTGAATATCTGACGTGACACCAAGAATTTTTTTTTTACGTTTTTTCGACCATTTTGAAGGACACTGTTGAATATTTAAATTTTCTGAAATATAATATGTATTTTTCACGCCAGAAATGAAGTGGTCGGAAAAACGTAAACAAAAAGAAATGCAGGTCTATTCCGGTGATAAAACCCTCCCTTACTTTTTCAGGTTCTGTAAAGAGCTGCTCATGACTATTGGAGCGGGGTTGCTGGGGATGCCAGGAGGGGTGTTACTTTTCATCCCCGTCTACCACCCTCTCCACGACCTGGGAAAAGTTCATTCAGAAAACACATTTTTCATCGTCTTCGCTCTGTACCTGCTTATTGTGTGGTCAGCCGATCGCCAACCTCGCCAGTGGTCTAGACCCATTCAAGGTACGAACGGAAAGCCTATCGAGTATCTTTACACATCTATTTAGTAAGAGAGCTGTGGTTGAACAAGCCTAGCTACTGGACCGTCTCAAGAATTACCCATCGCGCTCAGCTGGTGGCACTACCAATTACCAGTATCCCAGCAATCGTGTTAGTTCAAGATGGTGACCTACAGTTATAGATGGGTTCCGAACCACCACAGCCTCGATATACATGTCACGTGACACGCTGGACATATCAGAGGTGAATGCCGATCAGAAAAACTTTGATAGGTTCGAGATTGAACCGGTGTGTTCCTACCGTCTAGACTCTAGACCAATGAGCTATCTCTTCATTTTGTTCCACCAGGTGTTCAGCAAGTGACCTGGAGGACGTGTCTTCTGCTTCTTCACCTGGTGTGCCATTACTCCATCTTCATGGGCATCAACGTCTACCTCAACCCAGAAGATGAGGTCGCCATTGGCCTCCACGAGACTGTCGGCAACTGCCACGAGACTAAGGATGTGCACACCATATTTGGATCGGTTAGTAACGGGCCTAGGCACCTGCTGGTGCTTACAGCCTGAAGTCACAGATGTTAATTAAGCTAACTGATTTTTGGGCGAAGCCAAATTAATATTTGGTGAGATATCCATGCTACCAACAGAAAATTGCTGCTACCGGGATTTGAACTCTCAGGATCTGTCGTGTGCGAGTCCAGTGTTCGCCCACTAGACAGTGAGGCCGCATAAGACTTTACATACAATCAGGTTTATTTACATTTCTTTATGATACCTTTCTGTAGAAACTGTTGGATATTTCTTAGTACCGACATTGGCCGTGGCTGCTCTAAAAGCTAAACATAGTGCGCTATTCGAACGCAAAACAAATGACTGACAGTAGGACACTATGTTTAGCTTTCACGGGAGAAAAAAATATTATCGAACGAGAGAAATGATGTTGCAATTACCGGTCTGTATCGAGTATAACTAAGTCTTTAACTTTTTGCAGGTTCTCAAAAAGAAGAAATACCTGTGCCTGACTGACTACGACGAAAAGTACTACGACTTTTCGTGTCTGCCCAAGCTGCCGGACGAGGGATCCATCTGGTACACAGTCTGCGGAGTCCCCTACATCAACAGAATAGAATACATCGCCATCATAGGTCTCATCAGCACGATAGCAGGGGTAGTGATGTGGAACGCTCACTTCCGGTCTAGCCCCGACGGACTTAAACCTCCTGCCGTCAAACAAGGCATTAAGAAGGGCAAGAAAAATAAATAAATACAGTGCCATGTTTTGTGTGAAAAAGTGACTGAACTTTTTTGTGTTCGTTCTGAAATATAATATAGTAGTGTTTCTACAACGACCGTCAATGGACGAAGTACATTTGAGTTCGCTATAGAGATGTTTCTGAAATAAGTCAGGGTTTGTCAAGGTTTGCTCGTTATATAGAGTGACTACTGCATATCTGTTTAACAGAAGAAAGTAGAAGGCTGTAGACGCGATGCTGGTTTGTATGTTTGCGATGTTGGATTTTTATTTGTTTTGACTATGATAAGTTTTTTTAACGTCTCTAAGAAATGGAAATCTGCAGTAAAATGTCCAGTCATTTCCGACAATTTTTTGAGGAAACTGTAGGATATTTTAATGTTCCGAAATATAATATGTATTTTTAACGTCAGAAATTAACTGGCTATGATCGAGTAATTTTGGACAAATTTTTTATTGAAAATCTCAAACAGTTTCCTCAAAAAGTGGTCGAAAAAAAACAGCAGGATTATGTGGAGACCCCTAAGGCTTTTGAGGTACAACAAAAACGAACCAATCAGTTTATATATAAGAAAGGGGAGTGTAATAAGATCAGCCCGTCATTACCTTTAAATTAAAAGTACTTAATAATAAAATTTGTTAAAATTCTTAAACAAATTTTAACTTGGCCAAGTTCCCTGAGTGGAGTATCCTGTTAGAGCGAGAAATAGCATGAGGATTTGACACTAGGTGACTAACTGAGTTCACATGGGCAAAATTAGAGTTCGAGTCCACAGCTCCTCCAGTCTGGGGCTGGTATACTTCAATCGTGTCTCCTTCCTCCATTTCTAAGGTCTCTGGAGTATCCAGCTCGTTCACAGGGGCCCCGTCGAACCTGAAGCGTACTGCTTCCTTGGCAAGGCAGGACCTCTCACAGTAAGCGATCATTAGTTTGCGGAGCGGCGTGTGCTTCTTAATTTTAAACTGAATGATGGCGTTGTCCTGACCGAGAACCTTTAGATTTATGTGCTCGGTCACCTGAAAGGAAAAATAACGTGTGAGAAGACCAGGATCTATATAGTTGCCCGGTCAACTTCACCGGTTGTGGTAAAACTCAACTGTCGGGCATCAAAGCACCCCCTTGTGCAAAGAAGTCATGAAAAGACCCTGTATCACATTATTTAGGGCCATCAGAGAGCTTGATGCGTAGAATAAAGATGTAAAGTACCTACCTCTCTGGCACATGCACAATGCTTTGCTTGCCGGTACCGAAACCTCGAGGTCTACCTTAATAAAACTAAAGCCGTTAATTTATCCCTAGAGGCTTGGCAATGTATGGAATGTGCCTAAGTACAATCAGGCATAAGGAAAGAGTTTCGGAAATTCTGTTGCATTTCCAGACCTGCAAGACCTGCTTCGGCACAAATAAACCAAACTTCGCATTATTATACAATCTAATAACAAAAACTACATTTTATGCATACCTTCTTATCTTCACCCATTTCTACAATTTTTCTTTATAATCAGTACCGTATAGTGTCTTTATTTTAAGAAAATTTTCTGACTTTAGCTGCCTAAAGCTTTATTTATTTTCGAAAATAATAGTTTTGACTTCAATTGATAACCGCAAAACAACATGGCGGACACGATTGGCCGAAGCAAAACGCAATCAAAACAACAAACATGGCGTCACCGATGTTATTATTTCGTTCATCGAGACGATTTTATCATTTTTTCCGTTTAAGTAGCCAGTTTACGTCGAAAACTTCATGGAATCGTGAATTTCCAGTTCCTTTTTTAGTGGTTAAACCAGTTGTTACTCCTCAAACTATCATTTCACGGGGATATGCAAAGGGAAAAGATCGCAAGAAAGAGTCCAAGCATAAATCTGTTATTATAAACGAAAATATTTTATCCCAAGGAGTTAACGTAGACGATCTGAAAGAGCAGATGGACCGCGTCATCGAGAAAATGAAGGATGACTTCGTGAAGCACTTTACACTCCGTACTTCTCTGGGAGTTTTGGATACTCTGCCCGTTGAATTCGAAGGCACCGACTACACCCTCCAAGACCTCGCTCAGATAGGCAGAAAGAACCCCACCATGTACGTCGTGGATCTCTCCACTTTTCCTCAAGTAATTCCCGACGTCCTAAAAGCAATTAGTGCCTCTGGTCTGGGGCTAAATCCGCAGCAAGACGGCACCACTTTGTTTATACCGGTGCCAAAAATCACTAAAGAACACAGGGAAACTATGTCGAAAAATGCGAAGGCTGTTTTTATTAAGACTCGTGATGGGTTAAGGGATGTGCAGAATAAATTTATTAAGGCGCTTAAGAACAAGGAGGGACTGTCGGAGGATCTTGTGTTTAGTATCAAAGAACAGATCACGTGTTTAGCGGATAAGCATATTGCCGAAGCTGAGGCTATTCTCAAAACTAAGCAGGAAGAGCTGAAAGGCTGAGTTGTTTGCAACTTTTCACATGAACCTGGTTGCTGGTCAGAATTCGTCATTAAGGAACTAAGGTATGTGAGAAATTACCTGACTTCTTCTTACTTTGTCAAAGGAACTTAAGGTATGTGAGAAATTACCTGTTTCTTCTTACTTGAGTAACAATTTTCGTACAATAGTAACAGTAATGCAACTGAATTACATAATCATAAAGTTGCAGGCGTTGTTTGTAATCGCCTGTACTCTGATGCTCTTTAGTGTCTATTTGTAAGTAGATATTTGCAATTTTTTCAAGTTTGCTTTTTTTATAACAATTAAAAGATTTTGAGAAAAACTGTATCTTACTTGAATATTTAAATTTTTTCAATTCCTTACTATGAAATGATACTGAGTGAACAGAACCAATCTAGTCTAGATTGTCGAGATCTCAATTGTAGTCAGTAAATAGGTATCTTGGGACTTGGGACCACAATGATTTTTTTTGGCCATTGTTTTGGCCATTGAAATTCACGATGGTGACCTACACCCGATCACAAAAACTTTGGCAGGGGCGGGATCGAACCGGTGTGCCCTGGCTCTTAGTGTTCTTCTAAAGACATCTAGATATAGACTACTAAGCTATTAAGGCTGGTGATTTTCCAATACCAGAAGACAGTGCAATGGGTGGGGCTGCTACAGACATCACATGAACCTGAAAGTAGGAAGTGCTAGAAAATCCTATAGTTTCCAGAGAAAGATGCATTTAATCAATATAAACAAACTGTAGACAAATATGTCAGTTATAAATAAACCTGGAGGTAGCCCATAGAGTCACGTAGGTAGGTACCTATTTCAAACCTTCGGAACCAATCTGGCACCTGGCTGGCCTCACGCAGGTTTCTCACCATTTATTGGTCGATATCCCAATTGAATCAGCATCAAGATACCCTGGACGGGTGTAGGGGTCAGACTGTGAAACGGGTGAAAAAACAAATTGGTTCCGGCCCACCTTGGCAGGTAATGAGAGGCCCTGCTATGAACTGCAGCAAACCGAAACCCAAATTAACAGGCTCGTCTGTTTGCTTTCAATAATTGGGTATCCCTGAGCCCTATCTTCAACCTCAAACTTTGATTAGCCCATCGGATTTACATTACGACGGTGCGGAAGGGTCGTCTCCCTATAGACTCTATAGATCAGTCGTTTTGATTTGTTTGTTGTAGACTTGGGGTTATTCGATGATTTCGAAGACAAAGGGTAACCTGAAGGTAGTTTGAGGGGCAAATTTTGGGAGAGTGGGTAAGGGCTGAGCGATAGCCCTCTGCATATTTTTAAAGAATTCGTTCTTATTCTAGCGAGGGGATATTTTTGGTGAGAAGGTTGCACGCACCTTACAGTTAGTCGGAAGGCTCTTATTAAGGTAAGAAGTTCATGCCGAGATGGCCACCTCATGTCATCCCTCCTGGCAACTTACAATACCTTATTGCAACTGAGTGCGAGAAGCAGCAGAGTGGCAACATTCTCACCAAGGGTCCGCTATACCTGACGGTGCATTTTTTGCCGCCCATAAGATTAACATTGCGAGCGGCGATTCATTTTCAAGGTTTACCCTTGGTTGGAAAGACACAAAATTTTGCCTGTACCTAATAGCCCTAACAATGTTCTAGGGAGTATTCGAAGCAGATTTCCCATTTTTTTTACTGGTTTTCGAGATACAGCACTTTTCTTGAGGTATGCGATGCTAGCATTTGCAAAACAGTTGCAATAAAAGAAACCAGTGAGAAATTGGGAAATCTGCTTCAAACACTCTCTAGAACATTGTTAGGGCAAGGTACAGGCAATATTTTGTGTCTTTCCAACCAAGGGTAAACCATGAAAATGAATCGCCGCTCGCAATGTTAATCTTATGGGCGGCAAAAAATGCATTGTCAGGTATAGCGTCCTCTTAATGGAAGAAAGAATACCTACATTTTGGGGCAGTGACAGGGCGCTGAGCTATTGGGGGACACTGTGGTCACGGGTTCGAATCTCAGTGCGAGTGATTTTCTCTTGGTAGCCTGGACATACCCACCCTTTGAATCCCCCCTATCCTTCCCCTCCTATAACGGGAGGACGTCCTGAGCACAAGAAGGGGGGAAAATTGACCCCATATGAAGCAACAGGACCAGGATCTAGTTCCGACGTGTGGAGATTTTTCCCAGTGATTATATTGCCTGGCCCATGGCGAAAGGTATGCCCTTGTGTCCTTGTACAGATTTTGGTCGCAAAACCTTGTCCATACTAGGTATACGTTATTGGTGTCGAGTTGGAAGTCCTCTCAAACTATATACTCAAACTATACCCGCCTAGCGAAGTAACAAGGCGAGGGTAGCGACAATAACAGCCTGTACAATGCCTGCCTTGCGCTGATCTAATATTCACTTTCAGAAAATCCTCCAGGGACGTAAGCTTAGTCATTCATGAGGAAATATTCCAAAACGAGGATATATAAGCCAAGCTATTTCTCTCCCCCTCAGAGACGGCTGGAAGAAGCTGGGGGGGGGGCATTATCAACCCCTCCCATTCATTCTCCTCAAGTGTTTCCTTTTGTAAAAGGTAAAAAAGGGGGGACAAAGGAATTCCCAGTGGCTCGTGGCATCTGCGCTCAAGAAAAAACCCCGATATTGCGATATTTGCGATGTGGTGACGGTGGCGCTCTCTCCGGTGAATACTGTCCCTCTCGCTGTCATAATATTCATAATGAAAAGCTCCCCCCCCCCCCCTAACCCCCCAACCGCCCCCCCCCCACCGCTACTTTTCGGATCCACTTTCAGTAATCAAGCCGGTGACGGACGGCACCTCTTGTTTCTACCTGGAGGAGAATTCTCAAAACATTTTTCTTATCTTGTCAGCGAAAAAGAAAATGGGTTTCGGCTCGAAAAATGTTGTTTCCATTAAGCGACGGGTACCTGCCATTCACTGGCTGGGGGGGAAACGTGACTGCTGGGTTTCACTAAATCAACCCCTTGTGTTCTGAGGACATAAGGGTCCCCTTATTTGAAAAAGTTTGGAAAAACCTGGCCGGTCGTCCGTCCTACCGACCGTTTCCTACTCTTGGGCGGCAGTTACGCCTAAACAGAAACAGAAAAAATTTCTGCCCCGTTAGGATTTGAACCGTCCCAACACTACAACATTAGTTCGATAGGCCAGTCATTTGCCTACGAAATAGCTATAGGTACCAGAATTTTGTATTTATTAAACAGTCGTCTCTATAATCTCAAAATAACTTAAAAAATTCGTTGAAAGTTACCGACAAAAAAAATTACAAAAAATCCTGACTCATGAGGATTTGAACCCTAATCTTTGATGGAACAATTACATACAAAATAGTGTGCCAAGTGAAAAATAAATTAAGGCTGTGGTGGTTCGGAACCCACCTAAATCTGTAGAGTGGGGAGCTGAGCACGATGGATAATTCTTGGCTTGCCCCCACCCCTCTGTAACTGTAGGTACCTGTTGTGCGTGAGCAGGGGGGCATGCGTGGGGGTGTACGTAAGCACAAGCTTCCCCGGCCGGCGTAGCATGTCGGGGTCGCACCGGGCGGCGGCGCACGTCAGTTTGCGTTGGACCGCGGCGACGTGTGGACGTTTCGCTGGCCCCGTGCTTCACCTCGCCGACCTCTCACGTCCGAGGTAGGTACGTCCACCACACTAAGGCGCCTCCCCATTACGCCCATAAGTCACATCACCCATTTAACGATAAACTTCACGTCGATAACGACGTCTGTTATCTATGAGAACTATGGTTCGTTTTGAAATTCTCTCTATAGCAAACTTTCTTTATAGCGTGTAAATATAGGTACATGGTCGTTCCTTGATAGTCGTTATAGGGAGAGACTACTGCACCGTGTCGTTTTGTTACAGACAGGGTCGTTGTTTATATCGTCATAACTATGTAGGTACAGCTTGAGAGCCGGGTCACACCGGTTCGATCACGATCCTACTAAAAAATTTGTGATACAAGAGGTCTAAAGTGAAAGGTGCGCCTACTTATAAGGGGGCAAAAAAACTGTTTTGCGTGACGGGGTTGAGTAATGGAAGAAAATTTCTCGTGGCAGGAAAGTTGAAAAGACTGCTGACAAATGTGCTGTTTGATTTCTGACTGGTTTTCCAATACCGCCGCACCACCAACCATTTCACAAAAACCAAAATTATTTCCTCTCGACGGCCTCCCCCGCATTCCGCCGTTTTTCGTCTTATTTCGTGTTTTTCTCATTCCTTTCTAATGGTAGATCCGTACGGAAGTCTTCCAAACTAAGATTAACTCCTGGATTTTTTGGGTTTTCTTTAAATGGACGAATTTTCTGCGTTCTTAAGACCAAACATACATGCATACGTTTTTTCTGCACACTTTATGAGGAAACTATTGGATATTTAAATTGTTCTGAAATGTAATATGTCTTTTTAACGTCATTACTCATGAGGCTATATGTTGTGATTTTACGATCGAGTGATTTTTGTCACCAAAAAAATTGTCATACCTATTATATTTCAGAATATTTAAATATCCAATAGTTTTCTCTCAAAGTTTGAAGTCCAAACGTAAAAAAATAGCGAATGTATATTCAGCCGAAAATACATTTGCTATTGGTTTATGTTCTTTCTGCACACTTTATGAGGAAACTATTGGATATTTAAATGTTCTGAAATATAATAAGTACCTATGTCTCTTTAACGGCCGAAATTAACTTTCTGTGTTGTGATTTTACGATCTACTTAGTGATTTTTGTCAACAAAAAAATTCTCCGAAATTAACCGATCGCGAAATTACAACAGAACCTATAAATATCCAATAGTTTCCTCATAAAGTGTGCAAAAAAAAAATTAAAAAAACGTGACTACGTAGGACCCCCTAATTTCTAACGCTAAAAAGACATTAAATTTCAGAACAACAACAAAGCCTTATTGTTGATACTTTTTCTGTCCATTTATTGAGGAAACTCTTGTTTTGAGATATAACATAATGTCTTTTTTACATCAGAAATTAACCGGCTACGGATTTTACGATCGAGTGATTTTTGTCAAAGAAAATTCATCCAAAAGTTCTACAGTTCATACTGTACCGACGTTTCATCTAAAAGCAAATAAAAGAAGCTGAACTAGAGCGAAAGTAACGAGTTGAGCTGAGAAAGGTTCGGTTTTCATCCCCGAGGGCTGAGCTGAAAGGCCGAAAGGTTCAAAGCTCACGTGGCCAGGCAACGGAAACTCAGAAAAGGCAGCAATCAGCCAATATTACAGCCCTATCCCCTACATACAACCTTTCCTCCTGCACTATTTCATTATTTTCGGTCACCTCATTTTATATTTTAGATAAATAGTTTGCCGTTTTGCCGTTTGCGGTCTAGTGGGGAAACAGGTCCTGGGTTCGAATCCCGGTAGCAAGAATTTTCTGTTGGTAGCATGGATGTCACACCAAATATTCATTTCGCTTCGATCAACAATCAGTTTGTTTAATTAACGTGCATGGACCCTACATCGTAAAATCACCAATAGCTTGTAAATAGAAAAGACATATTATATTTCAGAAGATTTAAATATCCAATAGTGTGCAGAAAAAACGTAAACAAATAGCGAATGTATGTTCGGCCTTATACGCCAGAAAAAGGCTTCAGAAGGACTCGGGGCGCATAAAATCTTTAACATAGAATGAGAAGAAACTTAACAAGTTCTCAGGAAATGCAGTGAGTAAGTTTCTACTTACAATTAAAGTTTTCTCAGTAGAAATGCTCTAGAAACTTCCAGATAGAAATTCACTCGGCAACTGCTTTCACTTTGATCGGCCGAGCAGTCAGCAGTTCGTTCAAGAACTTCCACCAGGGGGCGAATTCGCTTATCGCTGATTACTCTTTTTAAGACTCGTCGACACAATACCTTTTGTTGACGTTTTTTAACTTAATGAAAGTAGTTTCTAGTTAGTAGTTGTCTTTTGAGCCGGATTACACCGGTTCGATACCGATCCTGTCAAATTGTTTCTGATTGGTGCTGATTGGAGCCTACCTATAACTGTAGGTCCCCGTCGTGTTCTTATCTGGGGAGCTAGTATTATGTAGTGCAGAGAATGGATAGGTTTTAAATGGACACCAAACCACCAATCCACTAAGAAAAAATGAAAAATCTAAGAGGAAAAAATCTCGGCCCTCCTGAATTTGAACTCATCGGGATAGTGTCCCCCTTCTCCTAGTCTAATCTATTGAAGTTCAACTCCGATAACGAAAGTGTTAGATTTCTCTAATGGCCCAAGATTGAGCAATTTCGTTAGAAAGAGAAGAAAGTATTGGTTGAAGAATAAAACTAACGGTGCTGCCTTTGTTGCCCCAGGCTTGAGAGCTATAGGAAAGCTCATATTGTCAAGAAAAGGGTGGGAGCAAGGGGGGGGGGGGGCTCCATTGTTAACTTTTCTATTCTTTGGAGGAAATCATCGAAGTAGTGGAGAGTGACCGTCGACACATCTGGGATGAAAACTGCCAAGTATTATCCTTGTATCGCTTTCCTACGTCCCGCTTTTTCCAACAAGCGCAGAAACTAGATTTCAAGAACTATCCATCGTGCTCAGCTGGCAGCACTACCAAATACCAGCTCCCCACCCATCGTGTTACTACACGACGGGGACCTACAGTTTTAGGCGGGTTCCGAACCGACACAGCCTCGATATACATTTCACTTGATAAACTGCTCCTTGTGTTTTCATTTATCAGATATTATTACTTGCTTGTTCGCGAACATCCCAGAACACTTCCCTCTTCTTATAAAACTCGGTCGTGTTCAAATATACACGTAAGCAAATTTGCTACCTCCCTTCGTTTGAACAGTCCTCCGATTTTAGGTGTTCGCCTATACATATAACGCTCTCCCGGTTGAAATCAAATCTGAAGAAAGCTTAAGGGTCCGCTATACCTGACGGTGCATTTTTTGCTGCCCGTAAGATTAACATTGCGAGCGGCGATTCATTTTCAAGGTTTACCCTTGGTTGGAAAGACACAAAATTTTGCCTGTACCTAGCCCTAACAATGTTTTAGGGAGTGTTCGAAGCAGATTTCCCATTTTTTTACTGGTTTTCGAGATACAGCACTTTTCTTGAGGTATTCGATGCTAGCATTTGCAAAACAGTTGCAATAAAAGAAACCAGTGAGAAATTGGGAAATCTGCTTCGAACACTCCCTAGAACATTGTTAGGTCTAGGTACAGGCAAAATTTTGTGTCTTTCCAACCAAGGGTAAACCTTGAAAATGAATCGCCGCTCGCAATGTTAATCTTATGGGCGGCAAAAAATGCATTGTCAGGTATAGCGTCCTCTTAAGCCAGAATATATATATTGGCTATTTGTTTACGTTTTCCCGTCCATTTTTTGAGGACACTGTTAGATATTTAATTGTCAGGTATAGCGTCCTCTTAATAATATTTAAAAAATTGCCAAAAACATATTTACTTGAAAATGTATTTTTTTAGAGGAATTTCTCAATTTGTAATTTAACTGGACAACCAGGCGTTTTATACTTTAGTTCCACCTATTTTGGGTGGGACAAGGTCAACAAAACGTAAAAAAAAACTGAATCCCAATCAGAAAATTTTTGATAGGGTCGGGATCGAGCCTTAGTGTTCCCTCTAAAGACAACTCTAGTTCCTTTCTTTTTAGTGGAAGGAAAATAAAAAGTTGACCACATGAAGAAATCGTCTGAAGGGAGTGATCCAACTCTAACTGCTCGGCTAACCGCTAACTACCGAAACCAGAAAAGTTTGTGAAGCCATTGGGGGGAGGATTAGCAGGCTTCCAACGTGGATTCAACTTTTATAACGTCCCATTTTCATTGGTTGACAGCTTTTATCAACGCTAAGCTTACGTCCAAAATGAGCTCAATCTACTTCCCAAAATCTGCGGGGGAAGGTCCACCGTCATATAAAAAGGCCAGGGCCTAGGGGGATGCTGACTTCTGTACCTGATTTCGTCAGAATAACGCCCGAGAATCGAGTTTTCCCTTAGCCGGTAGATTCGAGTCCTGGCGTAAGGAATATTTTCCGCTAAAAACAATAAATCGACAATTATTTGTGGAGATACATTTTTGGCGAGCTAAGTTCCCGCGCAAACTGATGAAGCGTTTGAAATTAACCGTGCTGTGCAGTAGTACCAACTTGTTTTTAATTTATGTGACAAAGAACAACACTGGGGGGTGTTTGGTGCGGAGTCGATGACTGAATTGGTGTTTGTATGTTTGCTTTCCCGGGGGCTCAATTTCGACATTTCATTTTGAGATCCAGCAGTTCAAATCCACTTCTGTTGTCAGTCTCATTTTGGATGTCGTGTTACCTCGATTGTAACCCTCAGTAGTTAGATAAATGGTGGCCTTCGTAAGCTAAGTATACGGGAAAAAATATGGCTACAAGTAGTAGAGCACTATGTTTAGCTTTTAGAGCAGATTAGGAGCTTCCAATGGCTGTGTAAATACCCTGTATATTGACGGCCAGTACTCTACCCGACTAATTTGTACATTTTTTTGTCAAATAGAAAGGTACTTCAAACACTGAAAACTAACCAAAAGTCAGTTTTATGAATTTTTGCTTACTTTATGTTCTTAAAAGAATTAGGCTGTTGCATGGTGTGTGCCTATTGGCCGCAATAAAGGACTTGTAAGCGGTGTTGCAGGAACTTAAAGTTGTACCTAAGGTCTCCTCCCCACGTAGATATAGCGGGCTGAAAATTTTGATTTCCCATAGTTGAGACAGTAGAGTAGCTGTGTCCTTTGTCAGACTTTCATATATCGATATCTTTAGTTGATGGTTCCTACAGTTAGCTTACAGAGAGATAGGTAGCAGAAGATGCGGAGCTTAGCAGAAGGAGCCAAAGCTTACGTCACTTTCCGTATTTTCACCTCCTATAACAACCTAGAATCCGGCAACTTTAGAGTGTAGGTAGTAACTTTTTATTTAGTGGTCAGAATCTAAATATTTCTTATGTCAATAAATTGGTTAGTTTCTATGATAATACGAGAAAAAGTGCTTTATTGGGTTCAGGTAAACATAAGCAAAGATCACTACTCCCATGTCTCATTAAAAGATGGTCCAGAGTGGGAAAAAGTAGGAAAAGGGGGCAAGCCAGGTGACGGTCACTGAAAGGTCACAACTCAATTACCGTTGCTGACCCCTCAGCAAAAACCGAGCACAAAAATGAAGAGTTTGCAATTATTTTTGAAATGGGTACTGCTGACCGGGGCCGTGAGCACACAGTTCAGCACTTTCCAGCCAGGCTTGCTGAATCAGCACAAATATATTAAGCATATGCTCCATAAGCTGTGATACTTATCACAGGGGATGTTGTGAATTTGTCAGAAAATGCATGTGATGACTCTTTGTTGTCCTTTTTCAACATGACCTGCGCCAAATTAAGGGGATATGGGAGAGGTCTATTTACGTTCTTCTGAAACCAAAACGAAGCACTTTTTGTCTGGTTATGGTATAAACTAACGGACTTATTGAAATTTTAACATTACAGCCCCCTAGGTAGTTGGTAGTTCTTCCAAGAACAAAAAAAATAGCCAAAAATTCAATAAAACGACTTTTGGTTACTTTATAGTGATTGAATCACCAAACATCTGTCATTTAAAGAATTTTTCCTTACTTGTACTTTTTCTGCTTAAAAAAAGGATGTCCCATTTCACCTTAAACATGTTTGTGGGGATATCAGACAGGTTAGGTTAGGTTGCGGGGATATCAGGCAAGACTGAAGCAATAATTATCGGTTTTGGAAATAGTGGTGCATATAACAATTTTACACAGTTCATCTAATCTAAACTATAGGATACACTTCCCAATAAAAATGGCTCGGGTCAGTTTAGAGTCCAATAACAATGTCAGTACCTACACCAATATATTAAAATCCCCTTTAGCGATTACAAAGTGCAATCAAATTTTTCTATTATATAATTTAAGCAATAAATTTTACTGTTATCTGACCATTAAAATAATTAATTTATTGGGCAGTTAAATTAATTTCTAACAAAAGTGGTGAAATTGGCATGAATTCGAGGGTTGTGCTTATCAGAGCAGGGTGACTTGTGTGGCTACGTGCCCCAGCATACGGTACGCCAATTAGCTATTGTAGATTGGGGTAGTTTGTATTGTACTGCAGGGGAAGCTGGGAATAGTATGCATCTGCACGGTGCATCAAAAGCCCTGATGGATTACTCTTTTGTTCGCGACTATTCTTCTGAACACGGCATAACACAATAACGCGGTTACCCCTTAATCGGTAGTGTGGTCAATTTTGTTTTTCTACTGTGAATGTTATGTGGTTTGCCAGAATTGGTGTTTGAACCTCTTTGTGAAGAGGATTGAACATATCCTAAGAAGACAGACACTTTGTTTGAGAATGAAACAGTGTTCTTGTCTTCTTAATAACAGGCTAAGAAGACTGATGGAGTGTATAAGCAAACAGTTGTTACTGGCCCATCTTACAAAGATAACCGTCTTCTTTTTGTAAGGTGACCCTATCAGACCCTTCCCTTATACACTAGCACCCTCTTCTTAGCCTGTTATTTTAGAAGACATGAACACTGATTCTTTCTCAAACAATGTTTCTGTCTTCTTAGGATAGTAGTGACAGATAGACAGGTCTGCGCTAAAGTTGGTTTCATCACACAAACAGCCATAGGAAGCAAATCATTTTTTCTCCACTTTCAAAAAATCATCAGCATCCTTTTTGATTATTTTCGGGGTAGCAGCTATGTGAAAGGAAATTTGATAGCAAAGCGGTAGCGCCACAATGGCACCCGGAAGTAGCGCCATGGGGGCCGCTAAACAGACCGGAACCGGTGTGGCTCACTTTTCACGCTCGTTTTCAAATTTGGGCGGGAAATGAAAAACAAGCATTGTCCGTTAGAGATGATGAGGGTAGATTAGATCCTGTTTGTTTCCGCAAAATCTGAGTTTCTGGAACAATCTGTACACCGTTGTGAAATTAGTTATAATGGCGTCTATCCAGTCGCGTTTGTTTACGTCTATGCTGCACACTATTGGATATTTTAATGTTCTGAAATATGTCTTAACGCCAAAAATTAGCAGGCTGTTTGGTGACTGTACGATCGGTTAATTTCGGACAAATTGGCACCAGAACCAATACGAGAAAGTCAAGTGGGACCGTTGTCGAACTAAATAACGTCTCCAATAAACCCATCACTAGCAAGTAACCTTTCTATGGACGTACCTGCCTCATCATCACCTTTCTGTGTGCCATTGAAAATGCACTTCCTATTCATGACATGTGAATAGTGGATGTGTGAATTGAGCTAATATACGTCAAATGGGGTGAGTGACTCGTCTATACCTGGGTGCAACCATTCTCAGGTCTCTTTCCCACCTTTATTTTATGCTTCGCCCTTTAATAATTTCCGTTCCTCTACAATTCTTCTTTGATTTCAATGAGCCAACTGGAAAATCTCAAGATGAAAAGGTATTTCTGCCTCATTTAAAAATAATTGGTGAAGCCTGATTGACGACTGTGACGTGGAGTGTCTTGTTGAATGCTCAAAAACCTTGCTGACGTCATCAGGAGTCCAACTATAGTTTGATTTTTGGAATAACGGTTTTGAGAGGAATACCAGGTTAGGTTAGTTACTAGAGGGGTGGGGAAAGCCGATCAGAAAGACGTTGATAGGATCGGGATCTATTGGGATTACTTAGGATACGGAATCACGCCTGACTGTCGAGTGTTCTCCCAGCCAGTGAAAGCCAGGTAGCCCTCAGGGGATGAAAATGTGCCTAAGTATAATCAAAAAGCAGTTAGACCTACCCATTTTATACAGATTAGGGTGAGAGTGTTAAAATTTGGTGTAAAAATGTAGAAATGAAAAAAATTGAAAACAAGGTCCAACTGTAGAAGGGTGGTAGGCCTGTACTGCTGGGCTGTGCTGGAGTTTTCGTTTTTTGTCCAGTGCCCCCCCCCCCCCCCCCCCTGTTCAACAGACGGAAAACATTATTTCCACGAATTCCGTTTTGAGTTTTGCGTTAATTTGGAAATATTTTTTTATTGCGTATTAATTGTTTCAGATCAGTGTTTGCTCTGCTTTCCTGTCGTCCATCCTGTATAGGTAAGTTGATTATCAGAGGGATGATTTTCCAGAAAATTCCAGGTGATCTATCTGAGAACACTCTTTCCAACCCTTATGCCTGTCAATGTATTACTGTAGTCCCAAATGCGTTCCGACCATTCAAAAACGTAATTTCTCATTGGGAACACTTTTTTGACAATACCGGCCGTAATATTCAACATAACAAAATTCTGTTCCATATATTTTTAAGTAACATAGTCTTACTTACCAAATTTCATGACAATCGGTGAATAAATGTAAATGGCGCTGAAAGGATCGAACTTTGGTTAAAAACGGCCGTGATTTTCAATTAATCAAACTTTTGTTGCAAATACCCTCGAAGCAACTATTTCTCAACTCTCTTACCAATTTTCAGTGTTATAGACTGAAAACTGTACCGTTGGTACTTGTCCGACTATTCAAAAACACGAATAATTTTCGTTATTTTTTGCAATAGCGGGCGCAATTTTTGACCAATCAAAAATTCCTTTAAAATGTGTCTTGGCCGTGATTTTAGACAGGTCCATACCAAATTTCATCAAAATCGGATGAACGGTATATAGGCTGTGGAGCTTTTTCCAGAAACCACTTTTTGGGACTCGGTGGATCATGGGAAACCTAACATCTCAAAATCGAAATTTTGCACGATAACATAACTTTCTCAGCCAATGTATTACATACGGGCGAGAAAGTAAAAACAGCATTAGGTATTTCTGCTACCTGAAAGGTGTTCGGGGTCAGGTATAGCTTGCTCATTCTGTAGGGGGTATTGATACTTCCATGGGTAATTCAGGTATTGATGCGGTTACATATTTGAGTCGGTTCTTGGACACGGCCAGGTGTCATGAATTGGTAATATGGGGTTAGCGCTGCTCTGGGGAGAATTTCAATTTATACGTACCATGGGAAATCAGCGATGGTGCTGTAAACACAGGCGGATGTCCCCCCCTTTCCCCCCTTCCCCCCCGGGACCCATCGGACCGTCGTTTTTCTGGTATTGCACATCCAGAGGCGGTTAATACGTAAAGTAGAGAGAGCTGGCTTCCATTTGTGTCAATTTTGCTTTTTGCTGCCGCTCCAAAGTTTTTGCTGCGGAATTAGTCTCTGCTGTGTTATTGTAAATTTTCTGACAGTCTGACGCACAAAAAAATGTACATGTGCGTTGTTTTGCGTTTATTTTTTAATTATTGTTGCCTCCCTTTTTTTATTTATGTTGACTGTTGGGGCCACACATTATCTAAGAGGTTTGTTTACGTTTTTTCTGCACACTTTATGAGGAAAATAATGGATATTTAAATGTTCTGAATATGTATTTTTAACGGCCGAAATTAACAGGCTGTGTGACGGCAAAAAAATTGTCCGAAATTAACTGACCGTCAAATTACTACACAGCCTGTTAATTTCGGGCGTTAAAAAGACATATTATATTTCGGAACATTTAAATATCCAATAGTATCCTCATAAAATGTACAGATAAAACGTAAACAAACACGACTGCGTGGACGCCCTTAATGCAAAAGTATACACAGGATCTAGAGTCCCAACGTTTCAAAATTTTCTTTTGGGGATTCTTGCACGGCCCTGGGCCTACGGAACCCTGGTGGGTACCTGGAATGGGGAGAAACTAGACTTTCGGACTTGATTCTGACGAAATCACCCCCTTGCGGACAGGGGTGCTACCTGGTTCTAAACTGTCCCAAAAGGGAGGGAAAGAAAAAATGGTGTCAAGTAATGGGAAAGTTCAATCAGGTTTTATCAACCTCACATCAGCTCATTGCATTGTAAATGGGTTAGAAACTAAAGAAAGAAAATGCGGAACATTAAAAAATCACCAGCCATTTGACGAAAAGTCAACGATTATTTGGCCCCGTTCTTGTCTATCCTACAGGAAGGCAGCCGAGACAATGGGGGTGGAAATGGGGAAGATAGGAGTTAGGGCAATTCCCCCTATCGCTGACATGGTTCTCCCCCTAAATGGCCCTTTGATGGCCACTACCCTCCCCCCCAATCCCTTGACCACCCCCAAAACTACCCCTTCCTCTTTTCCCAACACTTTGCCGCGTTTATAGCTCCTTTTTAACTTAAACCGGTGGTTTTATGGTACTGTTAGCAAGCGCCTCAAGTTATCGCTAGTGGATAATCAGCTTTTATTCAAGATGTTACCTGAGACATACCGGTTCGATCCCGACACTTTCAAGGTTTTTCTGATCAGCATTCACCTTTGATATGTTAAGGGTATCAAGTGATGGTGGTTCGGAACCCACATAAAACTCTACTACTTGTTGCATGGTATCGAATTTGGAAAATCTATATATCATCCTCGATAAAGGACTTCTAAGCGGTTTTGTAGAGCCCTAAATTTCTTCCAAAGGTCTTCTCCCTGCGTAGATATAGCGGGTTGAAAACTTTGATTTCCGGTTTCATAGTTGAGAAAGTTGAGTAGCTGTGTCCTTGTCAGACTTTGATATATTGATATCTTTAGTTGATCGTTCCTACAGTTAGTGAGATAGGTAGCAGAAGATGCGGAGCTTAGCAGAAGTAGCCAAAGCTTACGTCATTTTCGGTATTTTCACCTCCTATACCAACCTAAAATCCGGCCACTTCAGAGTGTAGTAACTTTTTATTTAGTGGTCAGAACCTAAAATGCGATAAAATAGAAACTTAGTCAGCCATCAGCATCAGACTACATACTCCAGTGATTTCCTGAGGTACTGATTTTTTCTCAGTCTTGAATTGGGCTTGAATATTCAAAGGTCTTGCCAAATAACGAATTCAAGGAGCGAAAACGATCAAATTCAATATGGGGTAAGGGGTTCGGGGTAAGGTTGCCCGATTGACCCAGTTTACCTTGGGGGTAGAGGGGAGGCTGGGGCTCGGCGGGACCGCAAAAAAGCTTTCTTTCACGAGCAAGTTGCATTTATTTGAAAAGTTGAGTAATAACGTCTAAGGAGGCAATAACCGTCTGCGCTCTGCGGTTCTGGTTCGGGGCTTTGCACGCTGCCTTGCCCCGTTATTGCCTTTTTGAAAAACCTCTATGTATGACCTACCCCACCAACTTCATCCTTATTAAATAAGTCAAAAATATTCAACCGAAAATTCGGAGCTGACTGACAGCTGCACGCTGTTTCAATGTTCTGAAATATTATAAACTTTTTTAACGACCGAAATTAGCAGGCTGTTTGGTTCGGACAAATTTTTTTTTGACAAAAATCACTCGATCGTATAATCACAACATAGCCTCGTGAGTATAATGACGTTAAAAAGACATATTATATTTCAGAATATTTAAATAACCAATAGTTTTCTCAGGTATGTTCAGCCTTAAACAGAAATAAATTTCCGAGGTAGAAATTTTATATCTGGAAAATCAAATTATTCTGGAGCATCCAGTGAAAGATGAGATTAAAAGTTTGTGTAGTCGGTAATACGACTCCTGTCAGAAGCAAGGGAGAAAGAGCGAAAGCCTGGCAGGTATCTGCGGAACATCAGTCTGATAAAAATAAAACCAAGCAAGACCGAAATAAAAAATGTAAAAAAGCGTGCTTGCGGAAGAAATATCCTCAAAGGACGGCAAATTACGATAACACACCCAACAAGCAGAAAATAGGAGGGGGTAAGTTTGAAAAAGACCGCGAATTTCTCACAGCAAATGCTGATCAAAGCAAAAAAAAAACATTTCTCAAATGGGCGGACAAGCGCAAGGGCTATTTAAGACCGAACATACATTCGCTATTTGTTTACGTTATTTCTCCACACTTAAGGGGAAATACACCCATTTGATTCGCAATGCTAAGTACTTCACACCCTATTCCGAAGTTACAGGGCGAGTGAAAAGTGTTTATAGGGGGATGTAAACCTGAGACTCTTTGTCGTGAGGTAGTGTTGTATTTTTGCATGAAATGGAGTAATAAGCCCACAGGAGCGATTTTAAACAGTCAACTACCAGTCCACATGTTTTTTTGACAGATCGCGAAAACACAACACTACCTCACGCGAAATATTTTTTTGTAACGTTTCGGATTAAAACAGTATGATTTTATCGTCACATTTAGTAGAAAAGCTTGATAAATGTTTGTAATATTTACCGCCGCCATGTTACATGTTGACAATTTTTATTTCACTTACGGAAGTTCGTAATTGCAACACCATTTCTCTACTTTTTCTCCTGTAAAAGCTAAACATAGTGTCCTACTTTCACTCGTTCGTTTCGCGTTCAATTAGCACACTATGTTTAGCTTTTAGAGTAGACACAACCGATACGATATTGCAATTACCAGTCTCCGGTGGTACTAAAATGTAAACATTACTTTTGTCGAATATTTACTTTCGCACAGTGGTTTTGGCGGAGTTCGTCGAGAATGTATGGTGGCCCTTAATGAGGAAACGATTGGATATTTAAATGATCGAGTGATTTTTGTCAAGAAAAATCTGTCCGAAATTAACCGATCGTAAAATCACCTTATAGCCTGTTAATTTCGGCTGTTAAAAAGACATATTATATTTCAGAACATAGAAATATCCAATAGTATCCTCTGAAAAAATCGTAAAGAAATACCACTGCGAGACGCGCTTAAATTCTCACTTGGCAGCACTAGATACCAAATACCAGCTCCCCAGCCGTCGTGTTAGTACATGACGGGGACCTACAGTTTTAGGTGGGTTCCGAACCACCACAGCCTCGATATACATTTCACTTGACACGCTGAACATATCAGAGGTGTATGCCGATCGTAGCGACCCCTAAGACAAACATAGCCGCCTTATGCCTGTTTGGAATACAGCTAAAACAATTTGCACTCTAATGAAAATAGACTTGGAAATTTTCACTTTGCGGGGAACAGTCAGCAGTCAGCACTTCAGTTTTCGCGCTAGAAAGAAGTCTCGCGCTCGTTGAACTTTGTTATTTCCTTCTTCAGTAATGTTCCAACTTTTGAATGTCCTTTTAGAAAAGCAACCACTTGGCTTTTATCTTGATTACTTCTCACCCTATCGTATTGATAGGGTGGCTTTCACCACTTCCTTAACGTACAGATAAAGTCAGTAAATTTATCTGCCCGATAAAGTAGCCGAAAACGGTACTGGACCGTTACGATTCCGCTAGCGAATAGTCGAATAGTCGGAAGAGTTTCTCTTACAAAATATGGACGGCCGTCCATGGTCGCTATGAATGATACTTTGGAAAAGAAGCTACATGGGTTTATACAAGAATTCTTGCGATAAATCTTGTGCGTTCAAGAACTGCAAGACGAGAAATTTTCGTGCATCACTAGTCTGTCATATAGCTATACATCTCGTTGAGGCTGAAATTTTATTCCCTTTTATTCCATTTCGCTGACAATAGTTTGGAAATACACAATTCAGTTAAAAGCCTCCTAATTTCAAAAACATCCGGAACGAAAACCAATTAAACCAGAAATCCAAATTTTCCAAGAAGTTTGAAACAAAGTGAAGCCGACGTTCGGGAAAGGGAAAATTCATTCCAAATGGCAAATGGATGTAATTAGTGAAAACGTCAATGCCAGAAAGTTGGAAAGCAGCAAGAGCAGGTCCTGCTGAAGCTGGCGAAGACACCAAATCGATGAGTGGCTCAGTTTCAGTGCGTACGACCACCATTAGTGTTGGTCAGGTGTTTTTTGAGATGTTGTACTGTGTTGTACTGCTCGCTATAGAGATAGTTCGCTATAGAGAGGTTTCGTCTAGGGACTGTAGCTGTATTGTATTGTCCCCAGCAAGCCAGCAACAGAAGTCCGTGTGGTGATGCTCACATAGCTGATCACTCCCGAACAAACCAATCCCTCTGCAGTTTTTCCACACCATGGCCATCATCACTCCCTGGGAGAATTTCTTCGACAAAGTATTCTCTGATGGGGACCTGCATCAAATAAAAAATCTAAGAGAAAAAATCTCGGGCCAGTGAAGTTCGAACTCATACATTCCTGTAATACCACTCCGACATTTAACCATAATGGTGCTTCCTCAGTCAGATGTGGTTTCGCGAAGTTGCGACACTGGGGACTCACCGTGAGTGATAGTAAACATATCCCCTTCCTGGAGACGGGGGAAAACGTCGCTCGACCGCAAAAAGGATGGCTGCTGTTGTAGGAATCAGTCCTCGAGCCGGCAAAAAACAAACAAGAGTGCTTGAGACGGTTCTCAAGATTTTCCTCGTTATATACTTTCCTGACAATGACATACTACTTCTATATTTTATGTTTGTTAGCACGTACTTCTACGTCTACTCAAAACTAGCTTGTTCATACAAAGGCACGTTCTGCTATTGACCTATTTGAAACAGCATGACCTGGGATCTACTCCCGATGAGTTGAGATTTTTTCCTGGAGAATCTTGCCCTATCAAGCCCTGATGGGTACCTGGCCATCACCGGCTGGGGGAAACTCGACGGTGGGCCGTGATTCTGACCATAAATCCGCCCTTGTGGACAGAGCTCACTCTATATAACAATACTTTCTATGGCTTGGTCCCTTAACGGTCGGTATAGAGAGAGACTCACATGAGAAAAAAATTCATAACGGATGTTCTGAAATATAATATGCCTTTTTAACGTCAGAAATTAACGGGCTATATGCTGTGTTATTTCTCCTAAATTCATAAAATCATAAAATCACAACATAGCCAGTTAATTTCGAATATACTGAATATACATTCGCTATTTTTTTACGTTTGGACTTCATACTTTGTGAGAAAACCTTTGGATATTTAAATATTCTGAAATATGATATGTCTTTTTAACGTCATTACTCATGAGGCTCTGTTGTGATTTTACTATTGAGTGATTTTTGTCACCAAAAAAATTGTCCAAAATTAACCGATTGTGAAATCACAACATGAGTAATGACAATAATGACGTTAAAAAAACATATATTATATTTCAGAATATTGAAAAATCGAACAGTTTCCTCGAAATGTGGTCGGAGAACACGGGATTGTGTTACGACCCTTAATATTCATTCCCATGCGCAACATGAACAACTGAGGAAGATACTCCTTTCACCCTTTGTTTCCGTAAATTAGCTGGCGTGTAAGTGAAGGATTAATTAACAGATTTAAAAGTTTTGACAGGGTGATCATGCCCAATAACATGACAAAGCTCAAACCTGGAGAATCAACGTCATGCCTGTATATATGCTTCTCATCTTTTGTACTAACTTCGCGCTCCAGCTAACAATTTTCCAGGAACTAAACCTTTAGAAAAATTTTATCGTTCCCAATTCGTCAAAATTTAGACAGTGACGGGTTTAGGCTGAGTATACATTCGCTATTTTTTTACGTTTGGACTTCACACTTTATGAGAAAACTACTGGATATTTAAATATTCTGGAATATAAAATGTCTTTTTAACGTCATTACTCATGAGGCTATGTTGTGATTTCACAATCGGTTTTTTGGACAGTTTTTCTGGTGACAAAAATCACTCGATCGTAAAATCACAACATAGCCTCGTGAGTAAATGACCGAGAGGGTAACCACTCCAGAGATTGCTTGAGATTACATGAAGATTTCCTGAGATTCTCAACGAGATCCGTGGAAAGATGCACCCCGAAGGGTTAACTACTCAAGGAATTTCCAAGATTCCCTGAGATTTCATAAAGATTTCCAATGAGATTTCTAACGAGATTCCCAACGAGATTCCTGGAGTGGATAACCCCTCGGTAATGACGTTGGAAAGACATATTATATTTCAGAATATTTAAATATCCAATAGCTTCCTCACAAAGTTTGAAGCCCGAACGTAAAACAATAGCGAATTTATATTCAGCCTTAAGGGAGTCTACGCAGTCGTGTTTGTTTTCGTTTTTTTCTGCACGCTTTAGGCTGAATTTCACCACTTTCCGATAGTGTCTTTTACGAGAGGATTTAACGAACGGATTTACCTTATCGTATGTTTAGCTTACGACAAATGCCTTGCGCTTGCACTTGTTTCTCTCCGAACGCACTTGTCGTAAGCTAAACATACGATAACGTAAATCCGTTCGTTAAATCCTCTCGTTAAAGACACTATCGGAAAGTGGTGAAATTCAGCCATATGAGGACACTATTGAATATTTAAATGTTCTGAAATCTAATATTTTACGGTCTAGTGACTAGGCACACAACATAGTATGTTAATTTCGGCTGTTAAAAAGACATATCATATTTGAGACTCATGACGTGTGCTGAAAAAACGTAAACAAATAGCGAATGTATGTTTGGTCTTAAAAGGGGGTACTTATAATTCACAGAATGGGTAATTTACGGTTGAAATTGAAGTAGGAAAGTGGCAAGTGTTATGAAAGCCTGTACATCATCATTTCAGTTTTTTCCCCCTCCGAACTTGCGAGTTTCGGGGCGATAAATCTAAACTTATGAAATCAATTACTTCCAGGTGGGGCAAGCCCCAGTTACGTCCTATACCTATATACCCTCTATACTTCACGAAATAATTACCAACTCGACAGCCGAGTGCTCTAAGCGGTTGTTTTAGGAGGAGAGCCGGGATTCAACGGTTTGATCCCGATGGTATAAAAAATTTTCTGATTTTTTGTGTGTGATTTTTTTCGGGATGTCACCCACCTAAAACTGTTGGTCTCCAGCTGAGCTACTGATACTACAATATCGGAGACTCACCAGCAACATAGAATAGCGCAAACCCACTGTTTCAAAGAAATAGAAGTTTGAAAAAAGAAAACAGTTGGGTGCACAGCTGAGAAGTCAGCAACGGGCACGGATCAATGGATTGCCCAATAGACCAGGGATGCTTGAACATTGAACGGGAGCTACCTCAGAGGGGGAAAAACTTCGGAATTTTGAGATAAAAATATACCGAAACTTTACCTATAATACGTGAGAATAAATTCCTTTTTATCTGGCTGAGCAGATTTCGGAAGGAGGAAATGGTTGTTTCCGCCCCTCTTTTCCGTAAAATAGAATAAGCTTACTGTACCTTGTTTCGAACCTTATGGCATCGGGGGGACAAAAAGTCGTGTGTCACCTCAAAAAGTTTGAAAATTTATGGGGCACTGCAGTGGTTTTGCCATTTGCTGTAATGTTCCGGCATGGTGAATGAACCTAAAAAAATTTTCCCCTCCCGAAAATCGAACCTTGCACGGTCTGAATCCGCCCCTGATCGATACAAACGCTGGAGGTGATAAAAAGGGCACACCGTACCTGAGATTTACTGGAGGTGCACAGTAGGGCACCAATTAAAATTCTCATCTGCCCTTGAGCCAGGTATGGCCTGACTTTCAACAGATTGGGGGTGCCACCTGCATGCTCCTAACTAAACTATATGGTTATTTAAGCCTATATTTATTTATTTTTTAGATTTCTAAAGAAACTGTTGGATTAGGTATACTTTTTCTGAAATCTTACTTTTATTTTACCTATTATTATATGTCAGAACATGTAGGTACCTAAATAGTCAAACAGTTTCTTCAAAAAATGGAGGGAAAATTCATTCTGCTGCCACATAGGTATGTATTAATTCAGCATTCAGCACAGAAATTTTAAAATTTTGGCGGGAAACATACGCGTTGCAGTAACAATTCAGTAGGTCAAAAGTTCACTTCTCCAGTTTCTCACTCCTCCCTCTATTTCCAGAACATTCCCTTATTACCCAAAATGGAGAAGGCCTGAGGAAGTACATAATACGAGCAGGTAATGACGCTAACAAGGAAAAGTGCGCCAAGTCCACCATCTTGCATTTCACAGCTTCTTTTTCCCTGATATCGAGATTTTGTTTTTTGTTTTTATACAAGTCGATAAACCATTTTCTCAGGCAAATGATGATGTTTATTTTATCTGAAGTATAGAACCTTTAGGGGAAACTATTAGATTGACACTAATGTGGACATCAAGAACTATAGTCAACCTTTAGGGGATACTTAGACACTAAAGAGGACTTTAGGAACCATAGTCTACCCTTCGAAATTACCTATACCTATAAGGTTACTTAGAAATAGTAATAAAAAGCATGTTCCAACATTTACACCGGCGAAAATTTGACCTTTTGACCTGAGAGGTCTGGGTTCGAATCCCGGTGTAAGGAATATTTTCCGCTTACTGGCTTCGGCCAAACTGCTCTGGCTCAAGCCCTTAAAAAACACTGATGAAAGGGATGGGGGTAGAATGAGGGATGATAGAGTGATAAGGGATGATACCTGTGATAGCGCTGGATAATTTGAAGTTACGTTTGTCGGGTTGGCTCCCTGCTGTGCTACCCTGCCTGTATTTATTTACCTAGACAGCTGGGTGATATATAGGTACATCCTACAGGCTTATCGTTATTTCACGCCTAACTCCTATCCAATCTCATACTAACTAATTTTTTTTACCGCACAGGGTCGCGTTAAGAGGACGCTATACCTGACGATGCATTTTTTGCCGCCCATAAGATTAACATTGCGAGCGGCGATTAATTTTCAAGGTTTACCCTTGGTTGGAAAGACACAAAATTTTGCCTGTACCTAGCCCTAACAATGTTCTAGGGAGTGTTCGAAGCAGATTTCCCAATTTCTCACTGGTTTCTTTTATTGCAACTGTTTTGCAAATGCTAGCATCGCATACCTCAAGAAAAGTGCTGTATCTCAAAAACCAGTAAAATAATGGGAAATCTGCTTCGAACACTCCCTAGAACATTGTTAGGGCTAGGTACAGGCAAAATTTTGTGTCTTTCCAACCAAGGGTAAACCTTGAAAATGAATCGCCGCTCGCAATGTTAATCTTATGGGCGGCAAAAAAATGAACCGTCAGGTATAGCGGACCCTTAAGGGTGTCTACGCAGTCGTGTTTCCTCACGATTTAATACCTAAATGATCTGAAATATAATATACGTTTTTAACGGCGGAAGGTTGTGTTAATTTTGGACAATTTTTTTTTTGTTAACAAAAATCACTCGATCGTGAAGTCACAACACAGCCTGTTAATTTCGACGGGTATAAAGACATATTATATTTCAGAACATTTAAATATCCAATAGTTTCCTCATATAGTGTGCAGAAAAAACGTGAAGATATAGCGAATGGATGTTCTTGATAAAATGTTTCGATTCACCTTAATAAAATCCTCCAACTAGGAATAGACAATCATAGGATGCTGGAGACAGTGGAGACTAGTAAACAGCCACTACTGGACTCTCTGAACCAATCAGGTTCAAAGAGAATTCAAAGAACGATCGATATTGGTTGGAATTAACAACAGAACCCCTCCCGTTATATCCAATCATTTCTCATTAAAACACTAATCTCAACAGTCTATTTTTAATAATTAACTAGACTGGATTGGCTGCTAATAACTAATTAGAAGGGTTTATTATTGTTATCCCGTTGTAAGCCTCTTCTTCGCTTAAGGCTATGCTGCAGCTGATGGTGCATTTCTCACAACCACCTCCGGTGACTTATTTTTATTTTTTTCCCTTGGCCCAGACGTATAGTCTTAGAATGTTCTTCCCCAAATTTCCCTTTAGTTTTTGAAATGCATCATTGGGTAACGCAGAGCCTTAACCCTAAACTGTGGTTTTTACGGCATTTCGGGGGCTCGAAACTCATAAAAACCCAAACAGTTTTATTAAATTTGTTTTTCACTCCTGAAAATTGGCTCCCGCAGTCCGCGAGGATGATATTATTGAATTTTTGTGGCCTTTCGTTTTTTCAATATTGCCTCCCGATTGAAGCGCGAAAAATTGTTTTGTTTTTGAAGGTAGGCTGAAAAAAAGTTAATTATTCCATGGGGAGAACCTGGGGCCTTGAAAGAATGTTTTCACCTTTACATTTTTCCTCTATTGATTGGTATTGGGGTTATAAACCACCAGTCTCTTACCGTGCAGATTAAATTAGACGAAAACTAAATCTTGCCGTTAGAAGTCCACTAGCGCCAGCTAACACTGTATATGTATATAATGTCTTATTAACGTCAAATAGTTGGCTAAGTTAAAATCCGACCAAAAACACTCCGTGTAAAAAACCAGCCAAGTTTATAACCCTTCAAAAATTAGCCTCACTCAACAGCCCTTAAAAGGGTTTGATATCAAAAATGTTGGCCAAGTTCTCCACATTCCCGCTATCACTCACCCCTCAAAATTAGTGATATCACTTATTACAGGGCCAAGTCTTTGGTGATAATCACAAGGATTTTGGAGGCATATTTGCGCCAAGGACTTGGCCCTGTAATAAGTGATATCACTAATTGTTAGGGGCTGACTGAGGGAATATGGAGAACATGGCAAACAATTTGGTATCAAACTCTTACCCTCACAATGATCTAAAAGAGTTAAGGGTCCGCTATACCTGACGGTGCATTTTTTGCCGCCCATTAGGTTTAACATTGCGAGCGGCGATTCATTTTCAAGATTTACCCTTGGTTGGAAAGACACCAAATTTTGCCTGTACCTAGCCCTAACAATGTTCTAGGGAGTGTTCGAAGCAGATTTCCCATTTTTTTTACTGGTTTTCGAGATACAGCACTTTTTTTGAGGTATGCGATGCTAGCATTTGCAAAACAGTTGCAATAAAAGAAACCAGTGAGAAATTGGGAAATCTGCTTCGAACACTCCCTAGAACATTGTTAGGGCTAGGTACAGGCAAAATTTTGTGTCTTTCCAACCAAGGATAAACCTTGAAAATGAATCGCCGCTCGCAATGTTAATCTTATGGGCGGCAAAAAATGCACCGTCAGGTATGGCGGACCCTTAAGCAACGATAATTGACATTTGTGTAGTCTATCCACCCCTGGAGGTGTATTCCCTTTCTCGAACGCCAGCAAACCCACCCAACTAACACTGTTCGGGCCTTGCCCTCCAAATAATGCCAAATGGATTATTCTTGTACCTGCACCCAACCACTATAAATAACAATAGGAACTTGTCAATAGGGTATTGTAAACAGTGGCCGAATAATAGTGTCATCCCTCATTTAAATAATACTTTCCAGAATATTCTTTTTGTTGGCAACACCCTTTTTTGACAACCGTCAATCTCAAACTTTCCAGAAGTTTCTACATACTTAACTTATCGCCTTTATTGTACCTAACTTGAAATGCATTCTCGAACATTCTTTGGTGTATATATAAACCACCCTCTGCCCTGCGAGGCAGTTCAGTCTAAGTTCGGTTCCCTTTCGTTCCGTCTTAGCTAGCTCAGTGTTGTTCAGCATTTGTATAACTTCAGCATTGTGATTAAATCATGTGTTTACAAATTTCCGTGCATCTTAAATCAAAACCTAACCGAAGCGTATACAAACACCTTCAAAATTTATTGTAAGAAGATAAGGCACGCCATGATGCAATAAACGGAGAACAGTTCTTCTTACAATAAATTTTGAAGGTGTTAGTTGGGTGGGTTTGCTGGCGTTCGAGAAAGGGAATACACCTCCTGGATGGCCTGGATATCACTGACGTCACTCTAAGCCAAGACTGAGGAGGACTATATCTTTCTACTATACTGTACCAGTCAAGAGGAAATCTGAAGAAACAATGTAATAGTTCGTTTTCATCGCAAGAAAACATCAAAATGAGATAGAAACTGCAGAGAATAGAAAATCTAATTGTTTCCTGAAGCTAGGGAGAAAGTAGGGCACCACATAGCGTTTTTTAACAGCAACAAATGCCTTTTACGTGACGTAAGTGCTAAGCACTTTATATAGGGGGGAGGGGGGCAATGTAAGAATGCATTACTTACTCCAAGCCAGGGAAACCTTTAATGGCTTGCCATACAATTTGCCATACAATACGTCGGTTTGCGAACATTCCAGACGAGTGCATTGGCAACTTTAAGACGGAATATACTTTTGCTATTTGTCTACGTTTTTTCCAACTACCTATATTTTTTGAGGACAGGGATGGATATTTAAATGTTCTGAATTATAATATGTCTTCTTAACGTCTAAAATTAACTATGTTGTGATTTTTGGCAATAAAAAATTTGCATGGTCGTAAAATTACAGCATAGCCAGTTAGGTAATTTCGGACGCTAAAAAGACATAAGAAATGATAAAAAAAAAAAATAGCAACTGTATATCCTTAATTGGAGACCGTATTTATTTATATTTTTCTTGAACTACCAAAGAAGCTAACCTCCAGGTATTTACATAAAAGCATTGTAAAGTCCTTAGTCAAATGTTGTAAGAACGTAAAGCAAGCAAAAATTTCTTAAAATGACCTTTGGTTACTTCACAGTGTTTGAAATAACCCGAGGGGTTGACCACTTCAGAGATTGCATGAAGATTTCCGAAGATTTCCTGAGATTCTCAACGAGATTCGTGAAAAGATGCACCTCAAAGGGTTAATTTCTCCAGAAATTTCCAAGATTCCCTAAGATTTCACAAAGATTTCCCATGATTGCCTGAGATTCCCAACGAGATTCCTGGAGTGGTTAACCTCTCGAAAAAACGAAACATCGACAAACCCGTCTTGGAAGAATTGACTAATAAGGGTGCGTCCCACTATACTCGGTTAAGGGAAAAACGCCGATTTTCTCTGAAATTTAACATGGAAAAAATGGAAGAAAATCTCCAGTTTCTTCTTAACTGTCATGGTGGGACGCACCCTAAGAATTTGTTTATTTCAGTAAGAACAGAGGGGTTAACCACTCCAGGAATCTCGTTGGGAATCTTAGGCAATAATTGAAAATTTATATGAAATCTCAGGGAATTTTCTGGAGTAATTAACCTTTCGGGAATCTCGTTGAAAATGTCAGGAAATCTTCGGAAATCTTCGTGCAATCTCGCAGGCAATCTCAAGCAATCTCTAGAGTGGTTAACCCCTCGGTTAGAAGGTTAGTTTAGAAAAAGTGGTTTATTTTGGTACAGGTTCACCCAATCGAGTCTGTCCGGTATCGGTGAAATACAAAAGCACATCTCTGACCTCAATTATTTCAACAGTATTATTACCTGCTGTTGAGAGCATTCCTATATCTGCAATATATGTGACATCGACATCGGCATATTGGTATTTCCAAATGAGGGGGGAATGTACGAGGGGGTTTCTAATTTGTATAGGTATCGATCGTTTGGAATGACAAAGAGACAAGGGGTACGAGGGGTGATGGGACATATCGCTGACCGCTGCCCGAGCCACAATGTATACTGCTGATACCTGGAGTTTGCCAGGATTATTTCCTTTGATGTCGGAATCATCTGGGTAGGATTACAGAGGATGTGAAACCCAGTACGTTTGATTCTGTGATCGGAGCTCGATCCCAATCCTACCAAAGTTTTTTTTAGATCGGCATTCACTTTTCTGATAATATATGTTCAGATTTTTCACGTGAAATGTATATCGAGGCTCTGTTGATTCGGAACCCATCAAAAACTGTTTTACGAGGGGGTAACCACTCCAGAGATTGCTTGAGATTGCATGAAGATTTCCAAAGATTTCGTGAGATTTTCAACGAGATTATTCACGGAAAGATGCACCCCGAAGGGTTAACTACTCCAGAAAATTTCCAAGATTCCCAACGAGATTCATCATGAGATTCCTGGAGTGGTTAACCCCTCGCTGTTTTAGGTGGGTTCCGAACCACCACATTCTAGATGTACATTTCACTTGGCATGCTGAACATCGAACCCGATTCTTCCTCTAGAGGCATCAGACAACTCGGCTGTACAGGAAGTTGTCCACTGGTACAAGTTTTGCCCCTCCCCCCCCCCTGGATTTTGAAAACTCGGCGCCCCGGTCGCCATGGGATATCGATAAACTCAGTCCGATAATGAGGACCGAGTCCGGACGGACGTTCGAGACCGCGACTTGGACTGGGTCCTGGATTGCATGCCGCAGGCGGATTCCGTTGCAATATTGTCTTTGTCTGTGTCTGTCTGTGTGTATTGTCTTGCACTGGACAGCTGTTTAATGCAACTCCAAAGGCGATTATCTCTGCACTGAATAATATAACCTGCGCCTTTGTTGTCCAGCTTATTCCGGGGAAGCTTCCAGCGACGCAAACAGAAGAGGTCACGGAGGAAAGGTACAACCCCTCACCCCTCCGTAGCTGAGTAGTCTGGCTCGTTGTCTTTGGTCCCGTCTCTATCATAGTTTTCCTGATCGGCATTCACCTCTGATATGCATGTTCAACATGTCTAGTGAAATGTATTCCGCGAGGTTCAAAACCCACCTAAAACTGTAGGTCCCCGTCGTGTACTAACGCTATTACTGGGGAGCTGGTATTTGTGCTGCCAGCTGAGCACGATGGATAATTCTCGTATAGTTGATAAGCAACAGGAATTTTCAAATTTTTAACTCAATATCTGTCCGAATGACGACAAAGATTTCTGAAAGTGACCTAACCTGAAAAATCCAGAGAATCTCTAGTGCACTTTCGACCCTTCGGCCAAAAAACCTGGTCCAATAAGACTTAGTTTTGGTTCCAAGAATAAGGACAAGAAATTGATCGCAAGAACAAGATTTCTGGCAGTCTATTTCGGAAGCACCTGTAGATAGCAGTCCATATTTTGTAAGCGAAACTCTGTCAACCATACAGCCGTCGATAAAGGTCGTTAGGAAGACAATAACAAATCAAGAACAAGAACTAGACCATTTCTTGAGTCCTACATCACTAATTATGATCATTATGGCACATAAGATAAACAAAGCGCAGCAGACTGCTTACAAATTTACCCTCGTACGCGGAAGTCGCTATCACCGCAAGAAACCAAACTGAAGTAAGAACAAAGTTGGGCCCGGATAGCGATTTTAGAACAATAGAAACACACATTACAATGGCTTCTAAATGGGTAATAGCTTCAGACAATTATCAAGTTCAAAGAGGGCGCCCTGCTCAACTTAAGAGGATCAATTTGGGTTCTTTGTTGGGTTGGTACTCCAAATATCACCCTCCATTGTGCACGCTCCAGTTCACATCAATGGAATTCTCGTGGAAAAAAAGCATCTGCTTTTGGTTTTATTAAGTTTGTTGGTCAATAAAGCTGTTCTTCTATGTTGTTTACAGTCTGTTGGGCACCCATTCTCCATTGATATGTAAAAGTGACTATCTGAGCGTACACGAATATGAGTTGAGTTCATTCATATTTTTGGAAGCACTATTGTGGGGTATGATACGGACACTACGAAATTTATTACCACGAAATACATGTACGGGTTATCATCCAACAGGGATTTTTATAAGATTTGTTTGCGGACATTCTGAGGGAACTTTTGGAAGTTTACGTAAAAGTGTGATTTTACGATCGTGTCATTTTTAGCATTAAAACACGTCAGCAAACAGCTTCAGCACCGAGAAAAGAAATCAAAGTTGTTAATATATGCAAATGGCGACGCCCCGGACAGAAAATTTATAGTAATGGTGTTAAAAGAGTAACATAATAAGGAGGTAATGAAATTGAAGTGTGTCGTTGGAGCGTATTGCAACACGAGCTACACTAGTTATACTAATTCCTGTCAGCGCTCAGCTAACTGCTAATGCGATCTACGACATTAAAAGCTTCCCTTGCCTCACCAAAGCAAAATGGGAAATTCGCACTCCGCATTTATGCTGAGATTACCCGCCCCGACGATTACATTGTCTTTCTTTAGTCTTAAATGTTATGTATTTAAATTCATTCTGCTTGTTCTTAAAGCCAGCTTCTGTATTTTCTTGACGATGAGGGTCTGGGGTTGTTTTTATCGTCTCGCGTTTTATTTTGGAAGGAATTGCGAACCGTTTCCTTCCAAATGTGCCACAAACAGGTGGCAGTAGAATGATTTTTTCTTGCAACTTTGTGAGGATATTGTTGGATATTTAAATGGATATTCGTTACTGCCCATAGAAAATGTCACTCATCGCTCACCTCACCTCGTCACTATTTTCCCTATCGAGCAGCCACTCTATTTTATTAATACTCCGTGGTATTGGTTTTTTAGGCTGAGCCATGAAACAACAGAACCTCGGTTCTACTCCAGATTGGTCGAGATTTTTCTAGGTGAATATCGCCTATCCAGCTGTGGAGAAACTCAACTTTTGGGCGTGATTCTGACGAAATAACCCGATGCGTCTGTTCCCTCCTAGGGCTGTGTAGTTGTCAAAGTCAGCAGCGTCTACCTGCATTAGACAGAACGGGGTGACTGTGTATTTCCGCTGGGCCGGTCCAACCGCAAACGTCACGCCTGTCCCACAGGCCTTCCTTCATTTCCATAATAAGGCCAACCAGTCTGGCCGAACAGCACTGCAGTTGTAACCGCCCCCTGTTATAGCATAAGCGCATTTCAGTAATTTTATTCGATTCAAAAAAATAATGTACGCGCCATTTCAGGAGCTGTGAAGTCTATGAGATAAGACGCTACAAAAAATTCCTGAAAACGTGGAAGCAGAATAATTTTTCTTCCCATTGTTGTGATTTTATGATGCGCAAAATCAACATGACGCTGAATGGTACTTAGTTTTTTTGCCCTCTCCCGTCTTGATGTGAGGATGATATTTAAAATTTTTGGGGTGAACAACAACAAATTTAAAGAAACAAACACGAAAGGTTGGGGCTTTGAAGTAGAACGAAGAGTATAAAAGAGAGAGTGATAGGCTGGAAGGAGATATTTCATTATTATATTACCGAAGTTTCCAACTAACTAATCAAATTACAAGTCGAACAAAGTGGCAAAAGGTAGAGAACTGACGAACCACTTTATCGACGTTTCCTGATAGGTATTTCGGATATTGGGGGACTTAAGGCTGAATACATTCGCTATTTTTTACGTTTGGACTTCAAACTTTGTGAGAAACCTATTGGATATTTAAATATTCTGAATTATAATAGGTACTTATGTCTTTTTAACGTCATTAAGGTCGACTACACGTACTTGGTTCGCAATGCTACGTACTTCAAGCCCTACTCCGAAGTTACAGGGCAGTGTCCTAATTTCACTCGTTCGTTTCGCATTCAAATAGCACACTATGTTTAGCTTTTAGAGTAGACACAACCAATACGATATTGCAATTACTAGTCTCCGGCAGTACTAATACGTAAACATTAGTTTTGTCGAATATTTACTTTCGCGCAGTGGTTTTGGTGGAGTTCGTCGAGAATGTATATACAGCCTTAATTATGAGGCTATGTTGTGATTTCACGATCGGTTAATTTTGGACAATTTTTTTGGTGACAAAAATCACTCGATCGTATAAAATAACAACATAGCCTCATGAGTAGTGATGTTAAAAAGACATATTATATTTCAGAATATTTAAATATCCAATAGTTTTCTCACAAAGTTTTGAAGTTCAAATTTAAAAAAAATAGCGAATGTCTGGTGGCCCTTAAATTCTACGAGAAAAACTTTGATTGAGACCCTTCTAGACTAGTCGCAAGACTGCAAAGGGGTAGTTAGTCGGCTATAAACTAGCGCAAACAGCCTGCTGCGGTGTCACTGAAGGAGAGCAAACGAGAGTTGCCGCCATTATCATCGCTTTGTCCTAGCAAACTGTCACCAGCAATTATCTCGTCAAATATTGTCGCACCCGCACTGCTCCCGGCAAACTGCCTCCCTCTCCCCCGAATTCCTCCTCTCCTCCCTTATGTGTTCCCTACCCTTCCCCCCACCCTTCCCCCCCTGAGGAGTTTCTGCGTCTAATGAAGATTTCGTCATAATTGTCATATACACTGATTCCCATTCATTTGCACGTTGCTACTTATGCTTGCCTGCTTGGCTGCTCTCAAACTTAAACCTAATTATACGATTTGCTAGTGCGAGAAAGTTTCTCTTAAAATTACTAGGATTTACCGCTATACGAACGTTGGGTTACCGAGTTCGATCTCCAATAGGCCGAAATTTTTTCTCTCCGATTTTTCCATTCGACTAGTTTTGTGTGTTGCGAAATTTGTCACCAGTTACTAAAGTCTACTTTAGTGTCATCTAATAGTTCACTATAGTGGTATCCTCCCGATAAGAAAAGTTGGCGCCTGATCTAAAATATAAAATGCATTTTTAACGGCCGAAATTAACAGGCTTTGATATGATTTTACGATTGAGTGATTTTAGTCATAAAAAAGTGTCGAAAATTAACCGATCGCAAAGTCGCAATTATTATAGCCTGTTAAATTATGACTCCAAAAAGACCTATTATATTTCAGAACATTTAAATATCCAATAGTTTCCTCATAAGTTGTGCAGAAAAAAGTAACAAATAGCGAATGTGAATGTATGTTCGGTTTTAAAGCAAGAAACGTCAATGAAGCGTGTGATTATGACCACAAAAAATATTAAAAACATTTTACGGGAAAACTCAAAAAAAAGTTTCAGCAGATAGCCGTAAGTTTTCGTTTTGGAAGGGGATAAGGTGTGTGCACTCAGGAATTCAAAGAAACCTCGGGGGATGAGAGGGGATAGACCAAGAAAGGTGAACAGGGGGAATTGCTGAAATACCTGATACTGCTGCAAGTTATACGTGGGAATTGGGGAAGAAAAACATTGGGGATAATTCAGAGGAGAAAGAAGATTGATCGGGTGGGGGGCTACCGTTCTCCCAACTCGACTTTTATGAGAAAACTCTTTTGTACCTCATCTATCATGGAGAGTGCTGAGTAAAAAACTAAAGATACACTGAACCTCCCTGTCCGAAAAAGAAAAAATTCTTTGGGTTTTTTTGGTTTGAACCTGACTGTATTGGAATGTATTTTTTCGATAACTGGCCAGCAACAACGTTGGTGAAAATTCTGAGCTTTAGAGCAAGGTAACCTGGTATCAGCAGAATGATTTTTTTGAGAAAACTGTTATATATTGAAGGGCACCTAGTAGTCGTGTTTGCTTACGTTTTTATCTGCATATTTTATGAGGAAACTATTCGGTTTTTAAATATTCTGAAATATAATATACCATTTTAACGGATGACATTGACAAACGGTCTTATGATTTTACGACTGAGTTAAGCGATCGTATAATATCACCACGAAGCCTTTTAATTTTGGTCGATAAAAAGACATTACATTTCAGGTAGTTTCCTCACAAATTGTGTGGAAAAAAAGGCCTTAAAGCCACTGTAGAAAAATACATATCCCTTAGAAATCTGGTGTATCAAAACCCAAAATAAAATCGTACCCCCATGTTCTCCAAACTGTCACAAAAAGGTCTGAAAGTAACTTACTTCAGCACAGCAAAATTGTCAACAGCAAAAGAAGAGACAGAAGTCGTTGTCTGCATAGTTGAAAGAGTAGACGAGTTCGTAAAAGCAGCGACTGGAACGATAGATGTGAAGTTGATGGCAGCAAATACTGCTGGCGGTCAGCATTGGCCAGAGCAAATGTCGTGGAAACTACCCTCCTCCTCCAACCCCCGACCGTCCATTGTTTCTTCCAACTTGGACCTTTTCGAGATCCCGTCTTTTCAAAATATACTGGGAGATCCTTTCTTTGCGTACCTAGCTTATTGTTTCACCTCATATACAATTGCCAGACTTTAATTGAGTTTCGAGAGAAGAAAGGGTTCTGGTTTTCGTTTTTGAAAAGCAATCATAGGTAGAGAAGTTCTGAGTTTGTCGGTGCCATTCTGCGTGCTAGGGTGGCTTCCACCACTCCCTTACTTTTTACTTAGATAAAATTAGGAATTTATCCTGCGGTTAAATGTCCACTAGCTAACGTTGTGATAAGGGCGCTTTCGGCAGGAAGGTGAAAGGCAACTATAGTTAGCTATAGTTAGCTTTTAGGGGACACTATAGTAGATAATAAGATAGATGGCCAAATACGATGCGTTTTGGACGGCGTCCTGGCCCCCTTGCTGGAATGTCAAGTCAGGGATGGCTGGTGCCCACACACGATCCATCCAGCCCCGCATCCCTGTGATTTGTCTTTTGTGTGGCAGATATTGATGAAACCTTGATTTTATTGTGAGAAACACAGTGTTTCGTCTGTCTCTTGATATCTTACAATAAATCTACTCAAACCAGTTCTATCTGACTCCAATTTGCAAAAAATACACAAGAAAAATAAAGAACAATTATCGATAAAGTAGTCGATATCACGAATTAATGCAAAAAGGGTGCTGGGCAACAAGGGATGCGTGGCATTCGGTCAAGTTGGAATTCCAAGATCGGGGCGGCATCCCTTCAAAACTGTCCATCCCTCCCCACTTCGAGGCGTCCAGGGATGCATCCTTGCCAAGACGTCGTCCAAACGCACAGTATGAGGCCAACATGAGGAGATGATAATATAGTCGGAATCACAACCGACAGTCAAGTTTTCCCCCATCCGGTGTAGGCTAGGTACCCAGTAGAGCTGGAAAAACCCTTGACAGTTTGGAAGTAGACCGAATTGCCTTAAATTTATTTTTCTTTTTGTTTCAACAAACTAGTTGAAAACTTGTAGCCAGTCAAAGGGTAGAAACACAACTTGGAGCAGTTCCGCAATGGCCTGCAGGTGAGGTCTGTAATTTCAACAGAGGAGAGCAGTGAAGGGAACAAGATAGGCTAAGTTGGTTGCTGCTACTAACTTATTAATGGCCGAAATTTCCGGGTCTAGTTGGCCCTCGCTAAAGGCATGAATTAAACAGGTGGCTGACGCTTTCCCCCTTATGGAACTTTTGACCTCGAGGTGAGAGCCTTATATTAGGTTTATATCGCCCACCACGCGGCCTCCTCACTGTAGTCTAGTGGGAAAACACTAGACTCGCACGGCTGAAGTCCTGGGTTCGAATCCCGGTGCCAGTAATTTTCTGTTTTGGGAGCATGGGTGTCACAACAAATATTCATTTGGCTTCGACCAGCAGTTTGTTTTCGTTTTTTAGGAAGTAATATCTCGGAACTGATTGCCCCCACATCGCTGAAATTTTATATAGACATGCAAGGGAGTTGCTGAGGAAAACAATCCTCGTACGAAATTGGGACTAAAAATCTCGGCCTACCCGGGTTTGAACTCGCCAACTCCTGTCACCAGTCCCTCTAACAATGCTGACGGTAGTAAAAGCTGTACTCTTCTTCTTCACATAATCTTTGAGCTTTTGAGTGCCCCGAAAAAAGACTTTGAGGGGCTGTAAAGGGGCTCAGAGAACTCATCGGTCGTCAAACCTCTTGTGACTGCGTCGAGCCTTTTGTGCCGGGATTTGCAGTCACAATTACCTTCTCCCTGAAAGGAGCGATTGTTCCGCTTGGAGGACGCATTGTGTTAGCGCAACCTCTTTTTCCTTAAGGATCAGTAAAGACTGAGGTCTGATGGCCTGACAATGGTTGCACTTAACTTTCTCGCATGCACTCAGAATATTCCAAAAGTACCAAACTTCAACAGAAATGGTCAAATAGTGTTGGTATTAAATTTTCGACACATTTGTTTAATTATTTTGAGATTACAGCCAAACTATTCAATTATTTCTAATTCGAACATAGCCAGTTTCTAGATAAATGCCTAGCCAATCAAACTATGTGTTCAAATCACAACGTGGTAGGATTTTTTTTTTTCATTAGTGCATATTATATTGTCAACTCTTGTTACATTTGAAAATAATTCGTGCCAGTGTTGTTGCTCTGGCTTAGGTTGTCTACGCAGTCGTGTTTGTTTACGTTTTTTCTGCACACTTTTTGAGGACACTGTTGGATATTTAAATGTTCTGAAATATAATATGCCTTTTCAACTGCCGAAATTAACTGGTGATTTTACGATCGGTTCAATTCGGATAAGTGTTTTGTTGCCGTGCGCAGAAAAAACGTAAATAAATAGCGGATGTTTGTTCGGCCTTAACCACAGGTTATGATAGCTATCACTGAGTTGTGATACAGAGGGCGGTAGGGGTGGAGAGAACAATGCTATGGAGGCTGCTCACCACGAGTATCGATCGTCCGCACAATGGACCAACGAGAAGGCCAGGTGAACGTAAATAATCAAGTATGAATGTTGGCATGCGTGTTGCCGCTGTACATTCCGTATGCATCCTCTACCGTTTCCTGCACTCTTGAGCCGGGACCGGTTCGATCCCGACCCTACCAAAATTTTTCTACTCGGCATTAAGGGTCCGCTATACCTGACGGTGCATTTTTTGCCGCCCATAAGATTAACATTGCGAGCGGCGATTCATTTTCAAGGTTTACCCTTGGTTGGAAAGACACAAAATTTTGCCTGTACCTAGCCCTAACAATGTTCTAGGGAGTGTTCGAAGCAGATTTCCCATTTTTACTTTCTCGCTAGCCATATATGGCGAGAAAGTATTGTTTTCGTGCAAAATTTCGAAATTGAGATTTTGGGTTTCCCATGATCCTGGGGGTCCCCTGAGTCCAAAAAAGTGGTTTCTGGAAAAAGTCTGTCCGTCCGTCCGTCCGTCCGTCCGTCCGTCCGTCCGTCCGTCAGTCCGTCAGTCAGTCAGTCCGTGCAGTGCTCTAGCGCCTATACCGTTCATCCGATTTTGATGAAATTTGGTATGGACCTGTCTAAAATTACTGCCGAGACACATTTTCAAGGATTTTTTGATTGGTCAAAAATTGCGGCCGCTATTGTCAAAAAACCGCCAAAATAATTCAAAAATCGTGTTTTTGGTTAGTTAGACAAGCGCCGACGGTACACTTTTCAATCTATAACACTGAAAATTGGTATGTGTGTTGACAAGTAGATGCTTCGAGGTCATTTTCAGCTAAAATTGAATTGGTTGAAAATTACGGCCGTTCTGGACCAAAGTTCGATCGTTTCGGCGCCATTCACATTTATTGACCGATTGTCATGAAACTTGGTAAATTTGTGTAGAACCATGTAACTTAAACATCTGTCGAACAGAATTTTGTTATCTTCAAAATTACGGCCGTTTTTGTCAAAAAAGTGTCGAAAATGAGTTGAGAATGAGAAACCACGTTTTTGAATGGTCGGAACGCATTTGGGACTACAGTAATAAAATGAAAGACGTGAGATTTGGTATGAGTGATCTCAGATAGATGCTCGTGGGTCATTTTCAACCGATTTCCGATTGCTTAAAAATTACGCCCGCAAAAAAATCTCAAAAAACCCCAAAAAAAAAAAAAATCATTCTGGGCGAGAAAGTTAAGTGCGACTGTTGTCGGACCCTTTATTTTACTGGTTTTCGAGAGACAGCACTTTTCTTGAGGTATGCGATGCTAGCATTTGCAAAACAGTTGCAATAAAAGAAACCAGTGAGAAACTGGGAAATCTGCTTCGAACACTCCCTAGAACATTATTAGGGCTTGGTACAGGCAAAATTTTGTGTCTTTCCAACCAAGGGTAAACCTTGAAAATGAATCGCCGCTCGCAATGTTAATCTTATGGGCGGCAAAAAATGCATCGTCAGGTATAGCGTCCTCTTAACCTCTGCTGTGTTCGGCATGTCAAGGGGAATGTATATCGAGGCTGTGGTGGTTCGGAACCCACCTAGAAATGTAGGGAGCTGGATAATTCTAGCCTAGTGGTATACAAGGTTTTCAGTAGACGAACACTGAGAGGGGTCACACCGGTTCATTCCCAACAATACCTAAATTTTTCTGCATTCACCTCTGATATGTTTGGCATGTCAAGTGAAATGTATATCGAGGCTGTGGTGGTTCGGAACCCACCTACAACTGTAGGTCGCTGAGTTTTTGATTGCTCATCTTTTCATTCACAGAATTCCCACTTAAAACTTTTCGCTGACTATCCCACCAATCGATCCCCCAATTAAAAGAACTTTATTTACCCCAAACTTTTCTTCCATCGCAGAGTTTCAGGAGCAATATGAAAAAAAGAGAAGTTTAAAGCCTGCCATACAAAAGCACCCGCTTCAAACTTCCCGCCGAGTACCCATTAGACCCCTTACTTTTTAAACGTAGAAAGGAAGAGGGTTGTAAAATGGTTTTGAGTATGCAGAGCTATATGGCTTGTACGGCAGTGAATAAAGGATTGGCCGGTAGAGCGCAGGTCTTTTCACCCTTAACTGGAGTTAATACCTGTGAGTGGTTTAAATGTTTAACTAGCCCCCTCCATTAGGGGTTGGTGCACTTACCCCTGTGAATAGCACAGGCGGAGAGGGTGGAGAGCCTCTTCGAATGCCTGAATACCAGCTTCAAGGACTTCGCATTATGTTTCGCATATATTTCGTCAAAAGCAAGTACCATGCCGAGTGGATTCCTGTACATCTGAGAGAGCTTAGCAATGGACGAAATGTTTGAAAGCATTATGGAATGGAATTATTGAACCCCAGTTGAGTTTCCCCCAGCCGGTGAACGCAAGGTACCCTTCTAGACTGTACATAATGAATCCTAAGAAGACAGGCACTTTGTTTGAAACAGAAACAGTGTTCCTGTCTTTTTAAATAACAGGATAAGAAGAGGGCCCTAGTATATAAGAGAAGGGTCTGACAGGGTCACCTTAGGAAACAAAAAGACAGTTTTAACTTTGTAAGATGGGCCAGTAACAACTGTTTGCGTATACACTCCATCAGTCGTCTTAGCCTGTTATTAAGAAGACAAGAACACTGTTTCTCTCTCAAACAACGTGCCTGTCTTCTTAGGATAATATAGACGGATAGGTCTGCACTAAAGTTGGTTACATCATAATGGATCGGGAGAGTCACGAAGCAGAGCCAGCGGAGGAAAAACAGTGTCGTTAAAATAGCAAAACAATGCAAGCCCGTCATGAAATAATATTGCCATGGGGATGCAGTTTCATTTCAAAACATTTCCAAACTTTTTTTTCCAGCCATGTATGCCTGTATTACACTTTTCCAAGGCAACTTTTAGTTTTTGTTATGATTATTGTATTATTTTTACGTTACATAGCCATCAGCTTACGGCTGAGTTTCTTGCATGGCTTCGGCACACTCCTGTTCAGCTTCGGTATAGGGTGTTTCAGAATATGTACCTCCCTACCTTCTACCCTCTGGACCTCTTACGGCTGATAAAGGGTGGTCAGCACCGGGGCCTCAAGGGGGTTGATAACGCCACTGAACATTGTCCATAAATTGTACACTGCTGATCAGCATTTGTTGGGGGGGATAGATCAAGGATTAAAGCACCCCACACACAGTTTGGTTCTATCTGTTTGTTGATGTTTGGTAATTGAAACTCTGTGAAGTAACTAAAAGTCATTTTAATGAATTGAAAAATAGAACTGACTAAGGCTGGATTTAACCACTTTATCGTGTACACTGTAGTGTATACGATAGCGTTATCCTATCGTTAAGAAAAGGTAGCTGCTTCCACCATCCTGACGATAGCACCCTTATATTATCGTTCGCTTTCAAGTGGATTATCCGTGCGTTAGCAATAACGATAACTTTCATACTTTCAAATCATTTGGGCGCGAAACAGCAGGGATTGTAGTCTACCCAACAATTTAATACCTTTCTCCGAAAAAATAGTGTGTCTTTCACGTTTATTTTCCATTTTTAACGTGAACAAGTTTGACGTAAACAAAGCAGACGAATTCTAGTGACACGACAAACCTAACGATATGATAAGTTTTGCGGTTACTTTAACGATACGATAGCTATTCGATCGTTAGGAGGCACTATAGTGAGGTGGTGAAATTCAGCCTTGGTATTTAATACATTTTTATCTCAATAAGAAGATTTGTTCAGGTGAACATAAACAAGCATCTACCTCTCCCATGTCGCCTTAACTTTGTGCAAGAGGGACGCTAGATAAAGCAATATAGACGGGTGGACAGACAGGTGATAATTAGCTCTGTCTATCTGTATAGCTGATGCTATTCTCTCGCTAATTTGGCAATTGACATAGATACGTATGCTTAAATGCTGCGGTTGGCAGCCCTTAACCTCATTACGTACACTGATTACTGATTTGTGATCGGCGACGTAAATCATTGCTGCTCTTCAACCCCCATAGTAAACGTTATTCTCTAGGTAAAATAAATAAAATAAGGCAGATTATACCTATTTCACTTCCAGATTTTTTGAAATTTTGCCGAACGAAATTTATCCAAAATAATAATTATGGCCAATATTGGCATTATCGTAGGAAAATTTTCCGAAAATGGAAATCACGTTTTTGATTGGTTAGGTCAGGTTTCCCACAACACTAATCGATGGATTTTCTTGAAAATTGGTGAAAGTGGTCTCTGATAGATGCTTCAAGATCATTTTCAATAGATTTTCAATTACTTGACAATTAAGACCGTGACATGCAAAATAGGAAACATGTACTTTGCACGTCGAACGACACTTCACTGTTTACCGATATGATTGAAATTCGGTATGCAGGTGCCTAAAACTATCGTCCAGTGTGTGGCAAAATATTTTTCAGAAAAAAAATAAAATTCTAGCCAAAAAAAATAATTCACGTAAAAAAAAATCAAAATTTTCGATAAAAATTGCGAGAAAGTCAAGTGCGACCATTGTCGGACCCTTTATTTTTTTACCCCTTTACGTTACCTCTTTACCATTATTAGTAGGTAGTCCACCCCAATCTTGGATGATACTAGCGTCAGTTATATCTAGGGGTGGATAGAGTGTAAGGCTACAGTTCTAGGTCGGTTCCGAACCACCACCACCCATTTCACGAGTCATGCTGAACATATCAGAGGTGAATACCGATCAGAAAAACTTTAATAGGATCGGGGATGGAACCGGTGTCTGAACAGTAAAAACATGGAGTAAAAATGAAAAATATAGTTCTTTGTAGCAGACAGTGTATAAATCAATGATGACCTCTCTTTTATATTATAAACCGAATGGATCTTTATGGAAATGCGTTTCGGCTCCGCAGAAATCGTTTTCTATAATAAGACGAGCAAAAATATTGCGAGCGCGTTTCCCCCCCTTGCCCCCCTTGCCCCCCCATTCCCCCTCTCCATTGAATCTGAATTCAATTTCCTTAATACTGAAGACCCATTGCAGTTTGATGACGTTGTTTTAGTGTCCATTTTCATAGGAAACTGTTGGATATTTATTTCCTCTGAAATGTAATATTTTGTGACTATAGTGCCTTACCGTGGAGGTACTAATTTTATATTCCCGATAAAGGAGCTGAAAATTTTATCTCCCGGTTAAAAGTCCACTATAAAAACATTAAGATAAGCCCACTATCGGCAGGATGGCAAAACGGCATCAACTTTTCTTATCAGGAGGATAACGCTATCGTGAACTTTTAGAGGACCCTTATACAGTGCAACCTCGATATAACAAATCGGAGGGGAACAAGAAAATATTCGTAATATCAAGTAATTCGTTGAACTGAGGTTTGTTATGTTGAGGTTAGATTGGTCTAAAATTCGTTATAAAGAGGTAAAAGAATAGTTTTATTCACCTCAATATTACGTACTTATCTTGTTATAGCGAACAACTTCTACTAATAAATGATAACACATTTTTATCAAATTACTATATGTATTTGCTATGTATTTCAAAGCAATTAGGTAGATAATAAATTTTTTTTCTTACATTAATAATCAAAAACAATTAACAATGTGGTTATATAGTAGCTTAATCTCAATTTTGTTCATTGATTAGAAAAAAGGTCATAGTTGAAAATTCGTTATAAAGAGGTTGTACGCAAAGAATGTTCGCAATGTAAAGGTATATTTTATATTGACTCTTATGGACAATTCAAGGGGATTACGAAGAATTTGTTAAATCGAGGAAGTCGTTATATTGAGGTACGTTATATTAAGGTTGCACTGTAGTAGACTTTAGCAACTGGTGAAATCAACCCTTAGTTTTATTGCAAGGTCTATACCTACTCTATCCAATTGAAAATAGAATAAATAAATAAAGTTGAGGGGTCGTGAATATAAATGAACTCTCCAGCGTTGATGATTTTTCATCTTGTTGAGAAACCTTTTGAAAATGTCAACAGAGTTTCGTCAAAGGGGAAAATTCAAAGGATTGAAATAATAGTGGCTGGGTTTGTTTTCTATTCAATTTTTTATTAATTTTTATATTTTCCATTTTAGTTTCTCTAAATCTGCACCTATAGAAATACAATATTATTGTTTTTTATTGGATTTTTGTACTAAAGGTGTTATTGAAACAAAGCCAGGATTGAATCTATTGGAATTGGCGGGTGGATTCCATTGGATTTAGAATAACAAACACTTGTTTTTTTGGAAAAAAAATATGTATGTGGGTATTGGAAAATATTTCAAAAACCGATAGGGATTTTGGGCGATGAGTTTCCAATTATGGTACTTGCCCCAAAGGGGAACAAGAGGAAAAATTTTGCAAACGTCGGGATTTGCACCCCTTAACTGCTCAGCCACTGAGGGGCACCTAGAGTTGAGGTAGCTCCTAGTCAAAACGATCCGAAAAGAATCTGTAACCTTTTTTTTCGGGAGCAATTTCGGAAGAAAGAAGGAAAGAAAATAGGGCTTCGCCGGGGTGACACGTTTCGGAACGCGAATGCCTTCACGCAGCGCTGAGTGAAACCACGCAATACAGCGTGACAAACGTCACAGTTTCTAGTTTCTTATGCTTAGCCTATCTTGTTTCCTTCTGGGAAAGTTACCCCGAGTTTCCAACTCTTCCTGCAGAGTCCGCGTTAAGTCCGTTACCAGGTCGCAGGAATTTGAGGTACATTTATTTGACAGTTTGTGGCCGCAGTTGGGAAATGGGCCTTCTCATGCTGTTCTTCTTCTGCGCTTTTATCGTTCTGCTCTTCGACCTTCTTGCTGGAGTTGCACTGAATTGGGTTACCGTGTGTGAGCAGGAGTTTTGCTAGGGCCCTCCCGAAGAGTATCTTTACACAGCGCTAGGGCAATGCTAGGCGATGCCCTGAACCACTGTATAGGGTGGTGACCAACACCAGTGTAGGGTAGTAGCCTCCACTAGAGTAGGGTGGAGGACACTACCAGAGTAGGGTGGTGACCAACACCAGTGTAGGGTAGTATCCTCCACCAGAGTAGGGTGGTGTCCTGCACCAGAGTAGGGTAGTGTCCTCCACCAGAGTAGGGTAGTGTCCTCCACCAGTATAGGATAGTGTCCTCCACCAGAGTAGGGTAGTGTCCTCCACCAGAGTAGGGTAGTGTCCTCCACCAGTGTGGGGTAGTGTCCTCCACTAGTATAGGATAGTGTCCTCCACCAGAGTAGGGTAGCGTTCTCCACCAGAGTAAGGTGGTGTCCTCCACCAGTGTAGGGTAGTGTCCTCCACCAGAGTAGGGTAGCGTTCTCCACCAGAGTAAGGTGGTGTCCTCCACCAGTGTAGGGTAGCGTTCTCCACCAGAGTAAGGTGGTGTCCTCCACCAGAGTTGGGTAGTGTCCTCCACCAGAGTAGGGTAGCGTTCTCTACCAGAGTAAGGTGGTGTCCTCCACCAGTGTAGGGTAGCGTTCTCCACCAGAGTAAGGTGGTGTCCTCCACCAGTGTAGGGTAGTGTCCTCCACCAGTGTATAAGGTAGCGACGCGACGGTAGCGTTCTCCACCAGAGTAAGGTGGTGTCCTCCACCAGTGTAGGGTAGTGTCCTCCAACAGTGTATAGGGTAGCGACGCGACGGTAGCGTTCTCCACCAGAGTAGGGTGGTGTCCTCCACCAGTGTAGGGTAGTGTCCTCCACCAGTGTATAAGGTAGCGACGCGACGGTAGCGTTCTCCACCAGAGTAGGGTAGTGTTCTCCACCAGAGTAGGGTGGTGTCCTCCACCAGTGTATAGGGTAGTGTCCTCCACCAGTGTATAGGGTAGCGACGCGACGGTAGCGTTCTCCACCAGAGTAGGGTGGTGTCCTCCACCAGTGTAGGGTAGTGTCCTCGAGCTGCGGTCCAGAGTTGTGGCGATTCCAATTAGAACAAGAAATCAATTTGCAGCTGGAGCTGGCTGTAACTAACATGGCTTCGCTCTTCCGGGCAGCCGCAGCCACATTTCCGCACTTTCGCCAGTTTTCTCCATTAACCCGACACGCTCCTCTTGTTCCCCTCCTCACAAATTAGAGGTTTTGTGCTAGCTTTTGCTGAATATGGATTTAAAAGGATTTTCACTATAAGTAGGTTAAGAACTTTTTGGCGAGGGGTTCCTGTTGAAATTTTAAAGCCGACCTTTCCGGCTGTCTTTTCAGTGCAGTTCATTTACCTTTCCATGAAACTGTAGAATACTGGACATGTTCTGGAATATAAGATATCCTTTTTAATATCTGAAAATATTATAGGACCTCAGGTAGGGAACTGTTGGAAGGACATCGAAACATATAAAGGTATACCCAGTATCATTGTCAAGGCTATGAAACAAAAGCTATGAGGATCTAGTCCCTGCTTGTCAAGACTTTCCCTGGCCTTCACCGACTAAGAGAAAACTTGACTGTCGCGGGGGTGATTATGGCCAAATCAAGAGTAAAAGTCAAAAAGTGGCCCCCTCATCCCACTAGGCTCTGGCGCTTCTAGTGATGATGTGAAAATATCCCAAAAAGATCTGAAAATTCCCCAAAATATCTGGAAGAGCTCAGGGTCAAACAGTTTCCAAAAAATAAAAAGGGTAACATTTTTGGCCTTTTGTATATTTGGGGGGTATGAATGCTGCGAAACTTGCTGTGAATATTTCAAAAATTTGAGCGAAGATTTTCCTCTGAATATTGGAAAATATCAAACACTAACGTTTTTCCTATGTAAACATGGATGCTACGACCCAGCTCCTCCATTTTGGAGCACGTTCCATACATCCCCAGTCCGCGAAATCTAGATGGAGAGCTTCCTCCCCTCTGGGAAATTTATATTTAAGGGGGAGCGAAAGTCTGTTATTTAGAAAGAAACGTTTTGAAGACAACTGAGGCCGCGAAAAAGTGTGTAAATTTTTATTTAGATACAGTCTAGCTTATTAATGAAGGGAACTAGTTTAGCTTTGACGGCTTTGACACGACGGGGACCTTCAGTTTTAGGTGCACAGGTGAATTCCGATCAGAAAAAAACTTTGACACGATCGGGATCGAACCTGTGACCCGGCTCCTATACAGACAACCACCTATACCACTCGGCTATCGCGGCTGTTAGACAGAACCTAGGCCTCAGAGCTATTTGAATCCCCATAGGACTTTCCTGCGTGTAGAGGCAGGATGGGGACTTAGCCCTGACAAGCAATTAGCCTTGGAGGGGGGGGGGGGGGGGGGGGAAGGGGGGGGGGGGCTGACCACAGCGCCTTGGGGAGGTCCCGCCCCCGCCCCTCCGGAAGCAATATCCTCTGGTTTGCGGAATCCCTAAGTTTCTCAGGGTATACCTATTGTCTCTAGCCTAGGAAACTCTACATTTTCAACGATAGGGGTAGGTGTTTTTGGTGCGAGCTCCACTGCTCCCAGTAGGTCACAACAGTAAGGAAAATTTTCCTTACCTCAGGAAACGACTGGGTTGACGCTACAGCCCCTGAGAGACAGTAATAGTGTGGAACTGGTGTTTAGTTAATGTTCGGGATACCACAAAAAAATAAAAGTATCGAACAGTTTTACGGGCTTAATTTTTAAGTAATCCAATAACGGGTAAAACTGTTTCTCAAGTGACTATCTAAAAACACGTTTACCAATTTTCAGGCCTAAAAAATAAAAACTGTGCTCTCTAGCTACGTTCGACTAAAGAATTGACCAAGATAGTTGACCAGGGGGGTTAGTTTCTGTGATGGTGTAGGCAGGAGGGTTACTAAATAAATATAGCCTTGATTAGACCAGTGGCAGGGCGCAGAGCTAACCCTGGCCTTTATCGGCTGGCGGGAAACTCGACTATCGGGCGTGATTCTGACCAGATAGGTCTACCTACCTGGAATCAGCACAGAGTGTAATACAAAAGCTGAGTCAGCAGTTTGCGAGAGAACAACCCTCATTACCTTGCTAATTTTCTCTTTCTCGGCAAACACATGTAAATAAATAATAGCGTTTCGCGAATGGAAGGGGGATAGAAAGCTTATCCGCCGGGCAAAGCGCGCAGACGAGCTGCTGCTTTGCTGCTCTCGCGGGCTTTGCAGGCGGTTACTTTGTTACTGTGTTACTGTACTTACTTTGTTATTTGCTTCGCTTTTTTTCTGCTTTGTGTGTGCTGGGTCTGCCACCTGCTGCTGCTCTCAAGCCTTTCTAGAGCTTGCTGGTGTTTTTAATTATTTTTTTCTTTTATTTTGAGCTGTCATTTGGAAGGATATGAGCCTTCTGTACTAAGACAGACACATTTCCCTTGGTTGGTGGAACTCTGGAAATTTTTTTTCCAGAAGTGTTTACTGGTTAATAAAACAAGGTTGCTACATCGGCTCTATGAATTCCGGTTGGAATTTTGTTTCCCTAGGAATGCATGATAATCATGTTTAACTTACATCTGAGTAAAAATAGTTCCAAAATAACTAAACCCAGCCTTAGAGTCAAACCTTGTTCTTCTTCGAATCTCGCTTTAGTGCCTAAGGGTGCGTCCCACCATGCCCAGTTAAAATTAAACTGGAGATATAGGGCAAACATAGGGCAAAATCTCCAGTTTAATTTTGACTGGGCATGGTGGGACGCACCCTAAGAAGACAGACATTCTGTTTGGGGAAGAAACTGTTTCAGGTCTTCGAAAAATAAACAAGTATAGTAGATTTTTCTGGATCTGTACACTAGATGAGGAAACTTTATGAGGAAACTATTGGATATTTAAATGCTCTGAAAATGTTCTGTTTCCTCATAAAGTGTGCAGAAAAAATGTAAAAAAATTTTTAAGGCTGAATATTGTTCTACATTCGGACTTCAAGCATTGTGAGGAAACTATTGGATACTTAAATATTCTGAAATATAATACTTAGATATGTCTTTTTAACGTCATGACTCATGAGGATATGTTGTGATTTCACGATCGAGTAATTTTTATCACCAAAAAAATTGTCCAAAATTAACCAATCTCGTGAAATCGCAACATAGCCTCATGAGTAATGACGTTAAAAATGCATATTATATTTCAGAATATTTAAATATCCAATATACCTTTCTCACAAAGTTTGAAGTCCAAAAAAAAAAATAGCGAATGAATATTCAGCCTTAATACATTTAAATTTCAATAACGGGGGTAGTTTCTATGGTAACGTAATTTAACATCATCGCTCCCATGTCTTGTTAATGTTATGGGAAAGTAAAAAGGGAGGCAAGCCTCTCCTTAATCAGATAAAGCCCTGAATCCGAGTTGAAAGCAGAAAGCATTAGAGTAGTAACCGTCAGACGCATTGTTAGAATAGAAAACCCCGGTGGTGAAATTTGAGAAATCCGCCTTTGGCCCAATAGAGAGAGGGGGAACTTGGTTTGAGAGTTGTATTTCCGCATCACGGTTCAGGGGGCACAACTTACCCCCGAGCTGGGGGGAGAAGGGATTAGAAATCAGACAAAGGTGTATGCTTGTAGTTGGACCTAACAAAATCAGGTTTGGGGGGGGGGGGGGGGGGGCTTTTTGTGAGGCTCTCTATTCAGTCCGCTAAAATCACGGTGAGGTTTGCCCTTAATTAGTCTTCCTCCTGTCTAGTCGACATCACTCTAGGATGAGAGTGACGTCAGTGGAGGATAGACTACACAAATGTGAATTGTCGTTGCTAAACTCTTTTATATCATTGTGACCCCTTCTTCGTAAGTCTACTTCTTGCTCTGAACAAAAATAATCTTGGAAACCCTGGATTTTTTAGGGAGACGTATGGGAGGATTTGTGACGTCACAGGCTATAATCTCTAAAAACTGCTAAAGCCATAGCGTTGTCCTCCCGATAAGAAAAGTTGGTGCCTTTCACCATCCTGCCGATAGCGCCCTTATCATAACTTTAGCTAGTGCACTTTTAACAGGAAGATAAAATATTCGGCTACTTTATCGGGGGGTTATTTTTACTAACTTTATCTGCAGGATACGGAACCGGCGAAAGCCACACTTTATTATTATTATTAATTAAAAGCTTTTATTTCTGTTTCAGACCTGGTTACTGAGGAGCTGTGAATCCGGGCGAAGTGTAAGTTATCTTTTAATTATAGTGGGTGAGAATCACGCATTACAGTTGAGTTTTCCCCCTTCCAGTGAAGGCCTGGTACAGTATTTAATAGGGATTTTGGTATTTAAAAGAATAATCTTTGTATTAAGTTTCGAATGGTTTATTCGTTTGAAGAAAGGATCTGTGAATATTATTTGCCTGATTCTCGGAAGTGAGTCTGCCTATTTTGTATTCAGACGGAGACTCGATATCTCTGAGAAGGGGATGAAAATTCGACCAAGTTTCGAGGGGGAATAATCTCTTCTTCAAAACTAAAAGCAGTGCCATAACCGAATAAATTCTTCCATCATTTTCTAGAGAGGGTATAATTTTTGAAAATAATTTAAATATTTTTCAGAGAAAATAAATGCACTTTATTGGACTATTTTTTGTTCAGAACAAGAAGTAGACTTAAGAAGAAGGGGTCACAATGATCTAAAAGAGTTTAGCAACGATAATTCATATCTGTGTAGTCTATCCATCCCTGGATATCACTGACGCTACTCTTAACCAAGGGTGACATTGACTAGGTAGTCTTTATACAGCTAGACTCGCACGACTGAGGTCCTGGTTTCGAATCCCGGCAGCAGCAATTTTGTGTTGGTAGCATGGATGTCACACCAAATATTCATTTGGCTTCGGTCAACAATCAGTTAATTTAGTAAACATCTGTACGTTCGGGACAAGGGCTGTAAGCTCCTGAATATGAGGATAGGAACAAGATGTGACATTTGGCTGGAGTGGGTTGGCGCCTCATCCTGTAATTGGATCTCGGATTTCTAAGGAACTTTTCCTGAAAATCTCAAATGTAAATTCAATATAAAATTACATCGGAAATCGTGAAAATCAGCTTTTCAAGCGGGAAATAAGGCGGCAACAACTCAAAGAAGCGGAAGATGCTGTACCTAGTCACCTGCGAAGCTCAAATCATAATAAAGTCTCCAGAGCTGGGTCACACCGGTTCGATCCCGATCCTACCAAAGTTTTTCTGATCGGCATTCACCTCTGATATGTTCAGCATGTCAAGTGAAATGTATATCGAGGTTGTGGTGGTTCGGAAGACACCTAAAACTGTAGGTCTCCATCATAGAGCGCGATGTATAATATCTTGAAATGGTCCAGCCACCCTCTACTAAAACGAAAAATAAAATGTCCCCGCATACAGCGAGGAAGTCCCAATTTCCTTTTGCGTGGAAATTGCTTACTGGTACCTGCAGGTGGGGTCGCCCGACCTTAAAATCAGTTTACGAGCTATTATGTGCAGCGCAATAAGTAATTAACTCGGAGCTGATTGCCTCCACATCGCTGAAATTTTTTATAAACATGTTGGCTCCTATAATTAGGCGGCCTGCCGATTTTTGTAACGGTAACTTCCATAACAAGGGAGTTACTGAGCAAAACAATTCCTCCGAAAATTTTCGTCAGCAGTCAGCAGCAACTCAAAGAAGGGAGGGGATGTAGTAAGTCACCTGCAAAAGAGAAATCATAATAAAGACTCCATCTTGTGTCGTTAATGCAATTCTCTGCTCTCTGCACCCTATATGAAATTGTCCGGGGGTCTTAAAAATTCAGGAGGCATTAAAACGCAGGCGGGGGATGAAAAGGCTGTAGAGAGGGGGTGGAAGGTTGGGGGAAGGGGAATCCGAGACTTCCATTAACTTAGGGGGGGACAATGTAAAGTACTTGGAGGCAAACGGGGGTTGTACTTAGCTTAATGCCGTCGGGTAAGTATGTCGAGTGTGTGCTGGGAACAGGCTAAGATTAGGATTAGGATTTTCTGTAATACTTCTGTTGTAAAAAGGCAGGATTAGCGGGTTGTCGGTTTACCAAGGATCGTTTGGTATAGCTGGATAGGTTACTTAGCCAAGGAGCTGTAGGCTGAACTCCAGGCTCCAGGTTTTTCGAGCTCACCTGCAAAACGCCAGACGTCTCTATCGTCTCTGGTTACTTCATTATGATTTTTGTAACGAAAGAATACATCTTAAGGTCGCACGCACCTATTGGTGGTTACAGCCCATACCCTTAGCCCGAAGGCACAGATGTTAATGAAACAAACTCCATTGCTAGCCGAAGCCAAATGAATATTTGGTGTGACATCCATGCTACCAACAGAAAATTGCTGCTACCGGGATTCGAACCCAGGACCTCAGTCGTGCCACCAGGGCCGGATTAGCCATATGACCAGGTGTGTGCATGAACACCCTATTTTGGTCGCAGGGGCGCCATGTGAAGGCAAAAATAAATAAAATAATTGTGATTTCTTGAAATAAATAAATTAATTTTCCTTCTAATTAATTTTCCTTCAACAATACCTACCCTTCCAAGTTAGGGTGCAGGCTTGTATTGAATGCAGGAGGGAAGGGGGGGGGGGGGGGGGCGCCAAAACGAAAATTGGTTTACCCTAAAAAAAATTGTTAATCCGGCCCTGCGTGCCACCCCAATTTTTTCCCACTGGACCACAGTCAGGCCGCATGTCTAGTCGTGTAAATTCATAAATAAAGTCTTTGGAAACTTTAAACCTCCCCTTTAAAAGTAAAAATTGAACAAATGAAGATTGACATGATGTGACAGGGTTTAAAGAGGCTCTCTTGTCTGCACCCCTTATAGAATATCCGGTGATATCTCAGCAGCGATAATGACAACCGGAAATGGTGTTATGCGAGGCGACTGTCGCGCCCCTAGCGGCCCATGCTCGTACTTCACCCCTTCGACTTTCACACGTCTACCACTCTTCTTTCTTCTTTATACTTAACTTTCTCATTGTTCGATTTGAAAACTTCTGTCTAGGTACATAAAAAAAAATATGAAATTGAACCCATAGTTCTATAGATCAATTATTTGTCTAAAAAATTGCTGAATGAGAGCTGGTAATAACTACCTCAAAAAAACAAAAAAAAAATTACTGACCAGATATTGGTAGAAAAAAAATTCTTGGCAAGTGTGGGTTTGAACCGAGTCGTTAGTACTCACAAGTTACGTAGTACAATGATGTAGCTACAAACTGGCTATAACGGAATCTAAAAAATCTCAAGAAATATGTCCCAAAAAAAAGTCGCAAAAAAAGTTAATTAAGTATTGTTTTAAGTTCAATTACTCAGGTACCTTCTGCATGCGGGAAAGTGAAATGCGACCATTGTCGGACCCTTTATTAATCAGGTTAACGGTTCGACAAATTGAAATTCAAGAGGGTGGTATCGAATTCCAGGAGCAGGGGAGAACGTTCTTTGCCAGGAAAGGGTGTTCTTTTCCCTTCCCTCCCTTAAGCTACTTTCAATACATTTATTTTGTTACAAATCGAGGATTAAGGGCCTAAAAGCTTACGGAGTTTACAGTTTACTGACTTTCGTTTATGTTGACTTATTCTTTGCCGTGACGGTACAGTCCCATAAGGGCCAGTTCCTTTGATGAAATGATGATTATCCTAATAAGACAGCCAAATTGTTTGAGTAGGAAACCATGTTCTTGTCTTCTTAAATAACAGGGTAAGAAGACTGATGGAGTGTATAAGCAAACAGTTGTTACTGGCCATTTTACAAAGTTAACCGTCTTTGTTTCGTAAGGTGACCCTATCAGACCCTTCTCTTATACACTAGCACCCTCTTCTTAGCTTGTTACTTAAGAAGACAAGAACACTGTTTCTTTCTCAAACAGGTCTGCGCTAAAGTTGGTTTCATCATAGCGCTACCAAATACTCAGCATACATTTCACTTGATATGGTGAACATATCGGAGGGAATGCCGAACAGTTTTTGTGCTTCCCCAGATGAAGGCCTGGTTTTCAGTTAAAAAAGGCCCCTTAGGCCCCCGAGGCCTCAATCAATGTAAGAACAGGATCTAATTTAAACTGGCGACGGCAGGCGGAAACATAGGAGACAGTGCAAACAACCCGAATCCCCCCAAGTTTGTTTCAATCCACCGAGAGTATTTAACTCTTTTTGAAAAGAAAGTTGAGGAGGATTGTAAACGAAATTAGGAAACTGATCTTGAAAAGAATTAATCAGGATCTCATTGTCTCCAGCCCGGCTACAGCGGCATGCAAATCCGCTCTATAATAGCACTCACAATATGCACAGGGGCGGAGTTAGGAAACTGCAAATCCGCTCTCTAATGGTTCAGGAGCGGATGCACTTACATACTAATCCGCTCCCTATTGACACAAGGGTGAGTACAGCAGGACACAAATCCGCCCTCAATAATAGCACTCACAATTTTCACAGTATGATGGATTTAGAAAACTAAAAATCCGCTCCAGACAATCCTTCTTCTCAAAATTTATCAAAATTTCAGACCTCCAAAAAGCCTTTTAGAATGACATTTTGACAAAACATGAAGGAGGGACCATGAAGAAAATAGAGGCCGAGGCAATTAACATTTATAAATACGGGCTGAAAATTTTCAATAGGAAACGTCTAACATTTTCGAAAGCTGATGGAGACGTGGCTCAGCAGCGGCGCACTAGGGGGGCGAAAATACCTCATGGAAATGAAAATTGTAAAACCTATCCCGTTGTGCTGACTGGGACCATTTCGCTTACAGTCTCCTGTGTCTTCTGATATAGTTGAAATCAACTCGGTTTGTACGTTGTCTCAGTAGTTTTATTCAGCAACCGCAAAACGGTAAGAAAGAATTGTTTTCGTCGAAAGTTACTAAACAAATAGTCACTAAAAAAAATCCTAACATGTGAGGTTTCGAACCTTTCCGCTAGTACTCATATCTGTAGTAGAAATATTCTTTAGCTACAGAATGGCTATATTGGAGTTCATATTAACGGTACATAACTGCGTGAATTTTAAAACAATTTAAAGACATAACATACATTCGCTTGTTTACGTTTTTATGTATTTTTAACCCCGGATCTTAAAATTACAACAGAGCCTGTTATTTTCAGCCGTTAAAAGACATACCTATTATATTTCAGAACATTTAAATATCCAATAGTATCCTCATGACATGTGCAAAAAAAACTTAAATAAATACGACTACGTAGCCGCCCTTAAACAGACATATTATATTTCAGAACAAAATTCTTTCGAATAATATCACTAAAAAAACTTAAACGATCAGCATTGTGTGTTCAGCCTTACTTCGCTACCCAAATTTACAATGAATTTTTCATTGATGAACCTTAATAAAATCGTTTTCGGTTTTTACTGCAAAGGGCCCCAGCCGGGGGATATTTAGGCCTGATCGCAAACGAAATGGAAATGGTCGATTTTCCATCATCAGCCCAGAATTTTAAATAAGTCCTGTCAAAGAAGAGAGTTTTAATTTGAAACAGGCCTTTCGATTCGTCTCAGAAGGAAATTTTATTGCTGACGTGATCGAAGAAGGCATTATTATTATCTGGGATAAATTATATACTACGAGATTCTATTCTATATTCATTTGTATTTTTAGTACTATGATGCCAGGCTAGATTTCACTACCAATACTAGGTTAGTTGGGGACCTACAGTTTTAGGCGGGTTTCAAACCACCACAGCCTCGATATACATATCACTGGACATGCTGAACATATCAGAGGTGTCAGAAAAAACTTTGATAGGACCAGGATCGAACCGGTGCTCTGGCTCGTTTAAAGGCAACCATTTAGACCACTCGGCTAGCGAGGCTATTTGGTGGAGTTAGAGAAAGTTAGTTACTTAAGTGTGACCTAGATCCCTCTGAGAATAATTAGTCACTAATATGGATCTGCACAACGGTTGTTGAACGTGATGAACGGCGTTCCTTAGCTGGCATATTTCACAATTAATATGCCCAAACTAACTTTGCTCTCACATAGTTTTCAAACTTAACTGTTGGCCAGCCCCTACTGGACTTCTAATTTCAGATTCTGCCGCTTCATGCGCTGTCGGGTCTATTGGGCTTACAGCCCACATCCTTCGCCTGAAGGCACAGATGTTAATTAAACAAACTGATTGTTGGCCGAAGCCAAATGAATATTTGGTGTGACATCCATGCTACCAACACAAAATTGCTGCTAACGGGATTCGAACCTCAGTCACTAAAAACAGGGAGAAAAAAGTTCTGTTGCCACGTTTTTTAACCCTTAAATTTCGAATTCAAATCCTTGAAACTGTCTTAAATGTAAAAAAAAAGGTGCTGCTTGAACGTGATAAAATGTCTAGGTACGAGAAAGCATTTGTTTGGGAGCGATAGTGAGTGAGACAAGCGCGGACATAGTTAGTTAATCCGAAGGTAAATCGGCAGAAAGCACCGGATGTGACAGCAGATACCGGAAATCCGGGATGACAGCCTCAGCCGTCTTATTCCACGCTCATCCGCCTTCTTCTTTTACCCAAGATTTAAATCCAATACTTACTTTTGTCACACAAAAACATTTGCGGTATACCGAGACCCCTTTCCTTCACTTTCTTGTCGTTCTTGTCGTTCTTGTCGATCGTAAAATCATAGCCAGTTTATTTCTGACGTTAAAAAGACATATTATTATATTTCAGAACATTTAAATAATAACATTGTCCTCAAAAAATCTTCGAAAACAAAAACGTAAACAAACAACAAATGTATAGTCCGGCTTAAACGGGGGATGAAATGTCTTATAAGGAAAAATACGTGAAGGGGGTAAGCGAGAGGGTTGGGACTTGAACACATTTTCCGGCTCACCACTTGGCTGCCTTGACCACCCCCCCCCCCCCCATATAAAAATCAATACCCCTACTCTTTCCCACCAAAACAACCCCCAATATCTTCTGTTTCCTCGCACCACGGTTCATCTATCCGTGAAATTGTTATTGAAGCTTAGTTTCGAAAAAATTGGGGAGGGTTTCTCCCCCCCTTCTTTGCGCCTTCTGGTCATTTTTACCCCCCGTTGTTCTTTGAGGGGGGATAAACCCGACAACTAGACACTTTCACGAATTATCCATCGTGCTCACTACCAAGCACCAGCTCCCCACCCATTGTGTTTGTACACGACCGGGACCTACAGTTTTAGGTGGGTTCTGAACCACCACAGCCTCGATGTACATTTCACTTGCTGGTCAGGAATTTTTTTGGTAGGATCGGGGTTGAACCGGTGTGACCCAGCTCTCAGGACCTAAAATTTGATTTATTACTATAATCCAAAGATTATCTTCAGGTTTACGTAAACTTGGAGATAGGACGCATATGGCGAAGGCTTAACTGGCAAAGCTGTAACCCTAAGGGTAGATGCGTCTTTTCAAAATCCCAGGCATTGGCGTAGCATAATGGCATTCAGATCAGGTGGGCCCAGTTTATGTGGGATATACCTCTGCATTATCCCCCCCTACTCCCCCCATGCTTTTACGATTGCTCAGCCAATCCTCCTGCCTCCTGGGTCTCCCAGGTAAGCCATTCCAGGTTTCGCTGACTATGAATAATGATAGATACCTAAATCCCGTAACTAAACGAGAACGAAAGAAAAGCCAGTGGGGTAGCTGGTTGTCGGGTGCCGGGTCACACCGGTTCGATCCCGATCATAAAAAAAATTTCTGGTCGGCTTTCAACGCTGATATGTTTAGCACATCAACCCACATAAAACTGTAGATCCCCAGGAGCAGAGTACGATGGACAACTCTTGTCCGAGGGGTTAACCACTCCAGGAATCTCCTTGGGAATCTCATTGAGAATCTTCGGAAATCGTTATGAAATCTACGGAAATCTTGGAAATTTCAGGAGTAGTTAACCCTTCGGGATGTATCTTTCAATGAATCTCGTATAGAATCTCAGGAAATCTTTGGAAATTTTCTTGGAATCTCAAGCAATCTCTGCCCTCTGGAGTGGTTGACCCCTCGCTCTTGTCTATATCTTCTCTGGCAACCTCGTCAAAAAAAAATTCTTTCCATATCTCCCAGACACAAACGAAGTGTAAATAATATATCGAAATGAAACTGAAGTTCGAAACGTTCGATATGGCGATAAAGCTGAGAATCACTCACAGAGCTGATATCTCGAAGGAAAAACCAACAACGAAGATTTCCTACAAAATCCTTCTTTTCTTTTAGTAATTTTCTATCTCAGGCTCAGGTAGGAATCTCCAGGGCAAGATGATGAAAACAGCCCGCGATGGATCATATAGCTTTTCCTTTCAGCAAAAATCATTTTCTAAAAGGGTTATGCGCTCTACCTGTAGGGAAAACTCCGGCGAAACCTGTTTTTTACTTCTTCAGTTTTTGTTTCAATACATTCGGTATTTGTTTACGTTTTTCTGACCATTATTTTTTTTGAGGACACTGTTGGATATTTAAATGTTCTGAAATAGAATGTGTCTTTTTAACGTCAGAAGTTAAGGCTAAACATACATTCGCTATTTTTTACGTTTAGACTTCAAACTTTGTGAGAAAACTATTGGATATTTAAATATTCTGAAATATAATATGTCTCTTTAACGTCATTACTCATGAGGCTATGTTGTGAATTCACGGATTTTAGACAATTTGTTTGGTGACAAAAATCACTCGATCGTAAAATCACAACATAGCCTCATGAGTAATGACGTTAAAAAGACATATTATATTTCAGAATATTTAAATATCCAATAGTTTTCTCCCAAAGTTTGAAGTCCAAACCACTCCAAACGTAAAAAAAAATACAGTGCAACCTCGATATAACAAATCGGAGGGGAACAAGAAAATATTCGTAATATCAAGTAATTCGTTGAACTGAGGTTTGTTATGTTGAGGTTAGATTGGTCTAAAATTCGTTATAAAGAGGTAAAAGAATAGTTTTATTCACCTCAATATTACGTACTTATCTTGTTATAGCGAACAACTTCTACTAATAAATGATAACACATTTTTATCAAATTACTATTTGTATTTGCTATGTATTTAAAAACAATTAGGTAGATAATAAATTTTTTTTCTTACATTAATAATCAAAAACAATTAACAATGTGGTTATATAGTAGCTTAATCTCAATTTTGTTCATTGATTAGAAAAAAAGTCATAGTTGAAAATTCGTTATAAAGAGGTTGTACGCAAAGAATGTTCGCAATGTAAAGGTATATTTTATATTGACTCTTATGGACAATTCAAGGGGATTACGAAGAATTTGTTAAATCGAGGAAGTCGTTATATTGAGGTACGTTATATTAAGGTTGCACTGTATATATAAATAGCGAATGTATGTTCCATCTTAACAGCAATCTTTTCCTGGAGATAGGTTAGAGAACGTCTAAAATGTACAACGAACTACCAACAAATTCCAAGAAACGAATTAAATATTTCACAATGGAAAAAGAACATTTCCAAAGACGGAAAAGAAGATTTACAAAAAAGGGAATTGTATGCCGGCGGAATAATGCTCTAACCGACTACCAACGAAAATTTCCGGACGTTCGCGAACGGGCGAACAGCAGCTGGGACGTTCCGAGATTTTACCCCCCAACCCTTGTGCCGTAATTTTATTACCAGTCTTGATAGTTCTAAAATGTTTATAATTGTATATTTTCATATAATGCTCACCCTCTCTTGGTTAAAAGTTTAAAAGGATGCTGCTGACTAAGCAAGAAGTTCTTTAGTGCTAGTTTGTAGTGTATTTCGGATGCGAGGTGGAAAATTTGCGTTCGCGAACGATTTTAGTTTTCCTAGGTTTGCTGTTTTATTCTATGTACTCTGTATTTCGGGTAGCTCTAAAATAATTCTCATCAGAGGTAACGGTAAATAAGTAGTTTTATACTTTCCGTATTAACTTAATAATCAGTATCGTATCCAAACTTTAAGGTTTGGCATGTTTTGCTCACTTAGGTGGAATTTACATTTGCTATTTGTTTACGTTTTTTTCGAACATTTTTTGAGTTCCTTTTTGGTAACTAATTTTCTACGGATTTTTTATTGAGATTACAGGTACATTATTTATTTATTATCATATTATTAAAAAAAAAATGGTGGTGGCTGGGATTGAACTATAAACTTCCGACTGACTATACTGGAAAATTCCAGCAACGGTTTTTTTTGAAAAAAAAAAGTTTAGAACAATTTTTAAAACCACCTTATGGACGAACGTAAAGAGGGAAACTCTACTCAAAAATAAATTTTGGAAAGTTAAGAGAAAAACAAGGGAAGGTAGAAGGGGAGAAGGGGGCTGCCATCTGGGCAACTCAAGCCACCTATTGGTTTTGATAAATGTGAAAAACGTCCGGGAAAGTCGGCGAAAAAATATGAATAAAAATGTAGGAAGAAGGGTGGAGGGGCTGGGGGAGGGGGCTGGGGGAGGAGTCATTCTAAATCATTAGAAAACCTGAAACCTCAATTTCACTGCAATTTATCAATCTTCAGTCTCCGCATTCAATTAAGAAGATTTTCAATGAGCGACGAAAAAAAACCAAGCACCAGAATAGTTTTTTTACCAATTTTTTTGCTCCGAAGTACTCGTATAAATAAATATGAATGTTATAGGAAGTGACAAAAATCACACGACAACAGAAGACATTTTATATTTCAGCGCATAGAAATATTCAATTTATTGTAGATGCTGGCTTTCTCCGGCTGGGGGGAAACTTGACTGTCGGGTGTGATTTCAACCGAGTCATCCCCTTCTGTACAGAGGTCACCGCTAAGCTCGATACTAACGAGTACAATACTTCACAAAAGGTAAAGCTACAAATTTTTCAAGAAATAATAAATTATGGCTTTAATTATAATTTTGCAAGAAAAATTAAATATTTCATAAAAATAATCTCATTTAAATAAATTGCTTAGCTGTCGTGAGGCCTGTACACGTCCCTGTAGGGGCACCACAGTAAAATATTCAATCAAATAAACCAAGAAATACCTTTTTCATAATTTGGAGAAACTTTTTCCAACAAAAACCATTTCCATTCTGGATAATTAGAAACCATCCATCATCATCACTAGAGGGTTAATTCGTCAGAATCATGCCCTACATTCGATTTTTCCCCCAGCCGGTGAAGGTCAGATACCTATCCATCAGGCGGACACATTCACAGAAACTGCCATCCCTGGGGAGGGGGGATGCCACCTCGCCAGAATGGCCGTCCAAAACGCTTCGAATGTGGCAAGCATAAAGGGACAAAAAAATCCTGAGAAAAGAATCTTTTCTACTTCAAATAAACGGAACTGTTAGCTGTACCTGGTAATAAAGTGATTTGACCCTTTTTATAGCTCAAGCCCAAGTTATAAATTTTCCCTGGTCTCGGGGATTTTCGGTTTTTATGTTCGACACTAAGAAATCTCTATTGACTTCGACTTTTCAGGAATGTCCCATTTCGAATTTTCGAAACGGACCCCCCCACAAATTGCAATCCAAACTTTTTATTCCATATCCGTTAGTTTCCCCATTTCGTGAGGAAAACAGTTATTGAGACATTTGTTATTTTTAAAGATAGAAAACTTGGTTCAATGGAGCCATTTTCGGTCGATGTTTGTAGAGGTGTGGGGGGGGGGGTCAAGCCTAGCAACTACGCCATTTCTAGAATGAGCTCGTTATAAGGTATCGAATATGGAGAATCTGTAAATCACCCGCGATGAAGGACTTCTAAGCGGTTTTGCAGAACCCTAAAATCGTTCCAAAGGTCTTCTCCTTTCGTAGATATATATAGCCGGTTGAAAATTTTGATTTCCGGTTTCATAGTTGAGACAGTAGAGTAGCTGTGTCTTTGTCAGACTTTGATATATAGAAATGTTTTGTTGGTGGTTCCTGTAGTTAGCTTACAGTGAGGTAGGTAGCAGAAGATGTGGAGGTTAGCAGAAGTAGCCAGAGCTGACGTCACTTTTGGTATTTTTCACCTCCTGTATGGCAACCTAAAATCCGGCCACTTTAGAGTGAAATAACTTTTTATTTAGAGGCCAGAATCTAAAATGATATATAATATTGATTTCCCATTATGCACTGTGCTCAGCAGGTACTAAATAATAGCTTGCCACCCATTGTGTAAGAACACGACGGGGACCTACAGTTTTAGGTGGGTTCCATTGGGCATATTAAAGGTGAGCGCCGCCGATTGGAAAAAACTTTTTGTAAAGGAGTCAAAATAGTTCTTTGCAAGTTTTTCGAAAATGCACCGGCAGCTGTTGCAAAGCCTTAACCCCTGATGATGACCTCTATCGATGATCTGGCTGATGTAGTTACTAATTGTCGATCCGTTCAATAATTCAGTTAGAACACATGTCCGTTTAGCTGCCTCCCCTCGCGTTAATCCCCTTTAACAAAGCTCGTCTTAACTCCCGGATTAGCGTGACGTCACCGGATTACCCCCACCCTTTTGGGCTCCGGTGTCGAATATCCCAATATTCCCATGTATATATACAAACACAGATGTCGACTGCATTGTGAATAAATTATTTGACTAAATTGCCAGGATTAACAAATCTTGATTAGTCACTGACAGGCTGCTGAAATATTGTACAGCACTTTCCTTTGACGTTTTTTCAGCACACTTAAGGGTCCGCTATACCTGACGGTGCATTGTTTGCCGCCAATAAGATTAACATTGCGAGCGGCGATTCATTTTTAAGGTTTACCCTTGATTGGAAAGACACAAAATTTTGCCTGTACCTAGCCCTAACAATGTTCTAGGGAGTGTTAGATACAGATTTCCCATTTTTTTACTGGTTTTCGAGATACAGCACTTTTCTTGAGGTATGCGATGCTAGCATTTGCAAAACAGTTGGAATAAAAGAAACCAGTGAGAAATTGGGAAATCTGCTTCGAACACTCCCTAGAACATTGTTAGGGCTAGGTATAGGCAAAATTTTGTGTCTTTCCAACCAAGGGTAAGCCTTGAAAATGAATAGCCGCTCGCAATGTTAATCTTATGGGCGGCAAAAATGCATCGTCAGGTATAGCGTCCTCTTAACGACGACACTATTCGATATTGAAATGGTCTGAAATATAATAAGTATTTTTAACGACCGAAATTAACAGGATGTGGGGTGATTTTACGATTTTGTGATTTTCGTCAACAAAACATTTGTCCGAACTTAACCGCTCGCAAAATCACAACACAGCCTGTTAATTTCGGACGTTAAAAAGACATATTATATTTGAGAACGTTTAAATATCCAATAGTATCCTCGAAACATGCGCAGAAAAAAACCTATACAAACACGACCTGCGTTGACGCCCTTACTGAGAGCCGGGTCACACCGGTTCGATCCCGATCCTACCAAAGTTTTTCTGCTCGGCATTCACCTCTGATATGTCCAGCATGTCAAGTGAAATGTATATCGAGGCTGTGGTGGTTCGGAACCCACCCACAGTACATTCCTAATTAATTAACAGATCACCAATTAACGAAATAGTAATTATGAGAGAACAAAACGAAACAGTATCAGTTACGAGATGTGGATAAAGCCCCCTCAGAAGCCTCCAACAGGTTTCTCTTTGTTCTATCCCTAATGAGAACAGATAATGAGAACAGATCGGAAATATGAACCCCTTCAAGAGTATTAGCTAGAAACTAAATCCGAGTGCCTCTTGAAAAGTTTAGCTAAAAGTGGATTTTATTTTGCAAAGTTTTTCGCATCAGTTACTTCAGTGAAAAGCGGGAAATTATTCCTTAGGAATTCCAGGAGAGCTCAAAAGTTCAAAACTGGGAATAAGGCCTTATTTCCACGATTATATTTAGATAAAATAAGTTAAAAATAAAAGCTGTATCTATAAATACAGTTTTAGGTTGGTTCCATGAAAAATTTGAAGATGTCGGGAATAGACCCTGGGTTTCATAGCTGAGTTCCCTAGCTGTAATAGCAGTAGGAATTCTGGTTTGGAAATATAATTTGAATTGTGTGATTAAATGATGGAACTGAAACTGCCGTAGGGCGTACGTACGGATGAAGAGGGGGGGGGGGGGGGGGGCAGGGAGGGGGAGTTCGAAGGGGGGAGACTGGGGAGGAGAAGGGGAACCTTCTACACGTAATATCACGAATAGTAATTCACAAAATTATTTTCTGGTTTCTCAAATAAGGCTGAATTTCACCACTTTCCGATAGTGCCTATAACGAGAGGATTTAACGAACGAATTTGCGTTATCTTATGTTTAGCTTACGACAAGTGCGATCTCAGAGAAGCAAGTGCAAGCGCAAGGCATTTGTCATAAGCTAAACATACGATAACTTAAATCCGTTCGTTAAATCCTCTCGTTAAAAGACACTATCGGAAAGTGGTGAAATTCAGTCTTATTCTTGCTGGAGTTCAGATGAAACATTTATAATGACCAAGGGCGGATCCAGGGCTGGGGGGTCAAAACCCTTCCCCCAAATTGAAAAATATTAAAAATCTATATACTACCGCCCTGCTACAGTCCCATGACTCATACTACTTCTAATTCGTCAATCTCTCTATAGCAAGTGAATTTACAAGGTCCTTTAGCGGCCGTTATATAGAGAGACTTCTTTAATATCCTCACAAATCTTGATGGAGGAGTGAAATAGAAGTTATTAAGAGCGTCTTTTAATTTTTATAATTTGGTTAAAAGCCATTAACCGCTCAGTAAAGAAGTTTTCACCAGCATTCAGTTCCTTTCCACGGGACTAACTTCTTACTTGTTTTGCTCTTTTCAAATTATTCATTCAACTGTGCTATGCCTTTCCGTTTCATCTATAATTCTGTTCAGTACGGTTCAGAACAGCCGAGAGGTACAGGTTCGACCTCGATCCTGTCAAAAATTTTCTGATATGTTCGGGATGTCAAGTGAAATGTATATCGAGGCTGCGGTGGCTCGGAACCCACCAAAAACTGTAGGTCCTCGTCGTGTACTAACACGACGGGTGGGGAGCTGGTATTCGGTCGTGCTGCCAGCTGAGCATGATGGATAATTTTTGAAATGGTCTAGTTGCTGGTGCTGCTGGAGAAAAAACTTTTGGGGGCAAAAAACGAAGGGGTGCCCCAGTTTAAAACCTTCCCACCATAAATTCCGAAAAACTAGTTTAAGAGTAAATTACTGACCACTTCTCCAACTCACACATAACATTCTCATGGCGTCTTTCGGAAACTTCCCCCGGAAAAACTTTGGACTACGTCCGGGACGAGGGTACAGACCCTGTCTGGGACGATTGATGGGAAACCAATACTAGGATGGAGTCCGAACTACATGCGAAACTATGTAAAATACGAGCAAGAAACTCTTGCAAGCAAATTAATGTTGGGTCAGTTGGTAGTGTTGTTTTTCGAAGACGTAGTGATGGATGAAGTACTTAGTGTGGGGGACAAGTGCTGATGGGGACCTACAATTTTAGGTGGGTTCCGAACCACCACAACCTCGATATACATTTTACTTGACATGCTGGACATATCAAGGTGAATGCCGATCAGAAAAACTTTTCAAAGGATCGGGGTCGAACCGGTGTGGGCTGCCAGTCTTTCACAGTTCTCTTTCTATTCGTTTTGGATTGCTCTCACTTATTCCACGCTTCGGTTATTATTTGTTTGGATTTGATTTATGGTGTGTTCGCTATTTTATTTTGTTTCTTAGCCCGTGATTCTTAGTTAGGTACATTTAACTGGGGGTTAGTGCAATGTTTTGAGACCATAATAAGGACGGTTTTCACCAGGTGTTAGGTAGCACCAACCAGTTAAATTGGTTCGTTAGGAGACACTATATAGTATACTAATCGCATCAAGCCGTACACTGGATGTTATGGCTGTTTTGCGATTTTTGCATGTTTTCAACTAGCCATATTTATTGTTCAAAAGGGAGATTGAAAAAACCGCTTCAATACATAATACCTGCAACCTTCCTGTTTACAATCCCGAAAATCCCAATGTCTTCGGTTTAGTCGTATTGAGGCACGGCGTTCTTTTGTGGACAGTGTTTTGCAGCATTTCTTTTTGGAAAACATTTTTTTGTTAGAAAACCGAAAGAAAATTCAAAAATCGACTGCAGTATAGTTCTAGATATTTATTTAATCTACCTTCATGTGAAATTTCAAGAAGATATGTTCAGTAGAAACCACGAAAGTCGCAATGTTAATTCAAATGGGGACAGTGAAATCGGTATAGCCTTGGTACCGTTTGGTACCAACATCTCCTACGTATTTGCTTGAATCTCCCTGAATTTGTGTTCATCTGGTAGGTGATTTAACCCAACCTACCCTAACACAACAGTGCTGGGTAGGACCAGGGCCAGGGCTGAGAAAAATTCACCAGGGAAAAAAAATCTCCGAAAGTGGGTACTAGATCCTCTTGCTACCCTATTCAAACTATTGTTTGGGGTTGTCACCTCGACATCTTGAGGGGTAGAAAAGTTGGGTGGTAGTTTGAAGTGTAGTAGGGTCCTAGCTCTATAAAGGAAGTAAGAGAGGCTCAAGTACAATCAATGTTTATAAATTGCCCCAACTCTCTCAATTTCCGGGTTTCCCTCCTAATGCATTCAACCCCCCCCCCCCCCCCGAACCTCCCCCGAAACCACCCCCCTTCACCCTTTACGCCGAATTCCTATCTCCAACAATTTAGTTCCACTTTTGTACTGATCTTACTGGTCCAGTACTCACTCTGGTGCGCTGCGTTACCTATTCAGCCCTCGCGGCTAGATGGACGACCTTCTTTACAGCTCGCTATAAAGAGAGTTCTCTATAGAGAGTGGTTTCAAAAGTATATGAACTACCCTTGTACTGCAAAATGATGACAGTTAGCCAATCAGATAATTTCATTCTCAGTTACATATTATATAGTTAAGAGGACGCTATACCTGACGATGCATTTTTGCCGCCCATAAGATTAACATTGCGAGGCGATTCATTTTCAAGGTTTACCCTTGGTTGGAAAGACACAAAATTTTGCCTGTACCTAGCCCTAACAATGTTCTAGGGAGTGTTCGAAGCAGATTTCCCAATTTCTCACTGGTTTCTTTTATTCCAACTGTTTTGCAAATGCTAGCATCGCATACCTCAAGAAAAGTGCTGTATCTCAAAAACCAGTAAAAAAATGGGAAATCTGCTTCAAACACTCCCTAGAACATTGTTAGGGCTAGGTACAGGCAAAATTTTGTGTCTTTCCAACCAAGGGTAAACCTTGAAAATGAATCGCCGCTCGCAATGTTAATCTTATGGGCGGCAAAAAGTGCACCGTCAGGTATAGCGGACCCTTAACTGGAAAGTTTAAATTTAACCGGGTTTAAACTTGGAGGTACGATAAGGAGTTTTTTGTGGGTACCCGCCATCCCCGAGTTATACCATCGCAAGCCCTCCATTCCAGCCTTTCATTCCAGCCTTTCATTCCATCCCCTTCATTCCAGGACACAACGCATGTGGCCCGTACTTACTATAAGTAGAAGATAACCAAACCTAAAACCTTTTTTGCTTGTTCCAGGTGTGCCTGGGGAGGGGGACTCAGTGGTTGGCTCTGGACGACAAACGTCGCCAAAAGGTGAAATGGCGGGAAAAATCTGACAGAGTGGCGACATGGCCCGCGCCTGCATCCTGGCTGCGGTGCTGGCCGCAGTCTTGCTCACAAGTCTGCCTAGGGTCACCGCCTACTCCGGTAAGTCACTCGGTCCTGACACGCCATTTTTATATTGCTATATTATACTCGTTTCAACATTGTTATGGTTAAAATATCTGTATTATCTGCTTAAATTTAGACACAGAGTTATCTTTACTGGTTACCCTACCTACAAATGACCAAGTGAACCGATAAATTCTTCTTTGACCAGGATTATGGACTGTTACCTGGGTTCAAATCTCAAAAATTATCCTCTTGGCTAGTCTGGGGATGACCGTACAAAAATAACGGTCATAAAAAACCCTAGTTTTCGGAATGTATCGGAAAATATGCAGTATGGAATAAATTTCTCAGAAAATGGCCGACTTCGTTGCAGGGATTTTTTTCTCTACCTCTAAATAAATATCCTCATTAAGATATTAAGCAAATTCTTTCTTCCTTTCTTAGTGCCTGCCTCATTCAATTAAGAAAGGACGGAGCCTTTAGGACGAAGGGTGGAGCCTTCCCTTAATCGTTATAAAAGGGGGAGGGGGAGACTTTTAGTATTTAATGAACGGTAACGGTACTATACGGAGGTTATGATAAATTTGATAAATTACCCCCCCCCCCCCCCCCCCCCCCTGATTGTCTTCAGGGAAACACACTGGTTCGATCCCGATTCTGTCAAAGTTTTTCTGCTCGGCATTCACCTCTGACATCTTCAGCATGTCAAGTGAAATGGTCTTTCGAGGCTGTGGTGGTTCGGAACCCACCTAAAACTGTTGGTGGGGAACTGGTATTTGGCAGTGCTGGATACATCTCGGAATGGGCTAGTCCCTCCATCCCGCTATTCTTAAGGTTAATCTTTGGGGGGGCTTTTAGTATCTAATGAACGGTAGCGGAGGTTTTGATAAATTAGCTAACGCCCCCCTTAATAATTTAAGATTTCCCCCTGTATAGATAAACAATGGTTTCTTCACCTCATCAATCTTTATTTAAGGAAAATCTCTGCCTATATAAAATATTATTAAAAAGGTTGACGCCTTAGTTGGGTTCCAAACCACCACAGCCTCGATATACCTTTCACTTGACATGCTGAACATATCAAAGGTGAATGCCGATCAGTAAAATTTCGATAGGACCGGAATCGAACCGGTGTGGCCTTGCTCTCATAAGACAGCCATCTACACCATTCTCCTGTTATAAAAAAATCCTCAGGAAAAGAGAAAATGGCCGAGTCATCTAATTGAAAGATAATTAGGTTGTTTAATATGAGCCGTAAATTTTGAAACTGGTGCGCTGTTTGACAGAAGGTTTTCCAGGTATTCTGTTGGAATATTCATGGCTGCGTCTCGGGAAATTTCCCCCCCTTTTCCCTTATTTTTCTCCCCTTCTCAACCTTCCCACCTTAACAATTAATGGAATGGCTTGTCTGGGAAAAACCCTTCTGTACAAAATGTGAAATATTTAGTGTTTGGTCTTCTACTTCGTGCCAAGACTGCTTTATTATTAATTAGCGTAGAGTTCCCGCACGAACTTTTATAGGCTAGCTAGGTAAAAATAACGGGAATGAAGCTTTATTTTATTTTTATTTTATTTTTTAAGAGCGAACATACAATCACTATTTGTTTACGATTTTTCTGCACGCTTTATGAGGAAACTAATGGATATTTATGTGTTCTGAAGTATAATATGTCTTTTTAACGGCAGAAGTTAAGAGGCTATGTTGTGATTTTAAGGTCAGTGATTTTTGTCAACAAGAAAATTGTCAAAAATTAACCGATCGTGAAATCACAACATAGCCTCTTAATTTATGACCTTAAAAAGACATTATATTTTAGAACATTTAAATATCATTCCCAAATAAAGATTTTTCCTCTAGACACTAATATTGTTAACTAGACTTCTATACTGTAATGTTTCTTTCAGGATTTTTGAGTAAATTTAGAAAATGTCTACAAATTTTGGACTTGTTCAGGTCCTAGTTCATTTAGATTCAGAAGAGGGCTACAGTTGGGGGGGGGGGGGGGGCGGTACATTTCTCCACGTGCTACTGCTGACCCAGCATTCCTTCCGTTATTATTTCTATACAGGAGACCTTTCTTTCCGCCCCTAAATTCCATTTTACCATATTTTATCATATTCTTCCTTTTAAGGCATGGCGCCTTGGATTTCTGGAATTTCAAAGATTTTTGAACGATACCTAAGAGAAGCTACCAAAGACCGAACATACATTCTCTACTTGTTTACGTTTTTTCTGCGCCCTTTATGAGGAAACTACTGGAGATTTAAATGTTCTGAGATGTAATATGTTTTTTTAACGGCCGAAATTAACAGATCATAAAATCATCACACAGCCTGTTAATTTCGGCCATATTATATTTCAGAACATTTAAATATCCAATAGTATCCTCACAAAATGTACAGAACAGTCGATTGCTCCCCTAGTTTTCCCCATAAGCAAGATACCCCACGAAAAACGAGGGGTTAACCACTCGTTGGGAATCTCGTTGAGAATCATTGGAAATCTTTATGAAATCTCAGGGAATCTTGGAATTTTTAGGAGTGGTAACCCCGTCGGGGTTCATCTTTCCATGAATATCGTTTGGAATATTTGGAAATCTTTATAGAATCTTAGTGGAATCTCAAGGAATCTCTGGAGTGGTTACCCCCTCGACGAAAAATCTCGACATATTAGATCCTGAGTACTTTTCCTCAATAACTGAGTGCCCTTGCTCCATATAGTCTTCTATCTATTTTCTACATTTTCATTTGAAATAATCCGTTTTGCCTGTGTCAATGAAGTGAGTTAAAAGGGTTTTTCTTAATCTCAAGGTGCAGGGGGGAATGTTTTCCCCTCGTCAGATGAAGTAATGGGTAGTTTTCGCAGTAGTTTGAATGGGACGTGGGGTCATATATTCTCAAACTTCGGGTGAAGGAGGCTCGGCAGGCTCCGTACTTTGGAAATTCACGCAAAAACTTCCCGCGGGCAATCCTGGAAGTCTGGAGAACTTTGGTTTATACTCACGTCTACGGAAACATTTTCCAAAGTGGTCTATGTGGTTACCTTTCGAGCCAGGACACGCCGGTTCGATTCCCATGTTATCAAAGCGCGCTAACCAACTTTAGCGCAGACCTGTCTTTATTATCCTAAGAAGACAGACACTTTGTTTGAGAAAGAAACAGTGTTCTTGTCTTCTTAAATAACAGGCTAAGAAGATGGTATAAGAGAAGGGTCTGATAGGGTCACCTTACGAAAAAAAAAACTGTTAACTATGTAAGATGGCTCAGTAACAACTGTTTGCTTATACACCCCATCAGTCTTCTTAGCCTCTTATTTAAGAAGACAAGAACACTGTTTCTTTCTCAAACAAAATGTCTGTCTTCATAGCATAATAGACGGAGTTCTGCGCTAAAGCTGGTTTCATCATAAACGTTTAATCGCGTCAAAGGGGTCATTATATATTTGGTTTAATATTCCATTAGCATTGAAGCATTGTTTGTCCTGCCTTTGTCGGTAAAAGTGACTTCATTTCTGGTTTAGAATCATGTCTGTATTAAAGCCCTGATAAAGAACATTATGAATAATTTTAAGGGACAAAGTATTCGATCAGGTTCCCGTGGTCATTGTTGTTAGCGACTTTTTTGGCCAGTTATGCCAGAGCTATGTACTTAATTACCAACATTAAGCACAGTAATTATATGTGGGAGAATGTTAGTTATGCCATAAGTCATGCATTCAAGCCAGACGGTCCCGAGTTCGCTACCCAATTTCTGGAGTTTTTTCTAGGGATTTTTTTGTCGCGCGTGCTTTTGGCGGCTAATGTGGTTGGAAGATTTTAAGTGGCGTCATTAGCTTCGTTCTTGCCGTCATCGGTTTACTAATGCGTGAACTTTTTCTCACAGCTGTGATGGCTATTTTTAATTTCGATCAAAAAATTTTGAGCTTGGCGGAAAATAACTCATTGTACCCAGCTGGCAGCTCTACCAAATACCTGCCCCCTACTCATCGTATTAATCTACGACGGGGACCTACAGTTTTAGGTGGGTTCTGAGCCACCACAGCCTCGATATACATTGCCCTTGACATGCTGAACATATCAGAGGAGAATGCCGATCAGAAAAATTAAATATGCAGTTTGTATGGAGTATATTGTACCTAGGAGTGGGAGTTAACTGTAGGTACACTGCGGTTGGTGAGGGCGGGGGTAGATCGCTCACAAAGGGGTTCCTGCTTTGAGCGCCCGGAGCTAAATCGTGTTTCAATGACGGACTCGGACCACAAAGCTAATCTGAAACCTTTGTCAGATAAACCTTTCAGTAGTCCAGTGCAGTCAAACAGAACCACAAAGATATCTCCATTTTTAATCCCGGTATATATACTTTCGAGAGCCCGGTTCGATCCCGATCCTAGCAAAAATTTTTTTGATCGGCTTTCATCACTGATAAGTTCAGCAGGTCAAGAGAAATGTATCTCGAGGTTGTGGTGGTTCAGAACACACCTTAAAACTGTAGGTCCCTGTGGGTGGGGTGCTGGTATTCGGTACTAAGCTCTGTATTTATACGGAAATTGCAACACCATATTGTCGCCAAAACATATTGTGTACTATGCCAGCTACCCCTTATTTCTGGTCTACTTATCTTCCACTTACTTACTCTTAATTATTCTAATGAAAACCCAAAAAAATAACCAATAATTTATATATATTAACGAATTGAATTTACAGCTATTTATTTTACGTCAGTCAGAGCCAGATTAATAATTGATAAAACAAGCTTACCTTTACTGGTTGGTAGTCGGCATAGAAGAGACATTTTACAGGCTGCTATGCGTTCGCCTCACACGCAGGCCTGTTTACGTACTTAAGTGGGTTAGTGTGGTATACTGTACCTACTACTGACTGTAGGTAGGTATAGGATAGCACATCACCCCCCCGCTAAAAAAAAAAACATTCGGACGAAGTTAAGAAAAAAAAACCGATTTAAACTACTGGCTCTAACTGTTACACTTTACTTGGCCGGGCAGGGGCAATTTCTTTTCTTTTTCTTCTTCTTTCGGGTTGGTAGCTGCCGATAAACATCGTATAGTTGCTCGGACTGGGGGAGATGGTGCGGCAGAACTCGAGGATGTTTGTGGCCTTGTACTTGGACTGACCGCGGAATGCCTGCTTGCCAAGCAGTAGCTGCAGCATGGCTGTTGCCGTCTCTGCGTCCATACTCCGCTGGTCCTTCTTCCTTCTTAGGCGTATGGCGTGTCACACTGCAGATCGGAAAGGCCTCGTAACCACTCCTGTTCCGTGAAAAGTTCATCTGATGTGCACCCATCTTCCACGCGATAATTAGCAGGACCGCATTCTCCGGCTCCGCACCAATGTCTTCACACAGCTTCTCCGTTCCGTGCTTCCATTCTTCCTTATTGATTGTTCCATAAATTGCTGCATCTTTTGTTTACCTTCATCACTGACACATTACGGTTCCCCTTGCCCTGCACATTATTGTCTTGCTTTTTTTTTTTTTTTTTTTTTTACACTTCCCTACATAATAATGTTCATTTCCTAACTTTAGTCTGCGGCGAGGTGCTCCCACGCTGCTGATGCTGACTCTCTTCATGACATCGGCGAGGTGCTCCCACGTTGATGGTGAGGTCGGCACCTCAGCTGCCTCCACGTGAAGAGACTGGGATGCTGCCGTATTGATTTGGACTGCCTTTTGCTCGTGCTGTAGCCTTCAGATTTCCACAGCTTTCTGTGGCTCTCTGCGGTTTTCTTTAGATCTCTGCATTTTTTCTTTAGCCTTCTGTAGCTCTCCCCTCGAGAGACTGAGTGACCCTCCTCTAAGGCTCTCGGGGTATAGAAGGCGGCGGGGAAGGCGTCCAGCCTCCTCTCGCTCGTAAGGTTGGCGTCTCATCATAGTCATCACATAATGGACCATGGGCTCTGGCGGGATTTACTACAAAATATACACAATTTTTAAGACATACGTTCCGTGATAATTTTTGCTGCTCAAGCATGTAAGCAAATGTTAAACTTATTCTAAGCTTAGATTATTGTTATATAAAAGATAAATAAAAACCAATAAGTAATCCCATGACAATATCAATTTTTATTAGCCATCAGCCAAATTCAGTTTTAAAATTTCTAGTAGTGGGCTCTTAGCGCGGTGATCAGTCGCTCTAAGTTTACCCCCGGACACATAAGTGCACTTTATGGCCCGTAGCTGTCATGCTGACATGTGATACTGGTGTGTTTTGGCTGAGGCTTGAAGTAGTAAAATACCCATTTATAAAATAATTAAGAAATAAATAATAATATAGTAATGAAAATAAGTAAATAATACACATTGCGGTGCACCGTCTTACTCTCCCATATTACTTTCTGCTGCGCAGGTTGTAGCTGTGCTGAGGTCTTGCGCTGACCTCAGCTCCTTTGTTGGTTGAAGGCTGAGTCAACTGTTGGGGTACATTAATAGGACCTATGTCCGCATTCCTGCAACACTTCAATTTATTCATGTGAGCGGTGAACGTTTTTGACGACCTTGGGTCTAGAAGGGTTACATTGGGCTCATTTACGGTTTGAACGATATAGGGACCTGTGTATTTTGCCTGCAAGGCCTTTGAGTCTCCTGCCGTTTTTACTTGAACCTTTTGATACACAGTGTCTCCAGGTTTGATTTTTGGATCTTGCGCTTTCTTATCGAATTTTGTTTTCATTTCGGTTTTTACTTTCTCTAGATTCGTTTTTACTGTTTTCCAAATTTCACTGAAAATTTCTAAATCGGGAATAGGATTTTCGTCGTACTTCTTTCTTTCACAAAGTTGGGCTTCACAAGCTACGATTCCTTTTCTCCCAAACATCACCTCAAATGGCGTGAGGCCATGGGGTCCTACCGAATTATTCATTGCTGTCTGTATGGCGTTAAAATTTGCGTAGAAAGGCAAATTAGGGTATTTCTCTGCGTAAGTTCTTATCATAGCTTTTACACTGGAAACTGCTTTTTCTGAGATACCGTTACTTTGTGGACAGTAGCTCGTAGTTAAAATTTGTTCAATATTAAACTTTTTAAGAAAACTTTTGAAGGCTTCGCTCTTTGCAAAGGCTCCATTGTCAGAGCATATTGCTGACGGGCATCCAAAAACTGAAAATACTCTGCTTAAGAGGACTTGGATGCACTCTTCGGCTGTTTGAGTCTTAGTTGGAATTATCTGAATAAACTTTGAAAAGGAACAAATTACAATCAATGCGTTGGTGTATTCCGTATGACACCTCTGCTGAATCGGTCCAAAATAGTCCAGGTGTAACCGAGAGAAAGGTCTATCTTCCACCTTAAGTGGTTTTAGATGCGGTTTCAACTGTTTCCCAGATTTTTGTCTATGACACGTTTCACAATTTCCTATAATTTTCTCAACCAACTTCCTCATTTTTGGTATAGCATACTTTGCCCTTAGATTCCTGATAGTTTTTGAAACTCCTTGGTGCCCAAATGTTTCGTGGTACTTACTCACAAACTGCTTACCTATACATTCCGGTATAATGAGCTTTGACTGGTTCTTTGAATTTTTATACAATAATCCGTTCTCTCCTATAAAAAATTCTTGCCATTTATTATTTGCCCTATTTTTACATTTATTTATGATTTCCTTGGTGACTCCGTTCTGCTCTTGCGCAACTTTCAGTTCGCCTTGGTTTATGATAGGTTCACTTAGTAATGGTGCTGTGTGCTGACAAACAGCATACACGGCCACTTGACCTTCAGGGTCATTCAGACCTAAGTAGTTCTCTGGGTCACTGTCGTCACGTTCTCTCTCTTCGGTGACCGTCGTCTGCGTTTCCTGAGAATTCGTAACATACTTTCCATTACCTGTTCGATTCGACCAATCTTTGAATGTTTCTGCTTTTTGTTGTTCTTCTTCGTCGGAGATAAACTTGCCATCCTCGATGAGCGCTCTGCTTAGGGTGTCGGCCAGTTCGTTTTCGACGCCAGGGAGATGCAATATTTCGTAGTTATACTGCTCTAAAAATAGCTTTGCTCTCTCCAAAGTTGGCGTTAACTTTTTAGCTGTCCGAAGATAGGCTAAGGCTTTGTTGTCCGTTCTTATGATGAATGGTCTTAATGCCAACTGATTTCTAAATATTTTTAACGAGTAGATAATCGCAGTAAGTTCTTTTCTGTAGGTTGGGTAATTTAATTCCGCTCCTTTTAGCTTTCGAGATGCGTAAGCTATGGGTACTTCTTTCCCGGTTTTGCTTGATTTTTGGCTTAGCACACTTCCCAAAGCTCGATCTGAGCTATCTGTTGTCAGAATTGGCTTATTTTCCACATTTTCATCCAGGTAGTTGAGTAGTGTCCTCTCCGCAATGGCTTTCTTTAAGATTTGGTAATTCTTCTCACATTCGTTTGACCACGTGAATTTATCCTTTTTACCTAACTTTGCCACTTCGTAGAGGGGCAACATGAGATGTGCCATGTTCTTGATGTGGCTCTTGTAAAAGTTGAGAGCTCCAACTATTTTTTTGACTTGCCTTGGCGATTTGGGCGATGGAAGTTTTAGGAAGGCGTCTACTTTTTCCTTTGCAGGCCTAATCCCTTCTTCTGAAAGGTCGAAGCCTAAATATGTTACTTCTTTTAGTCCAAGTTTGGTTTTTGTGGGGTTTGCTTTCAGATTAGCTCCACGAAGGCATTCAAATACTGCCCTTAACTTTTCAATGTGGTCGGAAAAGCTGCTCTTTCCCAACACAAGGACGTCGTCTACGAAGGTCACAGTAAAGTCTGCGGTTTTCGGCAATAGGACTGTGTCCATTAGCTTCTGATATAACACACTTCCGAAAGAGATTCCAAAGGGTACCCGTTTATAGGTATATTGCCCTATTGGCGTCAAGAAGCTGAGCTTGTCTTGCGATTTCTCGTCGACCGGTATTTGTTGGAAGGCTGCTGACATGTCTATAGAGCTGTATAATTTGGCCCCCCCTGCTTTCGCTAGTGAGCAGGATAGATCGGGCATCCTGTGGTACATTGGCGCTATAGATTTATTCAATTCCGAAAAATCCACGATTAATCTTTTCGAAATTTTGTCTCCCCTTTGTTTCAAGATGAGGAAGGCTGGGGATGCATATGGGCTTGACGATGGTTTAATGATGTCTTCATCAAGAAGTCTCTGAATTTCTTCTCTAAAATGAGGCATAGTTTTGTTAGGTACACCATAATGCTTCGTCTTGATAGGTTTGTCGTTTGTTGTGTCGATCTTGACCTTCACTAATGGTGTCGTGGTGAGCCTATCATTGGGCAACTTGAATATGTCGTGATATTCAGTGACTAGGTTCTCTGCCATTTTTCTATCCTTAGGCGTCAATTTGGACAAATCCATCAGTTCCAAAAGTTTTTCTTGCCTCTCCTTGACTGACCTATAGCCATTAAGTTTCTGCTTTTCTGTAGGGTCCACGGCTCCCTCAGTTTCCTCTAACCATACATCAAGGGAATTTATTTGCTTCTCTGCAGCCATCTTATCTGCTACGGTGTGCCTAAAGTCCTTCTCCGACAATTCTTTTACTAACGGCGTATTCTTTGGCAATTCTGTGTCCACACTGTTTGGGTTGATTACAAACAGTGGAATTTCAGCGAATGCTTGGTTAGTCTCCGATTTTCTAACCGTGTACAGTCCATCTGGTACAACTAGATTGAAATTAGTAACGTTTTTATTTTTGGTGAATATTATCTTGTGCTCTCCCACTGGCAGTTTCTTCACATTCACTAGAGCCACTATATGGTTGGCTGAATCAGCTGGTAGTGTTTGCTTTCCGTGCACTTTTGCAAATATTCCTTCTTGGGCTTCTTGTTGCTCATCGTTTTCGACTATCTGCACCCTCTTGCTGGGCTTGGAGTGATACAGCTTGTAGATGCTGCCTCTGAACTTTACTCTGTCGTTCCTTCCTCTTAGCAACATTCTGTGTTTGAACACAAATTTCCTCGATAATACTCCATCTTCGCTTATCTGCAAGTGCTCATCCTCAATAATATATGTCTTCCCGTACATTATTTCGCCACCCAATTCATATGGGAGTTTCACTACACCACTGCACGCTAATTTATCATTGGTGATTCCCCTTAAGTTTGCTTTCGCCACTCTTAAGCTGCATAGTACTTCTTTTGGTACTTTGGACTTCTTTATAAGGTTTGCTGCGGATCCTAAGTCATATAGGAATCCTAGCTCCTGGCCTCCGATCTTGAGCTTCATAACACATGGTGCTTCTTCTTTCTTCTCCTTCCTCTTCTTTCTGCGCCCTGCACTCTCCAGTTGCCAAGCTGGAGAGTCGCTTACTAGTTTAAATTTTTGCGAGATCTGCGGGAGTAGTCTGAGGAGGTGCTTGAATCGGAGTCGAAGTATTGCACCGTTTTGATTTCCTTTCGTTGTCCGCCTTTTTGGTTCTCGCGGTCATAGCTACAGTCGCTTCTACTATTGCTCCTGTCATTCCGGCTCCTTTCATTCCGGTTCCTGTCATTCCGGCTATCATTGCGCCTCTCATTACGGCTTTCGCTCCTGTAGTAGCTTCTGTTGCTCTGCCGATTGCTGCTGTTGCCATATCTTTGCTGTTGGTAGCTGTTGTTACCCCTGTTGTTAGATCTGATGTTTCCGCTCCTGTTGTTTCTGTTGTTGTTCTCGTTGTAGTAGCAGTCCCGGGCAATGTGATTAGTGCGTTTGCAAATGAAGCATTTTCTTGCGGGTGCCCTGTATTCTCTGTTGTAACCTCTGTTTTGGTTACCTCGGTAGTAGTTTGTCCTCTGCTCTTCCCTTATTGGCTCGTTCCTCGATTTTTCTTTCTCCTTCTTCTCGAGTCTCTCTGTTTGGGCTTGGAGAGCTGCTACAAGTTTTTCCACTTTTATCATGTTCGGGTCTCGGACGATTTCCTGTTTTTCGCCTGGGGGTGGGCTCATACTTAGATCCAGTGCCAATTCCAGATTCCCATAGTGTTCCATAGCACCGTGGAGCCTGGTTTTTAGTATTACTTCCCTGTCTCGGGCCTCTGCTACTGCTTCATCGAACGTTTGCAGGTTTTTCAATTCTATGAACTGTCTCAGTTGCTCTGGTAGCCCTGTTACAAAGACAGTGTACTGCAGCCTTTTGTTATAAAGCTTTTGCTGTTCCCTATCTTCATCTCCTTCCGGTGGTAAAGCTGCCGTTGCACGCCTTGTAACTCTATCCGCGAAGTCGTCCACTGTATCGCCCTTTTTCATTGAACATGTTAGAAAGAGCAGTAGTAACTGGATTACTGATGCTCTATGCGACATATGACTTTGAAAAGCGTCCTTAAATTGCTTGTATGTTTCTGGCTGTTTTCCCCTGATGATTTCTTTTGCTTTTCCTGCTATGCGAAGTTTGCCTACCTCTAGCTTTACCTCATCACTCCAGTTGGCTATTTTTCCTAGCGAATCTATCGTGCCGAAAAAATCCGTGCACGTATAATCTTCCGAGGTGCCTGTGTAAATGGGGATGCTTTGCAAAAGGTTTAGGTGCGCCATGTTGGCTGCTGGGGCTGTAGGCTGGAGTGCAGGTGGATTCGTAGATGGGGGTAAGGGTGGGGGTATGGGTGGTGTCATAGGCTGGATCGTTGGTGGGGGTGGTGGTGGTTCCCTTTTGGACGAAGTGGGTTTGCTTGCTGTTGCTTTGCTTACCGTTGGCGTTATTGGTTTTATTGGCGCTTTTGCGTTTTGCTTTTTCACATTTGCTCTAGTTACTCTGCTATTAGGCATACCATACTTATTCTAACAAACAATACAAATAAAAGAAAATCCCAAAGGCTGACTCTGACTGACCGGAGGTTTTTCTCCTTTTCCGCTGCCACCAAAATGTACTATGCCAGCTACCCCTTATTTCTGGTCTACTTATCTTCCACTTACTTACTCTTAATTATTCTAATGAAAACCCAAAAAAATAACCAATAATTTATATATATTAACGAATTGAATTTACAGCTATTTATTTTACGTCAGTCAGAGCCAGATTAATAATTGATAAAACAAGCTTACCTTTACTGGTTGGTAGTCGGCATAGAAGAGACATTTTACAGGCTGCTATGCGTTCGCCTCACACGCAGGCCTGTTTACGTACTTAAGTGGGTTAGTGTGGTATACTGTACCTACTACTGACTGTAGGTAGGTATAGGATAGCACAATTGTCGCAACCTCCGTAACAGAAACTTAGGTTGGCGTTTTGAAATTGAAAATTGTTTATGTTTATTGAAATTGAAATGTAAACAAGTGAGTGCTGAAAACGCCGGCTTTCAAGGTTTTCCATTTTCCTTTTGCCTTTTTTGGCTGGTTTTAGAAATGAGTTAGGATGCGCTGTTGTGTTTCAAAAGTAGTTCATTGCGAAATGTATTTATTTGGAACAGGGAGGGAGTTTGCAGAACTAAGCAGGGCAATGCCTTGTTGAAGTCGTGCCAGTGTTTGTGTTTACAAGCAAGAAACAAGAATATAGAAGGCGGTTGAGGACGATGTTGCGTCGACTTTGTGAAACTGCGCCACATATTGAAGGCGGTGAATATGGTGTCGATTAGTACCTTACTGCCAGCTGAGCATGATGGAAATGGTTGGGTTATGGCTAGGCTATTATAAGAGGTGAAAATACTGAAAGTGACGTAAAATTTGGCTACTTCTGCTAAGCTCCGCATCGCCTGCTACCTACATCTCACTGTAAGCTAACTGTAGGAACTATCAACTAAAGATATCGATATATCAAAGTCTGACAGCTACTCTATTGTCTCAGCTTTGAAACCGGAAATCAAAATTTTCAACCCGCTATATTTACGAAGGGAGAAGACCTTTGGAACAAATTTAGGGTTCTACAACACTGGTTTGAAGTCCTTTACCGCGGCTGGTACACAGATTCTCCAAATTCGGTGTCCCAGGGGACTTTTTCAGGTGTCTTCCCGTACAAACAGTAACTGGCTGTTAACTACACAAACGAGACACCTTTATCCTCCAACGGTCTTTTCTTTTTTGAATAAACTGGCGGGACTTTGGCCGGAAGCAGAGTTTGAAAGCCCGCGTTCCGGAAACTCTGGCAAGGCGGGAAATTCGAAATCGTCACCACCCGCCGCCTTCTCCGCTATCTTCACATCTTTTAATTAAACTTTTTTTTCTCTCAAATTATTCGTCTCTGGGAAATCGTAAAAACAACGCAGAATTTAATCATTGGCACATTAGCTGGCTGGGTGAGCTTTCGCGAGCTCTCTACCTTTTCTACCTTTGTTGGGACTAGTGCCTTTCCTCGATTTTATACGCTTCTTGAATTTAACGCAAACCAAGTGGTTTTATTCACAAGGGTAAGCAGCCTCTTAAGACCTTACATACATTCGCTATTTGTTTAAATTTTTTCTGCACACTTTATGAGGAAACTATGGATACTTAAATGTTCTGAACTGGCTGTGTTGTGATTTTACGATCGAGTGATTTTTGCCAACAAAAAACTTTGTCCGAAATTAACCGATTGCAAAATCACAACACAGCCTGTTAATTTAGGCCGTTAAATAGACATATTATATTTCAGAACATTTAAATATTCAATAGTATCCTCATTGTTCGTTAACCTTGCCACGGCATGGTGGGGACGAACAGTTTTTGGTGGGTTCGGAACCATCACAGCCTCGATATACATTTCACTTGACATGCTGAACATATCAGAGGTGAATGTTGATCAGAAAAATTTCGGTAGGATCGGGATCGAACCGGTGTGACCGACAACCAGCACTGTTCTACGTGAAAACAGTTGCGGTGTTAGCCACCAGGGGGGGGGGGGGGGGGGGGGGGGAATATTGAAATTCGTCATGACTGACCTCTGGGAAATCTCTCCACCACATCAGGTTTTTCCCCCGCTTAGAAGACCACGCTCCTCATAAGTTAATGAAAGTGATCTCAGTCTGCCTAGATCTCCACGACCTTATTTCATCGAATGATGGGTTCTTTATTAAGAGTTTTATATTTTTTTCGAAAATATTTTTTGGTTTTAGATCAATCCGAGCTGGGTTGCTTTTCCGACCAGTATTGGATCTGTCATACGTTGGTGTCCTTCTGCCGAAGACTGGAATATTTCCTGCCATTTTGTTTGGGTGATTGTACTAGGCCCGTATCCAGAAAGCGGTCACGTTGGCATTACCATGTTAATTTTCCGCTCATGGGGGGGGGGTTTAACCCCCTAACCCCCCCCCGTGGATACGGCTATGGACTGTACTACAACTGATGGCGATTATTTTTTTCTGAAATATAGTATGCCTTTCTCAGATCCCAGTTGGCTGCAGTAATTTAACGATTGTCTGACATTTCTTTCAATAAAAATTTGTCCAACGACCGTCGAGGACCAAGTCAGTATGGTCGCTATAAAGAGAGTTCGCTATAGAGAGAGTTTCAGGGACAGCTGTATTCGCTCTTTGTAGAGCGTGTCGTCATAGGGAGTGAAAACTGTATAGGTATTGTATATATCTAAATAAGTGATGTTCCTGACTGACTGAGACTGACTCGTGTTCTGAGAGGTCTACGTTCGAGTCCCAGTGTGAACGCTCACACTATATAAAAAGAGAAATAAGAACCCTTACCAATGAAAAGAAAGAGAGTAGGGAATTTTTTTTTTTCAGTAGTACAAAAAGTGAAAAGGAATATGATATGTACCCGCATATGTGAAAAACAGAAGAACGACAAATAAAAAAGTACCAACAAAGCCTCCTTTCAAAACAGGTCTGAATGCTTTAGAACTGCTGGTAGGCTGTAGGGGGCTTATTTAAGCCTGTTGGCTCAATGTTTGTTGACATGACACATGGTTCTCTGGTGGGGCCAAGGTTTTTACGTCTTGGCCGAAATTGACCCAGTTTTTTGGCCCATCTCAAAAAGATGAAAAATGGTCCTGGAGCATTTATCTACGAACACAGTTGCGAAATTTGAAGGTTCTAACTCAATAACTGTACCCTCAGGATCGTCTTGACCAATCGAAAACACCATTTTTTTTTTGACACTTTTCATCTCCCGGATATCGTGTTGTAAAACCACTTTTTTTATGTCATGGACGAAAATCTCAACGTTTCATGATGACATTTCTTTCTCAGCACATGCATTACGTACGGGCGAGAAAGTAAATGCGTCGAGAAACAGTGCCTACAGTGCCGTCAGGCTTGAAGTAAAACTTTCAACAATTTTATCTACATCCCAGAGGTAGAAACCATAAACCTAAACATATTCTACCTTTTTATTTCTCATCTTATGTGAGAAAAGTTGCCATAAAAACTACGATAAACCCTTAGTTCATATGTGTTACTTAAATGTGCAGAGCCGGGTCACACCGGTTCGATCCCGATCCTACCAAAAAGTTTTTCTGCTCGGCATTCACCTCTGATATGTTCAGCATGTCAAGTGAAATGTATATCGAGGCTGTGGTGGTTCGGAGCACACTTAGCTGATGCATGGATGTTTCTAGCAAAAGATATAGAAAAGAATAACCATCGATTGAAATTGAAAATATTGCACGGGAATGTAAATTAAGGTTGCCGTCACCACGCTATCCCGACTTTTCAATTTCTATTCTATTCTCGACTTTGCCCGTTATTTTGTAACTTTGCTCAACTTGATTCAGTTGATTGGGATGAGCTTGTCGCCTGGTATCAAATTTGGTAAATCTATATCAGCCACAATAAAGGACTTCTACAGGCGGTTTTGTAGAACCCTAAATTTGTTCCGAAGGTCTCTCCCGTCGTAGATATAGCGGGTTGAAAATTTTGATTTCCATTTTCATAGCTAGGTCAGTACAGTAGCTGTGTCCTTGTCAGACTTTGATGTATCGATACCTTTGTTGATGGCTCCTACAGTTAGGTTACAGTAAGATAGGTAGCAGAAGATGCGGAGCTTAGCAGAAGTAGCCAAAGCTTACGTCACTTTCGGTATTTTCACCTCCCATACGAACCTAAAATGTGTAATAACTTTTTTTAGTGGTTGCATCTAAAATGCGATAATATAGAAACTAAGTCAGCCATCAGACTACATAATCCAATCATTTCCTGAGCTACTGATTTTTTCCCGTGTCTATTATTGTCAGCGGGGTAGGTTGACGAGTTTCCCCGTTATTTTGTCGACTTTGCTCAACTTGGCTCGCTCACGGAATCGAGTTGCTCGCTTGTTTCTATAGTGAGTCTCGCGAATCCGTCTCCAACAAACCCATTAGTTTACTATACTTTTTGCATAATTATTCTATCTCAGCTTCAAACTGTTGCGATTTGTTTCAGTAATGTCTTCTCTTCGCATTGAAACTTGGTTCTATCTCAATACTAAATCCCGAGTTTCTACATTCGCTATTTGTTTACGTTTTTACTGCACACTTTATGAGGACACTATTGGATATTTAAAAGTTCTGAAATATATAATGTCTCTTTTAAAGGCCGAAATTAACAGGCTGTGTGGTGATTTTACGATTGGTTAATTACGACCGTTAAATAGTCATATTATATTTCAGGACATTTTAATATCTACTAATTTCCTTATAAAGTGTGCAGAAAAAACGTAAACAAATAGCGAATGTACCTAATGTTCGCTCTTAACATTCTGTTTTTGTCTTTTTCTACTGTCTGACCTCGCTCATGAAAACTTCAAAGACTGTCAAATGTTTCACCAAATGAGCCTGAAATTAATATTTGACTCACGTTTTTCTGCCGTCCAACCGTTCTCAAACTCCCATTCAATGTCCATTCGTTCAGCAAGTATTTTTCAAATGTCGGGAAGCAGCATGTTCTTAAAGCCGAACATGCATGCTCTATTTGTTTACGTTTCTTTTGCACACTTTATGAGGAAACTATTGGATATTTATGTGTTCTGAAATATAATACGTCTTTTTGACGTGCCTGTCAACAAATTTCTGTTTTTCGTTTCCATTCTATGTTGGGTATTTAACCAACTACTTTCTGACGATACTGACTTAGAAATAATAAACAATGTCTTCCAACAATGAGAACAAAAAAACATCAACAAACAAGACAGTGACAAAAAAAAACTTCATCTTACAGCTTACAGCCTTTTACTAGGTACGTCATCTTGACCTTTCGAAAGGGGTCAGCTTGGGTGGGAATAAAACGGGAGTTTTTCGTTCTCCGGACAGTAATCAGCCCCCCTCCCCCAAGGGGGGACTGCCATCCCCCCATTCGTTTATCGCCGGATGTCCATCGCTGACGTTTGCTGACGACTTGATGGAAAATCTTCAACTTCCCTGGAGTCCACTTCTCCCCTCCCTTGACTCTATCCCCTCCCTATTCCCCCCTCTGACTCCCCCCAGGCTCAGACTTCTTTCCTGCATTTTCTATTTGCTGAATTCATCAAGTTTTTATGATGGAGCGATGAGAGATCTGTCCAGTAGCCGCTCTAAGGCATGAACTGTATCCTCGACAATACGATGATATTTATTTGTTCTGATATAACTTAACGTTAGAAGCTAGGTTAAAGTTAGCTAGCCCCGAAGTTAAGTCAATGAAACAAGGCTGAATCCCACCATACTCGGTTAAAAGTTAAACCTCCGTTGAATTGAGCACTTAACGGCGGTTTAAATGATAACGGAGAATGGTGTTATAGGCTCTTAAAATTAAAATACAAACAACGAAAATTGGGAAACTTATTTGAAGGGGAGGGGTTAGGTGCGCTCGCTGTACGGAAAACGTAAAATTCAATATAGCACAATATTGTTAATGATGTTACCTCTCAAGAGCCGAGACAAAGGAGGTCACTACACATAAGCTAAACATGAGGGAAACTTCGACCTCTGCCCGCATTTACTCGCTTCAGTGCAGACTCGTGTTTTTTGGTTCCCTGTGCTTAGCTTGCGGACGATACGAGTATTTTCCTTTGGGGTGAAAATTGAGAAGGGTGAGGTGTTTCTGCGATGCACTTTTATGCCACTCTTGAATTTCACCCTCTCGCAGGCGCGTAATCTCATTTTTTTTCAGGGGGGGCAAGGTTCAAGCAAGCCAATAGTCGGTAGGGTTCATCCGATTTTGCTCAAATTCGGTATATAGGTACCTAATCCTAATGTAGACATGTTTTTAGATAAATTTTGATAACTCAAAAATTGCGCCTGCAATTGTCAAAAAAAGGCAAAAAAATCGTGTTTTTTGACAGTTAGGAAGGGCTGGAGGCTATGTATATCAAGTTGGAACTTTGAAAACTTGTAAAAGTTTTTTTGAATAGATGTTTTTAGGTCAGTTACAACCATTTGGAGGTGGGCTAATAACTTGGCACGGTTTTGGCCAAAACGTGTTGGTCATCACTCCGGTGGCACTGTTCAACCGATTTCAATAGAAATTGGTAGGGAGGTATACTTTAACCTTGTTTGAAGTTTTAACGGACCAAATTTATCTAACGTAATAATTATGGCCAATATTGACATTATCGTAGGAAAATTTTCCAAAAATGGAAGTCACGTTTGTGATTGGTTAGGTCACATTTGCAACAACGCTAATCGACGGATTTTCTTGAAAATTGGTGAAAGTGGTCTCAGATAGATGCTTCGAGGTGATTTTCAATAAATTTTCAATTACGTGAAAATTAAGACCGTGACATGCAAAAAAGGAAACATGTACTTTGCGCGTCGAATGACACTTCACTGTTTGACGGATATTATGTTTGAAATTCGGTACACAGGTGTCTAGAATTGTTGTCCAGCGTGTTGAAAAATGTTTTTCAGAAGAAGGTAAAATTCTGGCCAAAAAAAAAAATTGACTTAAAAAAAATCAAAATTTTCGATGCCGCTGGCGTAAAAATTGCGAGAAAGTCAAGTGCGACCATTGTTGGACCCTTTATTTCAAATTCACTTCATCCGAGGAGACAGATTTCAGGGGGGGCAGCGCCCCCCCTGAAACATTTCAGGGGGGGCGCGTGCCCCCTTGCCCCCCCCCCCCCAGATTACGTCCATGCCCTCTCGTATTATTTTGAAAGGGGATTTTATTATTCTAGGGGGTGGTCCTGTTTCTTTATAAGTTAAGGGCCCACGCACTGTTACAGCCTTCGGCCCGAAGACACAGATGTTAATTAAACAAACTGATTGTTGGCCGAAGCCAAATGAATATTTGGTGGGGCATCCATGCTACCAACAGCAAATTGCTGCTACCGGGATTCGAACCCAGGACCTCGAGTTTAGTGTTTTCCCACTAAACCAAACTGAAGTCTGGTTCTTCCTCTACGTTTCTGGAAGACTTGATGATGTTAACTGCCTTGAGCGTGGTTTTATTTGATTTGACCCTTCTGTTGATTGGAAATACCGCAACTGTTTGACTGCTCGCAGCTGTTTACTCTGGCCTTTTGACCCATCAGCCATGCTCCACTGACTCCTCAAGGGTCAACTTTATTGCGTAGAAATAACCGTTTTCTTGCTGTAAAATTGCATGTAAATTCGACATTACACCTTGCCCCAAAATCGAGGGGGTAACCACTCCAGAGATTCCTTGGCATTCCACTGAGATTCCATAAAGATTTCCAAAGATTCCCAACGATATTCATAGAAAGATGAACCACGAAGGGGTAACCACTCCAAAAAAAATTCCAAAATTCCCTGAGATTTCATAAAGATTTCCAATGATTGCCACGAGATTCCCAACGAGTGGTTAACCTCTCGCCCAAAATATTGCACAGAATCCTTTGAAAAATCAAATTATAATTGTCCAATCGAAGGATCGCTTCCACCAGTTTGTTATTGTGCAATTAAAGTCCACTAGCTAACGTTATGATAAAATGGAAGACATCAAATTTTCTTTTCTGTAAGATAACGCTATAGTGGACATTACGGGGACACTATTGTAAGCTTTAGAGACTGACGAAATCCACCGTTAGCAAAAAGGATGTTCTATAAATCAGCTTATAAGGTTAAGACTGGATTTAGTTCTTCTGGATTTTTTTTACCGAAAAGTGTTTACCTTTAAATTAAACATGAGGGCCACATTGGCTCTATGAATTCCAGTTGGAATTTTATTTCCCTAGAACAAATGGTAACTATGTCTATCTTACAGGTGATGAACATTTTCGGGACAAAAAATTCCAAAAAAGCTAAACTCAGCCATAAGTGGAACGTCTCAACATTCGTTACACCGAAACGGTGATTAAGGTGGAATACACGTAGGTACTTGGTTCGCAATGCTACGTACTTCAAGCCCTACTCCGAAGTTACAGGGCGAGTGAAAAGTGTTTATAGGGGGATGTAAACCTGAGACTCTTTGTCGTGAGGTAGTGTTGTATTTTTGCATGAAATGGAGTAATAAGCCCACAGGAGCGATTTTAAACAGTCAACTACCAGTCCACATGTTTTTTTGACAGATCGCGAAAACACAACAGTACCTCATGCGGAATATTTTTTTGAAAATTTTGGACTAAAACAGTATGATTTTATCGTCACATTTAGTAGAAAAGCTTGATAAATGTTTGTACTATTTACCGTAGCCATGTTGCATTTTGGCAATTTTTATTTCACTTACGGAAGTGGGTAATTTCAACAGCATGTCTCTACTTTTTCTCCTGTAAATGCTAAACATAGTGTCCTGCTTTCACTCGTTCGTTTTGCGTTCAAATAGCACACTATGTTTAGCTTTTAGAGTAGACACAACCAATACGATATTGCAATTACCAGTCTCCAGCTGTACTAATATGTAGACATTAGTTTTGTCGAATATTTACTTTCGCACAGTGGTTTTGGTGGAGTTAGTCGAGAATGTATATACAGCCTTAAGTCAGAATCACGCCCAAGTGCCAAGTCGTGCCTAGATGCTGGGTCCGCTCACTATATGTATAGACAACATGCGGATAATTCCCACGCAGGAAATTTCCCTCCCAGGACGATTTCGAACCCGGATTGTGTTATTCATACGTTCATTCACTGTGCTTTGTTGCAAAGGATTGGACTAATTTATTCTGGAGTTGCGTGCACCTGCGGCTGTTTTACTCTACCTTTGTATCTTTATCTCTTTTTCCCGGGAAATCTCACCCTCTATTTCAACAGCCGAGTGGTGTTGATGGTAGTCTTCAGAGAAAGACTGGGAGCAAGGTCACACCAGCTCGATCCCGACCCTATTCAAAATTTTTTGACGGGGATTTGCCTCTGATATGTTCAACATGTAAAATGTCTATCGAGGGGTTAACCACTCCAGGAATCTCGTTGGGAATCATTGGAAATCTTTATTAAATCTCAGGGAATCTTGGAATTTTTTGGAGTGGTTACCCCTTCGGAGTTCATCTTTCAATGAATATCGATGGGAATCTTTGGAAATCTTTATGGAATCTCAGGGAATCTCAAGGAATCTCTGAAGTGGTTACCCCCTCGATGTATATTGAGGCTGTGGTGGCTCGGAACCCACCTAAAACTGTAGGTCCCCATCGTGTAGGTACTAACACGATGAGTGGGGAGCAGGTGACAGTGCTGCCTGCTGTATCTTTGTCTCTTTTTGCCAGGGTTTTCATTTAGTTTTGGCTCTCGCGTGTATCTTTTGTATCTCTCACCCTCTCCCTGCTGATTTGCTTGTAATTCATTATCGCACCCTTGCTATTTCTACGTGAGTCTCACAACAAAGCATTAATTAAGTCTCGCTTGATTATTGCCAGGCTTGACTTCACAAGGTGAGATACTTTTCGTTCTCCCTCTCGAAATCTCTAGCAACTTTTCACCGTCGAAATTCCAATTAGGAGATTTTTCAACATATACAGTCGCTATTTGTTTACGTTTTTTCTGCGCACTTTCCGAGCAAACTATTGTTCTGAAATTTAATATGTCAGAACAATTAAATATCCAATAGTTTCCGCACAAAATGTGCAGAAGAAAACGTAAACAAACACGACTGCGTAGACGCAGAAAATATTCTTCAATGTGAGGTTTTTTTTTTGCGTATACATCTGTGAGAAATTTTCAAAAAAGGGGAGACTACCTACAACCTACACAGACGTCTATTAGGGGAATGGAAAATGCGTCTCCCCCCCACTCCCCCCCACTCCCCCCCACTCCCCCCCCCCTCCCCAGCGTAATATTCCCCCACTTTTATTACCAGAAATAAAGTGCAGAGGGGCATTAAACTTTTAATATTATAGCCCGGCGGAATATGCATTATTACTCTACAAGGTAAACAATATGCCTGATATTTAATGAAACCATCGTTATAACGAGGTGATCGTTCTAACGGCGTCTCATGTCGGAGCAACCAAGCTAAACCATCATAACCAAATTATCGCGCTAGATAAAATTATAATTACCTTCGTAGCATGTCTGCGAACAGAAATTTGGAAACTTGAGGAAACTGTTGGATATTTAAGTGTTCTGAAATATAATATGTCTTTTTAACTGCTTAAATATGTAATATCACAACACAGTTCGAAATTCTGCCTCTTTTGTTCAGCAAACCTGTTGGATTTTCATTTATTCTGAACCATAATATGTCTTTTTAACTCCACGTCACTGCTGTCTGGAACTATTTTTTGGCGATTTATTAACCTTACCATTGTGTTTTTTGGTTTTCAGAGTGCCATGCTGCCCTGGGCATGGAGATAGGGCAGATACCTGATTCAGCAATATCCGCCAGCTCCTCGTATGAGACCAAGTCTACAGGCCCTCAGAACGCTCGGTAAGTCTATCAGGAGCTTAAAAACATGCGTATAGTATAGTGGAAAAGCCTCTTCAAAAACAAGAACAAGACCAAAATGCACTTGCAAAAGGAAGACCAAGAACGAGAATCGCTGAAAGAACATGAACGCAAGACCATGGAAACGAAGTCAGCAGTCAGCAGCAGACAGCTCGTGGAAGTTCAATTAGCTTTGACGTAGGATGACGCTTGCAGCTCTAACGAAATTACTAGCTGCATCATTAATTACCTCTAATTAAAAGTATCGATTGCTGACAGATGATGTTACTCCAATATTATTGGCGGAATATGCACTTTCCTTTCCCTCCATGGAGGGTGTTAGAATTCTTCAAAAACTTAAAATGCTCGGTGCAAGTTCATAGGAGGGCCCGTTACTATGGTGACTGCCTCTCAGTGGCCGAGTGGTCAAGGGGTCCGCTTTGCGTCCTGAGAGGTCCGGGTTCGAATCCCGGCGTATTCGGCCCACTCCTAAACTGGCTTCGGCCCACTCATATTCGGCTTCGGCCACCAAATACAACAAACCAACTCATCGGCGCACATTTTCTCTGGATAAAAAAAAAAAAAAAAAAAAAAAAAAGCATTGCCGTTGGAATGAAAAAATATCTCGCTTTTGTGCCGTAAGTTTTTGCTGTCAGAGACGTAAAAAGGATTTGAATATATCTTATCCTAATGAATAACTTCAAGTAAACATCATAAGATAATAAGATAAGGTCTAGGGGTCAAATCGGACTAAATCACACTTACTAAACCACTGGTATGTACCTGCTGCTGCTACTTGACCCAAGTAATTCGAAGTTGGTTGGAAATTTCAAAGCGACCTTAGCCGCCAGTAAGCGAACAACTGTAAAATAGGGCTCAGTGTGCCACAATATTGGCTGTATTAATTCTAGTTGGAATTTTATTTCTCTAGTAACACTCGGCAACTATGTTTGACTTACAGGTGGACACTTTTGGTTCAAAAATTCCAAAATAACTAGTCCCAGCCTAATTCGACCCTGGAAAAAAATAAAGAGATGACTCATGGAAACTAAAGAGCCTTACCCCCCCCCCCCCCCCCCCCCCTTTCTTGGGTTGTTACTCAGAAACAACGTCAAATATCTCCTTGATAAAAAGCCAGGTTTGCATTTTCTAAATTTTAAAATGAAATTACAAGATTTTGTGCTACGGAATATTCCAAAAATCCGTTTCTCAGGAAATTCACTTAGGTTGATTTTGGTTGGGAAAGCAAATATGGGCCCTGTTTACCTTGCGAATAAATTTCGCGAATCAAGATCCCTTTGCTATTTAGATACAAGAACATCTTCGTTTCTCAAATCTTTTCTTGAAACAGTTCAAACAGCCTGAAGCGTTTCAATTTCGCCCACCTTTTCTGCTTTAGAAACGTTTTTTAGCCCAGGATATAACTTAGGTATTGCATAAACCAAAAACATTTTAGGTACAATGAGGTAAGTAGCAGTTACACTTATCTGGAAGGCTATTTAGATAATAAGTTTTTTCTGCACAATTTATAAGAAAACTATTGGATATTTAAATGTTCTGAAATATAATATGTCTTTTTAACGATCGAATTATTTTTCTCAACAAAAAATTTGTCCGAAATTAACCAATCGTAAAATCACCACACAGCCAGTTAATTTCGGCCGTTAAAAAGACACATTAGATTTCAGAATATTTAAATATCCATGCAATAGTATCCTATGCAGAAAAAAACGTAAACAAACACGACTGGCTAGATGCCCTTACCGTTTAATGATTAAGAGGACGCTATACCTGACGATGCATTTTTTGCCACCCATAAGATTAACATTGCGAGCGTCGATTCATTTTCATGGTTTACCCTTGGTTGGAAAGACACAAAAGTTTGCCTGTACCTAGCCCTAACAATGTTCTAGAGGGAGTGTTCGAAGCAGATTTCCCAATTTCTCACTGGTTTCTTTTATTCCAACTGTTTTGCAAATGCTAGCATCGCATACCTCAAGAAAAGTGCTGTATCTCGAAAACCAGTGAGAAATTGGGAAATCTGCTTCGAACACTCCCTAGAGTTAGGGCTAGGTATAGGCAAAATTTTGTGTCTTCCCAACCAAGGGTAAACCTTGAAAACGAATCGCCGCTCGCAATGTTAATCTTATGGGCGGCAAAAAATGCACCGTCAGGTATAGCGGACCCTTAAGCCAAGCAAGAATAAGAGGAAGGGAAATAAGAGAACTCAGGTTCTCGCCCAGCTTTGCCCGGATTTTTCCTTTCACCGGCTGGGGGAAAACTCGACTGTAGGGCATGATTCCGACCAAAATATAATGTTTCATAAAAAAAATCTATTCCACAAAGAATCCTTCCGACTTCTGCACATGATGTAGTTTGAAAGCAATCATCCACAACCAGCGAGCAAACCTTATTTGCTTCTGCATGGCCAGGCACAGAAATACTCTCAACTGTCCGGAAACCTTCTCAAAAACTGATATGGAACACAATAGGGGGCTCAACCACGTAGAAAAGGTACAGGAGCCTTTGAGCACAAGCTGACTATCCAAAAAACATTCCCGTTTTTTACATTCTCGCTACCCAAAATGGTACCCAAAAGTTTTTTTTTTCGTCGAAAATTCGAAATCGAAATCCTGACGATTTACGCTCTAGCGCCTACACCGTTGAACAGATTTTGATGAAATTCGGTGTGCACCGGTATAAAATGAAGAGTCATTGATACTTTTAAGGAAATTTAAAGAAAATTAATGAAACAGTAGTTTTCACCTAAAGAACCTCGAAGATTTTTTTCATAAAAATTCATTTTCTGCGCCTTCATAGTTATAATACTCCGGTAGCGGAATATCTTGGAAAATTCAGCTGAAAAGTGCCTCTTCGGAATATGGAAAAGTTCATTTCGACCAGTGTCAAACCCTTTATTTATCAAAAACACAAAGGGCTCAGCACTCCATGCCCACTCGCTGATACGTAAAAACAATTTCCCCCCAGTCAAAACAGATAGGATAAGACAGATGGCGGTATGGGGGGGGGGGGGGGGGTGTTTTTTGAGTTTCACTAGGCTCGACATGCTATCACTGATCCTATCAATCATTTCCATATGTACACCCTTTGAGTCAGATGACATTTTGGCGCGCATTCACGTTTTGATCAAACGACCCAAATGTCACTTTTTCCATTTTTTACGAAGTTTTTTCATTTTTGGGATTGTTTTTCATTGCCATCGTTTTCGGAAAATAATTTTCCCTTCAGTATAGTTAAGAGGACGCTATACCTGACGATGCATTTTTTTGCCGCCCATAAGATTAACATTGCGAGCGGGGATTCATATTCAAGGTTTACCCTTGGTTGGAAAGACACAAAATTGTGCCTGTCCCTAGTCCTAACAATGTTCTAGGGAGTGTTCGAAGCAGATTTCCCAATTTCTCACTGGTTTCTTTTATTGCAACTGTTTTGCAAATGCTAGCATCGCATACCTCAAGAAAAGTGCTGTATCTCGAAAACCAGTAAAAAAAATGGGAAATCTGCTTCGAACACTCCCTAGAACATTGTTAGGGCTAGGTACAGGCAAAATTTTGTGTCTTTCCAACCAAGGGTAAACCTTGAAAATGAATCGCCGCTCGCAATGTTAATCTTATGGGCAGCAAAAAATGCACCGTCAGGTATAGCGGACCCTTAACAGAAAATCTAAATTTCAACAACAGGAAGTTTATGGAAACTACAATACGTTAACTCATCTATAAGAGGACACTGTTGGATATTCAGTGTTCTGAAATATAATATGTCTTGTTGGCTAACTGATGATTTTACTATTACTCAATCGTAAAATTACAGCTAGCTTCTGGCGTTAGAAAGACATATTATATTTCAGAGCATTTCAATATTGAACCGTTTCCTCAAAAAATACAAAGAACAAACCATTCTGCTGCCACGTTTTTCTCAGACGTTAGAGATCCATATCTAATCCCACTCTCATCGTATTCAAGTAAACATTACAAACAAGCCAAAAAAAATTAGTTAGTATCTGAGTACGTGTAGCAGAGGAAAAAGTTTTGTATGTGAAACCTCCTAAGGAAAACTAAAATAAAACAAATGTAGACATGTTTTTTCGTAAGCTAAACACTGATTACTGCTTAGGATAAAAGTGGGTTTTAATTTGTGTAATGGAGTGTTTGCTGAATCCAGCAGCTTTGTGTAAGAATCCTTTGGCTGTAGCTATCTCCCCTTTTGCAAAGAATACCCCATGCGTTTACACTGGGTGAGGTTTTCTAACTTCTTTGTAAGAGAATGTGTTTACATATATGTGAGTTTAGTGCCGGCTTAAGGGCGAACATACATTCGCTATTTGTTTACTTTTTTATACTTCAAACTTTGTGACGAAATTATTGGATATTTAAATGTTCTGAAATATAATATGTCTTCTTAACGTCATAAATTATGAGGCTATGTTGTGATTTTACGATCAAGTGATTTTTGTCAACCAAAAAAAATTGTCCAAAATTAACCGATCCTGAAATCACAGCATAGCCTCATAATTAACAACGTTAAAAAGATATATTATATTTCAGAATATTTAAATATCCAATAATTTAAGTACATAGTAAACAAATAGCGAATATATGGTGGTCCTTAAGGGCGGCTATACGCAGTCTTGTTTGTTTACATTTCTTTCTGCACATTTTATGAGGACACTATTGGATATTTAAATGCTCTGAAATATAATATGTCTTTTTAACGGCCGAAATTAACAGGCTGTGTCGTGATTTTACGATCTGGTAATTTTGGAAAAATTTTGTTGACAAAAATCACTCTATTGTAAAATCACAACACGGCACAACAATTTCGGCAGGTGAAAAGACACATTATATTTCAGAACATTTAAATATCCAACAGTTTCTTCAAAAAATGGTCGTAAAAAACGTATGAAATGCACCTATATTCTGAGGGATTATCCACTCCAGGAATCTCGTTGGGAATTTCGTTGAAAATCTCAGGCAATCATTGGAAATCTTTATGAAATCTCAGGGAATCTTGGAAATTTCTTGAGTAGTTAACCCTTCGGGGTGCGTCTTTCCACGAATCTCAGGAAATCTTTGGAAACCTTCATGCAATCTCAAGCAATCTCTGGAGTGGTTACCCCTCGGTATATTCACCTAGAAGAAAGAACAGAAGAAGTATGCGGAAGCTGATGGTGGGAAGCAGAGGATGCACAGACCACACGCGATGGAAAAGATTCATCAGTTCAAGAGAAGAGGGATTTGATGAAGTTCGGGCGGACAGTTCGCAAAAAACTTGAAAACGCCACCGACGTCTAAACAGTGCCGGCCCGGAATGTTTCGCATCGTCCTAACGACTATTTGAGTGGACGCTCCATTTCAAATTACTGACCCACACCCTAATCATTCTTCCATTTTGGTGAATTTTTTGGGAAATTATGCTGCTGAGAAATTTTTTAATTATTTTTAGGATTCTTTTTGGTGGTGATAGTTCTTTTGATAGTGCGTCGATTCAAGGATTCCGGCTTGTGTCCTGAGAGGTCTGTGTTCAAATTCCCATGTAAGGAAATTTTCCGGCCGCTCCAATTTGGATTCAGGAAAACTCCTGTAGTGTCATATCCAACCTCGTGTTCTGAGCGTTTGATTCCCGTTGAAGGCAAATTTTTCTCGCTTCTGATGGCATGGATACTAGACTCCTTATCTACATCCTTATCTTTATCTATATACAATCTCGTCTAGAATAAAAACTGCAACTGCACTGGTCGGTGGGGATATTTCCACACTATGGCTATTTTTGTCAGAGCAAGAACTCCACTTCCCCTCCAGAAATTAGTAAATAAATAAGTAAAAGTAAGCTACGTGTACAAACAGCCTCGATAGCCGAGTGAACTAAATAGTCGACTTTTGAGGAACAGTGAGAGCCGGGTCACCGGTTCGATCCCGATCCTACCAAAAAGTTTTTCTGCTCGGCATTCACCTCTGATATGTTCAGCATGTCAAGTGAAATGTATATCCAGGCTATGGTGGTTCGGAACCCACCTAAAACTTTAAGTCCCCATCGTTTACTCGATGGCTGGGGAGCTGGTATTTGGTAGTGCTGCCAGCTGAGCACAATGGATAGTTTTCGAAAACGGTCTAGTTGCTGGGCTTGTCCCCCCAACCCTCAGCTATTATAAGCTACGTGTACAATCTATAAGATGCCTCAGAAAATGTAGATTATAACAGTTCGAGTTCATGATCTTTCACAAAGAGTAGGCAGCTTGTGGAATAATATTGTATAATTTAGGATCTTTCATTTTCTTCTTTGGTAGTGGCGGGGCACCGCCGTGCCTTCTTCCTCAAAGCATCCCAAACAAACCACCAAACAAAAACCACACCACCACTCTCAAATTCTTCGAACAAACCAAAGTAGCGACAGGTATCTACCTAATTTATGGATTACTCCATTAATGAATTGAAAAACATTTTGATGATTGGAAAAGAAATGTTACAACTCGACCTCTCTTCCAGAAAACAGCTTGAGAGCTACAAAACAAAACAACAAAACAGTAGAAAGAACAAAACTGAAAACAGTGAGACGACAATGAAATGGACAGGACATCCATTCAGGTATCCTCAAATCTTGTATCATCATCTACTGACTTCAAATGACTTGTTTTCCTTTCATTCCACATTTTCATGACCATCATGATGTTCTCTATCCTCATCCTCATTCACCCCTAGATGTTCAGAACCAGCAATCAAAACAGTTACTTCCGGATGAGAGGCCATGACTATCTTTAACTGAGACCCCAACTCCTGAGTTGTTACAGTTACATCCACTACTTTCTCCTCACTTAACAAATTAAATTGTTCGGCTGCAGCAATGAGTTGCTCCTGTCGCATCGAATTAAGTACCTGAATAAGTGTGTATTGATTTTTCTCCGATTCCGACTTCTTAGAAGAAATAAATAAAACACCTTTCTAACTGACTTCCCTTCGAAAGTATTCAAAATTTTTGGCGCGAAGTCAATCGATATTTTTATAACTCTTTGATTAAATCGAATATTAAGTTGGTGTCTCTGAATAACAACTTTCAAATTCTTTCCAGAACGTGAACCAGTTGTCCAAATAAACAACAAATTACTTTCACAATCAAAATACATACGAAGGCTAGCGGCCTCCTACCACTACCATAAATACCTGAAAAATAAAAGATCAAACAATACAACACGTACATACAACCTGCAATGGGGAATCATAAATTCTATTTTCTGTGCTTTGCTTACCTATTAATTCAATTTATAGACAACTGGTCACAGAGAACACTAACCAGGATTATAAATTAAATTCGTAAATGAACTTTATGACGACAAAGATAATAACTCATAAAACTCGTCATTTACACATAGGCCAACATCACTAAGAAAACTTTTCCTACTATCACTTCTGGGAAAAATTTTCAACTTTCTTCCAAACCTAGGTACCCCACTAATTCACATATGAATGACCACAAAGAATAATAGTCAAACAAACCTGTAAAATAATACTATGACACCAAAGCAAAATCATGTCATGTTATTTAAAAACCCAACCGGGTACCTAAGCATGCAAGATACAAAGCTCCCATTAAAAGTCTCCATAAAAATTTCGAACATTGGACCAAAACTACATTTTTGTTTTAAAGAAAAATCCTACCTATACAAAACCCCTAACAAAAAGAATGTTCCCACGTAGCTGTAGATAGAAGAGAAGCAAAATGCACATACCACGAAGATGAAGATCCATACCCATCGACAAAGAAAACCCGACGTGCAGAAGATCCCCTCCGGTACATGACTGCATCCATCCCCACATCATAGCCACTGAACAGTCTCTTGCTTACAATCCCAAAGTTTATATATTTATCCCATGCAGATGTAGTACTTCCTCACACAAACTTGCCTTTGACCGACGTTGGGCCGCCATTTATAACAGTTCGAGTTCATGATCTTTCACAAAGAGTAGGCAGCTTGTGGAATAATATTGTATAATTTAGGATCTTTCATTTTCTTCTTTGGTAGTGGCGGGGCACCGCCGTGCCTTCTTCCTCAAAGCATCCCAAACAAACCACAAAACAAAAACCACACCACCACTCTCAAATTCTTCGAACAAACCAAAGTAGCGACAGGTATCTACCTAATTTATGGATTACTCCATTAATGAATTGAAAAACATTTTGATGATTGGAAAAGAAATGTTACAAGATTAAAAAACGTCAACGGTATTGTCTCGACAGCCTTAAAGAGAAGAAGGTTTTAGGGTAAAAAATAGAGGAGTATCGTGGGGGGCCTGTGGGACCCCCCACACGTGAGTGGCTTCATTGTAATGCCACTAATCGCCGTCTCTATACTGCGTTTTAATTGTTTTAATCTGCAACCAATCAGCCCAAACCTGTTGCACTTTCCCAGAGACAATGCCTAGGTGGTTGTCTTTAAAAGAACATTGAGAGCCTGGTCTCAGGTTCGATTCCAATCGTATCAAAATATTTTTTGATCGGCATTCACTTGTGATATAAACTTGATAGTTTCCATGGTAATTGTAATACTTCGGGCCCGATTACACCTTACAAAAAATATATGGTCATAATATTATATGATCCTATTTTTTTAGTATCATAAAATTTTAGAAAAACTGTAATACACATAACAATAAAATTGTGATCATATTTAGCAGAGATGCCAACTTGACGTGGTAAAAAATAAAATTCCGTAGATTTTTAGGGGCCTTTTTTGAACCGTTTTAGGTTAAATAATTTCTGCTATATTCTTTAAATTAATCGTTATATAGAAATTCGTACTCCTCCACATTTTCTATTAATATACGGGTCATTTCCATTCCACTTTACCTCAGCCGCCATTTTCAACGGACTGACCCAACAACAACAAACACTTCGCAGCATAGAGGAAGGTAGTCGCAGTAGTTATGATACAATTTGTACCGGCCGATACAAATTGTATCATAACTGACTCAATTCACTTTACACCTTACAATTTTTCTTGATCATATTTTTACTTTCTCGCCCGTATGTAATACATGGGCTGAGAAAGTTATGTCTTCGTGCAAAATTTCGAATTTGAGATTTTGGGTTTCCCATGATCCTGGAGGTCCCCCGAGTCCAAAAAAGTGGTTTTTAAAAAATGTCCGTCCGACGTATGTCAGTCTGTCGCGCAACTGGACGTCACACCGTTCGTCCGATTTTGCTCAAATTTGGTATGTAGGTACCTAATGTAAATATCTGGAAATGTTTTTTGATAAATTTTGATAACTCAAAAATTGCGCCTGCTATGGTCAAAAAAAGGCAAAAAATCGTGTTTTTTGACTGTTAAGAAGGGCTGGAAGCTACGTATATCAAGTTGGAACCTTGAAAATTTGCGAAAGTGTTTTTGAATAGATGCTTTTAGGTCTTTTACAATCACTTCGAGGTGGGCCAATAACTTGGCCCAGTTTTGGCCCAAACGCGTTGGTCGTCACTCCGGTAGCACTTTTCGATCGATTTCAATAAAAATTGGTAGGGAGGTGTACTTTAACCTAGTTTCATGTTTTACCGAACGAAATTTATCCAACATAATAATTATGGCCAATATTGGCATTATCGTAGGAAAATTTTCCAAAAATGGAAATCGCGTTTTTGATTGGTTCAGACGGATTTGCAACAACCCTAATCGACAGATTTCCTTGAAAATTGGTGAAAGTGGTCTCAGATAGATGCTTCAAGGTCATTTGCAATAGATTTTCAATTACTTGAAAATTAAGGCCGTGACATGGAAAATAGAAAACACGTACTTTGCGCGTCGAACGACACTTCACCATTTGACGGATATGTTTGAAATCCAGTGAGTAGGTGCCTAAAATTATTGTCCAGTGTATGGCAAAATATTTTTTAGAAAAAGTTAAAATTTTGGTCCAAAAAAAATAAATTACGTAAAAAAAAATCAAAATTTTCGATACCGCTGGCGTAAAAATTGCGAGAAAGTCAAGTGCGATCATATGATCATATGATCATATTAGGATTGGAAATTGTAAGGTGTAATCGGGGGCTTCGACATTTTTAAACGAAGAGAGAAAATAACTTAGCACTTGTCTAGTTGCTGGCATTCGCCGGCTGGAGGAAAACTCGACTCAGTATTCCAGCAGACCCTCTTACCGCCACGTAGTTTCTTGTCAGTTATTATAGAACGCTTGCCGTTCAGAACAAAAAGTTTTTTGTCAGCTGTAAATCTAAGAAACTGGAAAATAAAAAAATTGTTTGGGGAGCTCAGAAAGTAATATTTTAGGGGATGGGCTCCCTAGACAACTCAGAAATTGCAAGGTTCGTGAAAATGACATGAAGGGAGGTCGTGGAGGGCATTCCAAACCTGAAACAACCAAACTTTTCCCTTTTTCTCAGTTTTTTTCTGAAAAGTTGGAGGCGTTGTACCGAACTCAATGGCTCCGCTGCATTCCCAGCGTTATTGGGTCACCCTACAAAACTTGTTATTTGTTGCCTCTTATTTTGACTTTTAATGTTAAGTTTGGACATTTCGCTATTTAAATTTTCTGAAATATAATATATGTCATTTTCACGGCCAAAATTATTCGGCTGTGTTTTGATTTTACGATCGGTTAAGGGTCCGCTATACCTGACGGTGCATTTTTTGTCGCCCATAAGATTAACATTGCGAGCGGCGATTCATTTTCAAGGTTTACCCTTGGTTGGAAAGACACAAACTTTTGCCTGTACCGAGCCCTAACAATGTTCTAGTGCGTGTTCGAAGCAGATTTCCCATTTTTTTACTGGTTTTCGAGATACAGCACTTTTCTTGAGGTATGCGATGCTAGCATTTGCAAAACAGTTGCAATAAAAGAAACCAGCGATAAATTGGGAAATCTGCTTCGAACACTCCCTAGAACATTGTTAGGGCTAGGTACAGGCAAAATTTTGTGTCTTTCCAACTAAGGGTAAACCTTGAAAATGAATCGTCGCTCGCAATGTTAATCTTATGGGCGGCAAAAAATGCATCGTCAGGTATAGCGTCCTCTTAATTTCGGAGTGGTTTTTTGTTGACATAAATCAATCGACCGTAATAAAAAGTATCCAATAGTTTCCTCATAAAGCGTGCAAAAAAACGTAAACAAGTAGCGATGTATGTTCGGTAGGAAAGTCCAGTAGATACGCAGTATTTAGTAAGCAAACGTCTGACTCAGCAATCGAAAAACCAAATTCGTTCGTTCTAACCACAATTCGATATAAGGACTAGACCACAGGGGGGCTGGCGCTCAGCAGTACTTCGCTATGAATTTCCCCATCACATTGGTGCATTAAAAATATATTGCGGTACATTGGGGGTGGAAATGGGGAGGAGTACGCAGGCAGAATAACTCGGGGGTTCCGCGTGATGGCTCATAAAACTGCGAATGGCGGTTGGCTGCCCTGCTAGCGCTTACAGCACCTTATTTGGATTTAAAGGCTTCAAGGAGTCCGTAAATATATCCAAAATAGCAATAAAACCCGAGAAAAATGCTTTCTGGGGTAATGTGCGAACGTAAAGTATAAAAACTTTCGTATATATTTTTTCTTGACCATATTAAGGGCGTTCTCACCGTGATCCAGTAGAAAAACATTATACTGGCACGACTGAGGTCCTGGGTTCGAATCCCGGTAGCAGCAATTTTGTATTGGTAGCATGGATGTCACACCAAATATTCATTTGGCTTCGGCCGACTATCAGTTTGATTAATTAACATCTGTGTCTGTATAGGTATAAGTACCAATAGGTGCTTGGGTGTTATGTCTTTTTAACGTCAGAAATTAACTTTCTGTGATTTTTGTCAGTAACTAGAGAGAAAGTAAAAAAAAATTGTCCAGGCCGGTAGAAAAATTCCAATATAGCCAGTTAATTTCGAATGTTAAAAAGCCATATTATACTTCAGAACATTTAAATTTTCTATAGTTTCCCCATAAAGTGGGAAGAAAATTTATTCTCCTACCACGTGTTCGACGATTGTGAATTTTATCTCAGTTTAGGAAAAAGGAGCTTTCGAGCTATCTCAGTTACTTAACAACAGTTAAGTAACAAAGTAAGTAACAGGATAAGGCCAATGGAATGCTTTGGAGGGGAACACAATTCCGAGTGAGAGTTGGGGGGGAGGGGGGTTAAGGTATCTAATGTGGAAAAGGGTTTCGGATTTCGAGAGGCGATGAATACAGCAGCGCTAAAAATACCCCCCCCCCCCCTGCCCCCTGCAGAGCCTTTTGTGTTGCCCTTTCTTTCTGGTCGGGTGGTCACTGCCGACCGGCCTAGGGGCTAATGGACCTCAGCACCCCCAACCTTCATCATTGAGATCTGCAGAGTAGTTACCAAAGAGTGGTGCTGCAACAACAACCTTGATCTGTTAATTGGAAAAATCGTCGATAGTTAAGTGGCAGTTAGCGGAGGTCGTAAGCTAAATGTTAACCTAACCTCCATCTCCACAGCCCGCCCTCAGGGTCCATGTTAGTATTTATTAGAGTCCTCCATAACCAACAACAACAGCAAGAAATATTTCCTAGCTTTATCTGCACAATAACAAACTGGTGAAATCGCCCCTAAGCGCCATAAACAAGTCATTACCACCCCCAGACACCCCTATAGCCTCCGACACATAAATACCACTACATACACGTCAACTTCAGGTATACGTAATTTAAGAGGAAGGTATACCTTTGTGTACCTGCGACTCACATAGCTGAGCAGCGGGGCCATTACTCTCCCACGTCAGCTATGTCCCTGTGCTGACGGGCTAGGGGTGACTACGGGTGCATCCCTTAGGATCTACCCCCTACCCTTTTTTGGTCCCGAGGGTCCTCTCCATCAGCATCCGTCAGCTGTGTACCGTCCTCCACAAGTCTGAGGGAGGGCAAGGGGGGTTACGGGTGGAAGCGGATTATTATGTTTTTGGGAATATCAGCACTTAAGAATTTGCTATTTGTTTACGTTTTTTCTGCATACTTTATAAGGTATGTACGTTCGGTCTTAACAATTGCGCCAAACTTTCCGGATATGAAGTGATGACGGAAATAGAAAAAGAATCAAGAAATGGGTAATCTCTCTGACCCAGTTTCGAAGTTAAGAAAGCAATAAAACTTTCTCCAGGCAAAACAACTGGATAAAATCAATAAACAAAGTCTATTACTTGAAGTAAATAAGAATTAAGTGAACACATTAATAGCACTGACTGCAAACGAAATGTAGCAATCAGTCTGTGAATTTTATCGCGAATGTAAACAGAGAAAAGACGAATCCGAAAGAAAAGGAGAAGAAACTGGAACAGTCTGCAGCTTCAATTAAACCCGGTTCCAGTCCCAGTCAACATTGGAAAACTCACCCGAATCCAGTGGCGGCTAGTCCAGCTCAGTCTTGGATAAGAAGAGCTATGTCAGTGATATCCAGGGGTGGACAGACTACACAAATGTCAATTGTCGCTGCTAAACTCTTTTAGATCATTGTGACCCCTTCTTCTTAAGTCTACTTCTTGTTCTGGACAAATTATAATCTTGGGAACCCTATGTTTTTTAGAATAATGTGTGTACGTGTATTAAATTACTTTTTAAAGTCTACTTTAGTATACATTTAAAGTTCACTTTAGTGAATTTTTAAAGTTCACTTTAGTGAATTTTTAAAGTTCACTTTAGTAAATTTTTAAAGTTCACTTTAGTAAATTTTTAAAGTTCACTTTAGTGAATTTTTAAAGTTCACTTTAGTGAATTTTTAAAGTTCACTTTAGTGAATTTTTAAAGTTCACTTTGGTGAATTTTTAAAGTTCACTTTGGTGAATTTTTAAAGTTCACTTTAGTGAATTTTTAAAGTTCACTTTGGTGAATTTTTAAAGTTCACTTGAGTGAATTTTTAAAGTTCACTTGAGTGAATTTTTAAAGTTCACTTTGGTGAATTTTTAAAAGTTCACTTTAGTGTCCCTTTTAAAGTCCACTTTAGTGTCCTCTTTATAGTCCACTTTAGTGTCCTCTTTAAAGTCCACTTTAGTGTCATCTTTAAAGTCCACTTTAGTTACTCATATCCAAGAGTGAGGGGGACTATAGTGTGAAACGGTAATTTCTTGTAGTAGAACTCATTTACCGTTCTAGAATATGGTTCTGTTTTAAGGAGCACTTAGAGGCGGGTGACACTGGTTCAATCCCCATCATATCCAATGTTTTTCTGATCGGCATTCACCAATGAAATTTACCTATATCGAGGCCCACCTAAAACTGCAGGTCCCCGTCGTAATCTAACACGATGGGTGGGGAACTGATATTTGGTAGTGCTGCCAGCTGAGCGCGATGGATAATTCTTGAAATAGTGTATTAGCAATTGATAAGCACGAGCCGCCACTGGTGGAGCTGGAGTCAGCATCGGGAGAGCTCACCCGAACTCCTAACTAGAAATGTTCGCTTGAGGCATTCAGCTCCATGCTCCCGACCTGACATGCACGACTTCTTGACATTCTACGTTTTCTCTCGAAATTGTCATGAAATATTTCCTGGTTGTCTTATAGCTGTAGGGGTTGATAATGTTCCCTTTTGTAAATTTACTCATTTTCAAGTTAGGGAATATTAAAATTTGTTAGCTATCGTCAGGGCCGCCCACAGCGTTCGCGGGCCCCAATGCGGACCACTCCCGGGCAATACTTTGGAAAAAAATCTGGGGGCCCGCGGGCCCCTTCGGGGCCCCGGGCCCCAATGCGCCGCGCATTACCCGCATTATGGAGTGTCCGGCCCTGGCTATCGTCATACGTGCTGAGGTTATATGAAAAGGCAGTTCACCTCCAATATTTTCTAGCAATGCTTTTTAAGTATTTCAGAGCCTTAGAACTGTCTTGAAAATAATTTTTACTTTCTCGCTAGCCATATATGGCGAGAAAGTATTGTTTTCCTGCAAAATTTCGAAATTGAGATTTTAGGTTTCCCATGATCCTGGGGGTCCCCTGAGTCCAAAACAGTAGTTGCTGGAAAATGTCTGTCCGTTCGTCAAATCCAGGCTCTAGAGATCGTTCTTAATTTGCTTTTCTCGATTGCAAAATCACAACACAGCCTGTTACTTTCGTGTGCAAAATCACAACACAGCCTGTTACTTTCGTGTGCTAAAAAGACACACTATATTTCAGAACATTTAAAAATCCAATGGTGTCCTCATAAAGTGTGCAGAAAAACACTAAACAAATAGCGAATGCATGTTCGGTCGTAAGCATCAAGGAGTCTCGGTGTCTGGATTAAAATCACGACCTTAGGAATATTTTACTTCTCTAGATTTCACCCAGCCGGTGATGGCCAGGTCAGTCTCATAGCGCAGTAAGCTAATTTATTATGTTAATCTTTTGGGTAGCTGAAATGCATCATCAGCGAAAGCTCAGCCTTAACTACCCCCACCCCCCACCCCGCTACAGATGAGAATTTTAAATATTTACGTCCTGTGCTGACGTAATCCCTTTACAGGTAATGAGCAGCAGCAGCCACTAACAACAGGGATCAGCATTATGGCGCATCAACTTTAATGCTCCTGTTACGTCACTATTACGATATTACCCTGGCATTACTGTTACCCTCAGTATGCTTTTCCCCAGTTACACCAAAAGCTTTAGTGGAGGTTATGGGTAAAACCCCAAGCTTGAACCCTGTGTTCAAATCCTGATCCCAAGAGTTTTTTGTTACTCTAAAATTTTGATTATTTGGAGTATGATATTGTAAAAAAATCTTTACCTCAAGAAATGACTGGCTGACAGTTTTTCTATTATCGGAATGTAGATTCTGACCACTAAATAAAAAGTTATTGTTATTATTTATTATACACTCTAGGTTGGTGTGAGAGGTGAAAGTGACGTAATCATTGGTAACTTCTGCTAAGCTCCGTATATCTTCTACTACCTATATCTAATTGGAAAATATGTTATTGTTTTGATATAATATGGAACCAAAAGTGACGTAATCTGACAAGGACTCAGCTACTCAGTAGTCTGTAGCTTCCACTCGTTATATAGAGATTTTTTCGTTATAGAGAGTGTTGTTATAAAGAGGACATCTGTCAAATTCTCTCAAGCTGGAACCTACAAAACTTGAAAATCAAACGAAATACCTTTTGAGTCAAATAAATCAGTGCAACCAATGTCCCTAAAAGGCTGAAAATCAGCGAGAGGATTTCCTGAAAAGGCAGATTGACAGACTAGCTTTGAGAAGGACAGAAGGCAACAAGCTGCGACAACTGGCGGCCTCTTTGATCCCTAAACTAATGAACCTCGGCACTGGCTTAAGGCTGTTTGCCTGTTTGGAGGACTCGGCAGCGGTTGAAAGAAACATCCGGACTGTTGACTCAGCTGCTGCTGCTGACCATGCCTCCAGACCTCTATTTTCCTTCATAGCTGCCTCTTCATTGCGGTCTCTTCCTTGTCATAGCTGCGCCTCTTCATAGACGCCACTTCATAGCCATTGCTGTCGCTTCATAGCTGCCTTTTCTTTTTTGCCTCTTTAATTTTACTTCATGGCTGCCTTTTCATAGTTACCTCTTCATAACTGACTCTTCACAGCAGCCATTTCACATACTAGTTAAGAACCCACCCAAAACTGGAGCTGGTATTCTGCAGTGCTGCCAGCTGATCATGACGGATAATTCTTGAAATGTTGCTGGACTGCCCGCCCCCCTTCCACCCCTCTACGTAATGAAAGGGTTGCCTGAAGAGCTTGCTAAACATTTCGCTGAAAAGGCTGAGCTCATAAAGGCTCACTGAAGGTTCTCATACTCAGTTAAGTGGGAAATTTTACTTCCTTTTTGCTGAAATAATTCTACCATTTATTTTGTAAGCATCACACCTTTTTTGAGTGGCTACTGGGTAGGTATTTCCTTATTATCCAGGACTCTCGACCATCAAAACCTGGAAAGCTTCGATATTTCAGGACGAGAGGTTAACCACTCCAGGAATCTCATTGGAAATCTCTATGAAATCTCAGGGAATCTTGTTTCACAACGAAAGTGAAATCACAAAAGTACATCTTTCCACGAGAGAATGTCAGGAAATCTTTGGAAATCTTCATGCAATCTCAGGCAATCTCAAGCAATCTCTGGAGTGGTTACCCCCTCGTTTAAGGACTATACTGAGTCTTCTATAACTTCGTAGCTATTTAATTACAAGAGAATAAGCAATCGATCACTTATTTCCCTAATAGAACTAAATATTGCACGGATTCCCCTCCTAAGGGTGCGTCCCACCATGCCCATTCAAAATTAAACTGGGCATGGTGGGACGCACCCTAAGTCATTTATCATTATAAATCATCGAAATAGCAATGCATTGTACCCTAAGCAAGGAATGCAGAAAATGACCAAAATTCATGGGCCTAGCACAATTTAGCGTGGACAATGTGAAGAATGGCACGCGGCAACAATAAGCCCCTAAATTTTGGGCCCCGAAAATTCCGAAATAACCAATTTCAAATTTAATAAATTGGCGGGAAACAACGTTGAGGGTGGGGGGTCACGTGATGTGATATCCGAGATACCTCACCTTGGTTTATTAATTTTCCAACAAAGGGATGGTTACGTCATCACACTTTATATACACCCCCTATCAAGCTCATAGCAAGCAGCCGCGATAGCAGTTAGGTATATGGTCTTTAGAGGAACACAGGTTCGAACCCAATCCTATCAGGATTTTTCTGTTCGGCATTTTGCTGAAAATTGACAAAATTCGATCACAATAATTCTATTTCTTTGAAGTAACAAGTATTAATTTTTTTAGTTCAAAATTTTCGGAGAACCCCTATCATCTTTACAAGCGAGGGGGGAACTAATCCAGAGATTCCTTGAGATTCCATAAAGATTTCCAAAGATTCCCAACGATATTCATAGAAAGAAGCAACCCCGAAGGGGTAACCACTCCTAAAAATTTCCAAGATTCCCTGAGATTTCATAAAGATTTCCAATGATTCCCAACGAGATTTGCAACGAGTGGTTAACCCCTCGTTTACAAGTTTCAAGGTACCTAAAGAATGCTATAGGTTTTCCGGAGTACCGCAATGGAAGAATAAATTTTTTTTTGTAATTTGCGAAGAACAACATAGGGACTGTACGGGCGGTGTAACCTATTTCCCATGAGACACAGAATACATACGCCGCCGTTCCCCGCCTCACTCCGAGTTCCAGGGGGGGGAGGCCAAACCCAAGTTTGAATTTTTAATGGCCCACTCTGTATCATACAATAGTCTCCACTCAATGAAAAACCGCTGAGCCCACCTGCGACCAAGGGCTGTTTGCCTTTCAGGTTCCAGTCCAGGGTTGAAAGATTTTTTTTGGGTGAGTCCTGCCTTTCCCTAAGCCCTGATCTTGGTCTTTACCGGCTGGGGGAAAACTTGACTGTTGGTTTTAGCAAATCTGCAACGGGCCAACTATGACCAGAGTTTGATTTTGAGGTAGAAGTAGGGTATAGTCAATCGGAATTACAGAAGACTCCAACAGCAGTGTTCAGCAAAAGCGCAGTTACGAACTTAACCACGAGAAATAAACGTAACAAGCAATTTGAGGAATTCATACACGAAGAAACTTAACTACTTAAGAGAAACTTCATTGAAAACATTCAGTGAAGAGTTAAAAATTGGCTTAAGCTCGTCTTTCACGTTCGCTTTGGCTTTGCGACAATAACGACCGACTTGACGAAGTATAAAGCAGTAAGCTCCTTTAGATTTGATAATCACTACAAAGACTTGAGCGAAACTTGCTAAGTCCAGATTAAATATTAAACTGAAATATTTATTTAGGAAATATTTTTGATCCAATTAGTGAGATTAACAATGGAAACCACGAACGGCTTCAGGTAGGAAGGTATAACGTCCGCCATGTTTTTTTTCATTATTTTGTATATTTTTTAATTTGCCGCGATTCTTTTTGAGAAAGAGTTTATTCAAAGCGGATTTTTGGGGCTTCCCCCAGGCATCGAGTAATAATTTTATCTTGAAATTTTGGAGAGAAGCTGGTTTCGGCGGTTTTTGAGGGGGGGGGGGGGGGGGGGAGCGCTTTTACCTACCGCACAAAAGTTTTAAGTGGTTCGCTGAAAACAGAAATGGAACAAACCCTGCAACTAGATCATTTCAAGAATGGGGGATAATCAGTACCTCAGAAAATCACTGAATTATGTATAGGTAGTCTGAGGGCTGACTTAGTTTCTACATTATCGCATTTTAGATTCTGACCACTAAATTAAATGTTATTACACTCTAAAGTGGCCGGATTTTAGGTTGCTATAGGAGGTGAAAATACCGAAAGTGACGTAAGCTTTGGCTACTTCTGCTAAGCTCCGCATCTTCTGCTACCTACACTCTAAAAAAAAAAGGCTGTTTTCTACGTCATGGTGACATAAAAGTACAGATCTGAGAGAATTGTTGTAATGAATGCAGTGCGTTCTCTGTTAGACTACTCAAAGAAACTGACAGCGAATTCTATGTTCAATAAACAGAGATATTTCTATGTTTTTTCGATGTTCTCTGTTTCCCGGACCAAGGAATTACAAGTGTACGCCACTGTACTCATATAACACTACTGAGAATAGTTGCGTGTATCACAGAGATGTAACCACTCGGCACTGAGAATGGTTGCAATGACGACATAGATTCTAAGTTTTCATTGCAAATGACTCGATTATAGTATGAGATGCTACGTCACTGTTTCCTAGTTTCTCAGTTCTGATGCGAAGGTAATCTGTGACAGTACAATAGTTTCTTTGTTTTCAGTGCGGCGTTTCATTGCCATACAGACTGAATTTCTCTGTTTATATCAGTGTAGCGGGGAACGTGAGCATAGATGCTCTGATCAGCCTACCTAAAATCTAAGCCGTGTAGACCTAGTTTCTCTGCTTCCTACTAGTAGTTTCTATGCCCTCTCCTCATACATTCTATGCTATCCTACCGTAGATTCTTTGTCTCCTACGCTCAGTAACTAGGCCCTGCAAGCATAGTACAGCTCCTAAAGCTCTGTCACAGCGACAAAGTATGCTGTAGGGGGAACCACCCCTAGCAGCCCCTGTACCCCCCCCCCCCCTCCGGGGGGTGGTGTAGGGGATGCTGGGTAGTTCCGCCAACCATAGCATTCTCAGCCGCTGCAACGAAGCTCTAGGAACGAAATGCTACCTGAAACAGATGCCACATGAAAAGGGTGAGAACCTGCATCAGTACACAACAAGTAAATAAACTAGATATAGGTACAGCAAATATTTTTTAATCCCATTAATGAAAAATAAGAGTTGTAAGTTAAACGTAGTTGTAAGTTAACAAACGTACAGCTTGAGAGACAACAAGTTATCCACCCACAATTACAACTGAACTAAGGTATCAATTTACAATGATTATACAAGAGACAAAATAGGTTTAAGGCTGCAGGTATAATTCTGTTTTTTTTTTTTAAAGTTTGTTAAGGCTGGGCTGTAGCAGATGGTGCATTTTTCCCGCCCATAAGATTAACACTGCAACATTCGAATTCTTCCTAATTGTTTCCCTTGGTTGGAAAGACTCTAAGTTTCTCCTATACCTAGCCATAGTAATGCTCTAGTGCATGTGGAGAGCAGATTTCCCAGTTTCCATCTAGTTTACGAGATACACCACTTTTCCCATGAAAAAAATTAATTTATGCCTGCTAGCAGTTGCAAAACAGCTGAAATTGAAGAAACCAGGAAAAAATTTTGAAATCCGCTCTCCACATTCACTAGAGCATTACTAGGGCTTGGTATAGGAGAAATTTAGAGTCTTTCCAACCAAGGGAAACAATTAGGAAGAATTCGGAAGTTGCAATGTCAATCTTATGGGAGGAAAAAATACATCACCAGCTAAAGCCCAGGCTTAAGGACCCGCGATTGTGGAAATTTTTCGATACTTAACGTTAAAAAACGTAGGTAAGTATATACCTACACAAACAAACCAGAACTGTGTTTACTTACAGCCTTAATATTTTTTTCTTAAAACTACATTTGTTTCCGGTGGTAAACCGTAGCCAAGGACAACAAGGTTACCTGGGTAGGGACATTGTAAGTTACTGTAAGGAATGAAGAGATAGTTATCAGTACTACTTTCAGGAGGAGTAACCCTAAATGCATTTAAATGTTCATCAAAGTAGTTACCTTCCAGTTTTTGTGCCTTGAATACGATTTCACGATTCTTATAAGTATAAATATTATTTATTATGATAAAATCGACACTGCTATCTTTAAATTCGAATGGTAAGACAGTAGAGGGAGTGAACTTTTCAGATGAGACAGTTACCCATCAATAGCAAATGAAGGGCCAGCAACTGGCACTGGCTGATGGCAAAGAAGCAGTGCCGAATCCACACTTACTGTATTGGACTGTAAATGGCATTTACTGTAATGACTAATGACTTCTGTACGAGTTGAAGAGGCCGTAAAATCTTACACAACCAGGACTTGCACATTTATAACGTGTTACTTGTGGATGAAAAAAATCCATGTGAGATTTTAAACTGCGGAAAGATTTACTCTTAATGTTGCAAGAAGTGCATGGAATGTCCATTGTGGCGGTATGTGGTAATGTAATGTATTTTACCAACCTGATTAATTAAATTTTACATTTATTTCTTTACTTAGTCCCTATAGTGAGCTGCAGGACTAGCTCACGCAAGGGAAGGCTACGCTTGTACTCCATGTCCGACTGGGCAATGATTTTAAAAATTGTTCGCTGCACGACCATATACAATTTTGCTGCAGCGAACGTATATTCCAGGTCAAGTGACCAATATACAGAGAATGTGGCTTTTAGAGCGTCTCTGACATTAGAAAAGTGGTATACCAAAGATTTGTTTACCACTAAATGGTAGTTCGAAATTTCATGAAGTGAGGGTCCTACGGCTACGATGAAAGGCTCCCTGGTAAGTTTGTGTTCCGATAGAGTCTGGTAGCGGTCATCGATGAATCTCTGCAGATCCGTTGGACTTGTCACGTGGCCGATGAAGTGATCTTCATCCTGTAAATACAAATATAAACATAACATTAGGGACCAAAAGACTTCTCGTATTGTTTATTGACTTTGGGAACAACGTCAGCAAGAAGTACCCTCCTCTGCCAGCTATAGCAATTGTAACATCATTTTGTTCAATTTTAGTATAACTTTTTAAATAATTAGCTCGGAATGTTAAATATGCTGGGAGAAAATAAGTTATTATGATTTCAATGTTTGATCTTATAGCCAGTCAGGTTGCACCTTCCTGTCGACCATGTTCATAAGGTGATCTGATTGGTTGTGACCGGAACTTTCACCGGATATCAAATTATTTAAATGGCATTTTTTCTTAAACCCCATTATTTAACATAAAATTTATATTCAAGTAATTTTTAAGCCCCTAAAATACTTTATAAGCATATTTAGGAGAAATTGGAGGGAATCCAATTGTGTGGCCAGGAAAAATGCAAGAAAGAATTGAACGTACCGTCAGCTCCGACTGTTGATCAATTACGACCGAGCTGCTGCTCGCCTGTGCTGGTGTCTGGAATTGGAAAGGTGACAGAGGTTCTTGACACACTTCTTGTGGTGTGTACATCAGCAGCAGCGGAGAAGGTCCCGGCCTAGGCTCATCCTCATTCGGCAGGTGAAATTCGACTTGGTCGGGGTCAGGAGATTCTATTTGGTCGGGGTCGGTAGAATTGACTTGATCGGGGTTCGAGACACTCGACTTCTTTTCACAACGCTGTAAGGACAATAAAATGCGAATGAGTAACTGCATGGTTGATGGTTGGTTGAACTTTCTAGCCACTATAGCACCCATGCTCCCAACAGACACTGGGACTCGAACTTGGGTCTTCCGGGGAGCAAGCCCAACTCGCTACCGACTTCAGGTACCTACTCTGGAGATGCCTACTATACATAAAACTACTACATAAAATAGTGTTGCATTGATACTAAAATGCGGTGACTGAGTTCCCCAGTCATTTTCGAACTGTAGCATAGGTAATTTGTACGACACACAAAGAAACTATGTCAAATTTTCCGTACACTAGGAAACAATTTGATTATACGCGACACAGGACAACATGGCCGCCGGATGAATATTTCAATTTCTAAATAAAATCCAACCCATCCGCGAGAAACTGCGCCATTTCACACATTAAAACTATATTAATACGCATTGCAATACATCAAGGGACATAAATTGGCAAGAAAGGAAAGAAGTGTTGCATTTATGCCTGAAATTATAGATGTGTCTCCAAGGAGACCTACACTGTCATTGAAAAAGGGATTAAAATAGTTTTATCTTCGGTTGTATTACTTACCCAGTAGACGACTCTGTAGGTGGCTGATGTTGTGCTCGGCAAGAAACAACTCTAAATCCAGGTCCATGGCCAACTCAGGCCCTGACATTGTAAGAGGAAGAGAGAAGCCTTTTGGCAACAACAACACAAACAACCTTTCGCCTTGGACGCCACAGTTCGACTGCTGGCTTGAAGTGTGAACTAGAGCTGCGCGACACTAGCGTTTATCCTTTTTTGTTTCTGACACAGAGATTATTATGTCTTTTATTTAAAAAATTATGTGAAATATTTATTATATGTCACTACTGCAAATAATTCTTGTATTCCGAACAAACATTTCACGCGAAAATGCCTCTCTGGAATATTCTATGACGAATGCTCCGCCATCTTCAATCGAATGGCGCGCCAATATATTGGGCAGTAAAAATTGTCATCATTCAGCGTAAAATATCATTATTGTTATTATTATACATAAATATCTAAAACATTCCTGACATATTGGTGTCACTCAATGAAGCATGCCCACAGCATGCTTCGGTGGGGTCTTACCTTCCCTGTACTGGCTAGCCAACAGTGGAACATAACTCATCTGAACCTACACTTTAGGTACCTATTCTACACTAAGTATACTACATACCTACCTGAAAACCATACGAGAAGGAAATCCACTTAAGCTACGGTCAATCATCTGGATATGTCTATTTTCGATACTTCGAAGAGACTTAGTACCTACCTACCTATAGATCTACTTTGTCAGGTTACGTAACGCGCTCCCAACGCTAATACTGATTAAGAAAAATTTGGGTATAGGTATAGTGAACTAAAGAAAGGGCTCTTCGCCTTGTATCACTTTTCATCAGGCTGCTAAGGTGCCTGTGCCAAATATTGCGCAGAAAGGCTCAGCTATTGCACTATTAAGTGTGGAAAAGCTCTAAAACGTAACAGAAATACCTAATTCAGACTGTCAGTTTTCCAATTTTTGATTCTACAAAAAGACGGAGTGGACTAGTACAAGTCTCGTGCCGTACTTATGAGGGAGACTTATGTGGCTTAAACGTTGCAACTCAGCTTTTCACCTCTAGTCGAAAATGTTCATTATGCGCTATTATCGAGGGCGGAACTGTCGTAGGCCTTGGTATTTCTTACTTAGGTAATTTTCTTCACCTCCTAGAGACAAATTAAACCGTAGATCGCTAATTTTGAGGAAACTGGCTACTCCAATCCATACTTCATTTCAAATTTGCGTGTTTCGCGCGCAATTAATAGGAAAACAAACTATGGCGGTAAAACATTGTATTTCAGTGCTGTTCACTAAGATTCTATGTTCTCGCCATCAACAAAAACAATATTGCAGAAATGACGTCACCATGACTCATTAGGTATTACATTTACAATAGTTAGGTACCTACCACTATCACACCTACCTATACCTACCTACCAGTGCACTGATATTATAGTGAGCTGTTTTTTATTTCTATGATGACTGCATTTATTAGTGTCCTAATAGGTATAGGTACTGTGAACTTGTGAAATCCACCCTTATTAGGTAGGTATACCACAGCCACGACGTAACCACCTGCACTTCTCACGCAAATCTACATGTACCTACCTAACATATGTAGGTATGATTTTTATGGACGAAAGAAATGTGTGTATTTATTTCTAAATTATTATCGGCTTATGTATAGGTATACCTACTTATGTATAGGTATACCTACTGCGTACAGGCATCGAACAAAACGGAGTTCAGTGGCGACAGCAACTTAGTTCATATGTGTCTTGGCATACTATAGCCATGATTCCTATGTCAGTCTCACAACAGGAGAAATCGGTCAAATTCAGGTTACTGAGAAAATTTGTTACTTATGGCATCTACATAGAAAAACTTGTTTAGTAATGAACAACAGAGAATTTTCTTTGACAATTTGCCAGAGAACACAAGCAACATTTCTTGGTCTTTCTAACATCGACAAATTTCAGTTTTCGTAACAATGTGTTTTATGTTTACATCGTATTTACAAAGTTTCCTTTGCGAGGGTGACAAGAAATATTTATGTGAGTCACACAGAGACCTATGTCAAACCCTCTATTCACTGAGACTTCTGTCAACTACACACAAAAACGCAAACACCTTGACAAATTTACACATTAACAGAAAACACGCGGTTCTCATTGCAGAAAATTTTCAGGCACCATGACAGAAAACCAACAACTCAGTTATTTTCAATCTCTGTTCGCCCGAATTTCTTTCAGTGTATCTCACTGTAAGCTAACTGTAGGAACCATCAACTAAAGATATCGGTATATCAAAGCCTGACAAGGACACAGCTCCTCTACTGTCTCAATCTATGAAACCGGATCAAAATTTTCAACCCGCTATATCTACGAAGGGAGAAGACCTTTGGAACAAATTTAGGGTTCTACAACACCGCTTAGAAGTCCTTTACCGCGGCTGATATACAGATTCTCCAAATTCGATACAATGGAACAGCCTCATTAAACACCGTGCTCACCTACCAAAACTACCAAATACCAGCTCCCCACCCACCTTGCTATAGTCCAAGTCAGGCTGGGAGCATACCGATTATTCATAATTTCTTGAAGATTTTCAGTTGACGCCGATCCGGATTTGGGTTCCATATCCTACCATACGCTAAAAATGCCAATCTGACCCTGAGCAGATATTCCCTGATCAAGAAGAAGTTTCGATCAGCCCTAGATTTGCAAGAAATTATGAGAAATCGGTACGCTCCTAGCCTGACTTGGACTATACATACGATGGAGCCCCTAGAGCCTCGATCTACCTTTCACTTGACATAGTGGACATACCAGAGGTGAATTCCGATTAGAAAAAGTTGGACAGGATCGGGATCAAACCAGTGCGAACCGGCAATTTCGTTAGAAATCCAAAACTCGACGCCGTTTTTGCGCTATAAATCGAAAACAGTAACAAATGTGAAGCGTCTGTAGGGCGTAATGTTTACGCCACATGTCACAACTTAGGTAAGTTGAATTTCTTTTTCCGCTACAGGTTTTAAGAGGTCAAGTAATCACAAACCATAAAAACAACCCTAAACTGGGGTGAAAAATCATAAAAAGATAGTATTTTCCAGTTTTGTGACCCCAGTAGAAAATGTTACAAGCCATCATGTCGTAAAGAGAAAATGGGGCACCCGCGTCCGGTGCTATATCACAGCCTCCCCTATGTTCCTACATCCCTTACTACCTGAGAGGACCGAGGATCTACTCCTGAGCTGTCCAGATTTTTTTTCTGGTGAGTTTCGCCCAACCCTGGGTCTATCCGGCTCTGGCTCGGGGGAGAACTCGACTGTCGGGTCCAACCTATTACACGAGAAACAGAACTCTGGTTACGTTGAGCAAGTTAACTGTCGAGGAGCTATTCTAGTTCTAATTGTCAATATCACAAAGTTAACAGCGAGTTAAGAACTAATCGCAGTACTAGAATAGCCACTCCATAGTTAAGGGTCCGCTATACCTGACGGTGCATTTTTTGCCGCCTATAAGATTAACATTGCGAGCGGCGATTCATTTTCAAGGTTTACCCTTGGTTGGAACGACACAAAATTTTGCCTATACCTAGCCCTAACAATGTTCTAGGGAGTGTTCGAAGCAGATTTCCCATTTTTTTTACTGGTTTTCAAGATACAGCACTTTACTTGAGGTATGCGATGCTAGCATTTGCAAAACAGTTGCAATAAAAGAAACCAGTGAGAAATTGGGAAATCTGCTTCAAACACTCCCTAGAACATTGTTAGGGCTAGGTACAGGCAAAAGTTTGTGTCTTTCCAACCAAGGGTAAACCATCAAAATGAATCGCCGCTCGCAATGTTAATCTTATGGGCGGCAAAAAAAGCACCGTCAGGTTCACTTAACCAGGGTTAAGTCTTGTGTAACAAGAACTTTAACGTTAAGTTCAGTAAAACTTAGACAGGGGTAGTAAATACCTACTCCGACCCACAACATGGCCCTCGAAATTTCCCTTAACAATTGAAGTACCGTTGTGGGGTTATTTCGGGGAGGGAACATGTAAAAACAAGTAGCGGGGGTAATAAACCGCCCCCTACATTAGGACGGAGGGGGGGGGGGGTTCTTTATTAGGGGTGGCCAAAGCAATGGACTGCGGTCTGGCACGTGGGGGGGACTCCCGCTGGACTTGCCGATTACTACCCCCCGTTTCAACCCCCCTCTCCAACCGATATCCTAGTTTAATTTTAAGGGCTTTTAGTGGTGTTTAAGGGTGCTAAGTGATAATGCTGTGGAGGGAAATTTTGGGGGGTTTGCTGCCAAGTTAATGGGCACTAACGCAGGGAGGTAAAAATTCGTTAGCCATTCTAAAGTGATTTTATTACCTTTATTCCTTTCTCTAGGTACTTATTGTGAGTGATGGAGAAACCAGACTTTAAACCCCTACCTAAGAGTTAATTTATCTTGTAAATAAAATTTTAAGTACATATCACTCCTTGTGAGAATTTATTCAGCTCAATCCGTGTTGTGTGTTTTATTGCCATGGGGAGCACTCTGAGAGGAAGTAGTTATCTCTGATATGTGTATGACAGACTTATATGGGGACCTACAGTTGACAGTGGGCTCTCAAACACCCAAGAGAAAAAATTTCGGCCTGCTGGGGTTTGAACTTTCAAACTCCTATTAATACTCCATGTGACCGAAAAATCTACAAACCAAGGGTCAGCCGCAACATGCAAAAATTATATACAAAGTTTCAGGAACAATTTCCGAAAAACCGCCACAATGGTTACCCACGAAAACCTAACATTTTCAAAACTACCCCAACCTGAACTGAGTATTTTCCGGAGTAAAAAGGTTGGCCGGAAGGAAGGCCGCTTGGGGGACGGTGGCCCCCACATCTGTTGGCCTGTTTGGATGTATAATTTATGGCTTTTGGAGGGGGGAGGGGGCTTAGGAGCATTAGCCCCCTCCCCACACACATAGCTACCACTTTACTACCCCTAGATTCAATCATGAAGCCTGAGAAAGGCTCGCCAGTGAGCCTTTTAGGCACGTCGTCCCTTTGCGGGCAACCCATTGACGCCTTGTTGTTGTCACCTTTTTCGAAATGTCAGTTATTTATGGATGTTTTTCTGGGGACTTTTTTTTGGCGCCGATACTATTGTAAACAACCTCAGAAAGTTTTCTGATTGGCATTCACTTAGGTGGGGAGCTGGTATTTGGTAGTGCTAGCTAAGCACGATGGATAATTCTTGAAATGGTCTAGTTGCTGGGCTTGTCCCCAGCCCCTGTTGGGATGGCTATCATGGGCGTAGCAGGACCAAAAATCTCGGGGCGGGGAGGGGGGGGGGCTAAGCCCCCCAGACCTTCTCCTCACCTGGGGGGTAGGCATGGCTCTATGTGACGTTATGTGTAGGTCAGAAAAATCCTGGGGGTGGCTAAACGGTTTCCCCCCTTGCTTCGCCTATGATGGCTATGGAAGGTAAATGCAGACAGGAAGGTTACTCATAGCAAGACAACAATGTGGCTTGTCAGAACTACAGAATTCCATACTCCGAAAGCTTCTCAGTAATAACACTAATGAATCTGACGTTTCCGTAATGTTTGGCTGGAGTTGAGGATGAAATTGGACACATTTCTGCATTGCGCTGAGATTCCTGCTCCAGGAATTCAACTGTCTGCCAACCTGGCTACTGTTATTTCAACAAGACATCCAAAACTAACTAAGAGAATTGTGAAATACCGGAGAGGATGCTTCAGACGTGAAGATGGGTCCTCAGTAGCCTCGTGCACAAGAGGGTGATTTCGTCAGAATCACGCCTGACTGTCGAGTTTTCTCCCAGCCGATGAAGGCCAGGCCACGACGGGGATCTAAAATCACTCAGGACACAAGTCCAACCCCTTGACAAGTCAGCCAATAAGACGCATTTTTCATTTTTATTTTTGAAGACCTACCCCTTAATGATGTTTGATTCTAATGATGTTTGTTGGTTTACCAGTTAACGATTCGACCTTAATAATAAAAAATAAATTGGAACATTGAAGAGGTTAGAAATGTTTTAAAAGCAGAAGCTATCAGATGGCTGGTGATTAAAATCTGTGGAAATCATTAGCGAGCCGCGGGGTAAAAATACAAATTGTGATCACCCGGTAATAGCTTTAACGGCAACGGAGGAGGGGGGTGAAGAACAGCGTTACACCGGTTCGATTCCGATCCTATCAAATTTTTTTCAGATCGGAATTCACTTCTGATATGTTCAGCATGACAAGTAAATGTATATCGAGGCTGTATAGGGAATTTTACGATCGATTGATTTTTGTCAACAAAACATTTCTCCGAAATTAACCGATCGTAAAATCACAGCCTGTTAAAGACATTTTATATTTCAGAACATTTAAATATCCAGTAGTATCATCAGAAAATCAAATACGACTGCGTAGACGCCCTTAAGTTTGAAATTTGGGATAGGTTTGAAAGAAACAACAAACTTTGCAGAAGAACTTCGGTAACTCTGTATATATTTTCTTTCAATTATACAAAACGGGAAAAAGCTGAAGGTTTTAAAATTTTCTTTTTTTGGGGGGTTGGTAATTAGGAAGGCATGGGGCAGCCTGCCCTTCGGCCTCTCGTCAGCAGTCGAGGACTCGAGGACCATTTCCAGTTCCCCTCAATGGAAAGAAAGGACCCAATTATTTATCTTTCCCTCAATTTAACCTGGAGTTTGTCTGGAGGTTACTGCAACTACGCGACTTCGCAAATTGCCCTTTAATATAATAAGAATTTTCCGGAAAGTCTTTTCATTTTCCCTCGCATATAAAAAGCCGCAGAAATATTTGTATTTTCCGCATTTTACCTGTTTAAATTAGTCTGGGGTTTCTCTCGGATCTTTGTTGGATTTTCGCTTGGGTTGCTGCTATTCCGAAAAGATTTCAAACTACGGAGGAATTTTTATCGCGAATTTATTCTTGTGTAACTTGTATTATGACTTTGGGGATGACGGTTTAATGTTAAATGGGAGAGGCTATGTTTCTGTATATATTATAATAATAAATATATTAAATTGTGATTGACTTTACATCACAATTTTTGAAATACCAATGCGAGGCAATCAAGGGACATTGGTAGTGTTGTCTCTCAATAACGAAGAATACCTCTATATAACGAGAGAAAGTTACGGTCCCTTGACGGGCCCTAATATCACCTCTATCTAGCAAATCAAAAAAGATAGTTGTCTTTGGAGGAATACTGACAGGTCACATCTACTGAAAACTTTTTCTGTTCGGCATTTACCTCTGTTTTATTAAGCATGTCAAGTGAATTTGGATATCGAGGCTGTGGTGGTTCTGAACCCACCTAAAACTGTAGGTCCCGGGTATTTAGTAGAGTTGCCACCTGAGCACGTTGGATAATCTCGGACCAATTTTTTTTTCACTATCCAAAATAAGCACTGAGGTAAACCATGTCGTTATATGAGTGATGTTATATTTTTCCATAGTGGAGAAGCTCCATAATATGAAATAAAATATGCCACAAGTCTGAAATGCGGGGGTGCGGGATAAAGTGGCGTACCGTCGACAGTGTCACCTGGAGATTACCGATGAAAAATGCTGAGATTGCCTGAGGAGCACGCCCATGAGCTATGGAATGCACGGAATTCAGGATTTACTATCGTCAGGTTTTTATATCAAGACGCGAGCGAAGGAATTCCAAAGCGCCGAGTAGTGAAAAGCATAGGCGTAGCAAGGGGGGGTCTGGGGGGGGGCTAAGCTCCCCCCAGAAACCGTTTAGCCACCCCCAGGATTTTCTGACCTACATATAACGTCACATAAAGGCATGCCTACCCCCCCCAGGTGAGGAGAAGGTCTGGGGGGCTTAGCCCCCCCCCCAGGTTTAGGCCCTACTACGCCCATGGAGAAAAGCGAGCATGCTAGCCCAACCCTCCGAAGCGAGGGGGTGACCACTCAAGAGATCGCTTGAGATTTCCAGAGATTTCATAAAGATTTCCCAATATTTACTGAGATTCTCAACGAGATTCGTAGAATGATGAACCCCGAAGGGTTAACCCCACCAGAAATTTCCGATGATTTCCTGAGATTCCCAACGATATTCCTAGAGTGGTTAACCCCTTGCTCCGAAGGGTCAGCTATGATGTAACTGTACCTGGCCGTTGGGCTAGCCTCTCTTCTTAGCGTGTTTCTCATAACAATAACATAGAGATATAAAGTTCTGCCGCAGAATCACGCGCTACCCCACCCATCGTACACGACGGGGATCTACAGGTTTAGGTACGCCCCGAACCACCACAGCCTCAATAAATTTTCACTAGACATGCTGAACATATCAGAGGTGAAAAACCTTGATTGGGTTGGGATTGAACCAGTGCATCCCTGTACCTCTACCTATACATATAAAGACAAAATTCTTATTGTTCCAGAATCAGGCAAGAGAAGAACGGAGGGGCATGGTGTCCAAAAGCACAGATCAGCAGCGATGTGCGTGAGTTCTTGGAGGTGGACCTGTCTGCAGACCATCTGGTGACCCAGACAGAGACGCAGGGTCGCTTCGGTAACGGGCAGGGTCAAGAATTTGCTGAATACTTTCTTCTTGAGTACTGGAGAGCGTCACTGGGGCGGTGGGTTCTGTACAAAGACGCTAAAGGAAGGCAGGTCAGTACTACCTTTTTGATGGTCTATAATGCAACCAACTTTAGCACATTACCCTCAAAAGACAGACACTTTGTTTGAGAAAGATACAGTGTTCTTGGCTTTCTAAATGACAGGCTAAGAAGAGGGTCCTAGTGTATAAGAGAAGGGTCTGACAGGGTCACCTTACGAAAACAAGGGGTACGAACATGTTCTCACAAACTTTCCCATCCTATATGTTTCTGGGCCCTCTGAGAAACTTTTAGACGAAATAACTAGCATGAAGAAGTCTCTCCGAGTATTTTGAGTACCCACATGACATATTTCGCAAACCTTCAAAAATTCAACCCGGTGGGGGTGGGGGCGGGGGGTGGGGGCGGGGGGTGGGGTAGGAAATGCTTTGAGAATTTTTTTGACTCTTTTTTGGGATCTGGGACCTCTGATCGGCGCTTTGCAATGAAAAACTCAAAATCGATTTTCTGCACGATCACAATACTTTCCTATACCTAACTTCGTATAGGTATATGGGAAAGTAAAAATACGGTTATCTTTGTTTGCTTATACACTCCATTAGTTTTCTTAGCCTGTTATTTAAGAAGACAATGTGTGTGTCTTCTTAGAGAATGTGATTCTAGCTAGAGAGTGACCTATGCAGTTGAAATTTGTATTTTCATTTTTTTACGAAAATAGGGTAAAGTGCAGGAACCCTGTGTACTTAAGGGGACTGTCATTTTCTATGACAAAATGATAAAAGTAATAAATTCGAAGTGCGGGTCATTCATCATCATGATTGATTTGATTCACAGCAAAAATAGAAACCTTATTCAAGACCTTTTTTCACCAAGTCCCCACCTCTCTGTGCCTTTTACTGTCTTTGACGCCAATTTTAAGACTGAATATACAGCGCTGTTGAATGTTCGTTTGTTCTGAAATATATATGTATTTTTAACGTCCGAAAATAGTTTGCCAGGAATCGACACTAACCCACATTGTTATCCCTCTATAGCGAACTCTCCTTATAGCGAGAGAATGTACATGATCCCTTAGGGGTGGCTATAAAGGGGACTTACTACAATATAACATACTCCAGAACAAATAAATATCCAATAGTTTCCTCAAAAATTGTCACCCGATTTTTTTTTTCAATTTTTTTTTTGTGTATGGGTATATTGGGAGAATGTATTTTTAAACAAAAAATGAAAAATACATTATTCTCCATTAGAAACATCCAGAGCAAGAAAAAAATTAAAAAAATCAACCGAGGAAAAATGGTTATGGATATAGCATTGTATCTCCAATAGTAAATTATCCGCAGTCTCTAGAGTCAAATATTTCATTGTACACAGAACAATCTCCGGGCAAAGTAAACTTGGCTGCTGTACGAATTCAGTGCTATTCAGATAAATAAAATAAATGGTATGACAATGGTCGCACTCGACTTTCCCATATTAATGAGTTACACAAAACGTGCCAAACTTTGAAATCGGTCAAGTGGGGAATTTTATTTTTATTTTTTTAGCGTAGGTATTTGTTAGGTCTTGTTCAAGTTTATTCCGTTTAATACTAACACTGTTAATATTAATATTTATATATTTGTAGAAAAATTGTTGTTCTATCTCACGTGTGAGCATTAGTGATGAATGTTCTAATGGTCACGGCTCAGGAATTTTTTCCATCGCTAATTTTCCAATAACTTCCGTTGCGTTACTTTTTTTTTTTTAATTCCTCAATAAGGTATCTGCCGAGGGGTTAACCACTAAAAGAATCTCGTTGGGAATCTCAGGCAATCATTGGAAACAACAGGCTTTTTCCAAAAAACCTAAAATCTCGATTTCAAAATTTTGCAAAATATTGGCTAGCGAGAAAGTAAAAATTAAAATAAATAAATGATAGTGTTGGCAAAGTCGACGTCTCTCTGCAAAACCATTAATCCAGTTGCAAACCCGTTGAATGTGCTCAGAGGTTCATTTAAAATTATTTGGTTAATATAAACGAAGTGGTTGAATATAATCTGGTATTCGCAGCCGCATTCTCTATGTTTGTGCAGTTGCGTCAACCACATTCGTCCCTTGGCTCTTTATTTGTTTATATCACTGCATTTTTAATTAGTTGATGGAATTTGAAATGCAGTGGTACTCCCTATAACGGAAACCTCTCTATAACGAGCCATGGCCTTTATTCAGAACTGACTCATTTTCCCACACTCTCTATAGCGAACTCTCTCTATTGTGACCAAATTAACACGGTTTCTTGACGGTCGTTACTGTACTTTAAAGTTACACTAAAGTGGTCTTTCAATAGACACTAAAGTGGACCTTAAAATAACACTAAAGTGGACTTTAAAATTCACTAAAGTGAACTTTAAAAGTACACTAAAGTGGACTTTAAAAAGTAATTTAATACACGTACCTACTACACCCATTATTCTAAAAAACATAGGGTTCCCAAAATTATTTTTTGTCCAGAACAAGAAGTAGACTCAAGAAGAAGGCGTCACGATGATCTAAAAGAGTTTAGCAGCGACAATTGACATTTGTGTAAGTAGTCTGTCCACCCCTGGATATCACTACTGCTACTCTCATTCAACAGTGAGCTGGACTATGTCCAATCCATCCGTACTCAGTCAAAATTAATAAAACCAGCACGTCCCGCCCAGGTGTCGAACAATGGACCACCGCCGTACAAGAAGCAGCTGTCAAACTAGGTAGGTAGGTTGACAACCAGGTACTCTGTCAAATATACCTACTGAGGAATTTTGAAACAAGGTACAGCTACCACCCAAGTCAAAACACATCCATAAACATATACCTAGTGCATACATATACATGGGCAACCTCCATTTTGCACCATTGGGTTATTCGGGCGTCCAGAATCACGCCCAATAGTCGAGTTTTCCCTCAGCCGGTTAAAGCCAGGACTAGACCCATGGACTAGCTATGGAGAAGATAACGACACTATCGGCAAGATAGTGAGGGATAGTTTTTTCACGGAAGTGAACTTTAAAGGTCTTGAAAATAACACTAAAGTGGACTTTGGATGACACTAAAGTGGACTTTAAAATGATGCTAAAGTGGACTTTAAAGGGACACTAAAGTGGACTTTAAAATGATGCTAAAATGGAATTTAAAGGAAAACTAAAGTGGACTTTAAGAGGACACTAAAGTGGACTTTAAAAGGACACTAAAGTGGAATTTAAAAGAAAACTAAAGTGGACTTTAAAAGGACACTAAAGTGGACTTTAAAAGGACACTAAAGTGGACTTTGATATTAAACTAAAATGGACTTTAATATGACACTTTAGAACTGGACTTTAAAAGAAAACTAAAGTGGACTTTAAAAGGACACTAAAGTCCTAAAGTGCTACCCCTTATGAATCTTACGATTATATGAAATATTTCTTCAACCCTCTCCCGGGGGGTGATGTGCTCGAAACATGAAAGTGAAAGCTCTCTTCATAAACCACCTCAAAACTCTACAGAAAGCCTAAAAGTTGTACAAGTTTTGTGAAATAAGAGAGGTTGGATTTTGTTTGTTGGATGCAAATTCCGGAAAAGTTTTTGTGAAGGCAGAAAATGTTCTCATGGCTGCTAACTTGGCTAACTAATGATTTTCACAAGTAAGTACCTAATTTCTAAGTTTGATGGATTTCCCTGCTGAGAGTCGGTTCAAGTGAAAACTTACACCTGAAACTTACCAAGTTGTACCTAAGTTTCAACTTGAGAACTTTGCATTATTTCAGTTTGGCCGCGTGAGCGACGTGTACAAGTTACTTAGTACGTGCTTAAGTGAAGCCTGCGTCGACTTACGTCACTGACCTGAATTGGGAATACTTTTCAATTCTCACTGTTGTGGGCGTGAGGACCATGGATCTAATCCCAACATGTCAATATTTTTCTTTGGTGGATTTTCTCCGGTCATGGGCCTACCCAGCTTTCATGGGTACGGCCGTGGTGGAAACTTGACTGTCGAGCGTAGTTCTCACTAAGGGTGCGTCCCACTATACTCGGTTAACGTTAAACTCCAGTTAAATTTCAATTAATGCACGGTAAAAACCGTATTTAACTGGAGTTTAACTGTTAACCGAGTATGGTGGGACGCACCCTTCACTCTCTTGATTACCGCTAGGCCTAGGACTCATGATTAAGTCCCAGTCTTAGGCTGAATTTCACCACCTCACGATAGTGCCTTTTAACGTTCGAATAGCTATCGATTCGAAAAAGCAGACATCCTCTCGTTAGGTTTTGTTGTGTCAATAGAATTCGCCTGATTTGTTTACGTCAAATTTATTTTAATAATTTTAATCTAAAAGTGGAAATAAACGTGAAAAAAACCCCTATTTTTTCGGAGAAAGAAGTTAAAATGTTGATTAGACTACATTAGACTACACCAAATGAGTCGCAGGTATGAAAATTATCGTTTTCGCTAACGCACGGAAAATCCACTCGAAAGCTAACAAAACGGTAACGGTGTATGGTGAAAGCCGTTAACATTTTTTACCGATACGATAGCGCTATCGTCTATAAGTACAGCCACTTTGAGCTGCCTGGCCTGAGGGCATTCCGTTCACTCATGTGGAAAGGAAGATCATGTTCTTGTAATGGGTCTATTGTTATTTGCTTGTTCCATGTACAATCTATTGAAAATATACACGATGGTCTTCACGTTAAATTGGTGAAATCCAGCCTCTTAGCCTGTTATTTAAGAAGAACAGGCCACTGTTTCTTTCTAAAACAAATTGTCTGTCTTTTTAGGATAATAGAGACGGATATACAGGTCTGCGATAAAGTTAGTTTCATCATTGGACCCAAGGCCTAGTTCCGATTTTCACAGATTTTTTCACATTTTTTCATGAAGACCGAGATTGAAGGTGCGAGCTTTTGACCACCGTGAATTGAGCAGAGACTGTGCGCATGCCACTGTACAAATTTGGTTTTCAAATATGTCGGCAGTTTGCGAGATTCTGGTTTTTTCATCGGTACGAGCTGTCAGGTGTCGGGTAGGCATTGCATTGGGAATAATAGCAATACATCAGTTGTTTACAAGGCAGCCGACACTTAGTATGCTCGGCATTTGTCGCCACCTTGCGAGACACCGTTCGGGTGTCGAGGCGACAAAAAATGAATGAGTTCGTTACAGAATTTTTTATATGGGCCAGAAGTACCCAAAATGGGAAATTCAAATTACTGCCAATTTATTTTACCGAAAATGTGGGCGATAGCAATGTCAGTAATCGATCGTTTTTGATATTTTTTTTCAACAATCGTGGGACTATATTATACCTATAGTTCACGCCACGTCTGTTTAGTCGTGCCACTTTGAATTTCCAACCTTTAGGGCTGGGCAGGATAGTGAAGGATAGTTTTTTCCGAGGTTTTTTCACAGAAGTGAACTTAAAAAGGGCACTACAGTGGTCTTGAAAATAGCTCTAAAGTGAACTTTTAAAATACACTAACGTGGACTTTAAATATACACTAAAGTAGACTTTCAAAATACACACTAAAGTGGACTTTAAAACACACCAAAGTATACTTTGAAAATACACACTAAAGTGGACTTGAAAAATACACTAAAGAGGACTTTAAAATAACACTAAAGTAGACTTTAAAAGGATGCTAAAGTGAACTCTAAAGTTAACTTTAAAAGGACACTAAAGTGAACTTTAAAAGGGCACTAAAGTGGACTTTATAAAAGGATACTAAAATGGACTATAAAAGGACACTAAAGTGGACTTTCCGAACTATTGAAACCCACCCTAAAAGTATGTTAACGTATAATTTTCTTTGCAGTTACTTCGAGGCAACAGCAACACGTACATAGCCGAGCACCAGGTTTTGGACCTACCCTTCGTAGCCAGCAGGGTGCGATTCATCCCTTTCAGCGAGCACCCCCGTACCGTCTGCATGAGGGTGGAGATCTATGGATGCCCTTGGACCCGTAAGTTTACCCCCACCGTTTTTCACCCCCCTCAAAAAGCTGAAAAAGTAACGGGGCTACTTACACTATCTAGATTTTGAGATTTCTTGTTTTCTTTTCGATTTTCCAAGAAGGATTTTGAGTGTCGTTGAAGGAACACACAGCTGTGTCACACCAGTTCGATTCGATTATGAAAAATTTCTCAGACAGAGTATGGACCGCCTAAAGTGGCCGGATTGTAAGGTTGGTATAGGAGGGGAATATACCAAAAGTGACGTAATCTTTGGCTACTTCAGCGAAGCTCCGTATCTTCTGCTACCTATCTCACTGTAAGCTAACTGTAGGAACCATCAACAAACGATATCGATAATCAGAAGCCTGACAAGGACACAGCTACTCTACTGTCTCAACTACGAGACCGAAAATCAAAATTTATATATATCTACGAATGGAGAAGACATTTGGAACAAATTTAGAGTTCTACAAAACCGCATAGAAGCCCTTTATCGCGGCTGATATACACATTCTCCATGTTCGATACCATGAAACAACCTCACTCTCTTTGGCCACTATGAGTAAAATTGTAAAAAGGATTGACGCCTGGGGCAGTTAAAAGTCGTTTAGAGACAGTGACAAATAATTCGCCGAAAAAAAGCCGGAAACGGGAAAGGTTGGAACCCTTTGACCCTTTTTAATAATCCATTAAAATATTACCCGCCGGATGAGGGCTCAAAAACTGACGGACCCGCCCTCTGGAATTGGGTGCCAATTTTTCATTCCCTTGTTTTCTGTGTTCTTTTTTGTTCACTTATTTAGTAATTAAGAGGATATGGGACAAGTGATGGTTATTTAAGTTCATCTGAACCAAAACAAAGCAATATCATATTATCTTATCTTATCTTATATTATCTTATCTTCTCATATTATCTTAGAAACTAACCTCCTTCTTGCTTACTTAGTCAATTCTTTTAAGAAGATAAGTAAACAAAAATTCATTAAAATGACTTTTGGTTACTTGTGGTTTGCACAAACACAAACAGACTTCACATTTTGGATCAGTGGGTTTATTGATGTTGGGTAATTCAAACACTGTGAAGTAACCAAAACTCATTTTAATGAATTTTTGCTTACTTTATGTTCTTAGAAGAATTAAGTAAGTAAGTACACTGTTTTTCTTGCAATAAGGAGGTTAGTTTCGATGACAACATAAGAAAAAGTGCTTTGTTTTGGTTCAGGTGAACGTAAACAAACACCACCTGTCCCATTCCAGCTTAATTATAAAGTTTTTGAGCGCGTCTTTCACTCCGTCGTCATGTTTTCTGATTGCGGATTATTAATTTACGAAATTATCATCTCAACAAATTTGAAAATCTCAATCATGAACGAAACCAATAAGAAGTCTATTTCTCTGTTCATTATTTTTCTTTGCGGCAAATTTAATTCAATGACTTCCTCATTTTGTTTGCTGTCTGTTTTTCATAATTTATATTCTGAAGTTTTGAATACCCACCCACCTTGTTAATTATTTATTTTATTACTTTCTCGCTAGCGAGAAAGTATTGTTTTCGTGCAAAATTTCGAAATTGAGATTTTGGGTTTCCCATGATCCTGAGGGTCTCCTGAGTCCAAAAAAGTGGTTTCTGGAAAAAGTCTATCCGTCCGTCAGTCCGTCAGTCCGTCCGTGCAGTGCTCTAGAGCCTATACCATTCACCCGATTTTGATGAAATTTGGTACGGACCTGTCTAAAATCACTGCCGACGGGCATATTTTAGGATTTTGTGATTGGTCAAAAATTGCGGCCACTATTGCCAAAAAACCGCCAAAATAATTCAAAAATCGTGTGTTTGGTTAGTCGGACAAGCGCCGACGGTACACTTTTCAATCTATAACACTGAAAATTGGTATGTGTGTTGACAAATAGATGCTTCGAGGTCATTTGCAGCTGCAATTGAATTGGTTGAAAATTTCGGCCGTTTTGGACCAAAGTTCGATCCTTTCGGCGCCATTCACATTTATTGACCGATTGTCATGAAATTTGGCACGTTTATGTAAAACTAAATTACTTAAACATTTGTCGAACAGAATTTTGTTATCTTCAAAATTACGGCCGTTTTTGTTGAAAAAGTGTTGAAAATGAGTTGAGAATGAGAAACTATGTTTTTGAATGATCGGAACGCATTTGGGAGTACAGTAATTAAATGACAGTCATGAGATTTGGTGTGACTGATCTCAGATAGATGCTCGTGGGTTATTTTCAACCGATTTTCGATTGAGTGAAAATTACGCCCGAAAAAAAATTTCAAAAAACCTAAAAAAGTAAAAAACTAAAAATTGTCGAAAAAAAACACACAAAAAAAACAAATGTATGGTCGCCCTTAAGAAACTTCAATAAACCGCATTATAACCACAGCATCAGTAGAAAGAATTGAAATAATTCTGACATTTTGAAACTTGATCGTAGGTAGAGAAAAACTCAAAAAAATGTCAACGGAAGAGTACCGGAAATCGCATCAAATTCAAATTGGAAACGCCCTCTGGGCATATTGAGCATTTCCTGTTGCTTTTCAATACACTCAAAAATACAAAAAGTTGTGCTGTCATATTTGTCATGCATGCTTTCTATATGATTGAATTTATTTTTTGGAATCTCATTTAGGGGTGAAGTCAAAAAGGGAACCCTTGGGTAAAATAACTGAAATATGAGACTTATTTTTGTCTCACGCATTTCTCCTAGCTAGATCTTCTTACTTAGGGTGGATTTCGCCAATTCCTAAAGTCTACTATAGTGTCCCCTTAAAGTTCACTATAGCTTTATCCTCCCGATAAGAAAACCACCCTGTCTATAGCGTCATTATCATAACGTTTGCTTGTGTAATTTTAACTGCCCTGTTCAAGCCCAGAGTTAGATCATTTCAAGAATTATCCATCGTGCTCAGCTGGCAGCACTACCAAATACCAGCTCCCCACCCATCGTGTTAGTTCATGACGGGGACCTACAATTTTAGGTGGGTTCTGAACCACCACAGCCTCGATATACATTTCAAATGACATGCTGAACATGTCAGAGGTGAATGCCGATTAGAAAAAAATTTTGCTCGGCTCGGAATCGAACCGGTGCTAGTTAGGGGTGGTCTTAACAGAGATATGTTGATCCCTTGTCACCGAGAGGTGCAGCGGGGGTACTGCTAGGTGAGGAATGGCCAAAAGAGGGGGATAAGGAAAATATGGTGATCCCCCGACACTTTCCATCGTTTATTTTCCTCTCACCCCCACCCCTAATGGAAGTCGAGCCCCAGATGTGCCCCAACCCCACGAAAGGCTCGCATAACCATCTTGCATACAAAAATTCAACCTCTTTCTACCCCAACCTGTTATATTTTTTTCGACCCTATATTGCTTCGTGACTTTGGCATAGAAAACCTAATAGTGATTTTATCGAGTTGAGATTTTCTGTAAAGAACCCCTCTCGTTTGAAGAAGACCAACAGCCTCGATAGCTGAGACACACCGGTTCGATCCCGATCCTAACAAGTTTTTTTCTGATCGGCATGTCAAGTGAAATGTATATCGAGGCTGCGGTGGTTCGGAACCCACCTAAAAATGTAGGTCCTGTCGTGTGGGGAGCTGGTGTTTGGTAGTGCTGCCAGCTGAGCACAATGGATGGGCTGCTCCTCTACCTTACCTTTTGAAATAGTCGGATTTAAGAGAGAGAAAGAGAGAGAGAGAGAGAGAGAGAATAGAATAGCCGCAACCTTTTGTCATCTAACCATCCTGTCCGTCAGCTGATCTCTGACGATCCGCTAAGCCGCCAAAGCTACCAAGGTTGCGGTTGCCAGTCCATTTTGAAATTTCCCTGCTAAACACGGAAGGGCACTACAGTGGTCTTGAAAATAACACTAAAGTGTACTTTAAAAAGACGCTAAAGTGGACTTTAACATGACACTAAAGTGGACTTTAAAAGTACACTAAAGTGGACTTTAAAAGTACACTAAAGTGGACTTTAAAAGTACACTAAAGTGGACTTTAAAAGTACACTAAAGTGGACTTTAAAAGTACACTAAAGTGGACTTTAAAAGTACACTAAAGTGGACTTTAAAAGTACACTAAAGTGGACTTTAAAAGTACACTAAAGTGGACTTTAATATGATATTAAAGTGAACTTTAATATGTCACTAAAGTGGACTTGAACATGACACTAAAGTGGACTTTTAAAGTTCACTAGTCATTAAAGCAAAACACACATTCGTGTAACAGATGGCAGAAGAATGATTTCCCTTCCTATTTTTAGAGGACACATCCTTATAATATATAAATATTCTGAAAAATAATGCGACTTTTTAACGTCGGAAATTAACTGGCTTTGTTGTAATTTGGACAGTGTGTCCGGTGTCGAGAACAGTTCACTTGTTTTGAATCTCATGTGGTGTTTCCCAGATGGTTCTCATTCTATGATTTAACTGCCGGTCTCAAAGTCCGAACCACAAAAGGCTGCCAAAATGTCGAACAATGTTTGGAAGTCTTTCAAACAATGCTACAGACTTTAAGTTCCTGGTTTGATCTGTTGCTGCGTTTCGTCACTAACCGTCAGTTAAGACGGATACATCCGGGTGGCTATTCACATCTTCAATGACCCCAGGGTGAAGAAACTTTTTCTTAGTGCATATTCAGGTCCAATATGGATAAATGTGGCTAGAACAGAGAGCAGAATGTTTTTTAAGGGTATTTTGAATGGTAGGAGAATAGGGTAGACAGGAAAGAGGGTAGAGTTTTCATTTTTTCTAGAGTGCTTTGAGTAGGGTAGGCGTAGGAGAAGGAAAGAAGAAAGGGTTCACTTCTTTGAGTTCTTTTTGAGTATTTTGAAGGAAGGAGGGTGCAGACTGGGAAAGAACGGAACAGTAGAACATAGAACAGTAGGATAGCTAGGCTATAGGAGTAGGGAGTTTTAAGGCGGAGGGTAGGTTGGGTGGAGGGGTAAGAACAGGTGTGTAAGATGGATGGAAGATGAAAGAAAAGACGAGAATACGTGAAGAAGAGTAGGGTAGGTGGGCCATAGGGGTTTTGAGTGAGAGGGCATAGGGTGGGTAGAAACAGGATAGTAGTGTCGGACGGGTCTGTCTGTAGCAGGAAGGATTGGACTGTTGTCTTTCATAGAGTCGAAAAATTTGGAATGGTTCACCCCACTTCACAGCAACAGCATGGTGGGAGGTTAGGTACAATAGAAGGGTAGGAGGGTAGAATAGAAGGGTACGAGGGAAAACGGAATTCCCATCTCTCATAGAGTTGATTTGGAGGAGCTATTTGGAGTGGTCAGCTCCTGGTCCTAAATCAGCAAAAACGTGAGAAGTAGCGTGGGAATTCGTGTGATGAGTCCAGGTGGGTTCTATATAGGGGGAACTGAGAGGGTTGCCTATCGAGAGGATTTGTTTGCAAAGGAAATAGGTTAGTGAGAGATGGGAGTAGCCAAACAATCTACAAATTAAACATTTTGAGTGAAGTGCTTACTTTAAAACTGAAGGAGTCCGCCATTTTCCATAGCATGGGGTAGGATACTATAGAAAATGACGGCATGGCGCGGCTCGGATAAATGGACGACCTCCTTCACAGGGCAACATATGAATCCTATACCCAAACAAAACGAACAAAAGCCCGTAAACCATTTACGTCACAGCAATACGTCACTCACACAGAACGAACGCGAAAACATCTGCAAAATAAATCAAGGTTTTCGGAAATTCCCCTAAGAAATCAGAGCTGCGGACAAATGGAAAACTCGCAGGAGTGATGCGATGACACGGGGCGGGACGCGGGGCGGGACGTGGGGCTTGACGGGGTCTCAGGACGCACAAAAGCCTGGAGTCGGGTAATCACATTTAAAGCACCATCAAGGCGTTTTCAAGAGCAAAGCACACACTGCCAGACGGCATGGCAAGGGGGGATCGCTGCTGACGGGTCAGCAAAGTGAGTGCTGCTTCAGCTTTCTGTGTTCTACTTTCTCGTATGAAAAGAAAGTATTGTTTTCGAAATTTTTTAAATTGTGGCATCAAGTATCCTCCAATTGAACATAAATTAAATCACCTGTCCCATGTCGTTTTAACTTTGAAATAATTCAATATACACCCACATGTGCATTTAATCGAGCGCTCCAGCGTGACAATGATGAAACCAACTTTAGAGCAGACCTTTCTATCTGTCTCTATTATCCTAAGAAGACAGACACTTTGTTTGAGAATGAAACAGTGTTTCTGTCTTCTTAAACAACAGGCTAAGAAGACTGATGGAGTGTATAAGCAAACAGTTGACACTGGGTCATCTTACAAAGTTAACCGTCTTGTTTTCGTAAGGTGACCCTATCAGACCCTTCTCTTATACACTAGCACCCTCTTCTTAGCCTGATATTTAAAATAACAAGAGCACTGTTTCTTTCTCAAACAAAGTGTCTGTCTTCTTAGGATAATAGAGACGGATAGGTCTGCGTTGAAGTTGGTTTATCATAGTTTAGTCACGGAGGAACCATTAAATAAATGACTTTTCCATTTTCAATCAAATTATTCCCCGGTTCGGAATTTTATTACAACTGCAAGAAGGTATTTTTCTTTGAGAATTATTCACGAGTCTTTTGAAGGTTGAGTGCTCCTCAGACTTTTCAGGCATTTTGCCCCTTTATGTCGACATGGGGGTGCGAAAAGATCCAAGCAGGAGTCGAAGACTTCTAGGGGTGGAAAAGAGGGTTACTGCGGCTTCTTTGTCGACTGAATGTCAAAAATTCTATTTGCCCTTGTGAAAAAATTCATCCCGTCTCTCTCGTTAGGTGAGAGCTAGCGAAGCGAAAGGTGAAAAATTTCTTAAAGGAAAACGGGATTCGGAAAAAAATCGGGATCCCCTTAATATTGCTCCAGTGAACTCTGACTGAGGTTATTTTTTTGAATATTGGAGGGTTGGTAGTACTGACTTCTACATTTGCTCGGTTTAGTGGTTTTGAAAGATCTGAGGCTTAGAAATGATGTTTCTTCGCGATTCTTATCGATAGAACTTTCAAAATCCTCAGCATTATGAAAAGAGCTGATCCTTCACCCTAAAGCTTCTTATAGGTTATTGAAATATCCAGAATTTTCATATCGGGAACTCTTGGTTGGGAAGAATAAAGCGAGGGGTTAACCACTCGTTGGGAATCTCGTTGGGAATAATTGGAAATCTCTATGAAATCTCAGGGAATCTTGGAATTTTTTGGAGTGGTTACCCCTTTGGGGTTCACCTTTCTATGAATATCGTTGGGAATCTTTGGAAATCTTTACGGAATCTCAGTGGAATCTCAAGGAATCTCTGGAGTGGTTACCCCCTCGGAATAAAGCGTCCTGGGATGTCATTCAAGTCATTCCAGAATGCCAGAACGGCCGTCCAGGTAGCCTAACAATAAGCCCAGTAGATACCTATATAGACCATTTCAAGAATTATCCATCGTGCTCAGCTATGACAGCTCTACCAAATACCAACTCCCCACCCTCACCGTGATCTAGTGGGAAAACACAAGACTCCCACGACTGAGGTCCTGGGTTCGAATCCCGGTAGCAGCAATTTTGTGTTGGTAGCATGGATGACACACCAAAATATTCTTTTGCATTCAGCCACCAATCAGTTTGTTTAATTAACATCTGTGCCTTCGGGCCAAGGGCAGTAAAAACAAAAACAAAGTATATTTTTCTTAATTTCATTAATTTAAAATTGATCTAAAGTGATATATCTTAAAAGAATGCAAATGCCGAAGGGTTGACGTGTATTTATTACTTTCGGTCCAATATTGGTCTGAGGAGGAGGAATAATTTCTATTACTTTTGTTCGCTATAGAGGGGAAGGGGTGTCACAATAATACATAAGGGGTGGCTTTAAAGGGTGTCGGGGTAATACATAACAGTTGTACAATACTGTAGAGGGGTGCGAACGTAATAACATTAGCTAGGAATTTGGTTGGGGGGGGGGGGGGGCAAGCAGACCATTTCTAGAATTATCCATCGTGCTTAGCTAACAGCACTACCAAATACCAGCTCCCCACAAAGGGGACCTACAGTTTTAGGTGAGTTGCTGAACATATCACAAGTGAATGTCAATCAGAAAACATTTGACAGGATCGGGATCGAATCGGTGTAACGTAAATAAATAACAAAGACTTACCTGTCATTTATGAAAAATTAAAATAATGTTTTTCGAACAAGAAAATTAATTAAGGGACTAATTAAGGCATAAGCCAGGGCAAAAGATTTTCCGGGCCTTTTAAGGGCACTCTAAAAACCATAAAATAGCAAAATCCCTCGACAGAACTGTCAAAACTCGAAAGAAAAGCTGGCAAGGTGAGCAGAAGAAAATTTAAAGTAACGGCAGCGGCCACACTGAATGTCAATAAAGGCGGGTTAACTTGGAAAGTGATTTTACGTCCGGAGTGGAAGCAGGCATGATTGATGAGGTGATCAATATGGAAAGGACCAGCGTGAATAGAGGAGCTCCCATCAATAAAGGACCAGCGTGAATGGCGGTGCTGTCTGCCCAAAGTTGTACCAAGTTGCGGTAATCCCCCGAAACTTGCGTCAATTTCCTCCGCTAGACGTGATTTTCAGGGGGTTGCTTTTCGATTTTCGTAATGGTTGATCAAGGGGTTGATCAGAGGGTTAACGGGATTCTGAACTAAAAAACACTATAGCAAAAAATCGGTTTTTAGAAAGGGACTATTGCGATGGCAAGACGAAAAGTTCCGGAGGAATTGTTTTCCTCAGTAACTCCCTTGTTATGGAAGTTAGGGTCCGATTACACCTTACAATAAATATATGATCCTATTTTTATATGATCCTATTTTTTTAGCATCATAAAAATTTTAGAAAAACTGTAATACACTTTACAATAAAAATAGGATCATGTTTAGCAGTGACGCCAACTTGACATGGTAAAAAAATAGAATTTTGAAGATTTTTAGGGTCCTTTTTTGAACCGTTTTAGGTTAAATAATTTCTGCTATATTCTTTCAATTCATCGTTATAAGAAATTCGGACTCCTCCACATTTTCTATTAAAATACGGGTCATTTCCATTCCACTTACCTCAGCCGCCATTTTTAACGGACTAACCCAACAACAACAAACACATCGCAGCCTAGAGGAAGGTAGTCGCAGCAGTTATGATACAATTTGTACCGGCCGATACAAATTGTATCATAATTGACTCAATTCACTTTACACCTTACAATTTTTCTTGATCATATTTTTTTATGATCCTATTTGGATTGGAAATTGTAAGGTGTAATCGGGGGCTTACCGTTACAAAAATCGGTAGACCGCCTAATTATAGGAGCCAACATGTCTGTATAAAATTTCAGCGATGTAGGGGCAATCACCTTCGAGATAATTACCTACTTCCGAAGGGGTAACCATACTCCAGAGATAGATTCCTTGAGATTCCCTGAGATTCCATAAAGATTTCCAAAGATTCCCAACGATATTCATAGAAAGATGAACCCCGAAGTGGTAACCACTCCAAAAAATTCCAAGATTCCCTGATATTCCATAAAGATTTCCAATGATTCCCAGCGAGATTCCCAACGAGTGGTTAACCCGTCGATTACTTCCTTAAAAACGAAAATTTCGTACAATATTTTGAACACGTCGTAACCGGTGAACAGGTTTCAAGGCCGGGCCGACTCTACCCTGCAGGTGCCGTAATAAAGCGGGTTCACCCTAAAGGCCATTTTACACTACTTCAGGTTGAAGACGGAGGAGTTTTTGGTAGGTATATATTGCATGGTACAAGTAGGCAATTTCCCAGTGGAGGGAAATTAGGACTTCCTCGCTGTTTGTGGGTACATTTTATTTATATTATTTTTTATGGCAGGACCTATTTCTAGGGGAAATTTTTTCTTTTTTCACTGACTGAGGGTTTGAACCTCAGCTCCCAGCCAGAAGAATTTTCGAATTACCTTCCGCTGCTGATTACTGCATCGTGGTTGTAGGGTCTTTCTTGATTGCTGTGGGTTGGAAACATGGAGTGTGTGTGTTCAGAGGGTTGAGGGTTGTTTTTGGTTTCAGAGCACGTTGTCCGCTACAGCGCCCCCCAGGCAGGGGCTGCAGACCCCTCCCTGTCCGACGGAGGCTACGACGGTCTGGTGGAGGGCGGCGTCATGGCTGGAGGTCTGGGACAACTCACTGATGGAATCTATGCAACCCACCCTGCCAACCCCTTCCATAATACAGGTAAATAGGGGGCGTGTTTGTTTACGTTTTTTCTGCACATGTTATGAGGATACTACTGGATATTTAAATATTCTGAAATATAGTATGTCTTTTTAACGGTCGAACTTAACGGGCTGTGTAGAGATTTTACAATCGGTTCATTCGGGACAACTTTTAGTTGACCAAAATCATGCCGCAGGCTATTAATTTCGGCCATTAAAAAGATATATTATATTTCAGAACATCCACGAAAATATTGCTTACGCAGGGATTCGAACCCAGACCGCTCAGGACACAAGTCAGACCCCTTGACCGCTCAGCCACTGACAGCCACTTCTGTAGAATACATAAATAAATACTCACAAAACTCATTATAAAATTAGTAATCACAGGTTTTGGAAATCAAAATAATACATGCACACGCACGGGGGCGTATGGAAATGTTGCTGGACCGGTGGTTGGGGGGGGATCAGCAATCTGATCGCCCGTCAGTTGGGGGCTGCCTGCCGGGCCCTGATAACGCCCAAAACCAAAACCACCCGAAGATGGTGACAGGTACCCAAAAACTGAAAAAAAGGTAAAACCCGCACCTCACTTGTGACAGCAAACGTCAGCGAAATGTTCAGGAGTTCCATTTTTTCTGAAATTTTCAAAACGTGTATTATTCGTACCTGATTTTTATTTTTGTAAAAAGTGCTTATATAGTCCATATCCTAGGCCCGAATGCACAAATGTTACTTAAGAGGACGCTATACCTGACGATGCATTTTTTGCCGCCCATAAGATTAACATTGCGAGCGGCGATTCATTTTCAAGGTTTACCCTTGGTTGGAAAGACACAAAATTTTGCCTGTACCTAGCCCTAACAATGTTCTAGGGAGTGTTCGAAGCAGATTTCCCAATTTCTCCCTGGTTTCTTTTATTGCAACTGTTTTGCAAATGCTAGCATCGCATACCTCAAGAAAAGTGCTGTATCTCGAAAACCAGTAAAAAATGGGAAATCTGCTTCGAACACTCCCTAGAACATTGTTAGGGTTAGGTACAGGCAAAATTTTGTGTCTTTCCAACCAAGGGTAAACCTTGAAAATGAATCGCCTCTCGCAATGTTACTCTTATGGGCGGCAAAAAATGCACCGTCAGGTATAGCGGACCCTTAAACTGATGTTGGCCCAAGCCAAATGAATATTTGGCGTGACATCCATGCTGGAATCGAACCCAGAACCTCTGTCGTCTAGTGGTTTCCCGCTATCTGAATAAAAAACTTTTGAAAACCTCATCACGAGGTTATTAAAAGATTCATCTCTATCAGAATTTGAAATCTAATATAGACACAAAGAAGCGGAGGTTTTACAAAGTTGAAGCTTCAGGAAGTATAGTGAGGGGGGGGGGGGGGGGGGTATAAAAATATGGAAACAATAGGGGGCTTCAATAACGGAACTCCTGCCGTGCTTTACAGCCCTTTGTCGAGAAACAGGTACACGGAATGAGCATACGTCATTCAGCGTTCCTGTACTTCCTGTAGGGTAAAAAAAATGTATTTTTGAATAATTGAGGTACTTTACACATTTTTTAAGAGCACCGGGTTCGCTCCCGGTCTTATCGGCAACAAACCCATGATGAAGAGAAACAGTGTTCTTGTCTTCTTAAATAACAGGCTAAGAAGAGGCTGCTAGTGTACAAGAGAAGGGTCTGATAGGGTCACCTTACGAAAAAAAAGACGTTTAACTTTGTAAGAAGACCCAGTAACAACTGTTTGCTTATAGACTCCATCAGTCTTCTTAGCCTGTTATTCAAGAAGACAATAAGAACACTGTTTCTTTCTCAAACAGAGTCTCTGTCTTCTTAGGATAATAGAGACGGATAGACAGGTCTGCGCTAAATTTGGTTCCGTCATCGCTGAATTTGTTTCTTTTCCAGTGAGCGGGAGCCGATGGGTTGGCTGGGCGAACTCGACACTGCAGGGGCTACCTCTGGATATCATTATGGAGTTCGATGCTCCGAGAGAATTTTCATCAGTTCACGTGCATGTGGACAATCACTTCCGACACGGATCTGCGGTAAGTTATGTACCCCGTCCATCTAGCAGGGTCGCGCCACGTTCCTATTCTACCCCGTGCTATCAAAGACCACGGCACGGTACGGCTAGGTGGTCGAAGTTCTTAAAGCAGTAGAAAACGGAGAAATATCTCACGTACAATGCGGTTTGTTGACGACCTTTTTCTTATAACTTCCGAGACTATTTAGCTTAGTATGTTGGCTAGTTTCAGATGTTAAAAAAGACATATTATATTTCAGAACATAATTTGTGATGTGAGGTTCTCTAGATAGAACATCTATGTTTGTTTTTGAATATTTCATCGAATCCCTCTCTCGCTGAATATTTTTTGTGTGTGACCAGCCATAAATTCGAAATTCTTATCTATTTTTCGTGTCCTGTCTACCGAACTTGAACCCAACTCCGACAGAAATAAGGTTTTTGTACCAAGCCAGGTTTATTTAGAGCAGATTCATTGTTAAAACCTCTCAAGAAATAGCGAGGAAAGACTTTTCTGCGGATTTCTTTTTTTTTTGCATTGTTCCCAACAGACGTTTCCCTTTCCTAGAGATTTCTCGAGTACGGACCTAACCACTTTCCTGCTCGGCCTACATCAGATCCTTCTCTTTTTTTTTTTTTTTTTTTTTTAAATAAAAAATCTCCCTATACTGGGATACCATTCATACCATTCATGGCCTCTGTACACCAGTCGAGTTTTCCTACAGCCGATGAAGGCCAGGTATTCTAGGCTCCTCTGCTCTCCTTGAGGTTAGAAACCCATGCCAAGATGACCACCTGATGTCACCCGTCTGGCAACTTACGATACCTTGCAAACGTGAAGAGAGGGGGAACCTTCCAACCCAAAATTTCCCCCGTTCCACCGCTGTTTACTGGAGCCAAGAGTACCCGCCAAGGCAAATCTGAAGCTGGATGTTTCAGAACCTCAAAAACAAAAAATTTCTCCAGGGGAGCAAGGAGTTTGAGGGTCAAATCGTCGCTACTTTCCGCAATTTATGACCCCGGGATGCGACCCAGGGTAGTCATTAGACGATAAGTTCCCATTGGGGGACCTTCTCTCATTTGGAGAGCGCACGAACCCAATGGACCTCGAAATTACACAAAGACTAGTGAACCTGTCGAATGGCTTGCAAGTGGGGAGAAAACGGGAGATTGTTTTTACAGGAAAATTCTCCCCCTCCGTAGAATTCATTAGTTTGGCTCCCCCATTCCTCCTAATGTTGGTAATGTTCCTGTTAATGCTTCATGGCACTTCGTTGTGCCAACCTGCTGCGGTTCTCACCTTTGCAGCAGCACTATTACGGATCGTGCACTAAAAATCGTGATAACTGCGCTTTCACGCAAAACACGCCATTTAGATACCGCGGGCATCTCAAAACTGCGATTATGGATCTTTTCGTGATAACCACGTGATAACTAAGACGCCGGCGGTAGCTACCGCAGCATTTTAGCGACAGTGTTTTGTTTGCCTCACTTATAATCGTCGCCACTCTTCAATAACTCATAATATTCAGTGTTTTAACTTCAAAAACAGTTTAAAATGTAATATTATTTAATTTATTGAGTACAAAACATTAAAATATCATTTTTTAATTTCATTTTAACCAAAACTGGAAAGTAAACAAAACAAACCAAAGAGCGTGTATTTGAAGTTTTGACATTGTAAATTCTTTTTTTTAGCATGCAAAATATAAAAATAAAACAAACAATAGGATTTTTCACACTCCAAAACCTAGTTACCGCTTCCTACCGCCACCTAGCAGAGGTGGCGGTAGTTTTTCGTGATAAAAGGGCGGTCGCCTTCCGCTAAAAACCGATCCGTAATGGCAAAATCAATTTTTCGTGATATCTGCGTGGAAAAAAGGCGTGTTTCGCGTGATACGAGATCCGTAATAGGCCCGCTGTTCACTTTCATCCTCATTGTATGAAAAATATTTTTGTCAGTGGAAAAAAAACTGTGCCTCAGGAAATCATTGGAGAAGAAGAACCCCTCGTATTTTCTATACAGATCATCTGCGAATTTACCAAAACTCATTCTGTCAGAAACTTCTGACAAGAAAATAAATCCTAGTGTTCGGTAAGACGTCGAAATCCCGTGATGATCCGCAGCAGATCGATGATAACCTCGTTACCAACGTTAGCAATTCGGGTAAACACAATTATAGAGGCTCCCTGTTTTGATAGAGATCATCTTGATTGTGTAGATTGTAGTGTAGAGGGCGTAACAGAATTTGGGATCTCAGCAACAGGTTGTCTATCTTAGGATGCCTCTCACGTGCCCTGTTTCACTTATGTCATGCCCTAGATCATGGGCATAGCAGGACCAAAAACCTGGGGGGGGGGGGGGGGGGGGCTACGCCCCCAGACCTTCTCCTCACCTGGGGGGGCATGACTTTATGTGGCGTTATGTGTAGGTCAGAAAAATCCTGGGGGTGGCTAAACGGTTTCTGGGGGGGGCCAGACCCCCCCTTGCGACGCAAATGCCCTGTCTTTGGCTTTAGACGGTGAACATTTTATTTTGTACTAATATAATTCTTCGATTTTCAGTGTTTTTCGAGTGCGCTAGTGTTCTTCAGTCTTGACGGGCAGAGATACCAGCCCTCCCCGGTGCGGATTTCGGTTTCTCCGGACAGCATGAGTGAGCACGGGCGTAATCTCAGCATTCCCATGCACGGACGGGTTGGCAAATTCGTGCGATTCCAGTTTACCCTGGGTGGACCGTACCTTCTTCTCAGCGAAATCGCCTTCGAATCCAGTAAGTTTCATTTATTTTGTACGTTAACAGCGACGTCTACCCTAACCAAACTGAAAAATTTGGAACTAAACTGGGGGTGCCATCGTCATGGCAACCAGAGATCTAGTGTGCCTAGCAGACTATGTTTAGCTTTAAGAGCAGCCAGTGGCCGTGGAAGCAGTATCATTTACAAATCGCCATAGTAATGACGTTTAAGTATGTAAACCTCAACAAAAAATTCCTCGTTGCTGTGCCGTACATTTTTGCATTTATATGACTAAAATGGGCTCAGCTGAGCGCCCTACCACTGAGCTGGAATTAGCAATACAACCGTAATAATCCAAAAGTGACAGCCAAAAAATATCAAAATTGAATTTCGAGGCTTTAACTTGTTGATACTCTCCTAATTTTGAAGCTCGAATATTTGTTTACCCTCCGATGAAAACTCAAAAAACTGTCATCGAAAAAAACAAAAATAATTCGTGAATGGAAACTCCCACAGCGAGTTTCATCGTATCATTTTAAAAACTCTTCCCAACAATATGCAGAGAGCGATCCACTCCTGAGACCTGGGAGAAGGGGGGGAACCCAAGGGCCTATATCCATATCTCCCCCTCCTTCCCCCACCCTCCTCAGTTGGGGGGGGGGGGGGGGGAACTGAGTTAGAGCCAGAGCTGAAGATTGTGACAGGACTGACGCGTTGTCACCTGTTCGCCATAGGCGCCATTTCTCCCTATTGAAGGACAGGTCCTTTCATTTCCGTTTTGGAAGCGGAAGAGGAGAGGGATGGGGAATTATTTACGAATCGCATTTGTACTGAAATGTGGACATTTTCATGTCAGCGACACGGAAATTGAATCAATGACAAATGCTCTGAATTTTCTTGCGCCGGTTCGAGGCGTATTTTTGACACTCGAAATCATTTGAAAATTCCACGACGTCTGTTACAATTTTAAAAATTTCCATTTTTTAGTGCTTCCTAATCGTGAAATGGCGTTAATTTATTTTTTTCGTCCCTGGAGCTGGTAGAAGATTGTGAAGTTTTTTCAGCTAAGTGTTATGTTTTTTTTTGGCAATTTTTTTGGAGTTAGATCTAGCAAAAACATTCCTTGAGAGTCTATTCTTCTGCTACAGTGCTACTACAGTCGTTACTCCCTATAACGATCAGTCGTTACTCCCTATAACGATCAAACGCTACGGTCCTTTGAATACCCTTCCTTTGGAAAATCCACCTATAGAGCGAACTGTCTCTATATAGCGAGCAAACTTACATGGCCTCTGGACAGTCGTTATAGAGAGAGTCCTGTATTTTGACCACTGGAATTATCGTCAGTCATACATCAGTTCGAAATACACGTATTACTGTCAGTTTCTGAAAGTCAATCACTTTTCGAAAACGCACTGTAGTATAGATTTTCGAACAAACGCGTCGTCGAGTAGCAATAAATATCAAAATAATAATTATTGGATTATGGATCACATACAGGCATGTCATGTCGAGATTAACTAATTACTTAACGTTAGTTAATATTGACATAACTCCGGTTATATTGCATATTCTATATTTGCATTGGTATTTATTCTGTTTCATACATGTAAAATTAAATTCAATATTTTCGATAAAAAAAAGGTCACAGCGCATTGCAGATATTCACCTTTAGTGACCTCTGTATACTAGGGGGCAATTTCGTCAGAATCACGACCCATAGGTTGGGGAAAATTCACAAAAAAAATTGCATTTTTCATAACTGATAACTTGATAGATTCTAAAGTGTGCTATAATGTCCCCGATAGCGCCCTTATCATAACTTTACCCAGTGGGCTTTTAACGGCAAGATAAAATTCGCCTACTACTTTAGCAGCCCAGCGGTCACTGAAAGAAGTAAAAAAAGTTTTTTGAGGTCAGTTACGTCCGCTGAAAAAAAAAATGTTCTAGAAGTCCCTTATAGGAGCTTAGGAACGACTAATCTCTATAAGTAAAAAACGAAAGTTAAGTAACTAAGCAGCTTATCATAAACTTTCGTTCGGAAAATATTTGTAGGGAGGCCTTCTGATGGCCGAGCCTTGTGAAAGAGGCTTAACGAGAGGAAGGTATTAGTCCTTCTTGACTTTCTGACCGTCGATATTGTATATTTCTCTTCTTCATGTTTTCATCACTTCTCTAAACAGTCTAAACTGTACTATAGCCGATAGCGTATCCTATCGAAGACAGCATTTTCTAGGAGAAGATAATTATTTTTAGAATTACCTACCCCCAACAGTTTGGAACGCAAGGCCTATTACTTCCACATGTTACCCCGTTTGGAGACATTTTGGGGGATGATATAGGTCTGGCGACAAAAATAACAAGTTCTTGTTCGACACCAATAAGAGGGCTAGGTTTTTGGGTGCAAGAAAGGGAACCAAAACATAAACTTTTGCTCCGTACGAAAATTTTTGAGAATCGCTAACCAAGGAAAATTCTAAAAAATTCCTTAATCGTTAATTTGGTGTAAAACAAAAATTTGGGCCTAAGAACAACACTGGAGGGATTTTAGAGCATTAGAGAGGGGAAAGGTCATTCCCCCCTTGTGGGATGAAAGGGGGGGAATGGTGGGGGCGGCCTGCGGCGGATCATGGGGTGGCCAACATGGGGGGGGGGGGGGGGGTGAGACATCTGTTGTTTCCCAAAATCAATCCAGTGAGATCGGAATCACGTGGCTGCCCCTCCCCCTCCCCCAAATTAAATTTCGTACTCACCTCCCCCGCGTTTTTTGAATAACGCAGCGTTTTATGAGCTTCCTTAATGGGCTTAATTTCTTCCATTTTTCTTCCCGTCTTGACTGATATTAAAAGAAACGCAGGTTTTCCCTGTCGTCGTTTTTATTAATAATAAATAACAGTTTTTTATGAGTACGCTAAGAATTTTTACGAGAAATTAGATCTATCAGTCTGCGTGTTGCAGTAATTAATAATTTACAGTATTCCCTCTCTCTATAACGTCCTCCAAGGAAATACGCTCGCTATAAAGAGAATATTTCAAAACCTCGTTATAAAGAATGAAATCTGTATTAGCAGCGCAGCACCTTTTTTCACATAACAGGGCAGTGGACTGTAACCGAGGAGGTCCTAGTTCGAGTCTCAGTGCCAGGAAATTTTTCTCTACGGATTTTCTGACTTCCGAAGAAATTTTCTTTACCTTATTTTCACGTCCGTGTGGTGATGATCACATAGCTGAGCACTCCCGAACAAACCAATCCCTCTGCAGTTTTTCCATACCACGGCCATGATCACTCCCTGCAAGAATTTATTCAGCTCAATCCCTGGTGTGTGTTGTATAGCCATGGGGAGCACTCCCGAGAGGAGCTAGTCATCTGTGGTTATCAAACGTCTTTGACAGGATAGAAAAATCTGGGCCCTCCGGGATTCGAACTAGCGAACATGTGTCACCAGTCCGACGTTTAACCACTCGACCGTGGTGTTCCCCAAGAGAAATCTCAAAAAAAAAATACGAAGTAAAAGCCATCAAATGATGAAAGGCCCTTTCTTAAAACCAAAAAGGCCCTCGTACCCCTTAGCCGATCGCTCCTTATATTATCCGCAAAACCAATACCATCTCAAACCTTTCTGCGAAATTGCTTTTTTTTATTTGAAAAAGCGCAAATACGAGTTTTGAACTACTCCCTAGTCCTAAACAAACGAAAGCTGCTGGTCTTTGTCCAGCGTAATCTTGCTACAATAGCAGTTGTATGTTTTCATATAATCCTGCCGGGTGTATACTCGCAATGCAATTTGCTCTGGCATCTTGCCGGAAAGTTCCTTTTGTTTAGATTTCGCTGAGTCCGAGGGGAGTTTCTAATTGTTTCCTAAAGTAAACCTAGTTATTATACTGAATTTAATTTAACTGACGGTTAGTGAAAGAGCCTAGTGGGTTAAAGGGTGCCACCATTCGTGACCTCAGAACCCAAGGGGGTGATTTGGTGAGAATCACGCCCGAAAGTCGAGTTTCCCCCTGGCCAGGTACAGTTGGGGGTGTATAGTCCTCCTCACCCTTGGATGAGGGTAATTACAGTCATATCCAGGGGTGGACAGACTACACAAATGTCAGTTATCATTGCTAAACTCTTTTCGATCATTGCGATCCCTTCTTCTTAAGTCTACTTCTTGTTCTAAACAAAAAATAATTTTCAAAACACTGTATTATTTTTAGGACAATGGGTGTATCCAAGAGTGAGGTTGATTATAGAGCAACTTATATTTGTCTATATAAGTAGGTAGGTGTATTAATTTACTTTTAAAGTCCACTCTAGTGTATCTTAAAGTCCACTTTAGAGTCTATTTAATCCACCATGCCCAGTTAAAATTAAACTGGAGATTTTGTCATATGTTTACCATGTTAAATTTTACTTAAGTTAAATTTAACATGGTAAATCTCCAGTTTAATTTTAACTGGGCATGGTGGGACGCACCCTTAGTGTATTTTTAAAGTCCACTTTAGTGTATTTTTAAAAACCACTTTAGTGTATTTTTAAAGTCCACTTTAGTGTATTTTTAAAGTCGACTTTAGTGTATTTTTTTTAAAGTCCACTATAGTGTATTTTTAGAGTCCACTTTAGTGGATTTTTAAAGTCCACTTTAGTGTATTTTTAAAACCCATTTTAGTGAAATTTAAAGTCCACTTTAATCTATTTGTGAAGTCTACTTTAGTGGATCTTAAAGTCCACTTTAGTGTCTATTTAAAGTCCACTTAAGTGTATTTTTAAAGTCCACCTTAGTGTATTTTTAAAAACCACTTTAGTGTATTTTTAAAGTCCACTTTAGTGTATTTTTAAAGTCGACTTTAGTGTATTTTTTTAAAGTCCACTTTAGTGTATTTTTAGAGTCCACTTTAGTGGATTTTTAAAGTCCACTTTAGTGTATTTTTAAAACCCATTTTAGTGTAATTTAAAGTCCACTTTAATCTATTTGTGAAGTCTACTTTAGTGGATCTTAAAGTCCACTTTAGTGTCTATTTAAAGTCCACATAAGTGTATTTTTAAAGTCCACTTTAGTGAAACTTTAAAGTCCACTTAGTGTATTTTTGAAGTCCACTTTAGTGTATTTTTAAGTACACTTTAGTGGCTATTTAAAGTCCACTTTAGTGTAATTTCGTAATTTTTTAGAACACTGGGTGTCGTTGTTCTCATCCAACAGTGAGGTGTACTCTAGAAAACAGGGTGGAAACATTGAAAAAAGAAGGGAGGGGGTAAATTCCCCCTCTTCCCCCTTGGAAGCCTTCACGCCGTGAATTCCGATGTCTCCCACGTACAATTGATATTTTTCATTTTCCGATCCATTGGCTTTTCCTCTGATACACGGCCAAGGCGATGGTAAACTTTTCAACCGACAAAATACTCAACAACAATTCCTAACTCGCAACTTACGCTAAAGTAACTAACTTTGTGACTGTTTTTCATTCAGCGAGTTCTTGGATTATATGAACTGGACCTAGAGGGGGTACGTCGGTAGGTATATCCTGAAAATACGTTGACGTTTTTCGTGACCGTTTTTTGAGGACACTATTGGATATTTAAATATTCTGAAATATAATATGTCCCTTTCTAACGCCCGCTTCTAACGACATTGCGAGCGGCGATTCATTTTCAAGGTTTACCCTTGGTTGGACAGACACAAAATTTTGCCTGTACCTAGCCCTAACAATGTTCTAGGGAGTGTTCGAAGCAGATTTCCCAATTTCTCACTGGTTTCTTTTGTTGCAACTGTTTTGCAAATGCTAGCATCGCATACCTCAAGAAAAGTGCTGTATCTCGAAAACCAGTAAAAAAAATGGGAAATCTGCTTCGAACACGCACTAGAACATTGTTAGGGCTAGGTACAGGCAAAATTTTGTGCCTTTCCAACCAAGGGTAAACCTTGAAAATGAATCGCCGCTCGTAATGTTAATCTTATGGGCGGCAAAAAATGCATCGTCAGGTATAGCGGACCCTTAAAAAGGCATATTATATTTCAGAACATTTAAATATATTGTCCCCAAAAAATGGTCGGATAGAACGTAATCAAACAGCAAATGTATATTCCATCTTAATTTGACGAAACTTGTGGAATCGGCCAGCAGTCGAGTCAGCAGTTCATCTTATTAGCCAATTTCGTTAATTGACTCTATAGAAGCCCCCTTAAGTCCTATTACGCTTCCATAGAATCAATCAGAAGATTACTTGAAGAAATACTCAGAGTTATTTGAAAGCTTACTAAAGATCAGATCGGGTACTTTCGCTGGGTTGAATAAAATAAATACCTAAGGAGAATCAACATCCCAGGCGAAAATGAGGCTGTGGTGGTTTGGAACCCACCTAAAACTGTAGGTCCCCGTACTAACGCGATGGGTGAGCTGGTATTTGGTAGTGCTGCCAGCTGAGCACGATGGAGAATTCTTGAAAATGTCTATTTGCTGGGCTTGTCCCCCCACCCCTCTACTATTGCAGTTCAGGTCGGGTGCTTTTGCTGGATTGGAGTGTAAGAAATTAATTGTCTCGAAAAAGAATTAAGGGGAATCGAGACACTCCCCTGGGAATTGAAACACAAGAAGTCAATAAGTCACATTGGTTGGGTGGTGTGTGTGTAATACATCAAGAGAGGGGTGAAAACACTTACAATTACAGAGGAACACTGAAATAAAGGGTGTGACATTTCTTTTTAACGGCCTAAATTAACAGACTGTGTTGTGATTTTACCATTGAGTGATTTTTGTCAACAAAAAATTTGGGGGAATCTAAATGATCGAAGTCACCACAAAGGGCCGTTAAAAAGACATTATATTTCAGAACATTTCAATATCCAATAGTATTCTCATATAATGTGCATAAAAAACGTAAACATACACGCCCAAAGACGCCCTTAGAACCTGATTTGATTTCCCACCGCCCTCTTGGCTATATGATTCCAGGGACTTTTGAAAAAATAAAAAGGGGGGGAGACAGAAAAGAGCAAGGTGAGCAAGGTGAACAAAGCCAGAGAAGCCCACTACGGATGATTAACTGTGGGGATGAGTTTTATTCACTAGGTTCCTTGAGACAAATGGCGGGTGTTAAGATGAAAGGGGGGGAAGGGGGGGGGGGGAGAAGCGCACCTGCGCCCCCTCTCCACATATTGCCCCCCTCTACCCCCCACCCCTCCATCATCCCTTGCAGCCATTACTCACGTATATATATATTTTCTCGGGAAGCACAAATATCTCTGATTGAATTCCTTCGGTGATAAACATTTCAGTTTCAGTGCCGAAGTAAGGAATCGTCGTGTGGCGCAACGGTAAGCTATAAAGCAGGTTCTATTCTTGACGTGCCGGAATATTTCTTGGGGAATCTTGCCTACAACCTGGTCTTCACCGTCTGGGGGAAAACTCGACTGTCAGGTGTGATTCTGTCACTACAGCAGTGGTATAGTCAGTATAGTAGGTACAGGAAGGCTTGGGAAAGAAATATTACTCATAAACTCATAACCTAACCTCGTATAACTATAATACCTTAAGGGCCACCATACATTCGCTATTTTTTACATTTCGATTTCAAACTTTGTGAGAAAAACATTGGATAATTAAATATTCTGAAGTATAATATGTCTTTTTAACGTCATTACTCATGAGGCTATAATACTGGGATTTTACGATCGCATGATTTTTGTAACAAAAAAAAAAATGTCCAAGATTAACCGATCGAGAAAATCACAACATAGCCTCATGAGATGAGTAATGATGTTAAAAAGGCATATTTTATTTCAGGATATTTAAATATCCAATAGTTTCAGCCTTAAATACAATAGTAGAACAGTAGAACAGAAAAACCAAAATAAACAAAAATAAACAAGAACTAAACAAACAGAAATAAACAACCAGAAATACACACGCAAAAATAACAAATTGCAGGATCCGGTCCCTAGTAGTGACTGGCATAGCTGTTTGTCGTCGCAATGAAAGAGGTTGCTTATTATGCATACAAATCCACTCATCATTCCGAATTATTTTTCGAAACGCGTCCCTAAACCTATTGCCCGCGTTTATTTTTCCACCTTTGATGGTAAAAACCTTTTTGTTGGTTTTGCACACAAAAGATTATTTCCAATTCGATGTTGCTAACTCTCATTGCTTTCCGTGTTATTTTATCTCGTATTTTGAATATTTATTTTGGAGAGACGACATACAATTTATTCAAATTAACTGATAATCAATCCCTAGCATTGTATTGAATATTATCTGTATCCTGTAGGTATCCCTCTAGGCTGTAGGTATATGAAACAGGTAGGGATATTAAAATAATCAGTGGCGGCTTGTGCATTTTGGTTTCGGGAGTTTTGTGGAACTGTCATATTTTTTCAGTTAAATGGATGTATCACCTCATTAAAGCCTCACTTTTTCTAGACATTACGATATCCTTGCCTCAAAAACAGCTGCCACCGTATCGGAGCAATCCAAGTTTAAACGGAGGGCTGCATAGTTGAGTTGTGAACTCATGACAACCGCTGCCTGTGTTATCTGGGCATAACAGAGCATGCTGTGTACCTGAGAAATTTTCCTCTCCCCGTTACCAACTATGTTAATCCTGATTTTTTTTTAATGATTCCTGGTTTTCCTTTTTTGGCGCTAGCCGCCACTGCTTCATATAACCCCCTATTCAAGGTGATAACGGGCAGCGTCACAATGGTCTAGTGGGAAAACACTAGTAGCAGCAATTTTGTGTTGGTAGCATGGATGCCACACCCAATATTCATTTGGCTTCGGCCAACAATCAGTTTGTTTAATCAACATATCTGTGCCTTCGGGTCAAGGATATGGGCTGCAACCACCTTAAAAATAAAATCACTGGATAAGGGATGGATAATGGAAGGTTTAAACGGGCCGTAGCCACAAGAAAGGGATGAAGAAGGGATGATGCTCAGCCGATAAAATCTGACGAATGAGTTTCGGAGACAAGTAGCTCACTATAGCTCATCATGAGCCATGAGCCATGACTCACAGCTATGAATCACAAGTGAGCTATGACTTTGCTCACCCCTGGGTCCATGGCATGCAGTATTTCAGCAGAGTTTTCTTAATGCGTCTGCCGTTGACCAATGAGATAGCTTTTACAAATGTCAAGCACGGCAAAATTTTGCGCAAGAATGCCTTTGATACGCCCGAGGAGCTAATTTTGCATATCTCTTTCAAGAGTAATGATTTTTGGACACGCCCTACGTTAGATTTAGATTTCTTGATATTTTCATTACTCACTGTGAAGCTATGTTAGTATATTATGAAACCAACATTGGGTCAGACTTGTCTGTCGGTCTCTATTACCCTAAGAAGACAGACACTTAATTTGAGAAAGAAAACAGTGTTCTTGTCTTCTTATTAACAGGAATATGAAGACTGATGGAGTGTATAAGCAAACAGTTGTTACTGGCCCATCTTACAAAGTTAACCGTCTTTGTTTCGTAAGGTGACCCTATCAGACCCTTCTCTTATACAATAGCACCCTCTTCTTACCCTGTTATATAAAAAGCCGAGAACACTGTTTCTTTCTCAAACAAAGTGTCTGTCTTCTTAGGATAACAGTTGGTTCCATCATAGGTATGTAGATTCTCATCTGACTGAATCTTATTTCTATTTCTGATGGAATATAATACTGTAGGCTCTATCTATAACGACTGTCAAGGGGTTTGCTCGCTATAAAGAGAGGTTTTCGTTATAGAAAGTCTCGTTATAGAGAGTGACAATTTTATGCCATGCATTAATGAACCAGATTATTGTAGTGGCATGAAACTATATAAGCTATACCAGCAGGTGTATTCCCTTTCTCAAACGCCAGCAAACCCAATCAACTAACACCTTCAAAATTTATTGTAAGAAGAACTGTTCTCCATATATTGCATCGTGGCGTGCCTTATCTTCTTACAATAAATTTTGAAGGTGTTAGTTGAGTGTGTTTGCTGGCGTTCGAGAAAGGGAATACCACTGCTGGTCCTCCCCGGCTGTCGAAAAAACGCTTCGGTCGTGATTCTGACCAAATCATCCCCTTGTGTACAGGGGTTGCGAAAGTTGGCACCCTGTATCCCACTCTGTACCGCCAAGCAGGGTTGTATTACCCACATATTGTGGCAGCAACTTCTCATAGTAGGGGAGACCAGGGTAAGTTACAAACAGGAGTTAATGTCCCCGGCCTGTAATAAAAAGGGGAGGGAGGATTTGATCCCCCCCCCCCCCATGACTGTACTGCAGATGTGCCCAGTCCTAAGTAATTTTCCAGCGTCTGCATTTCTGCTGGGCCTCTCTCAGATTGCAGACGCAATGTTTCTTCTCGTCTGAGGTTATGAGTGATTCGGACTTTTCCCTTTTCTTTTTTCGTATTCCTTTTTCCTAAAACACTATTATACGCTACGTTTTATGGTAATTCTGACTTAGACGAAATAATATGTACCAATTCCTGAAGCCTTAAAGTGAAAAGAAAATTTGGTGCGTTTCACCATCCCGTCGATAGTGCCCTTATCATAACATTAGCTAGTGGACTTTTAACGGCAAGATAAAGTTATCGGCTACTTCGCTACTTTATCGGGGAGATAAATTTACTAACTTTATCTACACTCGGTAAGGAACTGCTGACAGCCACGCAAGTTTCAAACTTGATATGAATTTCATTGACAGTATTGCGTAAAAGTTAAGTGGACTAAACAAAAAATGACAAAAAAACAGTTTCCAAAAACGAGTAGTCGCTGATTCAGCACAATACAAAATGGAGGAGAAGACTTCGGGGTCTCATCTGTTGTTATGAATATTAATGGGTCTATAAATTACTTGATAGCGAAGGCAAGAGCCTCATTGGTTAGTGGAGAGGGTAGTTAGCTTACTTAGCTAAGCATTCCGCAAGCTCAGCACCACACCTGCGCCCCCAAACCTCCCTATACTGCTTATAGCTGACACCCCCTACCTGCAATGCTGACTAATTAGGATTATGTAGAAAATAAATCCCGAGCTGGGATTGTACTGAACAAGCAAGAGAATCTCGACTTGTCAAATTTTTTTCTGGTGGATTTTATCTTAGTACTTTACCGGCTGGGAGAAATCACTGTAGTACCGTACTTCTACCTTACCCAATACTTCCTGGACGGCCGCTCTGGGGAGTTCGCATCCCCGGACGTATGGTTAGTGGGGATAGGGATGGGAGTTTTTTTTGTGGGTACCCGCCATCCCTGGGATGCCATTCCAGCCCCGCCATTCCTCAACGCATCGTATGTGACCAGCTTTCGACCACTTTTCCAACTACAGGCTCAGCAATCTGAAAACAAAATCACAACGTCTGCATTCCTCGACTCAGACGGACCCAAACTTCGAAATTGAGCAAAGTCAGAGAATTCAGTAGGGGATAGAAAGCAGAAGTCTGGGTAGCGATCTGCGGCATGCAGCTGCGGCTGTTTCATGCTGAATCAGCACACCACATTCCGGTACAAATTCCGCGCGCGCCCGCACTCGATCCCTTCATTCACGGCTACAACAGCCATTTGTTATCGCATTGGCATTTCCCATCCCGAAAATGCCATTAACGTTTTATTATTTTATGTTGCCATTAACCATGGCTTTGTCCTGCATTTTTAATTGTGGGTAGCGCGTGGACTGTATTGATCTTTCTCAGCATCACTGCGGCCGTTGAAAACACTCGCACGACTGAGGTCCTGGGTTCGAATCCCGGTAGCAGGAATTTTTTGTTGGTAGCAAGGATGTCACACCAAATATTCATTTGGCTTCAGGTCATGGGTATGGGCCCTTAACTTTAAAAAAATCCTTAGGGAAAACCGAAGAACGTTTTGATCAGAAAATAAAACTTTCCAGCAGTTTTGGGAGAGTTCCAGATCCATTTTCCGCACGGTTTTTGGTATTTCTCATGTGTGAACCGTGTTGAACCGTTTTCCTTTTTCATCGTTCACAATACTTATACTTTAATGAACCCAATCAGGTCAGAATCACGCCCATCAGTCGAGTTTTCTCACAGCCAGGTACCCTGGGTAGGCCCACGACGCTATTTGTTGACTTTTTTTCTACACACTTTAAGTATAGGAAACTATTGGATATTTACGAATATTTATATGTTCTGAAATATAATACGTCTTTTTAATGGCCAAAGTAACAGGTTGTGTAGTGATTTTACGATCGAGTGATTTTTGTCAACAAAAAACATGTCCAAAATTAACCGATCGTAAAATCACAACACAGCCTGTTAATTTCAGCCGTTAAAAATGTTTACTATATTTCAGAACATCCTCATAAATTGTGCAGGGAAAAACAAACATGACTGCGTATATAGACGCCTTGAATCACGTCTGCTGCACAACTTCAATTTCTCCTGCTTAGTTTGTTTCTTTCCTGATTTTTTTATTCTCTTTTTTGCAGGCGCAGTTATAGGAAACTTCACGGACGAAAACGTGGAGAACTACCTCCTACAGCACGATAGCCACCAGGAAACTGTTTCTGAACCACCCGGTGGGGAAACTACGCACGCAAGGAAGGAATTAACGCCAGGTAACACATTAGCTAATCCTCCACTGCGAAAACGGAAACTTTTACTTTGCGAAAACGAGGAACTTATGACTTAGGTACGGCAAACTACACGCAAAAGTATTTCCGAACATACATTCGCTATTTGTTTACGTTTTTTTTTCTATTGGATATTTAAATGTTCTGAAATGTCTGCCGAAATTAACAGTGTTGTGATTTGACGATCGAGTGATTTTTGTCAACAAAAAATTTGTCCGAAATTAACCGATGGTAAAATTACAACATAACCTGTTAATAATTTATGGCGTTAAAAAGACATATTATATTTCAGAACATTTAAATATCCAATGGCGATGTAAGGTCTGAGGACGAAGGTGGGTTCCGAACCACCACAGCCTCGATATACATGTCACTTGACATGCTGAACATATCAGAGGTGAAAACCGATCAGAAAAATTCTGTTACGATAGGGATCGAACCGGTGTTACCCGTGTTCCTCTTGAATACAACCGCCTAGACCACTCGGCTGTCGAGACCGTTCTGTTATTGCTTGCTAAGAAGGGGTATATAAAGTGAAGTACGACAGGAGACAGACAGGGCAGGTAAGGCGCTATGCGTCTTTCTAATGAAGAACATTATTCTCCCAGTTCCCCCTGCTATTCCCGTTTCCCCCTATTCCTATTCCCTAGCTCCCCAAATGACGGCCTACTTATTTGCGTTGAATCCCCTACTCTCTACTGTTATTTATTATCATTTCTTATTTCTACGTTTGCGGTTGCTGGATATTAGAAATGGAGGAGGGTAGGTTTTGCCCCCCTTGTCCCACAACGCTGGGGAGAAAACCTATTTCTTCGTTTTCATTCCTTCTGTTTACTTTTCTATACCTGATACCTAAGCCATCGCCATTATGTACGCAGCTCTGCTGGCTGACGCTGCTACTTATATCGCCCAGCATGGTCCTATATGGCCCACTGTGATCGTGTATGGGGTAGGGTGGTAGAGTCCATTGTGTGGGCAGCAGCACTGCTGAAGGCTGCTTTCGTTGGCCTGAGTGGTACCTACTGGCCCGTCTTTAGTGGCCATAAGTGCTTCGCCTGTTGCCTATTTTCACTACCTGTTTTTTTCCTCAGCAACAAGCCCTGGAAGCAACACGCAGGCGTACATCGGGTTGGTGGCAGGAGCCCTGGCAGTTGTCGTGCTATTGCTAGGATGCACAGCCCTGTTGGTAGCTCGGAGAGGTCGCCAGAAGGTCGCACTGCTGACTAAGCACACTACTTTGGTCGCTGGAAAGCCAGGTACGCACAATACCCAGTCTAATAATTTGCCAAAGTGGAATTGACGCATTTGGTTGGTCAAAACGCGATAGCACCCGCAGCTATTGACCTAAAACATTGAAAACTTGTAGGATTGGTCTCAGGTATATAATTTAGGAGTAGTTTGAACCAAATTTGGTTTACTGAAAAATTACAGCTGTTATAAACAAAAATGCATTTTGTATTGGTTAACAGGAACAATCGACATGGCGGACCTAAAAGTTAACCTTTCATCGAATGGGACAGCGAACGGGAAAGTTAAACACGAAGAGTCCGACAGTGAAACGTCGTCAGTTTATCACGAGCCGTACAAGCTTCTCCCGTCTACCAAGCAGGAGTACGGCTGCCTTCTGAGGAAAGACGGACTGTCCTCTAGCAAGAGCGGCGAATACACAGGTAAGAAAGAATTACTGTTGAGTTTTCCCCCAGCCGGGGAAAGTCAGGTACCAGAGTGGGATAGGTTCAGGGCCGGGCAAGGTTCACTAGGAAAAGTCTAAACACGGCGGGACTAGACCTCGGGATATCACGTCCCATCTGCTCCCATGGCTCATGGTACCGATCTCATATGAAACATAGCCGTATCAATGTGGGGGGGGGGGGGGGGGTTAGGGGGTTAACCCCCCCCCCCCCCCCCCATGAGCGGAAAATCAACATGGGAATGCCAGCGTAAAGCAAAAAAATATAGGCTAAAAAGCTAAACATAGTGTGCTGTTCGAATGAGATACAAATGACCGCGAATAGGATACTATGTTTAGCTTTAACCGGAGAACGAATTCCTTCTAAGGATAGAAATGGTGGTGAAATTACAACACTAAATACAGTATGCGATACAGCTCCACACCTGAAAAGCCACTACACACCACAGACTACTCAAAGAAAATTCCATCCCCCATCTGGGTCTATCACAGAAAATTCCGAGCAAAGCTCATACAAATCAAAAACTCAGCAACAAATAATAAGAATGGAAAGTAGGTAGGAGGGAGGAAAATATGTTTGCTGAATGCCGGGAGAAAGTTTTGCCCATTTCTCTGCAGCGTCGTCCTTGAAAAACGACGCAAACTCATCCCAACTTTCCCCCAAACAGGTACATCGGAGTTTTAAAAGATTCAAGCGATTTCCATAACTGTATAGCGCGTGTGTTTTAAGAGGCTTTTTGAAGCGCAATATTTTCTGGACATATAAATATGGAAATTGGGCCCATAACGTGCAAGATGTCTTCTTGCTGATGCTGCCGCTGGCAAACTTCCGCGCACCTATATCGCCACTAGAATATGTTACACGCTTATCTATGCATTTATGCCAGAGGGTAACAACAGTGCCGTAGCAACCCAAAACTGCTAACGAAAGTTCTATGGGTCTCTTGGGTCCTCTCTATACAAGGGGTGATTAGGTCAGAATCACGCTTGGCAGTCCCAATGAAAAAAATTTGTTCCTCAGGAAATGATTATGTAGTCCGACGGCTGACTTAATTTCTGTATTATCGCATTGTAGATTCTGACCACTACATAAAAAGTTATTACATTCTAAAGTGGCCGCATTTTAAGTTGGTATGGGAGGCGAATGTGACGTCACCATTTGCTAAGTTCCGCGTCTTCTGCTACCTCTCTCACTGTTAGCTAAGAAGGACACAGCTACTCTGTTGTCTCAACTATGCAACTGGAAATAAAAATTTTCAAACCGATATACCTACGAAGAGAGAAGACCTGTGGAACAAATTGTCTGATGTACACATTCTCGAAATTCGATACCACGCAACAAGCTCACTTCCTTCCGCGTGGAACTCTCCGTCTTCAACCGTTGAAATAGTGTAAGACGTAAGACAATTCCACCAAAACTTTTCGAAAAATCTGGGCAAGCCAGGACTAGATCTAGGGTCCCCATAGCTCAAAGCCAACTGGAGGAATATAGTTACTGGAAATTGACTGTGTAGAAATGTATTGTTACACCAACGTCAAAGTTGATTATGTGTTATTCCGGTAAACAAAAAGCTTGAAAACAAAACTCTTTCTCGGGAAAACAAATTACATTTCCCCTCTCTCTTATTACTCGCTTAGTATAATATTATATTTCGCACCCTTTGAGTTGAATCAGCTGTTTTTGTTACGGTGAAATTAGGTCTGAATGATTGATAGACCCCCTCCCTTCCCCCTTCCCCCTAGACTGTTTACCATTCCCCTCCTGACAGCCCCCCCCCCCCCCCCAATAGGGATATATTGTACGTTCCATCCATTGTGTGGCTAACCCCTCATTCAATTATTGTGCAAATAAAAACGTCACTGCTCACTGTCTACTTGTTGTCAAGAATTTTATTTTGACTCTTGATAAATTGACAACTGTTGTTCTGAAATATAAGTGAAATGTATGTCGAGGCTGTGGTGGTTCGAAACCCACCTAAAACTGTAGGTCCTTGTCGTGTACTAGCACGATGAGTGGGGAGCTTGTTCCCCTTTTAGGGATACTTTTAGCTCAATTGGGAGGAAATAAGAATTATGAATTTTGAAGGTAAAATGAGACAGATGTAGCTGAACTAAGTAGGCATGAGTTGGAGAATAAGTTGAAAAGCTTGGGGGTAACGGAGCGGAACGAGCAGCCGGGCAGCCGGCAGTGCCCTACCCATCCTCCATCCACTTCCAGAAATGAAAACTGCTTACGCCCTTAAGCCTTAAGGGGCTATCACCATTTTATGCAAAAAAAAATAATACGGCTCCTCACATGAACCTTTTACATTTTCCAATTTGTTCCCGTTACCTGTGAAAAATTTTGCAATATTGTCTTTGCGTTTCCAATGATTCTGGGAGTTCACAGTGTTAAAAAAAAATGTTGCTGGACCCGTGCAGTGCCCTAGCAGCTACACCAATGGACCGATTTTTATGAAATTTGGTATGGACCTGTCTGAACTTCCATTTCAGGTACGTTTTGAAGGATTTATATCTAAACGTTACGAAACGGAAGTTATTGACAATATAGTGATGGAATTTTTTTGTCAAGACTGCGACGCTTTCCTTGCGATAGCATTTCTCTTAACCTAACCAAACGATAAGATAAATCTCAACGTTAAATCTGTTCGATAGGAGACACTATAGTGTACTATAAGAAGTGGTGAAATCCAACCTTTTTTCAAAAAGTTCAACGTGGAAAGGTTTCGAAAAACAGGGTAAATTAAATATGGAAATACGAACAGTCTCTTTTGTCACAGTCTCTTAAGAGTTGGCTCAGTAGAGCCGTGTGGACGTTACGAGACGTCTGCTGGGGTCTAGGGACCTGTATTCTGTATTTACATTACATTTGCATTCTTTTGAACGGAACCTGTACAAATGGAAAGGTACTGTAGCCCCCCTTCCAAAAATGTTTTTCCATTTTCTTCCTCTGTAAATATATCCTTTGATCTATAATGCAGACGGACTCCGCTGCGACATGGATTTGTTTAAAACACAAATACAAGCTTGTTTGAAATCGTGAATAAACCGGAGCCGGAAATGTACCATTGGCGGGCACAAAAGGGCGGGGAAATATGGAACCTTTTTGGATTTTTGATAAGTATTGTATCCTTTCCGGGATAGCCATAGAAGAGCCTATAGTGGGTACAGGGTGCCATTTTTCGTCAGCTCTGTACACAAGGTACACAGTCGAGTTTTCCTCCAGCTGGTGAAGGCCAGGCTTCAAGATTTACTAAAGGGAAAAATACAATCGGCTGTTTGATGCTGGGACGGCATCTAGCCATCAAGAACCCCGAATATAGTCCCGACTTATCAAGATTTTTAGTCCCAATTTCGTAGAAAGGGACTACCTAATTGTGAGGGGCAAGACGAAAAGTTTCGGAGGAATTATTTTCCTCGGTAACTCCCTTGTTATGGAAGTTACCGTTACAAAAATCGGTAGACCGCCTAACAATAGGAGCAAAAATGTTTATATAAAGTTACAGCGATGTGAGGGCAATCAGGTATGAGATGATTACTTCCGTAAAAACGAAAATTTTGTACAAATTTTGACACTGCGCTGCACATTGTAAACTGGTTTCAACGCCGGTTGATCGTACCCTGTATAGGTATAGGTACCCCACGGTCACGCTACCTTAAAGGCCTTCTTACACTATTTTAGGTTGAAGACGGACTTTCTCGCTATTGGCGCGGAAATTTTTTTTCATGATGAATTTGCTGCCTTGGCTACTTTGTCTACAGAGGTGCTCATACAATAATTTTTTCATCTTTTCAGACCAAAAATTCCAATGTAAACAAACACAAGTATGAAAACACTGCCTCCCCCCTCGCTTGAGTTTCTTAACTTCGCGGTGAGAAGTATGAGAACACATCTGACGAAGTTAATGACAAACTTCAGGACAAGGGAAGAGCTGCACAGCTACCTTTATTAACCTCTTGTTTTTGTTTCTGCTGGAGGTTGAGAGTGCTTAAGTCTTCTCCACACCAGGAATATCAACTAACGACCACCCCTCCCCCTCTAACCACCCTCTACCCCCGCCCCTCAACCTCTCACCTTCAACAACCTGTCTGTTCCTTTCATGCTATTCTTTTTCCTTCCGCATTCCACGCAATGCTTTTCATAAGGGTTACAGCGAGTGACAGAAGGGGTGGTTTTCAACAGAAGGGTTGGTTTTTATTACTATTGCACTTGCGGGATTACTGGACGGAGATACAGGTCGAAAGGTTACACAGGGGGGGGGGGGGGAGGAAGATTTCGGGACGGTATCGAATTTCGACTTCTAAGCGGTTTTGTAGAACCCTAAATTTGTTCCAAAGGTTGGTTGAAAATATTGATGTCCGGTTTCACAGCTGAGACAGTAAAGTAGCTGTGGCCTTGTCAGACTTCGATATATCGACATCTTATTTTTTTGATGGTTCCTACAGTTAGCTTACAGCAGAAGTAGCCAAAGCTTACGTCACTTTTGGTATTTTTACCGATACAGGGTCCCACTAGGCCGTCCTGGAGCAGTATGTACTAGGGCGGCTTGTCCCCATTGGTTCCTCATAACTCATAACTCATAACAAGCCCAACGTTTGTTTGTTTTCAGACTTCACAAGTGTGAATAGCTTCCAAGAAGAAATCAAATTCAGCTCATCGTTCTACAGTTTGGGGGCTCTTCCCCCCATGTCGAGGCCTCCCCCTTACGAAGTTTGTTCTTTTCCCACCCCCGCCAACCACTACGCTGCAGCAGATATTATTAAGGTAAGTAGTAACGTTCCAATCCAACCTTTCCACTCCAAAATTCATCAGTGTTATGTCCTTTGTCCATTACATTTTCTTCAAAAAAACGTAAACAAACAGCATTGTGGGTTCTGGTGTGAGCTTCAGCAGTTGAAATAGAGATACTTGGATACTGGCCTTGAATTTAATTAAACCTTACGCGACCCCTCGGAAAAAGTCCCCCAAAAAGGACAAGAAAAAGGTTCCCTCCCCAAGCCATAAATAAAAATAAGCAGGTACGGTTTATTTGTACCCTAAACTCCTTTTCACCCCTTCGTGAAAGATAACAAAAAAAACGGCGAAACAGACGCGAATCAAAATGGCACTGCTGATTTAGCGACATTACCACAGCCCTGATGAAATCTGAATGGACCAATCAAGCTGTGGGGGGGGGGGGGGGGGGTCTATCTCAAATTTGGGTATGAAAAGGGAAACAGGGTTTATTGGGCCTTATTGGCCTTATCAGAACTCCTTGAGGTCACTGCTCCCAACAATTCAGCAGGCGCGCTGATCCTAATTTTGAATTCAATCGTACCCCCCGCACTGCCTCGTGGGAAGGGGGCTTCCCCCTAATTCGAATTTAAATTCCCCCCGAACTCGCCCCCCTCGTGGTCACTCAGAGGATCAGGGATTTTAAATCCGCCGTTGTTCCCTCCCGTTCTAAATAACTCGTCTTCATTATGGGTGGAGGGGGGGGGGGGGGGGGGGTGCGTTAGATTGATTTTTGTGACAGTTGCAAGAATTTTTTTTGGGTACTTATTTTTGTTAGTTTTCACTCGCTATAAGGAAAGTCTCTCTTTAGCGAACTCTCTTTTGCATGGTCCCTTGGCGTTCGTTGTAGAGAGACTACTATAATTAGTGAAAGTGAAGAACTGAGTGATTTATGTCTACAGAAAGAAATACCAGAGCTAGCAGAGTGCTCTCTGAAAGATCCTGTGTTGGGTCCCTTGGAAGGGTGACATTCTGGAGACAGGGTTTGTCAAGGGACTTGACCTTCAAGGGAGGTTTTCGTTATAGAGAGTGACCTTTGTATTTCTGTATATTATATTCCAGACGGAAAGGAGGGAGCAGAACTTCAGCCCCGGAAAGCTGACGCCTATGAAGATCCCGGAGGGGACCGCGCCGGACACTGCGCCTTTGCCTGAATTCCCCCGCCACAGACTCAGAATAGTCGACAAGCTCGGTGAAGGATCTTTCGGTTTGGTAAGTTATTTCTCAACCTTAGGCTGGATAAATAAATTAATAAATTCAGGTCTGGTCGGTCAAAACATTCCCAGGTTTATTTGACGTGTACACCGACTCTACAATTACATAATCATGAATCTGCAGGCTAACAACTGTCAAGTTTATTTGACGTGTATACCGACTTGAAAATTACATAATCATGAATCTGCAGGCTAACAACTGTCAAGTTCATTTGTTCACTGACTATGCATACTTTAGCCCGTATGAAAACAATAGGTTGAGCTGAATTTAGTCAGATTTTACATTACATTTTCAGTAGTTTCCACCAAAAAGGGGTTAGGTCGCCACCCAAAGGTATTAAACATGACCAACGACCAGGAACAAGTTCCAAAATAGTTGGCAAACCCTCACCTATCTATGAAAGTTGGCCGCCGAGCCCACAATGAATCACAATTTGAATCTTGGCGCGAAAACTGTCACCCTTTCCGGTCCCGAAATTGTATTTGATACACCAACTTAGGCCTTCGGGAGTTAGCTTCCCATTCGGGTCCCAGGGAGCATACTTGAAACTTCGAAGTTTGCATCATTTCCGTGCAGGGGGCATAAATTATAGGAGGCCATTGTCCCTTGTCTCCCTAACTTCCCCTACTATTCCTAGGGGTGACTGGGGGGGCTGCGGTGAGCTGACATGTAGGTATTAAATTGCAAATGAACAATATCATGCTATTGTCCCAACATTTCGTTCCAACCAACAGTATAGTGTTTCCATTTTGGTTTTGTTTTTATTATTAGGTGTGCACATGCCACCATAACTTGTCTTCAGTGGGTTCAAACTTTGGAGGACAATAGTCCAAATGCTGATTTTAGGGTGTTCGGAGCCCACTTTGAACTGAAGGTTCCCAGCTTGAACCGAGGCAGGTACGGTCCAGCCGGACGTCTCTCTCTTAGTGTCTAAGAAGACGGATACTTTGTTTGAGAAAGAAAAAAAATCTGTTCTTCTAATAACTCTCAAAATAAACAGGCTAGGTACAGGAAGAAAGCATGGGCATAGCAGGACCAAAACCTGGGGGGGGGGGGGCTAAGCCCACAAGACCTTCTCCTCACCTAGGGGGTAGGCATGGCTTTATGTGAAAAATCCTGGGGGTGGCTAAACGGTTCCTGGGGGGGGGGGGGGGGGTCTAAGCCCCCCCAACCCCCCTTGCTACGCCTATGGAAGAAAGTCATGGGGCAATATCGTATTGTGTCATTACAGGAAATGCAAAGGAGGAATTGTAAATTGGAACTTCCCCTAAGATGTAATTACTTACTTCGGAAAAGTTCATTAGCGGTTTTTGAAGAAACCAACGTTTGGCTAATGATTTTATCAATAATCCGAGAATTAACTACAGTAACTAAATAGCCGAGTAGTCAAGAGGAGCAGTGAGAGCCGAGTCACACCGGTTCGATCCCAATCCTACCAAAGTTTTTCTGATCGTTCACCTCTGATATGTTCAGCATGTCAAGTGATATGTATAACGAAGCTGCGGTGGTACGGAGCCTTCCAAAAACTGTAGGTCCCGGTCGTGTACTAACACGAGGTGTTCGGAGCTGGATAATTCTTGTATAGTTATGGTGTAGAAATTATTGTCCTTGCAGACTGTACAGACAATTTAAATAGGAAAATGGATAGGGAGAACGCGTGGCTTGATATGAACATGAGGCTGAGGGGGCGTCGCTGTCTACCCCAATATAACATGTTTGCACTGTGCACACCCCTACGGCAGTCAGCGAAATCTGGGAATAATATTGCGGTGGGGGGTGGGGGTGGGAGGGATGCTGACAAGTTTAGCAGTTCGGGACGTGGTTTGGTAGGCAGAGTTTTAGTTTCTCTACCTGACTGACACCTGACTGCTGACTCCGGACTGACACTTGACTGCTGACTGCCACGTGCCTCAGAGCGGGGTAAACTTTTGACAATTATTTTAATCACAATTAAATAAGTTGTTGGCGGTTTTTAAGGGCCATTTTGTGAGGAAACTGTTGGAAAAATATAATCTGAAATATAATAATATGACTTTTTGTGTTGGGACAAGTTGAGAAGTGACTGACACCTGACTTCTGACTGACTCCTGACTCTGGACTGACACCTGACAAACTTTCCTTTATTGAATTTATTGCTGTTAACACAATGCTGTTTGTTCAGGTTTTTCGATTACTGTTTTCCGAAGAAACTGTAGGGTGTTTAAAACTAATAACTCATCTGTCATATAATAAGCACCTGTAACATCCCGAAATATTTTTTCTACTTTTTGAATTACCAACAAGAATGCTCATATCGTGTAATACTCTCCCTATTGTAACCAAGATTTCCATCTCAAGGGGTTCATTCATACTTCTACCCCCTCTTTATTCTTATTAATGTCAAATTTGAAGAAATGAAAAGTCTCATACTGCTGACAGATGATTGATAGCTGCAGAGCTCCCTTCATCTGTGCTTGCTGCAGGATTACTTCATCCATGAGAAATGGTCCCCTTCCTCACACACAGTCACTACCCACGTAATGGGCGGCATAGGGGGAGAGTACAATTTCTCAGGGAAAAAACAGCTCAACTATGCAGGCCTCCGTTTAAACTTTGATTGCTCTGAAACGGTGGCAGGTATTTTTGATGCAAGGATATCGAAATGTCCAGAATAGGTCAGCCTTTAATTGGCTGATACAGTCATTTAACGGAAAAAATTGTACACTTCCCTATAACACCGAAACTGAAAATGCACGAGCCGCCACTGATCTGTGCTGAGGCACAGCACGTGGCTTGCTCCCTGCTGACTTTATCCCCCTCCCCCCACTTTACTGAGCCTTTCGGGATATTTAGAAGCCACGATACAAAAGGGCGCGAAATCCTTTTAAGGCAATATTGACATAGGGAGGGCGGGGGGAGCTTATGAAGGCGCGTCTACATCAACCCCAAATTTCAATACCAACCTCTGTCAACAGGTTCACGGGAGAGCAGTCAGCCATAAAGGAATATAACTCAGGAACTAATCCCGACTGTCAAGATATTTCCCGGCTAGGGAAAACTTGACTGTTGGTCGTGATTCTGACTAAATTACCCCCGTGGGTCTGAAACTTGTTCTGGTGATTTCAGTTGCAGTTGTGCGAAGCGGACGGGTCGATCGACTACAATGGTGGAACGACGTACTCAAAGAAGCATCTTGTTCTTATCAAATCTCTATGGCGCGGAGCTACAGAGAAAACTAAGTAAGTAGATACATAAGAAGTAACGTACGTTCGTGAGTAGATAAATTGGATGATGTGCTTCTCATGCACCTTCTTATATTTTCAGAAAAGACTTTCTCAGGGAGGCTGCATGGCTGGGCAGTCTACATGACTGCAATATTGTGCGAGTGGTCGGCGTCTGTACGCTGGAGGAGCCTTTCTACCTCCTGCAGGAGTACTCCGATCAAGCCGAGCTGCCACAGTTCTTCCGAGTCCACGGGGAGGATGATCCTGTTAGGTGAGTCAGAGAGAGAGGAGGGTTGAGAAGGATGATTCAGGTGAGTCAGAGAGAGAGAGGAGGGTTGAGAAGGATGACTCAGGTGCGTCAGAGAGAGAGGGGTATTGAGGAGGATGACTCAGGTGAGTCAAAGAGAGAGAAGGATTGACGAGGATGACTCAGGTGCGTCAGAGAGAGAGATGAAGATTGAGAAGGACGACTCAGTTAGGTATGTTAGAGAGAGAGGGATGTTGAGGAGGATGACTCAGTTAGGTGAGTCAAAGAGAGAGAAGGATTGAGAAAGATGACTCAGGTGAGTCAGAGAGAGAGAGAGAGACGAGGGATATTGAGAGAGATGACTCAGGTGAGTCAGAGAGAGAGAAAGTACTTTTCACCTCCTGCATGCAGTACTCTGACCTCTGCTCTGACATGTATAATTTCGTCCTACAGTGATAATAGTGAGCCTTTACAGGTAGGCATACATTTCCCCGTTTCAGTACCCCCCCCCCCCACCCCCAACTTTTCATCCATACGGAAAATATAAACAAACAAATACCTTTCTCATGCCGTATGCATATACCTACCATTTTCACATTTTTGTTTTATTCATTGTAAAAGTATCATTGAATATTTATAGCTAATTTTCAGGGATGCCCGGGTGAGTAATCATGACTGAAGTGGAAAGAGGGGAGGGGGAGGGGGAGGCTCTTTTGTTTTTGTCCCTCCAATTTTTTTCTGAAATTCGGACAAAGGCTTTTGAGCCCAGGAACAGTACACAGAGGTAATTTAGTGAATATTACATTACTCTACCTGGTTTTCCTCTCAATTTAACGGAAGCAAAGGGTTAAGGGCGTCCACACAGTCGTGTTTGCTTACGTTTTTTCTGCTCATTCCATGAGGTTACTGTTGGACATTTTAAATGTTCTGAAATATAATATGTTTTTTTAAACTTAGGAACTACAGTGGTCTTTCTCTCTAGAACGACCGTCAAGTGACTGTAAATTTTCTTGGTCAGGAGGGTCTCAAAATGAGTCAAGGACTACAGTCCACTACATTCGCTCGCTAAACAGAGATTTTTTGTTTGGAGAGTGTCGTTATAGAGAGAGAAAACTGCAAAAGTCAGCCAAAAATCCAAAAAAATTAAAATAATTTTTTTTTTGAAAATATCGTTCTATAAAACTTTCCACGAACAACTCGATCAGAAGCCATGTCAGCAGTGTTTTCTATGTGAAGGAGACGTCCTCGACGGTGTGCAAAGCAGTTAAGGAGCGAGGGGGTAGGTTGAGAGTGGGGCATGCTCAAGGGGTTGCAACCCCTAGACATCTAGACGTTTTCCCATTTTTATCCTCCATCTTTAATCTCGGATCTGTCAAGTTCAACAAAAAGCTGAATGACATCATTTCTTTCCAATCTATTTCATTTCAACAAGTTTTACCTGATCGCACTTGTTTTCAATGGAGCTCTGGCGGTAAATTTTAAAAGCTGTCAGCTCCAGGGGTAGATTTTGGGTTTGATGAGGAATTTTCAGGGTAGGACGTTTACACAATACTCTATGTTGACGTTTTGATGACATGTAGGTAGCCACAGCCATGGCCTTGAGGGTGCCGCATTTTGGGACCGTTATAGGTACACAAGGGGTGAGTTAGAGTGACAGTCCCTCCCCCCCCCCCCCCCCCCCCCCCAACAACCGATTTTCTTCCACTCGTGAATGGTGCTATATACCTCTTAAGGGTGTCTACACAGTCGTGTTTGTGTACGTTTTTTCCTGCACAATGTATGAGGAAACTATTAAATATATAAATGTTCTTAAGTATAATCCTCTGTGGTATAATATGTCTTTTTAACGGCTGAAATTAGCAGACTGTGTGGTGATTTTACGATCGGTTAATTTCGGTCAAATTTTTTGTTGACAAAAATCACTCGGCCGTTAAAAAGACATATTATTTTTCAGAACATTTATATATATCCAATAGTTTCCTCATAAAGTATGCAGAAAGAACGTAAACAAATCGCGAATGTGTGTTCAGCCTTAAGGCTGCTCAGGGCCTCTAGTACCTACCTAGTAGGTATGTCTCCTGGCTTGATGCGGGCCACAGGTAAGAGCTATTTCCAAACTTTAATCCGCAAGCAGTCGACCTTAAAACCTTTCGCCCCCTCTTTGGCATTAATTGAACAATACCACAAAGCCGAAAGTTAAAACATAAAACAGGATTGCTGGTTTGGAAGTTAGGACGCTTTGATAGCTCGGCAGAGAACGTCAGACGCACTTTGCGGTATCTCACAAACAAACTTGACAATGCCCCCCCTCCCCCTCCCCGCCAGAACTTAGATTATGAGCGGCGTGCTTGATATCACAACCACGCAACAGCTGTCAACCCTGACACAAGCATGTTGAGCTTACAGTGATATCAACTGTGGTCAGTATCACTGGCAAGTTTTGCGTGCTCGGATGTTCTGACAAGCGGCACGTTTACCCGCTACAGGAAGCTGCAGACTCAAACTTCGCAGCAAGACAGGTTCGTCTCAAGACCGTCTTGAAAATCGTGGGATTGTGCTGTGAAGCAAGAGGATCCAGGATCGAGTCCCGGCTTGTCAAGTTATTTTTTTTTTTTTGTGAATTTTGTCCAGAAAATTTATTTTATAGTTCAGATGAGGTCTATTAGGCCTCCGACCACAGGGGGTCAACTGCCAAGTCCACAGGTACTAAATTCCTGATGTACCTACAGGTTTAGCAGCTTTCCCCTCTGACATGTACACCGACTTCAGGATTACATAATCATGTTTTTGCAGGCGTACTCATATCCTACGACCCTATGTGTACAACTTGAGAAGATCTCTTTCTTGGGACGTTACTATGACTTCAACCAAGTGAATATCTTTAAAAATTGCTGCTCAGTATTAACCTTATGAGGTGCCTAACTGTACCTTTAACTAAAGGATAACTTATTTGTTCCAGTTACGGATGCCTCATCTACATGGCGACCCAAATAGCTTCTGGAATGAAATACCTGGAATCTAAAGACCTTGTGCATAGAGATTTGGCCGCAAGGTATGTACATTTACTTAGGTTAGGTACATTTTTAAGCCGGAATATGCATTTGCTGTTTGTTTATGTTTTTTTCCGACCATTTCTTGAGGACTTTGTTGGATAGGTAAATGTTCTGAAATATAACATGTCTTCTTTTACGATCGACAACAAACAGCATATCTATACAGATATACCTACAGATAGAGCCACGCTCTGCAATAAAATAAAAGCTAAACATAGTGTGCTATTCAGAGTCATTTTTTTCGTGTCCAAATAGCACACTATGTTTCGCTTTTAGAGCAGCCACGGCGATAGGCAGCACGTATACCAGTGCAGGTATATTAAATTTTAAATGGTTTTTTCAGAAATTGCATTGTCGGAAAGAACTACTCCGTAAGAGTATCGGACCACGCGATGTTCTGCACGCGCTATGAGGCAGAATACTACACCGTCGATACGAAAGCTCGCCTGCCTGTCAGGTGGATGGCATGGGAAAGTCTACTACTGGTTAGTAAAACATAGTAGGGTAGGGGACCTACAGTTTTAAGAGGGTTTCGAACCACCACAGCCTCGATATACATGCTGAAAATCAGTCAGAAATTTTTTGATTTTTTTTCTACACATTTTATGAGGATGAGAATAATATGTCTTTTTAACATACAGGGAATGTATGTTCGGTCTTAACCCTCGTTTTTGGCTTTCAGGGGAAGCAGAGCAGCAAAAGCGACGTTTGGGCTTTTGCTGTGACTCTTTGGGAAGTGTTGATGCAGTGCCGTGAGACGCCGTTCGCCGAACTGAGCCACGAACAAGTCGTAGCGAACACAAGTCACTGGTTCCAAAAGGACGGAAAGGGAGGGCTGGTGCCCCCCCGACCTCCCCCGTGCCCGCGTGAAATCTACGACCTGATGGGGGAGTGCTGGAAGCGCAACGCCGCGGATCGCCCCCGATTCTCCGAAATTCACCTCTTCCTCCAGCGCAAGAACCTGGGCTTCGTACCTGGGGTTGGCTAACAGACGCCTTCCTACGAGGCCAAGTCCTTGTTTTGATACCTGCCTGCCTTGTCGTAGGCGAGTGCTGACGATTTCCGCAAATATCTTTCTGATATCCAGAGCAGATCTTCTGTCAATAAAGTTGAAGTCACTCTAGCGAGTACAAACTAAAATTGTATAGAATGACATTATAGGAACCAATTAATGGCCGCTTTAAAGGGAGGCATTCCGAGAAAAGTTCCCCTTCGTACTGCAGTGTAGCCAATGAATGGCTGGCAAAAACCCGAGCTCTTGCGAAGGTGGTGGTAACCACCCTTCGACATACAGTAGTCACTAGAATGACAGTCTTTCTTCTTACTTATACGCTGTTCTGATAGCTATCAAAAAGAGATCTGCGGATGTCGACGGTAGGTTGTGCCAACTACAGTTGCTCTATGACGTAATGCTCAGCTTTAGAAATCTTTGAACCCTAACTAAACTAAAGGCACCACCAGAGATGCCAACACCAGAACGGCCGTCCAAAACGGATGTAGCCAGCATTCTTACGAACAGTTGGTTTCTCCCACCGGTATAGTTTTCAAAACTGAGAATTACTTATAGAAGCAACTAAAGAAAATTTAACGCAGTAGAACGATATTTGAAAAGACTTATCGCTGAGTTAAGTTTTCTACAATGGTTTCACGTTCGGCTTGCAGACTATCACGAGTTAAAGAAAATTGGTCACTCTCGCAAATATTCGATATTCACTGTTGAATATTTCAATGTTCTGAAATATAACATGTATTTTCAGCGTCAGGAATTAACTGGCTTGTAGTTTTACGAGTGATTTTGTCAATAAAAAGTTTGTCCAAAATAGGACACACCTATAATTCAGAACACAAGTACATGTACACCCACTTTAAAATTGCATAATCACGTTTCTGCAGGCGCACTAAAATAAATTGCTGTTTGAAAGTTTTGAGAGATTGTGAAAGTGACCACAAACGATCATAGCTTGTGATAGACAGTAGTGATGGCTGTGCTCGCCGAAGTCACGTAGTATGTGTATAGTCGGTAAAAATGTCGAATGTCGAGTGATTTTCTTGTGTATGGGTCCAAACAGACTTATCTAAGTGGCGAGTGTAGTGCGTCTTCCTCTCTAACCACTCGCGTAGAATATCATTACTTGATTGTACGGATAATGTCGGAGTTATAAAAAACTATGGTCGAGAATTGACTTCACCTCCCAGGGTAGAACCCACCATACTTGGTTAACATTTAAACTCCCGTAAAATTGTGGTTTTAATATGAAGTAATTGGGACTTAACGGAAGTTTAACTTTAATCCGAGTATGATGGGATCCTGCCTCCAAAGCTTAATAGTAACTTGAGTTTTTCTTAAACTCTGGGAAACTAAGATAATAATTATAAATGCGCTTGTGGGGTGAAGTCTTAAACGGAGTTTAGTTTTTTATGATTTCATCACTAAATTTGGTTCACACTGCGTTTCTCACTTCTAAACCAACTACGGGTGGATTCACGAGTTAAGTTTAACGGTAGTTAAATTTACGAATATATGACGCATAGATTTACAGGATAGCTTGGCTCTTCCCATAGGCTTATGCATATTTATACATTTAACTGACCGGACTTAACTGGACTTCTAAGATCCAACCTGTGTCTCGTAATGTATACAGCTTACCTAACCAACTGATTTTTGAAATTCGCTTACTTACTCTATTTCACTAATAGGGGTACCAAAAATAGAAACAACTGAAACAAGCGATGCGACGTTTGGAAAATAAAACTTTCGTGTATTTAATATTTTCAGGCTAAGAGTGGTTTTTCTTTAAGAAAAAAAAATCACGTTTTTTACTTGCACAATAACTGAAGAGGCGAAAAAACTTCAAAATTTTTCAAAAAGTGCCTGAATAGGCCAACCTATTCAAAGGTTTGGTAGACCGTGAGAGATGCGTTAGTGGGAACCCTGCACCTTTTTTGATAATTATTATTTTGTAAATGGTCTCGAGTAAGAATTTTTTGTTTAAATTTTGAAACCTTTGAGAAATCAGAGGGATATGACAGTAGCTCAAATTATAAATAGGACGGTCAAAAAAACGTGTACAGCACAAAAAATGTAAATAATCAAAATTACCGTAATTTTGATGGTCTCCATTGATGTAAGGAATCTAAAAATGTAAATAAACAAAAATTTTCACCTAAATGAAATAGCAAAAAATGTAAATATGTAGCCAAAATTACCGTTTCAAATTTTGAAAACTATTTTTTGACAATCGCACACATTTATCTATTTAAAACTGCTTCCTATCAAATGCTGGCTCCACAATCAAACCAAATAGTTGGGGTAAAATAGGAGTTCTACATCAGTGCTTCATCCCGCCGTAGGCTAAGAAGACTAGGCAACCCATAGAATACTCACAAGGGCCAGCTTCATACTTAACCTATGGCATCGCTCAAACCAAACCTACCCTTTCCTACCCAATGCTAATTTCCCCCCCCCCCCCCCCCCCCTCAATTCCAAAATTTTCTTAACAGAATTTCCGATTCACTGCACACAAAAAATAGGTAGGTAAATAAGTTAGGTAACATTCTCAACTGCAAATTCATATTTTGTACTTAGAATCTAGATGTTTTTAGTGATTTTATCTAGGTAGGTATTTTTTGTTAGTGATAACGTTCTGGTTTGGTTTTCCCATGCACATCAAATAGTGTGATACAAGTAGAAGTCTTTAATGGAATCCAACAGTTCTAGAGTTGCGAGTATTAAAAAAAAAAAGACTAAAAAATGTAACATACTTCCCTAAACTTCCTTTTACATGCGCGATGATTCATCCACGTGCGAACTTCCTTCAATAATTTATGTAAGTTTCTCTTTGTTAGAAAATAGTTATTGTAACTAGTTATTTAAATATCCGTGAAACAGAATCCTGTGAGGTATGCTACTTTTTATAAGTGAAAATAATAAATTCGAACGATAAATGATTAATCGATTAATTATTTGGCAGAACTCTTAAAGGAAAAGTAATTTTTCGATCATCCGTTGAATCAAAATTTATTTACTTTATGATAAACAGCAGTATTTTATACTTAGATAACTTAATCGTAGGATAACTTGTACTTCCTATATTCTTATCACTCGCATGAAGTATTGTACTTACCTTATGGAAGATGACGAAGGGAGAAAAGTTAGATGACTATTTTTTACATTTCGTAGACTATTTTCCTGTGAACTTTCTGTTGACCCCGTTGTTGACTGTTGAAGAATACTGTTGGTGTTATTCGGTAGATAAGTAGCTAACTACTGAACATTAGTGGCTAACTGCTGTACTTAGCGTATTTGAATAGAAATCATGATGGATAGGTTCCCGCTCGAAATGATGTCACTGGTTCAAAATTTAGGGGGTAGGAATCCTCATTGTTTTTTCGAAAGAACTTCTTGGGCAAATTGTACCTTTCTTTCCTAATGAATTAAGGTAAAAAGTTTTTTACGATTGCTGTGCAGTTTTTTTTACCGACAATTTCCTGAGGAAACGGTTGGATATTTCTTTCTTCTGAATTACCTGTTATCTGTCTTTTTAACGAAACGGTCATCAAGAAATAAGAATTCCCTTGAACTTCCTCTTAATAAATCAGTACGGGATTCCTCCCCAATACCCCCACTCCCCAATCTGTTAGTCAGCTATATAAGTTCTTCCTTTACCATAATAGAGTAAAAATGTCTGGAATCATAAATAACCGTCACTTTTGTACAGTCTCGGCAGTAGCTTACTGACCTCTCACTTCCTCTTTGTATCGGAACTCGATTGAGACCAGTCATTGCACCACCATCTTGTCGCAACTATCGATCGATAATATCGACAATTTACTCTATGGTAGTGGTGAGTGCACCATCTTTCCCTTGCGTCATTTCAAGATGGCCGCTAATGGTTGTGCATGTACCAGTTTCAATCGACTATCATACCTTTTTGAATGTAAACAATCTAATATCTCTAGTTGGTATCCTTTTTAGGTTAGCTAGGATAAATGTACAGTAAAGTAGGTCGAGAGAACGCTGGGTATTAGTTAGCAATACTAGTTCTCCCATTGCCAAGAGACAATCAAGAGCAGTGGGCAAATCTGCCATTTCGCCCTCAACGCAAATAGCTGACGGGCATTTCCATCTTGATTCTATAACAGTGATTCTTCCGAAAATGGCGTCACCGCGTCACTTCATAACATCCGTTCTCCCCATACAAGTATTTTTTGCTCTGGAATATAATATATTTTTAAACGTTAGAAAAAAGTTAACAGTCCAATCACGTTAACTTGATATTTGGTGAAATCTCTCTCTTATTAAAGAAGACTAGACACTTTAATTGAGAAAGAAGCTTCTAAAAAAAAAAAAATAATAATAATAATAATAACAGGCCAAGATCATTCTGGAGTGAATAGAAGATGGTTCTTATTAACTTCGAATTATTTTAATTAACAGTCCTCTTAAACAGATATTACATTTTAATCTCAGCAAAATAAAAACTTCCTAGTTAAAGAACATATTATTTTCTAGGTGGCGCAATTTTCGGACGGATTTTCTAAAGCCCTCCACTCTAAATTACTATCCACTTCCCTAATGCCGTGCAAAGGAGCCTACCTGCTTATCTAAAACATAATAGTTAACGAAGTTAACGCCAAGAAATATAACAATTTATTGACAATTCACAACATTCTAATAGGAACGAAAACACAGTCGAAAATTTATTTTTCAGCTTTTTCACTGCTAAACGATAGCTACAAGAGTCCAATTACACATACTATAAAAATTGCACCAGAACACCTGGCAACCAAAAGATAATAGTCAAAATATGCCAACCAGTGGCCGTCACCTGGATAAATTCTCAGAAAATCTGTGTAAAGAAAACAAATGAGTTTATAACTGCGCCTTTAGAGACAAGTATAAAACGGATAAGGTTCACAAATTCCTAACTGATTTAATTTGTAGGTAGGTGCAAAGGATGGCTTTCACCAGTGCAATTTAAAGGTTAACGAATTTCACAAACAAAAGTCGCACATATTTAGCTTACGGGAAAAGGCAAACCTCCTTCTTGACACTTGCAGTAAGCTAAACATAAGTGCTCGATATCTTTATAATATTTATCTAGCAGTTAAACTGGACTGGCAAAATCCAGCCTAAGGCTTGTAAAAAAACTTCCTCCTCTCGCACTTAAACATTAGCTCACCTGGCAAAATACTCCCTCTTTGAACTGAAGTTCTGAATTTTAAATGCCTTCTATAGCATAATTTAAAATTAAAATAGGTAATATTTTCGCGTAACAGTCATAATAAAATGTCGAGTACTCACCATGGCATTAGGAAAATGACTTTTTATTTTAAATTTGACCTGTTACAATGCTGACTTTTTTGTGAAACTGTAGGATACTTATTGCTCTGAAATACATAAATTATCACAACATATAAACTAGTTTCTGACGTTAAGAAACATAATATATTCCAGAAGAAATAAGTATCCAACGGTTTCCTCAGAACAGGGTCATTGAAAAACGTTAAAAATTGTATCTTCAGTCTGATAAGTTCTATTTGATCAGTTCCTTAAGGGTCCGCTATACCTGACGATGCATTTTTTGCCGCCCATAAAATTAACATTGCAAGCGGCGATATTGGCAGAAAACAGAGAATATAGAGAATCGGTCAGTACGCCATTTGGGTAGTTCCCTACAATATTTAGAGTGATTTCACCAGTTGCCGCTATACCTGACGGTGCATTTTTTGCCGCCCATAAGATTAACATTGCGAGCGGCGATTCACTTTCAAGGTTTACCCTTGGTTGGAAACACACAAAATTTTGCCTATACCTAGCCCTAACAATGTTCTAGGGAGTGTTCGAAGCAGATTTCCCATTTTTTTGACTGGTTTTCGAGATACACCACTTTTCTTGGGGTATGCGATGCTAGTATTTGCAAAACAGTTGCAATAAAAGAAACCAGTGAGAAATTGGGAAATCTGCTTCAAACACTCCCTAGAACATTGTTAGGGCTAGGTACAGGCAAAATTTTGTGTCTTTCCAACCAAGGGTGAACCTTGAAAATGAATTGCCACTCGCAATGTTAATCTTATGGTCGGCAAAAAATGCATCGTCAGGTATAGCGTCCTCTTAACTTTCTAAAATTTATGGGCGTAGTCAGATCCTCACAAAATAAAAATACCATGACCAAGACCACGAGTTGTATAGTCTCCCTCCTGGTTACGCCTCTGCCTAATGCCACGATGATTACCCGCAAAAGTGTACAGTTATCCGATTCTTATGTCATTGAAAATAACGAAATGCTAACTGTAGTTGTTGCTTACTTGTGTACATTGACATACTACTTTTTTAATAAAACATATCACTTTGTATCATTTGATTTGCGATTGTACTATTATTTAATTAAAACAATAGTGTTTGATATATTTCGTTTCTGGATGTAATGACTATGAACAGAATAATGAGCCAATCTTCTAAGCTGTTGGAATGAGATTTTTGTAATCTTAATGTAGAAATACACGTATTGGCTTCTCTTAACAGTATTGGTGGACTTCATTTAGACCAGAACCACCCTTGTACCAGACTTTCACGCATTTTAAATGATAACACACATACAGTAACCTCTTTTTACAGCGATCGTCAAGGGAGCATGTACATTTGCACGCTATAGAGACTTCGCTATAGAGAGGGTTTTACTATGAGTCAGGGTTCGTCAAGGGTCCGCAGCGTTCGCTTGTTACACAGAGGTGTTTGCTACAGTGATATAATTGTATTTTCATTGCCCCCCCCCCCCCCTCCCCCTCCCCCCGTTTAATGGACATGAGTGCCCGGTCGAACAGGAGAGGGCCGAAGTAGTTCAGGACTATAGTCCAAGTCAGACTAGGAGCGTACCGATTACTCATAATTTCTTGCAAATCTAGGGCTGATCAAAACTTTTTCTTGATCAGGGAAATATCTGCTCAGGGTCGGATTGGCATATTTAGCGTATGGTAGGATATGGAACCCAAATCCGGATCGGCGTCAACTGAAAATCTTCAAGAAATTATGAATAATTGGTACGCTCCCAGCCTGACTTGGACTATAGACTTGTTCTCAAACGTACGATTTGCAAAGACTCCTGACTTCAAACAAGAAATAGACACCAGTGATAAATAATATGAAAACGGATCTAATGGATACCCGTTTTCCCAGCCCTACACTGCCCCTAGGTCAACTACCTATACAAAGGTCACTGACCTCCACATCTCTAGGTCAGCTACCTATACAGGAACCTCATCTAATGGATAGCCGTTTTCCCAGCCCTACGCTGCTCCTAGGTCAGCTACCTATACAAAGGTCACTGACCTCCACAGCTCTAGGTCAGCTACCTATACAGGAACCTCCACAGGTCCATGGTTAATGAACTCCACAGCTCTACGTTACTCCATAGGTCTACGTACCAAGTTATCAACCTCCACAGCTCTGTCAACAACCTCTACATAGCTCTACGTTACCACACCTCCACAGCTCTTGGTTTTTCAAGATCAATAACCTCCACAGCTCTACCGTTAGCTATTCGAGGGAGAGGTAGCAAGTACATCAGTAAACACTTAGTGACCCTGACTTTCAGGATGAGGACCATGTGTTCGAGTACATGGATTTTCCCGGTACTGACGAGGGTTTGGAGCCTCCGAATGCTGAATTTAACTTTCACTCGTTGGATTACATGTGGTATGTGGTATTTTATAGTGACCTATAGCTAGTGAGGATATACCATCTTCTAGCAGGTAGCGCTTATCATCGCAGCAGTTTAAGCTGACTTTTTTCTGAGATATTGTAAATGTTTGATGATTAAAACTTCGAATCAGGTTCATCGAGTGTTTTGACAGAGTTTTTTTTCGAATAGGCAATCTTTATAATCTTGGTGGGTTATCTGCTTTTGTACCACTGATCTTGATATACCTTTTAGAGTTTTTTTTATTGTATCCAGAGGTGGTAATTAGCGAATAGGCCTTTGATCTCAAACCGACCCATTCAAGTATGAATTCTGAGGGGGTCTCGCTTTTATACAGTCCAGGGACACCTTTCCGCTCCTCAGAATAGAGTGGGTCTGACTTGTCAAGGTTACTCGTTTCGAAGAAACTTAAATTCTCACTTAAAAAGCTGTCTAAAGTGCCACACTTTAAGGCTACTAAAATAACAAGGATATCAGAAAAATTGTGCATGACGGGGACTCAGCCAGTAACAAGACGTTTCGAGACCCTTCCCTCCCCCGGACGCAAGATGACTATTACAACTGTGACAACTGCGGAAAGCGACTCTTGAAGTTATACAAAAAAGTACATTTGAAAAAATGTAAAACGGTTCCTGAAAACAAAAAGAAAAAGTACCGTCGCCCACATTCTCTCCCACCAGATGGTGATGACAGTCTTTGGGAAGAAGTCCTAGAGCCTATGACTGATCATGCAGGCATACGAATTAAGAGGAATCGTTTCCTCCTAGCGTTTGCGAAAGACTTGTGGGAGAAGGGTCTCTATGAGAAACCGGAGACTATCAGGAAAAGGTTGAGAAGTATTTTACAAATAAAAGATGAATTGCCGCCGGCCGACGGCATCGAGGTCTACTTAAAATCTGATTTTATACCTTTGATTGTGCAAGTAATAAAAAAACTTTCAGGGTTTCAGAAAAGCGTTGGTAAGCGGGCAACACTACAGTATCCAAACAAAGCCTACGCATTTTGTCGGAACATAGAAATGGCTACTGACTTTTACAGTTACGACTTAGAAAGACAAGGAGACAAAAGGGGGGCCGAACGCACCAGCCTCTTTTCAAAATCTCTCAGGCGGGAGCTCCAGAAAATAAAATTGCTCGGTGATTACGTTTCAAAACGTGCGAAGTACAATACCGCAACAGAGTTGCCAACTTCGGCGGAGATCTCGGAAACGCTAAGGAACCTGGAAATAGAGTTTGAACAGCTCAAAAATATTCACGTCAATGAAATAAGTCCCTCGTCATGGAGAAACTTCGCAGAAAATATCATGTGCCGCCTCCTGATTTATAACAGGAGGCGGGCAGGTGAAATTAACAACATTTTAATTGAAGAAGTAGAGAACATTTTGGAGGCCTCGGACACCACCATTACAAACGAAGTTGACTCACTTCTTGATGGAATCGACAAACAACTTTTGCACTCATTTTGCCTGTTGGAGACGGAAGGCAAAACTAAGAAAAAAACCCAGATCCTTATTCATAAAGATGTTTTAGTGGGGATGAAGGTGCTGATCTCCACCCGGAGGGATGGAGGGATCAGTCGCGAGAACCATTTCATGTTTGCCCGGGGTGGCGGGTCACTCTTTCCCATCAGGGTGGACAAAGTCCTAAGAAAATTGAGGACCAGTCCCCATATGACTGGGACAAATCTAAGAAAACATGTGGCGACCGTCAGTAAAGTCCTAGACCTCAGCCTACTTGAAACGGAAAACCTGGCGAAACACCTGAGCCACTCCTTAGACGTTCACAGAAAATATTATCGAGTGGACGATCCTACAACTACGATGACAGAGGTCAATAGGATTCTCGCGCTAGCGAGCACGGACTAATTAAGCAGCAACCCCAACAAGCGGCTCAGGGACGTTCCAATTCAGCCAAAAGAAGGTGAATATTTAGGGGTAGGAAGGAAGTAGGTACGTTCCTATCTTTTTACCTTTCTCTTAAGTACCTACTTATGTAGTGCGGGGTCGGTATATGGTACAATTTTACTATTCGCTTCTACATTTTAGACAGCTCCATTTTTTTCTAATTAACACCGATCACTTTTCAGACCTATAGTTTCAGTCAGGAGTGACCTCACAATATACCTATACCGAGTTATTAGGGAGCCTCGGCCACAATCTTTTGGGAAACTCTGAGCGGCATGTCTCATACATCTCCCAGTAATTTCTACAATGTCATGTAATAGTTCCAGAAGCTGACTGCAACCAGGCACCACCCTCTCGTCCAGTCGCCACCATCGTTAGCCCACCTCATCCCAGCCCACCTCTTCCCAGCGATCTTTCAGGTTTGTTCCCTATTGTAGTAACTACTAGTAAGCATGTGTTGTGTAAGCATGTACTTATACGCAAATGTCTTGGTGCAGATGCTGCAAGAATGACGTTCCGTACGAGTATGGACCGTCATATGGCGAGTAAGTTCACTTTTAGTACGGAAAGTCTTCCAACAACTGCTGCAAGATATAAATCGGTCATTCATATGTATTTTCATATGAACTTGTAGATTCCTCTTATCAGCAAGATTCTTGGCACATATGCTGCATTTAAACAGTTTGTCTGTGAGTTTTCTATGAGACCTTGTATGAAGTACAAACTGATCCTTCTCATCAAATTCCATTGTAGGGGAAACCGCCCCACCTTGTGTCATGGCCTACCTTGTGCCAGAGGCCCTACAGGCTAATTCGAAACATGCAAAAACTTTTAAATCACCGGATATTGTGAGAAATGGCGCCAATCTATTCCCACGACAACTTGGATCGTACTGTTGGCACTCCTGGCTCACAAATGGCGACCAGGTGATTTTGCGCTTCTCAAGTAAAAACTTATACAAGGTTTGTCTCATAATATTTCTTAAATTATGCATATATTAATTACTCTTGTTGTTTTAATGTGTTTAGTAACTATTTATGTGTTGAATCCTATCAGATTTACAGTTTTTTTTCGCACACTTTCGGAATTATGACACAATTTCTACAAAAAGATTGCGGTCCTACCTTGTGCCATTTTTTTTGCCCAACCTTGTGCCACAACAATGAATATCTTTTTGTAAATACGTTGTTGTTCTTTGTATTTTTAGATGCCTGCTAGCTCGAAAGGTGTCAAAAGACCGAAGTACGATGAAAAAGCCATGGAGCGTGCTGTTGAGGAAGTGTGTGCAAAGGCATTGACCTGCAGAGAAGCTGCAAAGAAGTACGAAGTCAATCGTGAGACGATAGCAAGACATGTTAGAAAGAGAAATGCCAACAACGGTGAATACAAACCAAACAATGCTGTTCATCGCGTCTTCACTGTCGAACAAGAAGAGGAAATCTGCAATTATTCAATCCGTGCATCGAAGCGGGGCTACGGTCTGACAATTAATGATTTGCGAAGATTGGCATATCAATATGCCAAAAAAAATGAATTAAAATACCCTGTAACTTGGGACAAAGAAGAAAATGCAGGTGAAAAGTGGTACAGGAACTTTCGAAGGCATGTAAAAGGACGATTAACGTTAAGAAAGCCAGAAGCAACGAGTCTTGGGAGAATGGCTTGCTTCAACAAAGTCACTGTTGGAAAGTTCTACGACTTGCTCGTTAATGTCTATGAGCGTCAGGTATGGTCACCATACAGGATATGGAATGTCGACGAGACTGGTTGTTCAACTGTGCAAAGACCTCCTAAAGTTCTCGCCTCTGTGAAAGACAAACAAGTATCCGCAGCAACTTCTGCGGAAAGGGGTTACAATGTTACCATGATAAACTGCATTAGTGCTGCAGGGACTTTCATCCCGCCAGTATTAATATTCCCCCGTGTGCATTACAAAGATCACATGGTCCATGGTGCGCCTCCAGAAACTTTGGGATTGGCAACTGCGTCCGGGTGGTCCAATGAAAAGCTTTTTGTTTGCTTCCTTGAGCATTTCATTAAGTTGGTTCAACCTACCACTGACAACAAAGTTCTCCTTATAATGGACAATCATGAGTCCCACCTGTCCATTGAAGCTATAGACATGGGACGGGACAACGGAATCATATTTTTGACCTTTCCTCCCCACACCAGCCATCGCCTACAGCCCCTGGATGTTTCCGTATTTGGGCCATTTAAGACCTATTTAAACCAAGCGACCAGGGAGTGGATGATAAACAGTCCGAACAAGCCCGTCACAATTTACGATGTTGCCGGCCTTGTGGGGAAGGCATTTCCGAAGGCATTCACGCCCTCGAACATTACGTCGGGGTTCTGTGCAGCGGGGATTTGGCCGCTTAATCGAGATGTTTTTCCAGAAGACGCTTTCTTGACAGCAGAAATGACCAACAGGCCATATGAGCCAGACATGCCTGCAGCTGCAGCGGAAGAGCTATCCACGTCAGAAGTGCAAGTGACAGTGGAATCAACACCGAAGAAAAATAGGTCTTCTGTGGCAGTGAGTTATGACGACGACCTCGGGACACGTAAGACTCCAGTTACACCTGAAGAAATACGTCCGTTCCCGAAAGCTCCTCAAAGAAAATCGACTGCCCGTGGAAGGAAACCAGGGAAAAGCCGCATTCCAACTGATACTCCCGAGAAGATGGAAATCGAAGCTTCGAAAAAGAAGAAACCTGTGCAGCAGACCCTCTTTGGGGAAGACTCTGGTACGTCCAAAGTGCCTAACCAGAAAAAGAAAGGAGTGACGTACTCTTCTTCTTCATCAAGTGAAGGTGAAGAAGAAATCGAGCTTTATGACAGTTCTGGTGCTAGTGACTATTTGTTAACTGATGATGATGAAGCCGATGAAGCTGATTTCCTCGACGACAGTGACGGCATAAGGTCTGCAGTGAATGCCGACTCCTGGGTGCTCGTTGAGTTCTCTATGGATAAACAAAGGGGAAAAAAGTCTACCATTTATTACACCGGACAAGTGACTGCTGTAAAGGATGACCAAATATCCGTGAATTTCTTGCGAAAAAAAAACAAATCTTTCATATTCCCGGCGATCCCGGATGTTACTAGCGTTCCCACTTCGGCAGTAAAGAAATTACTGCCAGTTCCTGCTGTTCGCAGGGGTCACTTCACCTTTAATGTTACGTTCCCAAGGGAGATGAATGTTCGTTAGGTCCTTTAGCAGTTGTCAGCTGTGTAGCAGAAATTTCTTCTTTGGAAGAATCTATCTCCTGGAAATAAAGTACCTACAGTAAAGTAACACAGAATCTTATTTCTCTGCATTTTGAACGGAAGTGTGCGCTCGAAATTATTTATTGCAAATTAGAAAAGACATTTTCGTGAAGCAGCTGCATTTCCTTTTTTGGCACAAGGTAGGACATAGCCTTGGCACAAGGTGGGCCAGCCTGGCCTACCTTGTGCCAAGTGTCGACTTCTGGGAAAAGTCATTTTCTAAAAAAACTGTGAACCCCAACGGGCAAGGCAGTTGCTCTTTATGTAGCCTATAGAATATATTTACGCATGCACTATTAAAAAATCAGGAATATTAAGCGAGGGCGGAGAAAAGAAGTCCAAGATATTGGTGGCACAAGGTGGGGCGGTTTCCCAAATCCTGCAGGTAAATGATACCTCATGAGTATTCCCCACATGTCGTTTTAGAGATCTGCTGTCAGAAAATATCTCAGTACAGAACACGCAATGAAAAGGTTGATCAGTATGACTCCTCATATGAAAAAGAAGTTGACGTTTCCGATCGAAATTCTTTGCACAGAGGCTACACGGAAACGATGTCTCTCCTCCATGAGTCGCCAAATGTTTTTTTAGAACGCCATAAGATACAAATTTTTGGTTACAGACTCCACAATAGTATGACCTATCGCCAGTGTGAGTCCACATGTGCTCCTCAATTAAACTTTTACAAGCAAAATCAACTCCACAGAAGTCACAGACAAATCGGGTGTTGTCAGTGTGGCGGAAGTAATAACGTCTCGTCTCTCTTTCTGATAATATATGCAAAACCCGTCGGTTCATGCTTGTTTAATTTTGTAATTGTGCCCTTTGTACTTGTGCTAACATCTTCCGGGACAAGTGCACAGTCAAAATCTAGGTATATAGAATACACGATTGGAAAGTCATACTTTACATTTGAATATTTTAAAATATTTTTTCCGACTTCCGGGAGGACTACCCTCTGAACTTCATGAGTTTGGCACAGCTCAGTATGATACTGTCATCTCGTGTCAGAAGAGAAAGGAGAGAAACATCTTAGACAGTGTTTTCTGGAGTGGTTCTTATTTTTTTTCATAAAGTAACCCGTCAATATTTTTGATCTATATATTAAAATTGTCTCGCCGTCAAAAAGGTTTAGGGTCTCGTATATGGCGCTATTTCCTATGTCAGGTTAGAGTGCGGCAGACCAGTGGTGCAGGGGAAGAAGAGTGCAGCAGACTAATGGTTTAGGGGAAGATTTTTGTACGCGGCCGCACTCTAAGAAAAAGGGGTAGTGTAGTGCTCTCGGTTTTCAGTGAGGCAATTTTTTACCTTTGAAGCTAGACGTGATCTAAATGGTTCATTTTACCCCTCATGAAATCCGCTACAAGGCGAATACAAAGAAAACGTTTCCATTTAAGTTGATGCTGATATCATCAATATTATCGGGTAATGCGGAATATGTATGTCGTGCGATGGCGTCTGAAAATTTGATTTTGAATTCTTCTTCATGTGACCAAATTTGAAGAATGGTTCCGATAAAATAGACAGTTGTGCTTTTGGTCGTTAAAGATACAACGCAGTGATCGCCGACTTCCAAAGTAAGCGATTCTTCCTCCTCTTCAGTAGATTTTGAATCAGATGACGTGACAGAGGAGTCCCCGGACTCCTGACAGATGTCGTCCCAATTCTCCCCTCCACTGTCTTCAGAAGATGAGTTGCGCGTCCGACGTTTGGCTTCGGTTGGAAACACTCTGGGCTTCAAGAACACCTTACTTCCAATTTTGAGCTTTTTTCTGACCGTCCTAGTCTCGTGTTGCATCTCAATGTCATTCTTGTCGGGAGTGTTGGTCAGTATTCACGATTTCAACTTCTTACGTCCTCGATTATTTTTTCTCGTCCCAGCTTTGGGGAAGGGCCTTAACTCTTCTGGAGAAGCAATGTGAGCTGGTGAAGCACCATTAGCTGGTGAAGCCTCATGTGACGATGAAGCAAGGGACGGTCCAGCGCGCTGCTCTTGAAGGAGGGCTCGGTATGTGACATCCGAGGGCATGAATTCTATGTCAGAGAAGACTTCTCTGCAGAACGGAACTATTACGCAAGTTTTAAAGCCAATTACAAAATTTTTGGAGTGAAAGCCAAGGGAAGCGCTTGTCCAATAAGCTCTCCTATGGCCTGTAATGAAATTGGACTTCCTGGATGACTTACCATCCATCGTCTACGACTCGATTAAACGCCGTTTTAAATGACCCATAGACTGTTCGGTCATGTTACTGTAGCCTGTGTGAACAGTGTGGAGGCAGTGTCAATAGAACTACGCCTACTTCTCGGCAATGATTAATAATGGCTGGGGTGATATGAGACTAATGATTGTCCATGACAAGTAGAACTTTGCATTCAATTGTTGGTTTAGCATATTTTATGAAATGTTCAAGATATTCTTTGAAGTTGGCTGATGCCATCCACCCATTGGGACTGCACCCTATTTTAGTTCCAGGAACTGCCCCCTTTTCCATGTAACCTTGAAGCCTGACACGAGGGAAGATAATATTAGGAGGGATGGCGTTCCCCACAGCGTTCACCCCCCTCCCCCCCACAATCAGTGACAAGGGTCCTTCTTTCTGCCGACGTCACCTTCCCAACTTGCTTCGATCCTTTAGGTGCGATCACTTTGCCAGGCTTGTGAACTGTTTGTACACCTGTTTTGTCAATATTGTAAATATTATTAGGATCAAACTTGTTTTTACTTAAAACTTCCTGTAAGTTAACGACGTTGTGTCTGTTAAAAATCGTCGATCTTCCCAAGCTCGTAGCTTCGGGTTGTCGCAAACACAGCCTGGGGTGTCGACTTATGAATCCACGAAGCCAGTCTTCGGTTCCTCCTTGTTTCTCGTGCCAGGAATCTGGTACTTCAATGTTATTGCTTGTGGCAAAATTGTATGGCAGCATTCTTGCTTGCTTTGGAGTCAGGCCACAATTCAAATGTGATGCCGTTTTCGCATAATCCTCCAGCATTGTCTCCGTTTCAATCGAATAAAGTTGTTTAGTAATGTAGTTTGACATTTTTTAATTTCTTCACATATCTCCTGACAGTTTCCTTGTCCAGATCGTTGGCTGCCGCTGCTTGGCGTAGCCCCATCATCTTTTCTATGACAGCGTTAACAGCGCGCTCCATGGCACCTGGATCCAGGGTCCCGTGCGACCCTACTACAGGAAAAGGGTACCCACTGTTCGAGCCACGTCCCCTTGCCTCCTGTAGAGAGGCACGAAAAGTGCACAACTCTGGTTCCTGTATAACATGCTGGCAGTGATCGAGGCTTTATTTCTTTTTCTTTAAAACTTGGCTGCATGCACTGCCGTGCATGTTGATGCATGTAGATGTTGATATTAAGAAATGAAAACGGCAAAAAAACGGTCAGGGACACACAAGTACATGCTAACGATCCATCTGCTGCCACGACTGACGGTTTTGCCACCAAGACGCGCATGCTAACGATCCATCGGCTCTGGCGGGTTTGCCGCTATGAACTACAGCAAAACATGTTTTGTAAATAAACGTGTCTTATTTTTTGTAAAAAACGTACGTTTTTGTACGATAATACATGTAATATTAATTAAACCACTGTGATGTATTAAAATACTTGGCGCTATTCACAATTTTGTACTTTGTTACACGCCAAGACCATATAATATAATATATTTTGAAGAGATACCAATGAAGGTATAGCTTATTGCGTGTATTGACTCCAATATATTAGTTGACAATTAGTTGGTCTGCTTGAGCTGATTGCTACATAGCCGAAAATCTGCCAGCACCCAACCGTGCCGGGTCCCAGACCCGGACACGCGTGCTACTCATGAAAGCCTAGCTAATTACAACGGGAGAATAGTACAGCCAAAGAGTTAATCACAAGACCAGAAATTCTAGCTAATTATCCTACCTAAATGTTTGCTCTACATTAATCTGTTAACAAATAAATTAATATTTAAATAAGTTATCGAAGAGAAATCAATAACAACCCCCTCTGTTGGTGCCCGAAGGAAATACCTTGAAACCCGAATTCGAACACCAACAGAGTGGTTGGAAAGTAAGTAAGGTAGGTGGAATCCCTACAATTTGATCAGTGAAAAATTCTGCATCCGCGCAAGTGAATGTGACAAGATGTCTGCCATCTATTTCAGGTAAAATTATTTGTGTTATTTTCATTTTAAATACTCTTTAGGTATTTCAATACCACTGTATCTGGTGGTAAATAAAACAGTAAAGAAGCTGAGTTGTGTTTTCAAACTGGCCGGGATTCTGGGAGATGATCACTGCACAATTACATATTTGCCAGTTATCTACTAAACATTATAAATGAATATACTGGTACCTACCTGCACGGCTGCCAATGACCGTGGCTGCTCTAAAAGCAAAACAGCGTTCTATTAGAACGCAAAGAAGAAGACTCCGAATAACACACTATGTCCAGCTTTCACTAAAGAACAAACAATATCATCCTACGACAAAAATGGTTGTGCAATTGCCGGTATCAATCGGGTATCGAAATTAATAGTTACCACAGTTTGAGTTAAAGTGGTTTGTTTTTCTTTCAGAGCACAAATGACAGTGTCATACTCAATTGTGAGGGAGTGACAACATACGAGCTTTCAGTGTAGCCAGAGTCAGTCCGTGGTACCTATAAATGTTTCCATGAGTTCCATCTGTGGGCGAAGTATTTTTCCGAATGTTCAGAACTAGAAGTGACTATTATCTGGCATGTGTTTATATGTGGCTGACAGCTCTTGGATGTAAGTATACTTAATATCTTAGAATAAGCTTTGGCACGTTTTTATTTTTGTATAAAAAATTCGTCAGTCTAGCCGTTCGGTGCTGTCCTAATCAATATTAATTTAAAAAAAAAAAAAAAAAAAAAAAAAAACTCGCTGCGGCTGGATGGTTCCATGGAGCAGCCAGAGTGGTTCCTGCAGAGTTTCGAAAAGTAATGAGGTTCCAAAGCTTAAATTAATAACCTTTCGCAGCTTACCAGTGCGATACCCAAGAGCTCCAGGAGGAGGCGGAAATTAACATTGAATGTTGTTAATAATTATGGCAAATTTTACCCCATGTTATTCTTCTTTCAGAGCATAACTAACGATCTAATAATCAGTTATGTGGAAGTGACAGCAGAGCTTTTCGTTTGAAAGTTGAAGACTAAAATTTAATACCATTTGACCTATACTTCTGCCAGTGGCTGACAACTGTTCAGGTAAGTGCTCTTTAATTTTAGCAAGCTTGGTTTGTCCAGGGTTCAAAAAATAAACGACTGAAAGCGGAATCTTTAGGAAATGTAAATTTCGATTTTCCCGCCAAAAATGTTGGTACATACCTACTCTGTAGTTACTATTATTAAGTCTACTGACACGTTCACGCGTTTGTGTTGAAATGATGTGATGCGGTTGCGATGATACTAAATAGATTGTTTTTGGAGAAAAATAAACGCCAGTTCGGGAAAAAAGTCAATTATTTACAACAGGAAACATTTCTAATTTTGTTTCTACTGTTTTTTTGGCCATTTTTTATGACACTGTTGGATGTTTAACATTTTGAAATATAATTGTTTAAATATTTCAAATGGACGAATGGACGAAATTAACAGGCTCATCTCGACACATCTCCAGCCAGTGCGCTCAAAAAATGGTCGAAAAAAGCATAAACAAACACAATTATGTGGTTGCTCTTACAGTGACCACATACGATACCTCCTAAAATGGTGGGCTGGAATGGAAACTCAAGGATTGAGGGTACTAACAAGCCATACTTCTAGCTGTCCTGGGATTTTTTCCCACAACATTTCAAAGTTAACTAATCGTACCGTTAACATTCATGGTTCTTTTTTAACAATTTTGCTTGCGAGAGAAATTGTTGCTGTTTTTAACGCAAGGTTGTCTTATCAGAATGTGAATAAGTTGATAATTACGGCACATTTTATTATTTCAGGAGATGGAAGTTTACATTTTCGGGTTATCAATTATCCGTGACCTCGGGCGGATGGCAACCGGCTGGCGTCACCCTACGCACATTTATGGGAAGGGTGGTGACAAAATGACGGAGCAAACAATCGGTTTTATTTTACGCGTTTTGGCTAGGAGAAATTGTACTGTTCGTGCTGTTGTAGTACTGTTATAAGGCGGAAACAATGTAACTCCATTTCGTGGTAGAGAGCCTCAAACGCCCGAGCAAGTTGCTTGGACGTATGATGCTCTTTTGAAAAAAATATATTGTTTACCATCAATAACGGTAATAGTGTGTGGAATTTTACCTCGCTGTGTTGAAGATTTTGTACCTATAATGGAGATGAATTTAATATTGCGAGAATTAGTGAAAGCTTACCCTCGCAATGTCAAATTCTGTCATACAGATAGATGCTTCTTCTCTCAACCAACATTTGATGGATATGTTCACAGATTTCTTCATCTTTCTTATTTCAAGAATGACGGGACACATCTTTCAGATCTAGGCAACGAAGTATTGCTGCGCGTGCTAAAAGCATCAATTCGTTCAGTACAATTTCTGCCTTAAGGTGGAGTATATATTTGCTATTTGTTTACGTTTTTACTTCTAACTTAATGTGGAAACTATAGGATATTTAAATGTTCTGAAATATAATATATTTTTTTAATGTCATAAATTATGAGGCTATGTAGTGATTTTACGATCGAGTATTTTTTTTTCCACAAAAATTAACCGATCGTGATATCGTTACATTAGCCTCATGTTTTGAAAGCTTTCAAAAATTTCACAAACATATTGAGCGTCCTTGTTGTGTTTCTTCTTCCTCTTGTTTCTTGAATGGGTCACAGTGAAAAGAAGATGGCAACAACAGATACATAATGATTTTTTTTGCATTACTGTTTCCCCTGCTAATTGAGAGAACTTTGGCTTATCAAGTACCTTTTTCACAAAAATGCATGTTAGGGTGTGGACGTATGTATAAATTAAGTGAACATGAAATTCCGTTTGATTACACCCTGAAAGAAGTTGAAGTGAGCATTGAAACTTATGATCTATATACCTCTGTAGATGTCTTGGAAAGGCATGTATACAGAAATTTGCTCTTCACCATGTTGGGAACACATCCAGTCTTGACAACCAGCGGGCCATACCCACCCAATGAGATGGAATCACTCACATGGAAAAAAGAAGGAGCCTGTTATATTGGACAGGTTTGCGAACCTTATGGAGACTGCTGGGGGAGTGGAGCTGATTACTGTAAGGCTACGGACTTCAAAATCAAGGTTACTGGGAGAGAAATGATTTTCAAAGACTCTAGTTGGACAAAGGAATCGTATCACACCTGCACACAAGACTTTTCATGTTCCTTAAAACAGGTGGACTTCCCAACTCAAATTTCTTCCGAAGGATTACCGTTTGTCGAGATTGAGTCAAAGCGTCTATTTTTAACGGAAAAAGAAAAGGCAGTTCAATTGCGTTCATACTCCATTGTGCTCCCAAAAAGAAAACCTCCAGGGACCAGGGTTAGCATTTCGAAATGTTTATTGCATAAAGAAACCATTTATTGTCACACAATTGGGGACAAGTCAATGTACCTACATCCAATTCTCAAAGTCGCACCCTTGCACCAAACAAGTCATTGTATTTCAGATTTTTTAAATATCCAATAGTTTCCTCACAAAGTTTGAAGTAAAAACCTAAACAAATAGCGAATGTATAGTCAGTCTTAAGGGCCAAGATACAATCGCTATTTGTTAACGTTTTTACTTCAAACTTTGTGAAGAAACTGTTGGATATTTCTTAAATATTCTGAAATATAATATGTCTTTTTACCGTCGCAAATTATGAGGCTATATTGTGATTTTACGATCGAGTGATTTTTGTTAATACAAAGTTGTCCAACACTAACCGATCGTGAAATTACAACATAGCCTCATGTTAAAAAGACATATTATATTTCAGAATATTTAAATATACTATAGTTTTCTCACAAAGTTTGAAGTAAAAACGTAAACAAATAGCGAATGTAATTCCACCTTAAGGTGACCATGTATTCACTATTTGTTTAAGTATTTTCTACTTAATTTATGAGGAAACTATTGGATATTTAAACGTTCTGAAATGTAATATGTCTTTTTAACATCATAAATTAAGAGGCTATGGTGTGGTTTTGCAATCTGTTAATTTTGGACAAATTTTTTGTTCATACAAATCACTTGATCGTAAAATTACAACATAGCCTGTTAATTTCGGCCGTTAAAAAGGTATATTATATTCCAGAACATTTAGAATGACGGTTAAGAAGATTTTCAGTTGATCCGTTTTGAAATTTCACCAACCCTTCTCCCCCCCCCCCCCCCCACGGAAAATGAAAGTGATTTTACAAAAATTACTTCTAATGGAATTGCTATTGTATTTAATAGTAAAGATGGCGAACCCCCTTCCAACCGTGACATCTGTGTCCACCCTGTAGGAAGTCGGTTAGTCAACATTTCACCTCTTTCCCCAAATGTTGATCCTATGACGTATGTTCTAATTTTTCCTACGGGTCGCGACAAGGGATGGACTGTTGACATACCTCACGTAGTAGGATCACGCATTGTAACGCTGCTACAATTCTACTCCTACCGAATTTCCATTCGCGACGGGTTCAACCCTGTGCTGTCTGCGGGTAAACTGACCCAGCAATTTATCGTTGACGCTTATATTAAAGTTGAAGGCAGCAGGCAAGAATATATCAGACAAAATCAAAAACAACTTAGAGTAGAATTGTACAGTGGCCTCATGGACCATGTTCGAAGTGAGGTTGCAAGACTTGGAGTACCTCCCGGTCGGACTGTCATTTTACCTTCTACGTTTCTTGGTGGACCCAGAGCTCTCACACCGCGTTATCAGTCAAGCCTAGCGGTGGTCCGAAAGCTGGGAAAACCCTGTCTTTTCATCACAATCACGTGCAATCCCCAATGGGAAGAGATTCGCCGGCATCTTGAGCCTTAGCAGCAACCACACGATCGACCAGACTTGGTTACGCGCGTTTTTAAAATGAAACTCGATTGCTTTGTTAAAGATCTAACGGAAAATCATGTTTTGGGTGTTCCCGTGGCTTATGTTTATGCAATTGAATTTCACAAGCTTGGGCTTCCACACGCTCATATTTTGCGGCAGGAAGATAAGATCCGAAATGGTGATAATGTTGACAAGGTTGTGAGTGCTGAGCTTCCTGATAAGGTGAAAGAACCGGAATTGTATGATATTGTAACTTCGTCACTTATACATGGTCCATGTGGAGTACACAACCAGAAAGCACCTCGCATGGTGAATGGCAAGTGTAGTAAAGACTACCCTAAGAAGTTTAACGAAGAAACTGTCGTAAACTCCAACGGCTATCCATTGTATAGGCGACGAAAAACTGTATTGATGTTCTTGCACGAGACGGTACTGTTAGATATAAGTTAGACAACCGCTGGGTAGTACCGTACAATCCATATTTTTTAATTAAGTATAAAAAATGTCATATTAATGAAGAAATCTGTTCTTCCATCAAAAGTGTGAAGTATCTTTATAAGTATGTATACAGAGGCCACGATACAGCTGAGCTAGAAATTCAACATGACTGTGATGCTGCGTTTGACTGGGATGAAATTAAAGTTTTTCTGGATGCTCAATACGTAAGTGCTCCGGAAGCTGTGTGGAGATTGTTTGAAATGAAAATGTACGACCAGAGTCATCATGTTATTCCCCTCGCCGTTCATCTCCCGGAGCAACAGCCCGTATATTTTAAACAAGGGCAGGAAGAGCAAGCCCTCCAACAAGCTGCCTGCAGAAACACCAGTCTCACTGACTTTTTTTAACTGAACCGCATCAATCCAAAAGCTCATAACTTCATTTACACTGATATCCCAGAAAATTTTGTATTAAAAAAAGGTGTTTGGAAGGAACGACAGCTGGGTGGAGAACGTATCATTGCTTGAATGTATACTGTTAGTCCAATTGAAACGGAGAGGTTTCACCTGAGACTTTTGTTACTACATGTTAAGGGTCCAAAGTCGTTTGATGAATTGAAAACTGTTAATGGGTTGCTATGCGACTCTTTCCAACATGCTAGGCTTCGTGGTCTAATCGAAGACGATACGGAATGGGATCGATGCATGATGGAAGCTGCAACGTTTCGCATGCCCAAGCAACTTCGTGAACTGTTTGCGTTTATATGTGTGTTTTGTAATCCAACGAATTCTCTGCAACTGTGGAACGATTACAAAAGCGATATGACTGAAGACTTTATCAGAAGGCAACTGAGTATTATTGATTCTGAAAATGCCGCACTTGCGGAGATTGAGGAAATTCTGTTGTCTTTTGGAAAAAAATTTAATGACTTCGGCTTGCCGGACCCACAACCAATCGCTGGTGACGTCACTGACGCCGATGTTGACGGCAGTGCTGTTGATGGCGTCACAAGTAATGTTGAACCAGCATATCAAAATCGTATTGGGTTCTAGTCATGCGCCTCCGAGCCATGTCTGTACTACAATAGTGATGAGAATGAGTTTGCGTTCATAGCTGTCTTTGTAGACGATCTTCTGATTTTTAACAGCAGTCAGAACAAACTCGAAAAAGTCAAGAATATTTTGAAACAAGAATTTAAAATGAGACTTGGGTGAAATCTCCAGTTTTCTGGGCATGAGAGTTACCATGAACAAAGACGGTATCTCTCTCGACCAAGAAAATTATATTAATACACTCTTGCAGAAATTCCAGATGGCTGACTCGAAACCGATGGCCACGCCTATGGACACTGGATCGAAACTGGACTTTCCACTTCCTGAAGAAGAAGTTTGGACCTGGTCCAAACCTCCCTTCGCAGGGAACATTACACATTTTTGTTGGCTGTTTTATTAACATAAATATATCCTAGGTATATTTGGACAAGTAATGGCGTCTGAAAATGTCAAGGAAGTGACAATTAAGATGTATGACCAGGAAACAAAGACGGAGTGTCTAACAGAAATCAATGGTATATACTTTGGGAAATTAGTTATCACGGCAGAGGGGTGTACCCAAGAAATATTTGCAGCACTGCACAGTAGATATAGACTGAGCGCGACAGACATAAACCATATCATCCCTAAAAAGCCATATCATCCCTAAAAAGCTGTTTCGTCCCTAAAGCCGTATCGTCCCTAAAATGCTGTTTCGTCCCTAAAGCCACTTCACCTATAAAATGCTGTTTCGTCCCTAAAATACCATATCGTCCCTAAAAATTTAAAGTGCTCATGTATGTCACTATAGTAGGTACTATTTTACCTATAAAAATTTTAAGTGCTATTATGTCACTATAGTAGGTACTATTCTACCGATGCTATTTCCTATCAGCTTTTAAATGGTTACTTAAGCTACAGGTATCTTATGTACCTAAAAGAACGGAGATGCAAACGAAAGTAATAAGACTACTGGATATTTCAAACGCTGTATTGAATGAGAGCTAGGGGGGTTTTTTTCGTCACGCTGCTAGTGTGCAGATTCAGTTTTTGCAAGAGTTCTCACACTAGAAACATGTGTTGTCGTCATAACATGTGTGCCTTTATGCAGTTTATTCGCACAATTTCATTCTCGTCTTACTCTTCAAGTGAAGCAGCCGCACCATCCACCACCAATCAACGATCCCCACCATGTCTCCGTAAGTTATTTTTCATATTTCTGGAAGTAAAGTTTATTGTTAGTGTCGTAGGTAGTTCCCAATAAGAAAAGACTATAGCCAGTCAGTACCGAATAAAGGTTTTATCGGTAAGCAGGGTGGGATCCTACTATAGCCAGTCAGTACCGAATAAAGCTTTTATCCGCAAGCAGGGTCGGATCCTACTATAACCAGTCAGTACCGAATAAAGCTTTTATCCGCAAGCAGGCTCGAGTTATTTTTCATATTTCTGGAAGTAAAGTTTATTGTTAGTAACGTAGGTAGTTCCCAATAAGAAAAGACTATAGCCAGTCAGTACCGAATAAAGCTTTTATGTGCAAGCAGGGTCGGATCCTACTATAGCCAGTCAGTACCGAATAAAGGTTTTATCGGTAAGCAGGGTGGGATCCTACTATAGCCAGTCAGTACCGAATAAAGGTTTTATCGGTAAGCAGGGTCGGATCCTACTATAACCAGTCAGTACCAAATAAAGCTTTTATCCGCAAGCAGGGTCGGATCCTACTATAACCAGTCAGTACCAAATAAAGCTTTTATCCGCAAGCAGGGTCGGATCCTACTATAACCAGTCAGTGACGTAAATAGAAAATCACACTAAAATTTCTAATGTTGGTGTTTTTATTTTTTCAGAGCTGAAGAACGATTCTACAGTCTTTGCCAGTTCATTGGAACATATCATTCGGGGTTCATGACACCAGAGGAATTTTTTGAAGGCGTTCCTTACTATCTAAGAGCAGTAGAAGAGGAATTAAGGATGCAACGCCTGCCGCCAGTGCCAACTCAGATTTACGAATATAATCATAACTCCATCGACTCGCCCTCACCCTCTTCCTCACCCTCTTCCTCACCCTCTTCCTCACCCTCTTCCTCAGCCTCACACTCACCCTCACCCCCTCCCTCATAACCTCTCTCATCGGCACCGCCATTCTCACCCTCACCCTCACCACCCTCACCCTCACCCGAACCAATGTTTATACAAAGTGTACAAAACATTGTTATAATAACATTAGAATAAAATAAAAAATAATAATAAAAACTTACTTGTTTATTTTGAGATATCCAGTGACGGTACCGATCCTTTCCGTGAGATGACCGTCAAAAAATATGGTTCAGGACTGCAGTTGATATGGCGGCACACGTCAGCATCGAATTTAGCACTGTAATCCGTTGGTAGGAACGTTTCAACTAAATTTTGATGGTACATTACACGGAGCTTGGTGGACAGCCCAATCCTATGAAAAAGAATTAAAATAGTTTATTATGTAGATAGATAGAATAGGTAGTTAGATAAGAATAAGCTCATAAATGCGCCAACTTACTTGGTTTGTATCTGCCTGACTTCTTTCACTTCAAAGCGAATTCCTTCTTCAAATTCCCGAATGCCTTTTTCAAGTATCAGGTTTTTACGCACATCACAGAAAATCTTTTCGATATTTAGAGACATTTTAGATGTGTACTGTAGCACGGATAGTAGCAGACTGAAGACAGAATATGTTCAGTATTACCACCACCAACTAAAACAGTTGAGAACCAAAACAAGGTAAGTCACTTTGGTCTTTGTATAGCTATGCATGGTAAAATGAAATGCACATGTGTCTTTTTAACATTCACAGTTTAGATTGAAAACACGTGTTGTTTTTCTCAGAATTGCGAAATATTTGCTCCATCTCCAAAAACGAGCCATATGGCCGCAATATCCGTCTCCCACCACACGTTTTATTCGTTTGAAATGAAATTTAAGCTTTACAGAGCAAAAAACTGCAAAAAGTATAATTTGCCTCAGCCAAAGCAACACATGTTGTCTAGAGTCTTCCACTCAAAAAAAAAAACGACATGCATGGTGAGAATATTCAGTTCCCACAAGCAAAAACATGTTTCTCCCATACCAACGATGGGACATGTGTTTAGTGGTGATTTGTAATTACCACATGTTGCAGGCAAACCATCATTAATTTTTTTAGTATTTTCAAGTTCGCACTTGAAAATTCATTTTTTCTCGCGCAAAGCAGAATTTTAACATGTGTTGTTCTCACGACTGAGAGTTGTGGTGGTGGTGGGGGGCCTTAGCTATAAATTGAGTTTGCCCTTCCTAATCTGCCTCACTTACTACGTGACCGTTGTAGTATCTTGATAAAGTCGTTAAACCTTTCAAATAATTAGTCGATAACGTTTACCGCGCAATCGTCAACCGCGCGCAATGGACGACCGGCAGCAGCAGCATGGTCTTCCATTCCAGTCATCGCCTCTAGATTTAAGCGTGAGACCGCCGCCACCACCAGCGTCACCACCACCGCCACCACCGCTACAACAATCAAGAGAGACTGTATTGAGGTTTGCCAATGGACGTGGGCAGCCACATACATTGTTTCCAACAGTAACGTTGGATTCCGACTCTCCTGCAAGTCAAGCGTCAACTCCAGACGTTCCCGCAGCAACACCATCTACATCACGAGATGAAGAAAATCGTCAGCAGCAGCAGCGCGGAGCAGGTTCGTCAAGCAGCAGCAACCCTGAAGCAATCTCCCGTGAGGTGCGCGAGTCAATTGAGGCTTACTTCACAACCTACAGCTTCAATGTTGGTGAGAAGGAAGACGTTCGTGATATTAGACTTGCAGTAAGTGCCCTAAAACCTGAGCTTGAAAAAATAATTAGAGAAGATTTAGAAAAGAAAGGTCCCCTTAAGATTTATTTTACCGCACAAGTTGAATTTGTAAAATTTATTGATTTAGATAACGAAAAAACCATGACTGCCTATTTTAATTCAAGAAATGAAAAAATTTTTAGACTTTCTGAATTTGATGAAATTATTGAAAGAGCTATTACACAAATGGATGTGGCTATGGATGCATACCAATCGCAAGGATCTGGCTGGATAATTCTTGGAATTGAGAAACTCATTTTAAAAGTAGCAAAATACAATCCGATGAGTGGCGCATGTCGTAGTTTTCAGCTTCCACAAAAATTGAAACATAATCACGGTATAGTTAATATTAAAATTACTAGAACCGAAGATGAAGAGAAATGTTTTTTATACGCAGTAGCAGCCTCTTTACAGGGTTGTCATGCACCCCATAGCGATCAAGGTTTCAAATACAGACAAACGGTGGCAACACTCAATACTGACGGAATTTCCATTCCCATGAAAATTGATCATATTCCAAAATTCGAAAAAATGAACTCTTTGTCAATTAATGTTGTTACTTTTAACGGAGGACAGTTCCAGACACTTTACCGAACAAAGAAAAAAGTTACATCACGTCATGTCATCTTACTGTATCAAACCAATGAGGAGGGGAGGGGGAATTTTTGTGTAGTTAAAAATTTGAATAAAATGTTATACAATTTACACAAAAAGAACTATCGACATCACTGTACCAACTGCTTTTTTGCTTTTTGGAGTGCCGATAAATTACATGAACATGAGAAGATTTGCGAAAAAATGGAACCTCGTACTGTAAATATGCCTGAAGACGGGAAAGACTTCATTTCCTACGAAGACACCAAGTACGAATACAAGATTCCTTACAGCATCTTTTTTGATTTTGAATGTTGTTTGCTTGAAGTTAATGAGACGAGTAAAAGTGGAAAGCAGACGCGAATCCAAAAACACGAAGCAATTGGTTACTCTTATGTGGTCATAGGCCCCGATAATCAACCCGTGTTTCCCCCAAAAGTCTATAGCGGTCCTTATGCTGCAAGCAAACTTTTAGAAGAGCTTTTTGTGGAGGAACAAAGAATTGCCGATCTTCTTCAAATAAACTATCCGTTAGTCATTACACCCGAGTTGGAAGCGAGAAAGGAGCAAGCAGTTCGGTGTGAGATTTGCAAGCGAAAATTTAGGAATGGCGAACGAAAAATATTTCACCATCTCCACTTTCTCCCGACCAACAATTTCGCAAATATTACGTGTAATAAATGCAATCTAAGTCACAAAACTATTTTTATTCCCGTCATAGCGCACAATGCGACTTATGACCTTTCTTTTTTATTGCGTGTTCTCAATCGCAATGTAAAAAGACCCATCACAATTTTAGCGAGGAACCAAGAAAAAATTATTTCTCTTAAAATTGGAATGTTACGTTTCATTGACAGCCTACAGTTTTTACAGGCTTCCCTCGACAAACTAGTGACCAATTTGAAAACAGGCGGTGCCAATCGGTTTAAAGTACTGCAAAGTCAGTTTCCCGATCCCGTTGAGTTTGATTTAGTTTTACGCAAGGGAATATTCCCCTATGATTTTATAACGGGAATTGAGAAACTTGACGAGACCAGTCTCCCACCACAGGCATGTTTCCACAATAAACTCACCAAGAGCGACATCACAGCTCAAGAATATCAACATTGTCAAAACATATGGAATACTTTTCATATGAATACCATGGAGGATTACATGAAACTGTATGTAAAAACAGATGTACTGCTTTTGGCGGATGTTATGATCAACATGCGGGAAACATTTTTCGGCCATTTTGGTATTGACGCATTGTGGTTTTTTGGTATTCCCGGCTTGTCATACATGTGCATGCTTAAAACAACAGGTGTGCGCCTGGAACTGATCAAAGATCCAACCATGTACATGTAGTTAGAGGGCTCGATACGCGGCGGTGTCGCGCAGATCTCACGGCGATACGCCCGCGCAAATAACAAAGACGTGAATCCCACTTTTGATCCGTCACGTGACACGTCAACCTATTTATTGTTTGTCGATGCCAACGCGCTTTACAGCAACGCAATGTGTGAGCCACTTCCGGTTTCAAATTACCAATGGCTCACCGAAGCGGAAATCCAAGCACTCGATTTGCAATCTTTGGATCCGCATGGTGATGTAGGATACATTTTTGATTGCGATTTTGAAATTGATGAAAACAAACACGACTACTACAATTGCCTACCGCTAGCTCCTACTCATCTGCAAGTCACGACAGATATGATCAGTCCGTATGCTAAACACCTGCTGGAAAAAAATAAATTAAAACACGTAAAAAGCAAGAAATTGGTTCCAAACTTGTGTGCAAAACAAAACTATGTTGTACACTATCGCGCTCTGCAGTTTTATTTGAAGCAGGGCCTGATCTTGACTAAAATTAACCGTGCCATTTCATTCAAACAGTCACCGTACCTTAAACCGTACATTGACCAATGTATGGCAATTCGGGTGGCTGCTACCAATGAACTAGACAAATCTCTGGCCAAGTTAATCTCCAATATCATTTACGGCAAGCTGCTGGAGAAGAAGGACCATAAAAACTTTAACCTTGTGAATGACGAACGACGAAGTCTGGTGTCGTCACCCCTTTTCAAACGGTTCTCCATCATCAATCCGGACGTTTCACTGGTTGAAAGTATGTGGAAGTCGATTACGCTAGACAAACCTGTAGCTGCTGGTTAGTGTACTCGATATCTCGAAAATCGTCATTTTCGAGTTTCACTATGATTTCATCATGAAAGAGTTTCCCGACGGCAAGGCCACGCTTTGTCTTACAGATACCGACAGCCTCCTGTACAGCATCGAAACAGATGATTTGTACGCGTGGATGGGCAACCATCGCGATCGGTTTGATTTTAGCAATTCAAGTTTACCTCGACATGGGTCCATTCGTATTGACGTACGCTTCGCAAACGCACTTGCAAAAGCCATCAGTGTCCTTGTATACTCTTGTTACGATTCCACTATTGAAATCGATCAATCTGGTAATGTACTTACCGACTTTTGAAAAATGAACACTCGAGAAATCCGTGCTTGTCTATCAAAATTTCCAATTTTTCAAGGAGTTTACGCTTCTGATCAGTTGCCACGCTTTTTTCCTAAAACTCCATGTTTTATGGTTGTGAACCTTGATCGATCGGATAAGGACGGATCTCACTGGGTAGCCATGTATTTTCCTTCAAATGGAGGCTCTGCTTATTTTTTCGATCCTTATGGACGTTATCCGATTGAAATTGGACTTGAACGTTATTTAAATCGATACAGTCGGAATAACTGGTCATGGAATCGAAAACCGTTACAAAGTGTCTTGACTGATGTATGCGGTCATTACTGTTGTCTCTTTTGTATTTGGCTATGTGCCGGTAAAAATATTAATGATTTCTTAAATATGTTTACTTGTAATTATTTGAAAAATGATGCGCTTGTATGCGGTCTTTTTTCACAAAAATGTTCAACTACCAAGGACGGCCAATTTTGTCGCGCACTTGTGGGCTAACGTAACCTGCGTCATCAACATCTGGTACGACAAGTCACAACCTGCAAAAGTTGCATCATCATCATCTGCTGTTGTGGGCTAACGACAAGTTGCAACCTGCAAAGGTTGGGCGGGGGCGGGGCCTGCTGCGGAGGGAATTCTCAGTTTCACCATGTCGCCTGACGCGCCGGATGTGTCTCCCATTTACTCGAGTGGCCTCCTTGAGGTAACATACTTTCTCAACGGAGCATATACCAAGTCTGTGCGCGTTGCATTCGTCTACAATATTCAAACAAACAGTTTCTCGCTACAAGTGCGGTTTTTTGGCGGAACAGCTTCAATAACGTTGGACTGTGAGGAGTACAACAGGCTGCGCGTTCATCAAGCAAGTGTCAGCGAAGTTTTGCGGACTCATGGCCGATCCAACATACATGTGACTGAAAACCTAACCATCAACTGCGTCGGACAAAAGGTATATATTCGTGAAAAGCGTACCAGAGTCGGCATTAACCTATCCACTCACGAGTGGGACAATTTAGAAGTGTTGACACCTGCAATCCACTTCACTGTTGCGTCATATCAAAACCATTCTGGAGTTTACCTGACTTTTGTGCAAAAACTACTCGATGAAGGTCTAACAGCTGCGTCAACCTTTGCACAGTCGCTCTCGCACCCCACCGTTGCCCCCGAAATCTGCAGTAGACTATACTACGAACTCGTTCATCATGGCTACAACGTTGCCCTATAAGGTTTGCGTGCTGGATGTAATGGCTGTCCTTGATAATTCTAAACATTATATTGTTAAGGAACTGAGTGCTTTTCGTTTTTCAAGCTGCCAAGTGTGGTTTTTTGCTCCACCCAAGGATCTTGTGATAAACGATTCAGCTATGATTAAAAGTAATAATTATTTAGAGAGGGTTTTTCATGGTATTCCTTTGAATTTTGGTCAAATTGATTACGTATATCTTGAGGATGTGTTGAAAGCTGCTACGTACAATGCTAAATATGTTTTGGTGAAGGGTGAAGAGAAATGTCGCTTGTTTCGCGAATTTCTACCACAGTTGACTTTTATCGATCTAAATACGTTGCCTTGTGTTAAACACTACAAGCCAAGCTTCTCTTGTATGTTTCACTTTGACAAATTGGATAAGGAATGTGCTTTTCGAAATTGTGTATCAAATGCTACTTGGCTTTGCGATTTTTTAAATACAGAAAAAGATCGTATTATTTATCTGAAAAAGCATTGTCCGTTGTTTTGTTTAGAAAATAATGTCGAAAGCAAATATTTACCTTTCTCTCGTACTGAGTATAGTTACAAGTACTATAATTGTAACGATCGTATGCAAAATGTTTTGAATAATAATAATTGTACTAACGATAAAGATGTTGTTGCTTTCTGGCGTGAAATTATAGCAAATGAATAAAAAACATTCTTGCACATGTCTGCATTTTTTTATTATCCCAAGCTTCAAATTGAAAGGACTAAAAAGCTTCAAGGTTAGGTGACAGATGTCAAAGAAACGGTTAGTTTTCATGTTGGGACTTGTCGACAGATGGCTCTGCTCTTCGAGCTTATATAAAGCGATTTTATTTGATTCAATTCAGTAGCTCGCTGAAGATGGGACTAACAACGTGGGATCATATCAATTGTTCAATAGCTCGTTTTCATCATGAGCAGAAACGTGGTGATGTGTGCAACCTTACCCGTGCGGACTTACTATACATCCCCAAGTGGTTCCTGATTTTGTACGGGAAGAATGAAATTCATAGACTTTGGGATAAGCTTCCACCTTGCCTACAGGAGGATCTACCTATGCAATTACATCGCCCCTGCACGGATCATCAAAATGTCAATCAGTTTACACTAAAAGTTGATTGTATCGACTGTTTGGAATATTACTCTCTGAGGTGAAATTGTTGTTGTCAATAAAAAATTCTTGTACAAATCTGCATTTTTTATTATCCTAAGCTTCAAGGTTAAAATTAGTCGTAGGAAGGGAAAAGCTTCAAGGTTAGGTGCCAGATGTCAAAGAAACGGTTAGTTTTCTTGTTGGGACTTGTCTGGCTCATGTTGGAGCTTGTCGACAGATGTTGTGGACCTCACAAAATATTCAGTTCAAGTTCGGCCGTGATACAGAACAGACATGCCTTGCCGTGAGACAGACAATACTTTTCGCGCATTAGACGAGTTATATCTAGTGGGTGGATCTTTGAAATTACTAGATCCAAAGTGGTTACAGTACTTATCAACTGCAGTTATGAAACATGAAGCTCCTAGAGAAATTCATGAGGTTTTTCATCTTTTACCTCAAAATGTCCAGGAACAGCTGGTCAACTACAAATTGTGTGACATTCATTCATTCAATTAAGAAAAAGACCAAATTAATGGTCCGCGCCCTCTAAGGAAGGACTGCAGACAGTGCCAAGCAGAAGCAGAAGAAAAGCCGTTGGAAAGGAGAAAAAGTTTATAAAAGGAAGTGCCTCTCTCAGTCCTCAGTCAGTTGCTACGTGATCATGGACGAGTTCAGTGCTACCCAACGTGCGTTCTGCGTCAAAGCTTACTATGAAACTCATTCAATTCAACATGTTCGCGCTTGCTATCAGAATCTTTTCAACTGCAAGGTTTCACCCAGTCAGAGGATGATACAGCAGTGGGTGTCGGCTTTTGAGGAAACTGGTGAGACTCTAAGGAAGAATAACAAAAAACGACCGAATGATGATGATGCTCCCAAAAATGAAGAGCAAAAGGAAAATGTCGACCCATCTGTTAAGAAGACCGAAACTACTCCGTCTTCGATGGAATTGGTCGCTGCAGAACACGAGAGCCAGGATATTCATGCTACCCCTCCAGAAATGTCAATTCTGATGGAAACACCTAAAGCACCAAGAAAAAAGAAAATGATGGTCTAAACGGTGAGATTTGCTGATTTGTCGTGAACTTTTGTTTAAAATTGAAATAAATGAATGAACTTCAATTGTTTCTTGTTTTATTGGTAGATAGTCCCTTTCGTTAAGATCCTAGGCAAAGCATAGCCAAAAATAGTACCTACTATAGTGACATGCATGAGCACTTAAAATTTTTATTTGTGAAATAGTACCTACTATAGTGACATGCATGAGCACTTAAAATTTTTATAGGTAAAATAGTACCTACTATAGTGACATGCATGAGCACTTTAAATTTTTAGGGACGATATGGTATTTTAGGGACGAAACAGCATTTTATAGGTGAAGTGGCTTTAGGGACGAAACAGCATTTTAGGGACGATACGGCTTTAGGGACGAAACAGCTTTTTAGGGATGATATGGTTTATGTCTGTCGCGCTCAGTCTATATCTACTCTGCACGCTAGCAGAGGTAAATTTGATCCCTCATTGTAGGGACCTTTACATGCCAATAATTGGTACTTTAGCTATTGGATTGGGCATCATAATTTCTCTGGTAATAGCGGGAGTTTACGAATATAGTGTGAAAAAGCAGGTGCCTCAAAAAGTGTATAGGTTTACAAGATATTTGTTTGGAGGACCCAGGAAGTTTGGTGGTCCGGTGCGCCGATAGGGCTCTAAGCCAAACGGAAGAAGACTCAAACGTCCTGCGCCTCCCATTCCTATTAATGGTAAACTAGATATTGATATTGGAACTCCAGATATGGACTTGGAGCGAGGGGAGGAAATCCTAAATCATGAGTATGCGGTCCCTTCGCCCCACCACTCTTCAAAAATATTTGTTATAGGACTTATTATGATAGTAACGATAATAGGAAAGGTAGAGTCGTGCGACCATACGGTATTTCTCCAAGCATCAGCGACAGCTTGTCATGGTACCAACTGCGAGCCGGAGAATAACGTATTCATGAAATTACATGTCAAACAAAAAGTATGCTTCATTAACCCCCATAATGAGACATCCACAGTTACATTAATAAGGGCTTCCCAAGAAATAGATGCGAAACTTCAATATTACACAGCGAGGTATGCGAGTGAACAGCAGCAGTCGGCGAACTGCATTAGTGCTGGAACATGCACTCATGAGGCTTGTTCAGACAATACTGCTGTAACATGGCCGGTTGAAAGAGTACAACCCTCTATAAGTACTTCTAACTGTGTGGTGAAAGCTAGTGTGGGTTTCTTTTGTTTTTATTTCGCGGCTTGTTATAGTGAAAGATCTCTGTTTTTCCAGCTGACTCACAAAGGTTTGGAATATATCAAACGACGGATATGTTGTATGTATTTGAGTTCGAAATCTCTTCTAAAAATTCTACAAGAATGGTTACGATCACTGAGACACGTGATCAGAGCAATGCAGAGGACATCCAGCTGGTTAGTTCTAGCGGCTTCCATCCACCACCGGTGACCACCTTGTTTGTGAAGGGATCGACGGCGTACCAGTTCGAAACACCACCCACTGGATCTCCAGTGGTCAACTTGGGGAGCTTCAGATAATTGGGTCAAAATTTAGCTTTCCGGTTCATTTGCTGACGCAGGAAAGCACGGACACGAATCCAGGGTTTATTCTTCCACCTCAGGTAGTGGACAGGACTATCCTAGAGCCTGAGTTACTCTCTCAGGTCGCGTCGCTGGGGAGATAGGTCGGGGGATATTTTTGAGTGTTTGGGATTTGTATAAATTAAGTATTGTGGATGGTCGAATCTTGTTGGCGTGTAAAGTAAAAGGGTGGTGTGATTGTGTATGTTAGCTGTTAATAAAAACTTGTGCAATTCGTGGAACCAGTCTTTTCACTGCTGCCAGAACAAACCTTCCCTCTGTTCTACCAAGGGGACGGAGAGAAGACCGGAAGGACAAGTGTCAACCTTCGGAGGGCCGCTCGGCAGGATTTCCGGGGTGACAAACTTCTGGCATTCATCCAAGTATTACTGAACAACACGGGTTCGAAATGTTTTCAATTTTGGAAGAAACTCCAACGCCAATAACTATTGGGAAAGAAGATATTATTCCTTCGTTGCAGCCATCGACAGAGCCAAGCATGCCATTGAAGATTCCTACCCCAACAACTTTACAGGAAACTGGCGAATTGGCAGGGGCAATCAGCGAAATTCGTCTGCCTGAAAAATTTCGATCTAAAGATGGAAGAGTGAGTCACATTATGTTTGTTCTGTCGTAAACAGTTTGTAAGAATGAAAATTCATCTTAGAAAAGTTCATAAGACTGAACCAGATGTAATTGATGCGGAGTTGGGTGCTAATCAAACACAAGTCAATTCAAGATATTCAAGAATAATCAAAAAATGTGACTATGAAGCGGAGAGGTCGATTAAAGGCATACCAGAAGCAGCCTCGACATCAGCTAGTCCACGAAAAATGAGGAAGGCATTGCTGATCTCAAATCCAAATGAATATTACACGTGCAGAAAATGCTACGGTCAGATTTAAAAACGAAACAGATACAAACATAATTCAACTTCAACAATTCTTGAATTAAAGGGAACGCTCCAGGCAGGGCCGATGACTTGGTGGGGGGGATAGCCCCCATTGTTGGAGATGAAAATTTGTGGGATGCTGTTCTTCAGGATATGTCGCGTGGGAAAGGTTACAGAATTTTAGAGAACGAACTTTTATACACGTACGCGAAAAATGAATGGGAATCAACAGCATGCGACTCACCAGAATTTCTTCGAAAAAAACTGAACGACCTTTTGCTTTTGAAAGACAAGTTAAACAAAAAATCTAGTGAAAAAAAAACCTTTAGCAGATTATCTAAATGTGAAACACATCGACGCAATAATCGACCCCGTAAGGTCTGCGTGCCGTCCGAAGTCTCAGGTCAGCCATTTTGAGGATTACCCATTTTCTCTCCGAGGCTGCTGTTCGCTGCAGCGAAAGGCAGGCGTACCTATCTCCAACAAGCCAGCGTAAGCTGGCTTTTAGTTCTGGGCCTCAATTTCTCCTGTCCGCTGCCGCCACCATGATGGGCTAGTGGCCTAGGCACTCGCCCCTAGGAGGGGGGATCCTCCGTCTTCGGAGGATTGCTGGCCTACCCTTCCTGTCTACTCCACCCCTTCACCATGACTGATATCAACATGAAGATTTTCCTGTAACATCGTACGTCATCTCTCTCTCTAGCCATCGATAAATCTGTCTAGAGTGGACGTGTGTCCGCCAAACTCGCTGGAGGGCTGTCGGCAGGGATGCGCCCTCACAGGGGTGCGTTGAGCGTCCCCCTTTTTCCCCCATTTAAGTCATGAAGTAATGTCAAAAGACATACTTAGTATATACACAATAAATAATTTACGGATGCATCCATTGAAAATCTGATATCTTACTGTCAGTATTATTAAATTGATAATCAGCGTAAGGCTGCTAAGTACAGTGTATTAATTCTGCTTTCTTATAGAGTCTTCATACAAGGTATGATAAAATTGTAAGACTGATTTTTATATAAAGTAGTGTCCTGAGTGCAAGAATGCTCAGCGTTATCGTAAGAGAGTCGTGCCTCTCAACTCATACTGAAAACCTTCAGAGGGGAGGTTTGGCCCCCTTAATAGAAATGCTGAAGGAGTTGCCCTTCATTCAAATGTAATCCTAGTATTCTCACTTGTAGTACCTACTCCCTTCCTCTGGTTTTGAACTCGCAGACTCCTTGCCGGGCGGCTGCCCGGTGCTTGCCTCCGCTGCTATACAGAAGCCTACCAACAAGTTCCTTGGAGTGGGAGGCCTCCTGGAGGACGAGAGGGGGAGGGCAGGACTTCCCGAGTCACCCCTGCCTCTCTCGGACTTCCAGGGGCCGCCGCTTCTAAACTGCTTGGAGTGTTGTCATCTCTATTTTTATTTATTTACTTTTCTAAGCAGGGACGTTACACCTCTGACATCACAGAGTTCTTATCAAAAGTGGGGGAGTACCTCGAGCCCTGCTCGGTATCAGGCCCAAGTTCCCTGATTTTGTCTCTCCTGGCCAGGGCTAACAGTCTCACTGGCAACCAGCGCGGAGCAGACCAGGTGGCTGCAGAATGGATGTCGACCAAGCTGTACAGGTCCTTAGAGATCATGTCAACCATTGCAGCTGAGCTGTCTATCTCCATTAAACAGAATCAAAGAACAGAGGAGTTCATCATAAAGAAGCTCCGACATTATGACCTGTACCTGCTCATTAAGACAACGAAATCAGACTCACACATCTTCGTCTCCATATACGCTCCCACTGGCCAACAGTTGTGTGGATTGCCTTTCAGGTGCAACATCACCTGTTTTGGAGGTCTACTATATGACTTTGTCTCCTTCAGGAAGGATAAGTTGGGCAACATGCTGAATGCCCCGAGCAGATTCTTGTCTCTTGTTGCCTTTTGGGCAGATTTCTACTCTCTCCGAGGCATGAGCGTGGAGACCTTAAAAGACCAGCGTGAAGCACTGAAAATGTTGGGTCTTTCCCTCTTGGTGTCCTTAGAAAACAAGGCAGGTACTGAGGAGGTCATGACTCTGTCCCGGTACATGTACATGGAAGTCTTCAAGGGAACCAACTGCATGGTGAAGCCTGACCCAACGAAGGTCCTTTCAAAGTTCCCAACTGCCATAAGGAGCAGGCTTGCCCTTTGGTGCGCCTTTAGACTGATCACCAACTTTGAGCTGATGACTCTCAATCGGCCATTTGCAGCACCAGACCCCGCAGGGGTGGTTCAAGCTGGAGAAGATGCTGGGCCTGGAGACACTTGGTCCAACCTGTTGAACTGTTTCACGGGGAGCAGAATCAACACAGCCTCCTCTGCCATCAGCCTTATGTACCTGGGGTACCTCAAGGACAAGAATGAAAATGGTCAGGGTAACTCTGAGTGGGGTTTGGTGGAAAAGATCATAGAAGAGGAAACAACGATGACTAGTTCTAAGGCAGATGGTTACCATGGGCAGTGTGATTCGAGTTCACTACCCTCAGACAAAGAGTTCATGCTGGATGCTGTTGCTTTTGGCTGTGACCAACTGGTACTAAGGCTGGAGAGAAAGAGGGGGCCTGATTGGAAGGACCAACTCACCAGCCTTATCCTGGAGTCGGTCTGCTCCACACTCATTGTGGAGGTGGCGTCCATAAAAGCCTCGTGTAAGGAGAATCACGATGACTCAAAACGGACCTTGGGCACTGAAGCTGAAAAGACAGTTCGAGTGAAAGTTATTGAGGCCCTAGCTAGCAAGATCGACCAGTGGGGTGTCCGGCCACTAGAATGCATTCGCGAGATTCTGGAGGGCGTGGAGAAATCCTCAGGGGGAATAATTGTGGACCTCTTCAAGAAGATGCAGCACGGTGGTCTTAGGGAGATTTATGTGCTCACAATTGAGTCCCGGATGATTCAGCTGTTCACTGAGACCATCTCCAGGGTGCTATGCTCAGAGTTTGAAGAAGAGACCCTGACTCACCCCGAAAACAAACTGAAGGTCCTTGACCTGCACAAAATCATGAGTGACAAATGGTCTCACAGCAAATCCACGTACCATGCCAACCTCTGCTCCTCATCAGACAAGACCAGGTGGAGCCAAGGGCTTTTGATGACAGCCCTCGCACAACCTCTGCTAAGGCTCACCGACCCGCTCTTTCATGGACTAATACAGAGATCTCTCAACCTTTGGGCCTCTAAGCTCATCAAGCTACCGCAGCATGTCGCAGAGCTCCTCATACGGAAGGTGCCTCTTGCCAGTCCCTCGTATGGTCATCTCTCAAAGGCTTTCATCGGGGAGGTGGTCGGAGATTACCCACTAGTTCCCAAGAGCCATTCCCCCTTCATTCAGATCACCTCTGGCATGATGCAGGGAATCCTCCACTACACAAGTTCATTGCTCCACCTCTGCTTTCTTCAGGCTTCCAAGACCATGGTCCTCACGGACTTGAGGCAAAGTTTCCCACATCAAAGTAAGATAACCATGAGCTCTGTGTGCTCATCAGATGACTCCGCAACGGTCCTCACTATGCACTCTCGGGAAGAGGAGGACCTGCTCTCTCGTGAGTTCGTCACTGCTCTTGCCACTGCAGAGAACAGGCTACATGCGCTCACCTTCTGGTGCCAGTGGTTCTGCATGAGGGAGTCAATGTAGAAGAGCACCATTGCCTGTGTTGACAACGCAGAGTTCAACAGCGAGTTTGTCTTCAAGCGAACCCTCGCAGTGCCCATCATCAAGTACATAGGCGCTGCCTGCACTCTGTCAGAGTCAGGGTCCTTTGCACAGAGAATGTACGACATGTACAGCCTGCTTTCAGACTTATATTGCTCTGGTCTGCCCGGCCAGAACACCAGTCTTGTCCAAGTGGCTCAGGCTGTGCTGCATTACCAGAGTATGGGGTCCAATGTGAGTGCTCTCTTTCCAGTGGTGGCGGAACTCCTAATGAAGTACCCAGACCCAGCCCACGGGTTCTTCCTCCTAGACACCGATCTAGCCCCTGGTCTCCTGGGGTATTCGTACTCCAGATGGAAGGCAGTTCGATCTGAGCATCTGCTCCACAAGTCCGTCAAAGTCGTCAACGGCACTGCATGCGAGGCAACACCAGATGGTGGGATCATTGATTCACTAAATGTCAGGCAAGGCGAGCTAGTAAGGTGGTACAAGCTGCTGGAAAGGGTGTCCTCCAAGTCAGTCGAATGCAATGGCTCCTTCTTCACATATGACTCTCTAACAGGCAAATACTATGCCAAGCCTGAAGCCATTAAAGCTGAGCTGGAGAAGTTAGACGAGAACCCTGAGATCTTCTTCCGAACTTTTCTATGCAGGGACGTTACACGTTACTGGCTACATTTGCTAGGTTTGTAGCGTACCGTACCATCCACAGTGATGATGATTCACTACCTTCGCAAAGCGGTGAATACTTCGAAACGGTGCACTTCCGAGCTCCGCGGAGACCTGCATATCAAGTGAAACAAGTTCCAACAAGACCTCCTGGAATCGAACCATTAAACTCGACTCTTGATCGTAGCACCGACACTCCGCCTACCGCATCCCTCCACGTCGTGGACCTGGGCGCAGTGAGGCAGCGTTCGCAGAATTTTTAGGTAAGAGGAAGAGGCAGTCTGAAGGGACGGTCCCCAGTCAGGGATCCATGGGAATGACCATGACCATTTCCCGTCCCACGTCGGGTACGATGAGCTCACACCAAAGCCTACCGCCACTACAAGTTCCGTCAATGGAGCTGAAAAATATCGTCCACAAAGCCAAGGATCCATGGGAATGACCATTTCCCGTCCCACGTCGGGTATGATGAGTTCACACCAAAGCCTACCGCCACTACAAGTTCCGTCAATGGAGCTGAGAAATATCGTCCACAAAGCCAAGGATCCATGGGAATGACCATTTCCCGTCACACGTCGGGTATGATGAGTTCACATGTAACGTTCCAGAACGTTTCTTTGTGCCTGATATCTGCCAGGTCACCTGGCAGAGATTATCTTAAGTCTAATCTAGGTCTGGACACTCACCAAAGTTTTCCAAATTGTTTTAAAAATCTCTATAAAGCAGAGAATGGTAAATGTAAACACAGGATTGTTTACTTAGTGCGTGGAAGCAGACAGACAGAGGCAGTGGTGCATTTATAAGTGGGAATAAATTAGTGCCATAAGCTAAACATATAAAAATATTACTCTCGGGTAATCATGTAGGATAGCAGAAATATGTGTCAAGGACTCTTCGTGACCTTGTCACTTGCTTCCGAATCACCTTCAGGCCGTCACCTACTTTTGCTTTAGAGGCAGTAATCCTCAGAAAAATGTTAAAAAACATCTAATTCATCTAATTACGCGGTTCTTAAATTACTCACAGGTGAGCTTATACATTTTATTAAAAAATCCTATAATTTTAGTGCAAAAAATTGCGAACTTGGTGAGCGACCATGTGACATGGAAACTTCAAAAAACCTTTACTATTCCCTTAATATTTAACTTATAACGCTCAAACTTATTAATTAAATAGAATTTAACATTACATTACTTTAACGCACCCCTTTTCGAGCATTTTTGCAAAAATTACATAACTTTGATACTTTGATAACCACTTCAGGCTATATGGGCAAATTCAATTCTAAGACCATCCTTACTTTTAGCTAAAGCTGGGGGAGTCTGGCTAGTTTTAATCAAAGAAAAATGGACCGTCGAAGTCATATTATGAACGAGTAGAGAAGCAAGGAGGGGGTGTCCCTCCTAACTCCTAACAAATGCCACGCCTAGCCAGCACCATCCCCTAAATGCCTGCCCACGTCAATTACGTCAAAATTCGATAAGAAAATCGCAAGAAGTTGCTGTTGAAAAAAGTACCTACAGACCGACAAGCCACAGCATCGCCCATCATGTCACTGCATCGATCGTCTAAGTATGTACTTTCAAACTTTCTATATCATCAACTTATTACTCATAGTTCCAAGTTACTAGGTATTAACTTGGTGGCGTCCAATTTCATCTGTCTTTTAATATTAACGTAACTCGTATATAAAAAAAATTATCTGAACTATAATATACCATTTTACAGTCTCATGCATCTAGGAGACACGTATACCTATGTAGACCTGCTGTAGGTAGGCTGCTAATTTCCTTGTTTTTTTAAATATTTTTCCAGTGGTACCACTTTACTTAAATTCTTCAAAAAGCAGGTATTTGCTCATTGCAATATTTATTCTTTCATAATACGTTGTACGGCTACTGTACTATATAACTTTTTTTGGTCAGATTTTCTGCAAAAACCAGTGATGATTATTTTCTCACAGTTGATGATTATTTTTCACAGTTTGACGATTATTTTTTTTCATTGTGGTAATATTTTATTACAACAAAACAAGGGTCCTCTAAAGTCAACTCCTGTATTTTCTTTTGAAGGTAGGCCCTGACCGCCAATAATCTCTTGGCGTGTCATCCCTCTGTATAGGTCGGAAGGAATGCTCATAACTAAGAACTGCGACCTATTTTATTTTCTACCGAGCTAGCCGATGCAACCTAATACGCGGGTCGTTATACACATCAAAGCCTTCCGCCACTACAAGTTCCGTCAATGGAGCTGAAAAATATCGTCCACAGAGGCAAGGATCCATGGGAATGACCATTTCCCGTCCCACGTCGGGTATGATGAGTTCACATCCAAGCCTACCGCCACTACAAGTTCCGTCAATGGAGCTGAAAAATATCGTCCACAGAGGCAAGGATCCATGGGAATGACCATGTAGCATGACGTTACAGGACAATATGCCAAACATTTGTAAGAGGTGTGATGACAAGATTGTTGATGAAGTTGTGCTTGTGTGCTCAGCCTGTAATGGCAAGTCTAGTTTCTCCAGTTTGTCCAGTAACTGGACCAACAGGTTGAAAAAAGAAACTCACTTTTGGAAATTTGTTCCTATGTTCCAATTGCGTTCTGAGCAATTAAAACAATTATCTAATCTTATTTTAATGGGAACTCCCGCGATGGAGTTCGAAAGCTGGTTTAAGGACATTATTTGACCCCTCCTTCCAGAACCAGCAGTAATTGCCATGGAGAATGCTTCCATGAGCGGAAAAACGCCAACAGCTGTTGCAGTTTGAGCGCTTATCTATAGCTTCACACACGGACACACCACAAACAGGCACGCACATGTTACTGACACAATAATGGTGACTGACACTTAATTTGATCTTTGTACTTGTAATTGTAAAAATGAAAACAACATTGGGAGAAACGCCAACGGCACTGGCTTGGCGAAACAAGACCTCTTTGAGGCGAAATGAAAAATACGCCGCAATGCCTACTTACTAGAAAGCTAACTTAGGGTGCGTCCCACCATGCCCAGTTAAAGTTCCGACTAAAAATTGGCTAACCTCTGGTTAAAAGTAGGGATCAAATTAAAAGAATAACCTAAAAGTAAAAAACTTGCGTCCCACCAAACGTTCAGTTAAATCTCCAGTCAAATCGTTTATTGGCATAAAGGGGCCCAAAAAATATCAAATAATCGAGATATCGTAGTCGAAACAGGGCCCCAAAAATATCAAATAATCGAGATATCGTAGTCGAAACAGGGCCCTGAATACTCGAATATTAATTTTCTGTTCAATTTTCTTTCTGTTCTTTTAATTTTGAGTTTTTAAAATGGAAAAAAGAAGGGTTCGAGGTAAAAAATTTTCTTTAAAAGAGAAGGAGCCCCTCATTTATATAATAAGATATCATTTCGACGTGATAGAGAACAAAAAGACCGACGCGGTGACGGTGGTCGAAAAGTTGGAAGAGTGGGAAAAAATTTGTGTGGAATTTAACAGTGGAAAAGCAGAAGTGAGAACTGTAGCTGCGTTGAAATTATTATGGGAAAATCTGAAGAAGAAAGCAAAAAAGATTATTTCGGATGAGAAACTGGAAAGATTTCGAACTGGTGAGTAAAAAACTTTTGAAGTTGTTATGGCGGGCTTAAGCAATTCAATGTTTGTTGTTTCAATACTGCAATGGCAGCCCTGCCGCCTGGAGCAGACGAAGCAACAATGGAGGCCAGGGCCACATACAATGAGTTTTGGATAGAGATGGGTTGTTCCTTCTGTCACTGTGACAAAGAGCTGTGACTGGGATAGGAGCAGTCACGGGCTGTTCCCGATTGGTATAAGGAACAGTGACTGAAATCACAGCTGTCCTGAGTCCGGACTCCGGAGGATCCAAGCCAAGTGGAGTGAACTATGAAGCAGGTTGCGCGCGCACGCACAGTCATAGTGTCATAGGGGTTCCTTACCTGCTCCTCCCTGACCGGTCGCTCGCTACGTACATAAACGTCATAAACCACAAGTACACCTATACGTGTAGATTCGTCTTTGTGGGATCCTCTGTACCACGTGACTACCACGTGACCCGTCTTACACACTTTTACGAAAGTGTGCGTGTAGCATCTTCCTTGCGGGCCCAGCCACTTTATGCAGAAACGGTACAACTGTTACCGCCCTTTTTCAAGTTTCATTTTTTAAATGATAAATATATAGGTACCTATTGATATTACTGAATCGTTTTCAGGTGCTCCATGGGTTGGTAGTTGCTTTTTGTGTGCAGGAAATATAAAAGTCGTCGTCGTACCTAGTAAGATTAAGTAGGTGTAGGTAATCATATTTTTAGCCTGAAGGTAAGTAATAAGGACCCTGATTTTGGGCACTATCAGAAGTTCAGAAGCTGCTCCTGTTTTCTGAAAACTTAATCGATCGCAAGACAACCTCCATCACGGAGACGGAGACCTGCTCTGCGTTCAATGACTGGAGTGCAGTAGGTACATTTGGTATATTTTAAATGGTATATTTGCTGAGAGATCCCCCAAACCTTTTATAGTCAGCTAGCTATTGTATATGACGAATCCAAATTTGGTGGAAGGTCGAATAAGCATCAACTCGGTTTTAGGTTTGAATCAGCACTCACCGTTCAACACTTCCTTCCCCATGCACCACAGCCCCTCCAAATAATCTGGAGGCTACGGTTTATTTCCAAATATGACCATCATCAACTCATCCCTTTCCATGCACATTAACTTCCCTAGTTGGTTGTAAAAAGAAAATTTAAAAATACAGAAGGTAATAATAATAGCTGAGGGTTGGGGGGACAAGCCCAGCAACTAGACCGTTTTCAAGAACTATCCATTGTGCTCAGCTGGCAGCACTACCAAATACCAGCTCCCCTGCCATCGAATAAACGATGGGGACCTACAGTTTAAGGTGGGTTCCGAACCACCACAGCCTCGATATACATTTCACTTGACATGCTGAACATATCAGAGGTGAAGGCCGAGCAGAAAAACTTTTTGGTAGGATCTGGATCGAACCGGTGTGACCCGGCTCTCGCTGCTCCTGAAAAGTCGACCATTTAGTCCACTCGGCTATCGAGGCCGATTTTTAATACAGAAGGTAGGTACAAGTATAGGTCCAATATATGAAAATATGCAGTTAAAAAGTTATTGGGATAAACAACTCGTCTTCTTTTCTTATGTGGCTTTGTTTTCGTAACAAGTAGTTTCCCGTTAGGCAATGAAAGTCAGTTTTCAGAAAAAAGTTTGAGGAAAAAGTTTTAGGTAGTGCCTAGAGAAACAAAAAGGTCCAATATACCTACCCAAAATTCTTGACCGTAACGGAGATATGAATTTCCGAAAGGGAAAAGAACATAGAATTTTGTCGGGACTCTGCCATATTTCCGATGGCGAAAAAATTCAAAGTCCAAAAAAATTTTAGAGTAAAAAATAAAATAAAAAATGTTCAGAACGCCCCAAAACCTAAAAGGAAATTAAAATTTGAGAATCCCCCTTCACGAAAAAAACTCGAAAACTTTTCGGGACATAGAATAAATTGCCTGGTCACCGTGCGGTTAAATCCAACCGGCTTTGTTGATGTGGCTCTGCGTTTGCCCATTGGACCAACCGTTCACGTTTTATTATTACTAGTAGGTACCTACAGTAAACACTGGGATACATCAAAATCATCATAAATATCCAATAGTTTCCTCATAAAAAGGTACAGAAAAAAACGTAAACAAACATGATTAGGTACCTATGTGGTCGCCCTTAACGCTCCTTATTTGAGATCGAATTTCTTCCATTTCCTACAAATAGTGGTGCAATAACCGTACTAAATACAGAAAGCTGTACTGTATTTAGCACGGTTACTGCACCACTATTTGTAGGAAATTGAAGGAATTCGTTTTCCAATGAAAGCTAAACATAGTGTCCTGTTCGCAGTTCGAGAATATGAAGAGGAGGTGGGTGAACTCCCAGAGCGAGAATATGAAGAGGGGGTGGGTGAACTCCCAGAGCGAGAAGATGATGAGGAGGTGGGTGAACTCCCAGAGCGAGAAGATGATGAGGAGGTGGGTGAACTCCCAGAGAGAGAAGATGATGAGGAGGTGGTTGAACTCCCAGAGCAAGGAGATGCAGAGAAGCAAGAAGAGCCCACAAGCTGGGAGAGAACGCCCATACCTTCATCCGTGAGTATATATATACTTTTTATTTTTATTATACAATACATGTTAGCGGAGGGTGGGGGGAGGGGGGTGACAAGCCCAACTAGACCATTTCAAGAACTATCCATTGTGCTCAGCTGGCAGCACTACCAAATACCAGCTCCCCACCATCGTGTAAACGATGGGGACCTACAGTTTTAGGTGGGTTCTGAACCACCACAGCCTCGATATTACATGTCACTTGACGCACTGAACATATCAGAGGTGAATGCCGATCAGAAATTTATTGGGTAGGATCGGGATCGAACCGGTGTGACCCGGCTCTCGCTGCTCCTCAAAAGTCGACCACTCTTACTGACACATTTTTTATTTTTTCATAATGCAGGAGGAGGATTTTTCAAATGGTGGAACAACGCAAGCAGCACCTTCATTCGTGAGTACCTACCCTATACAATTACTACCACAATAAAAATTAAAATGGCAAACCCAAAATTCGCACCTTTCTATTATTATCTAAAGCAGTGGTTCTCAAACTGTGTTCCGCGGAACCATTTGGTTCCGCGAAGCCTTGCCGGGGTTCCGCGAAGCCTTCTCCGAGCTTGAGGGAATACAATTTTAGTTTAGTTTAGAAAAATTAAAATAGAAAAATGTATTGTTGTTGTTTCCTAGAAAACCTGTGAAATCGACGATCCAATGTTTAAGGTTCCACGAAAGAATTCCCGACTAAATTTGGTTCCGCCAGCCAAAAAGTTTGAGAACCACTGATCTAAAGGGAATATTTATAAAGCCGAAGCCAAGCATTGGTTTCGTTAGGAACAAATTGACATTGGATGCCATTGGACCCATTTTCCAACGTGATGGTGTCACTGCCATTGAGTGACCCATCTCTCTAATAGGGAAAGCTATAACTGACGCGACATTAGCACAGAAAACCACGGACCAGAATGGTTCGCACGGTTAAAACCGAATTTAACTGGAGTTTAATAGTTAACCAAGTATGGTGGGATTAATCAATTTTTTCTTATAGTTCCAGGCGGAGGATTACCTTGACCTGGAAAATTACGAAGTAATTCATGAAATCATGCCAATCCAGGAACCACCCAAATCTCGGTACGTACGCCTGACTACCCGTCAACATATAAAGGATAGTTTAATTCATAATGTGAACCAAATATAAGGGCCACCATACATTCGCTATTTTTTACGTTTGGACTTCAAACTTTGTGAGAAAACTATTGGATATTTAAATATTCTGAAATATAATATTTCTTTTTAACGTCATTACTCATGAGGCTTTGTTGTTATTTCACGATTGAGTGATTTTTGTCACCAAAAACATTGTCTGAAATAATTAACCAATCGTGAAATCACAACATAGCCTCATGAATAATGACGTTGAAAAGAAATATTATATTTCAGAATATTTAAATATCCAATAGTTTTCTCACAAAAATTGAAATCCAAACGTAAAAAAATAGCGAATGTTTATTCAGCCTTAAGACATAACATACATTTGCTATTTGTTTCCAGTTTTTTTCGATCATATTTTGATGTCTCTGTTGGATATTTAAATGTTCTGAAACGTAGTAGGTACTTACGTCTTTTTAACGTCAGAGATTAACTGGCTATGTTGTGATTTTACGATCGAGTAATTTTTGTCAATAACAAGTTTGTCCAAAGCTTGATCGTAAAATCACAACATAGCCAGTAAATTTCAGACGAAAAAGAAATATTACATTTTCTGAACATTTAAATATCCAACAGTGTCCTCAAAAAATGATCGAAAAAATGTACAAATAGCACCTTAATTGGATCGCATATACCTAAGCTGTTTGTTGATGAAACTGCTGAGGAAAATAATGTTCTGAAGTGCCTTTTTGACGTCAGAAATTAGGTAGCTATATATGTGATTTTATAATCAACTAATTTTGGACACCTGTCATAATGTGTGGATTTCACCACTGCTTTAAAGTAAATTATAGTGTCTGCTATCCAACAAATTTATCTTCTCGTATGTTTGGCTTATGATAAGTGTATTCGCACAAAAACAGACTATACCTAAGTATGTAGGTACCTACAGGTATAGTAGGTATACTTTAACAAGTTGTGAAATCCACCCTAAAAAGACATTTTATATTTCAGAGCATTATTTCCTCAACATTATTTTCAAACAATGGACGAAAAAAAACATAAGCAAACAGGATCTTGTAAATAAGGGACCCATGTTGGCTGCTTACCTATTACTTAAACTTGCTATTTCTTTACGTTTTTCCGGCACACTTTGATAGAAAAATATTGGATATTTATATGTTCTGAAATATGACATGTCTTTTTAAGGTTATAACCGAGGGGGTAACCACTCCACAGATTCCTTGAGATTCCACTGAGATTCCATAAAGATATCCACAGATTCCCAACGATATGCATAGAAAGATGAACCCCGAAGGGGTAACCACTCCAAAAAAAATTCGGAGATTCCCTAAGATTTCATAAAGATTTCCAATGATTCCCAACGAGATTCCCGAGTGGTTAACCCCTCGGTTATAACTTAACTAGCCATGTTTGATTTTACGATCGTTTATAATCTTGGACAAGTTTTTTCTTGGCAAAAATCACTCAATCGTAATAATACATGATTTGAACCATTATCTATGTTGAAGTGAAACGATTCGAGTGAGCTAGATGCTAGATTATCGAAGTCGTAAATTTAGAGGGTTATCTGGCGAAGAAAATAATCTGGACTGTTTTTCATTGCAGACATTTGCCACATTATTGTGGGATTTGTGCCAGAGTGTTTTTAAGAATAGACCGACATGTCTGTAAACTGCACCCCGACATATTAGAGGCGGGGAGGCGGCTAAAAGATATAGTGCGAGAGTGGGACGAACAAGACCCCGATAAAACTACGGATCTCAGTACAAGGCGCAAGGCACCGAACAACGGGAAAATATGCTCAAGATGCCATCGTTTAATTTCGAAAAAAAACTTCTCGAGGCACATAAAAAAATGCTCTCTCCCGGACCCACCGTCAGAACCAAGTCAATCATTTTTCGACTGCATTTCAAAATTACGTGATTCAAGAATTTAAGATATTTTAGCGAAGGACAAAATTTTTTTAACGTTTTCCCGGCAGTATTTTGAGGAGAAGGAGGTTGACGATGGAACTAATTTAAACATAAGAGGCAGGAACTGTACAAGACTGGGGGAGGGCTACCACATCCCACTGTCCTGACAGCCAAGGAAGAAATGATCAGAGGGTTAACAAAGCAGAACGTGGAGGGGCTAGAGTGCCCCCACGACGTGTGTCCGCCAAATTCGCTGGAGGGCTGTCAGCAGGGATGCGACCTCACAGGGGTGCGTTGAGCTTCCCCCTTTTCCCCCCATTTAAGTCACAAAGTAATTTCAAGAAGATATACTTAGGATATAAACACTGAATAATTAACGGATGCATCCATTGAAATCTGATATCTTAATGTCAGTATTATTGATTTGATAATCAGCGTAAGGTTGTTAAGTAAGGTGTGTTAATTCTGCTTTTTTATAGTCTTCATACAAGGTATGATAAAATTGTAAGACTGATTTTTATTTAAAGTAGTGTCCTGAGTGCAAGAATGCTCAGCGTTATCGTAAGAGAGTCTTGCCTCTCAACTAATACTGAAAACCTTCAGAGGGGAGGTTTGGCCCCCTTAATATAAATGCTGAAGGAGTTGCCCTTCATTCAACTGTAATTCTAGTATTCTCTCTTGTAGTACCTACTCCCTTCCTCTGGCTTCGAACTCGCAGACTCCTTGCCGGGCGGCTGCCCGGTGCTTGCCTCCGCTGCTATACAGAAGCCTACCAACAAGTTCCTTGGAGTGGGAGGCCTCATGGAGGACGAGAGGGGAAGGGCGGGACTTCCCGAGTCACCCCTGCCTCTCTCGGACTTCCAGAGGTCCGCCACTTCTAAACTGCTTAGAGTTAAATAGTAAAACTGAGCAGGGACGTTACAGGGTTGTTCGTGGGTCCCTTCCGAATCACGAGACCATATGTGTGAGAGGGTGCAGGCAGCTGCACTGAAGCCAGTCTAGAAGCTTGCGCTCATTCGCACATACATGGTGCTGAGGTTCGTGCATGGGCTCGAGTTACAGGAAAGGCGTTCGAAACAGTTGATCAGCGGATTCGAACCCTAGTGAAGCGAGCTCTTGGCCTGCATCGATCGCTGGAGGATGCGTTTATTCATGCCCCGGAGTCTGCTGGTGGACTAGGCGCTAGGCGTAGTAGGACTATGCTGTTATTTAAGTAGGTATTTGATGTCGAGGTGGAGGAATTGTGTTTTTACCTAGCTGTTATAATAATAATTATTCCATTCGAAGGTATGGTTTGATTGCTTTGTTTTTGTTTTTTGGTCCGTGCAGTTCAGTTGTGCTAACGTTGCCTTTTTTTAGGCGTAAAAGTTCTCGCCATGGTCTCCTGTAAAGTGCTGAACCAGCGTACCTTTCAGTCTCTTAGTTGTAAAATGGCGTTTCTTAGTTGCAGTGTTACAGGTTGTCTCAACTCACGGAGATCGAGAGAACAGTTAGGATACTTTTGTTTCCCGAGGAATGTTGAGAAACAAAAAATTTGGCTGTCGGCCTGCGGGCTCCCAGTATTGTACAAAAACTATTCAAACCAACGGGTTTGCTCGTCGCATTTTCCAGCCGAAGCCTTGTGTCAATTCCCGCAGGCTTGAAAACTAAGACTTGGGAGTGTCCTAAGTCTGTTTTTGCCTACCCTACCCTACACCTGTGACGGTGCCAGTGAAACTAGCCCCACTGTCCCCGAGAGTACACGTTACTCTTCACTCCATTCACATAACTTATTCGTTTTTGATAACAATTGATAGAGAAGTGTCTTGTAACGGAGTTTGAAGTCGTACTGAACGAAATTCTACGAAATAATAATTGCTGGCAATATTGGTAGGTATTAACGTTTCAAAATTTGCCGAACATGGAAATCACGTTTTTTTATTGCTTATGACGTTTTTCCAACGGTAGAAATTCTTAAATGAAAATGGTATCAGATAGATGTTTCTAGGTCATTTTCAATACATGTCGTTAGTTTTCACCTGAAATTGTGTTGGTGGACACCTTTCTACCTATTTTCACTGAAATCTTTAGGATGATATAACAGCTGAGTTTACGACAACAAATAGTCTTAAGAATTATTGAGTAGCTGCAGCGGCGGGCGGCCATGATGATTTGAATTATTTTCTCGCCAAATCCGCCATTGTATTGTAGGCAAAAAAGGGCACTTGCACTCCGCACGAGCGCCACCGTTGTTTCTGTCATCGTCGAGTAGACGGGAGCGGGGGTTCTTTCCCAGTTATAAGTTCTTTGGGGTCGCCGATCTCTGTCCACTTATGGGAGGACTGTATCCATCGCAATGCCAGCAGGCCAGTTAGGTTGTAGCACACAATATCGCAAAAAGTAACAAGAATAAGTAATTGGTAAGTTGTCGTTAAGTGGCGTCTGATCAAAAATGTTTTTTGTTCGAAGCTGATAGTCTTCTAATTCTAGTGAATTATTTCAAATTCTCCGTTATTTGTCACGGAACACAAGCCGATATCATACAAGCCTCCCTGAAGCAAATACCAACTCTATTATGAAATACCAAAATTCGATCTGAAACTCAACATGAGAACACAACAGGACACTCGATGTTCAAATTGGCTCCTTTCCCTAAGGAATGGTACACTTCCTGTCATACCTAACTCAGACGACACCATCCAAATCCCGAACAATTTCATCTGGAAAGGTAAAATACAAGATTTTGTTTATCCCCCTATACTTGATCCTACAAATCCTTCCGAATTCGCTTCTCTAATTGTTCTGTGCCCTACGAACGACACCTGCAAATAAATCAACAACTCAATTCTCGAAACTCGTCTCCCAGAAGAAGTCATACAATTCACTTTTTTCAGTCACGTTCTCTCAGACAATGGAGATACCCAAAAGGCAATTCTTTACCCAACTGGGTACCCATAAATTTAGCTTCTTCCATGACCATTAACAAAGCCCAAGGACAAACATTCGACAAAGTATAGGACTCCACATTCACTCCCAACCATTCACTCGCGGAACGGACAACTGTACATTGCATTCTCCCGAGTTAGAACCTCTACCGCTGTTAAGTGCTCCCTCAGCACGGACGCGAAGTCTATTACAACCCGTAACGTAACATTATGTTGAAGTGAAACGATTCGCGTGAGCTAGATGCTAAATTATGGAAGTCGTAAATATGGAGGGATATCTGGCGCAGAAAGTAATCTGAACTGTTTTTCATTGCAGACATTTGCAACATTATTGCGGCATTTGCAAAATAATTTTTGCAAGAATAGATAAACATGTCGGGAGGCTGCACCCCGAGGTTTTGGAGGTGGGGAGGCAACTAATAGATATAGTGAGGGAATGAGATGAACGCGACACTGCTAAAACCACTGAGTTGACTATGAGGCGCAAGGCTCCAAAAAATGGAAAGATTTGCCCCAGATGCCATTCCTCGATTTCCAAAAAGAACTTTTCTAGGCACACTAAAAATGCTCATTCCCGGACCCGCCGTCAGACTACAACAGTAAACCACTGTACTGTATTTCGAAATTAAGAGTCTCGTGAATCCAAGAAATTATATCAAAAGACAAAATTTTCCAAACGTTTGCGCAGCAGTATTTTGAGGAGGAGGTCGATGACGAGACGAACGTATATATAAGAATGGGGTACTTGCGGAAGCACGTCCGGCGGATGGCGAGGGTGCTCTTCACCGCCCGAGAGGTAAGAGTTAAAAATACCATACAGGGCTGAAGCTGTTGTTGTTTTTCAGATCACCCGGGATGAGGGGCTGATGTTCCAGCTCCTCCTCACTCCAAAGAGGTGGGGAGGAGGGTGAGTGACCAGTTCCGTCGGGGTCAGCTTACGCCTCGAAACGATCAGGGGGGACCGCGAAAGAATGTGGTCGGACTCCGATTTTCTTTCGCTGTTACGCCATTGCTGGCCGAGGCTCAGCAGTATGGCCCGTGTCACGTGCATGCCAAGAAAGTGGCAAGGACACGGGACCAGTCTGCCACGATCCCGATACCGCAAGATGTAGGGACTGTTTTTAAAACCACCAGCAGGTTGGTCGAAGAGGGTGTGAAGTCGAAATTTTTTGGACTAAACAGCGAATGTATGGTGGCCCTCAATCGTGAACTGAATTTGAATAAAGGGTTGCCGAGGTTCTCGAGCCACGCGGTGGCCACCATGGTGGATTCGTCGCGAGAATCACCATCGGCGACACTCCGCTCCCGGCGGACGACGATGACGCCGCCGTGTTCTACATCCACGTCGTTGAGTAGAATGACAAACAACGCAGTCAAACAGTGAAGTGTCGTTCGACGCGCAAAGCATATGTTTTCTATTTTGCATGTCACCGTCTTAATTTTCAAGTAAATGAAAATCTATTGAAAATGCCCTTGAAGCATCTATCTGAGACCACTTTCACTAACTTTCAAGAAAATCCGGCGATTAGTGTTGTTGCAAATGTGACCTAACCAATCAAAAACGTGATTTCCATTTTTGGAAAATTTTTCATACGATAATGCCAATATTGGCCCAAATTTTTGGCCCATCTGAAAAAGAATAAAAACGATCCTGTAGCATCTATTTGGGAACACTATTGCGAAATTACAAGGATCTAACTTAATCACTATGTTCAACTTTCACTAAAGAACAAACAATATCATCCTACGACAAAAATGGTTGTGCAATTGCCGGTATCAATCGGGTATCAAAATAGTTACCACAGTTTGAGTTAAAGTGGTTTGTTTTTCTTTCAGAGCACAAATGACAGTGTCATACTCAATTGTGAGGGAGTGACAACATACGAGGTTTCAGTGTAGCCAGAGTCAGTCCGTGGTACCTATAAATGTTTCCATGAGTTCCATCTGTGGGCGAAGTATTTTTCCGAATGTTCAGAACTAGAAGTGACTATTATCTGGCCTGTGTTGACATGTTGCTGACAGCTCTTGGATGTAAGTATACTTAAAATCTTAAGATAAGCTTTGGCACGTATTTTTATTTTTGTATACAAAATTCGTCAGTCTAGCCGTTCGGCGCTGTCCTAATCAATATTAATTTAAAAAAAAAAAAAAAAACTCGCTGCGGCTGGATGGTTCCAAGAGAATGGTTCCATGGAGCAGCCAGTTGCAACCATGAAGCTTACTGTTAGGTGCTGACAGTGATTTTCCAGAGTGGCTTCTGAATCTTGGCGATGGTAAATTACAGAAGACTATTGATGGCATAGATGACTGTGTCATCATCCATGACGATTTCATGACGGAAAAGGATTTGACGAAAGAAATCTTTGGAGAGTCATTCTCAGCAAGTGAAGCTGAAAGTGTCTCAAATCGTGTCATTCTTGCACCGAAAAATGATGATGTTGCTGAAATAAATGACCATGTTTTGAGGAAATTGATAGGAGATGAATAATGTTACATAAGTATTGATAAAGTTGTATGTGAGGATCCCGAAGAAGAGCAAAATTACCCCGTCGAATTCGTCAATAGTTTGACCCCAACAGGCATGCCCCCTCATAAATTAGTTCTTAAAGTAGGTGCCATTGTGATGCTTTTGAGAAACTTAAACATTAATAATGGTCTGTGTAATGGGTCTCGATTAATTGTCGTAGCAATGGGTGCGAACATGTTGCACTGCAAAATTATCACTGGTAGCAAGAAAGGGAGAATGGTCTTTATTCCTCGAATTTCACTTCGATCCTCAGAAGCAGATCTGCCCTTCATTTTTTCCAGACGCCAATTTCCTATTAGGTTAGCTTATGGTATGACAATCAACAAAGCCCAAGGTCAGACCTTGGAACACGTAGGAATTTTGTTGAAACAGCCAACCTACAGCCATGGCCAGACGTATGTTATGTTCAGCCGATGTACCCGACGAGAAAATATCAAAACTTTTATCTGCTCAACAACGGGTCAAGGCCAGACATCAAGTGGTGAATGGTTTACCAAAAATGTCATTTATCGAGAGGTTTTATGGAAAATTCAATTATTGGAGCATAGAAACTGAACATGCATTTGCTATTTATTTATGTTTTTTCTGCAATTGAGCTGGATGGACAGCAGGACAGATCCCTCCACTCGTCGTGGGGAAAGTAGTCGGGGTACTTTCACAGGTTCCCAGTCCCAAGACGGCTCGCCAACTTAAATCTTGGTTAGCCAGTTGTAACTTTTTTCGCAACTGTATACCAAAGTTTTCTCATTCTGCGCACTGTCTATATGACCTACTCAAGCAGAAGGCAAAATTCATTTGGACACAGGAACATGAGCGTAGTTTCCACGAAATTCAGCACAAACTGATTCATGCCACTAAGCTCTCATACCCTGATTTAACCCAGATAGTCCGACAAACGTAAAAAAAATAAGTAGCCTATGTTCCTACCGTCCTAAATATAGGACACTGCGCAGAGTGCTGCTAAAGTGCTTATTACTACGCAATGCCTGAGCCTATCTTGTTGGCATCTTGTTTACATCACTCAGCGATGTTGGGGCAGTGATCTCTGTAAGTGTCAACAAAGCAGGTTGTTTGTGCTCATCTCAGTGCGTCTTTTTCTGCCCGCCCAGCATGACTGGCTACCCTATAAGATTTGAGAGGTAAGTGTAACAACTTTTTTGCTGAAAATTTTAATTTTCTCTTGCTTACTTACTGAAATGGTACTTGAATGGAAGAAATATGTTGTCATTTCCACTAAATTTATAAAATTACCCCTCCATTAGGCCTTCCTACGACTGTCCTACATATAGGACAGTAGGAACTAGGATTCATTTTTTATTTAATTTTTTTTAATAGTAAGCATGTATTCCCTTGTAATAGTTTATTATATTTATGCTCATTTTAGGGGGTTCTCCCTTGAAGAAGCACTGGCCATGATAAAGGAGGATGACGACCTGCCAATCACCACTATACTAACGAGATCCATATCACCATACTGCCCCAGAGGATATATGGACGTCCGAAGACAGCCCAGAAATCGAAAATTTGCCGGGGAGCCAACAGCGTGCCCACTTGGAGTTGGAACTGCAGCATGATGAAGAGCCCGAACTAGCATCAGAAGCAGAGGGAAAGACTGCAGGTCACGGTGGATAGAAGAAGAATAAGGTAAATATGGCGAAGGTTCTCCCTTGCTGGAAGGAAAACGAAAAAATTCTGCCGGATGACACTGTTTAGCTGGAAAAAGAAGGTCCTAATAAAAGAAGGCAGAAATGCGGAAGGTTCGACGCTATGAACAAAAGGTTCTAAGAATTTGCCCCCCTTGAGACCAACCATAGCGTAGACGAGAGACGAGACTATGGTACCTGACTTTGGACGCCACGGATGCAGGCAATTCATCAGGGGGAAAACAATCCGGTTTGGTTTCAAACTCTGGTCGGGCGCAACCCCAAAAGGGTATTTCATTTGGTCGGAGCCCTACCAAGGCTGGAAATATGTGAAAGAGTACCTACGGAGACGGAGATACATAAGCGTAAGACGGCATGATGGCTTTGAGCACTGGATCAACCCTCAAGAAAAGCAAACCAGGGGTGGTGTCTGCCACCAGAAATGTACGACAAGGTGTCCTAAAATGTGATACTGGAATACACGTCAAATGTTTTCTTTCGTTCCACACTATTGAATAAAAATGCTTCAATATACCATTATCGGCAATAAAGACTATGCTTTATTATACCTACCCCATGTTCCTACCGTCCTATATGTAGGACATTGCGGAAATTGCTACTGAGGCAGAATTAAAGCTGTTGTGGCGAAATTTTGACTAAATATGGCCTTTGAAAGGTTTAGTGCATGCACTCTGTGAAAATTATTAAAAAAATACGACTAAAATTTTGTCGGACTTAGGACTACCTAAATTCAGTGTCCTACATATAGGACGGTAGGACCATCTGAGTTAAGCCCGACGGCGTCCCCGTTTATTTTGCACGTTGACGCATCGGGGCACGCAATTAGTGGAAACATTTCGCAGGAAACATTTCGCAATCTCAAACTTCGGTCATGCGACCCTTAGCTTTCTTCTCCCAGAAACTGAATAGTGTGGATCAGAGAAAGAGCTGCTTCAGAAGGGAGCTCTTAGCGATTCACCGCAGTCTCTTACATTTCCGAAACTATATTACAGATAAACAGTGCATAGTTTTCACGGATCATAAACCACTGTTATTTTTAATTTCGAATAAACATATTCCCGCAGTACTCGCTCGCATTCTACATGACATTTCCAGCTTCAATATAACTGTTCGACACATAAAAGGGGAAGAAAATCCGAGTGACCTTTTCTCTAGAATAATAATTCAGGACGGACAGGTTGCAACCAAATGGAACGAATGTTTATCACCTCAGTTATTTGGCCTGGTACACCACATCTTCTTCTCCGGGGAACAGAGAGGACTCATCACGGACGAAAACGACAAGCTCTTGGAAAAAGTGTTCGATCTTACTTTTTTGATAATGTCAATGAAACGCATTCACCTTGGGATTGGTGTTATAATTGAAGGCCAGAGATGTTTCATCAGAAAAGATTGGGATGTTGTGATGCCCAGTGAGCTGAATGACAACACCAAAAAATGGTTTATGGACATCCTCCCCAAAATGGAAGAGGACGGTTATGTATTTGCAAGCCCTGGCTTCCTCATGGGGATGCTCAATGCCGCATCGACAACTATTGGCCTATTACCCCCCTCTAATTTCATTGAGGAGAACGAGATGAAAGTGATGACCCTCCGTTCAAGTGATGATTCGATGTCAGTGTATATTGGAAAGACACCTTATCAGTTGTCCATGGTGGTTTCGAAGAATTATCTTTTGTGCAAGCTGCTCGGTATCAACATGAGTACCGCGAAAACGGTCTTTTTTCAGGAAGGCTATGGTGAATTCACTTCGTGGTATCAGGATCAAGATTTCGTTGGTCAATCAGGTGTTGAGACTTCATCTCTACGGCCGGAGGGCATAAATCCACAAGATGACCTGAACAACATCGCAATTCACACTGCAGTTCTACTGAGAACACATGTCATCAATTTCATAGGGGCACTTTGCCGTTTGCGAGTAGGGATTGAGAACTGCAGCAGACTCTGGAGGTTGAAAGGAAAAGAACCAAAATTGCAACTAACAGAAGGTTTGCAATTTTTTGCAGATGGTGGCTCCAACCCTTGAAATGTTTCAAACTGTTTTCTGGACGAGTCAACACTATGATTATCAAAGGTTGAAACTGAAGTAGACAAGGCTTACTTCACTAAGATAATGTCACCGAACAACCCGTTTTCAATGCCTCCAACAGAAAGAGCTTTCTTTTCCCGAGAAAAAAGTGTTCTCATGTTTGGGGTTGAGGATAACCCCATAAATGTGTTCACTTTTGTAAAAAGGAGCAACAACACGCTGGTCCAGGGGAAAAAAACCAACATTGCATCTGAAAAAGACTACAAGGAGGCTTTTGAAATAACTACGCTAGTTGACCCATCTTTATACAATCTCGATCCCCAGCAGCAAGCATAGTTTGGCTGATAGTATAATTGTGAACATGAACATCATAAAAGATGGTGTCAATTTGGACGACGAAGAGGAAGAGGAATATTTCTCCGCGATGTGCAAAGTCTCCGGGAAAAAGAAAGAAAGGGAAGAAACAGACTCAGAGGACGAAGGGACAGCTCCTAAACGGGCACGTTTATTAGATTGATGGGTGTGTATTCTTATTTTGTCAAAAACACCCCTGAAAAACCTCTGATTCAGGAGCCACAACCTATGAGACATTCTTACAATTCTATGAGGAATTCCTGGAAAAACGCCGGCAAGCCATCCAATCCAAGCCACGTGCTAATCCAGATTCCCCTATGCTTAAGCAAGAGTGCGAGAACGCATATTCAGCCAGGAATCTGGCCAGTCGATTTCTTGGCTTTCACGGAGGAAGACTTTCTGTCGAGCTATACTACAGACCTGGCACTGCCGACACCCCAGCCTGCCGTGACCTCCGAAGAAACTCCTGAGCAACCTATGCCGTCCACCTCACGGTCTGAAATTTCTCTGGCATACTCTGAGCCTGACGTTACTTGTGAAGGAACTCCTGCAACTGAACAGCCTATGCCATCCACACTTTGTGCCGGAGGTTCTATGACGTCTTCTGAGCCTGACTTGTCCTTCGCAGGAACTCCTGTGCCATCCTCCTCACGACCCAAATGTACATCTGTGTGTTCGCCTGAAGACTTGTTTCCTCTACCAAAAATAACTGAACGAAAGACCTCCCACCGCCCTAAAGTGAAGTCAACTGTCTACACTAACACACCAGTAGCACTATTACGGATCGTGCACTAAAAATCGTGATAACTGCGCTTTCACGCAAAACACGCCATTTAGATACCACGGGCATCTCAAAACTGCGATTATGGATCTCCGGCGGTAACCGCGTGTTATCTCTAGCGCGTTTTATTGTCGAAACTGTAAAACAAGCGGGGAAAGTTGTCGCACATTGAAAAAACAACAATCAAATTATCAAAATGGCTGCCAACGATTCGTGAGTATTATTACTTTTTAAAATTATTTTCATTTTAAAAATAGTTTTATTGTTATATTACGTAGTATTTGGTTTTTAAGCAAAAATAATATTTTTTTCACGCCTTGAGACTGTTGTGTAGGAAGATTTCTGTTTAAATCATGTAAAAAACTGATGGTAACCCCCGGGCCGCCGTATAACGGCTACCGGCCTCTCGCTTTTTACCTTTAAAACTTTGTATTCTATTTGTGTACATAGTATTATTTACTCAGTGAAGCTACCATAGAGGTATATGGATGTGTTCGCCTATACTATCATGTTGTAACGTTTTTTTTTTATGTTTTCAGAGTTAAAAGGTCGGCGCGTATTACGCCGCTCCAGCAGGAGAACCTAATACAATTTTTGGAAGATCACCACTTGATGGCCAAGGGGAAACTAATTGGGGTGATGGGGACCAAAATGTGGGAAGAGGTCGCCCGCAAACTGGCTGAGTGGGGCCCGGAGAAAAGTTCCAAGCAGTGGCAGACAGTAAGTTGCAATTCCTTTTCTTTTACAATTTATATTTTTCCCTATAAATAGAAAGCCAAGTGCGACCATTGCCGGACCCATTATTGGACCTTGCTGCTATGCCGGTCTAGTGTGCAGTGCTCTATTATGAGATGACGATGTGCGCCAAGAATCACTACTAATCACTAAAGTGACAGAATCATCGTCAGTGGGAATTTTATTTAGGCAAAATGGTGTACTCAGTTGACCATAAAAATTAAGAATAGATAGGTAAACCGTTGTTGAATTCTTGCTTTTTTTCAGGTGTGGAAGGACATGAGGTTAAAGGCCAGAAAGCGCAACGCGGAAGTAAAAAGGGCGTTGACGGCGACCGGGGGAGGACCGCCTGCGGCTGGCCTCTCCGACTATGAAAAAAGGATTCTTTTTATAATCGGAGAGGGGTCCTCCGTAGGGATCCCGGGGCTGGAAGAAATGGTACATATGCCCATTTTCATACCGAAAAACATATACCTAAGTGTTTCATAAATGCTACTAATAACATTGATGAAGGATGGCATACCTAATTGTAATTTGAAATAAACGCAGAGGTTTTTTATTCTTTTTTAGGGTATGGGACGCACAGCCACGGTTGAACCCACAGCGAGTACTGCAACAACAACACTGACAGACTCACAATATAATCCAGATAATTGTGAGTATATCCCGTAGAAACTTTACTAGGTCTTGTTGTTGCTAAAATATTAAGTGTCAGCCGGCCCGTGATCGTGATCTACTTCGGCCAGTCTATGAGGACTGCCTAGCCTAGACTGTCTCCTGTGACAGTACTATCTATATGAGAAGTGTAGAAATGTACTAGTAGAAAAATTCATTTCAGTCTTGTTTTTATTATTTTTAGTCGGAAGTCAGATAAAGCTGTGGGAGATTGACCTCACGCCCCCTGAGGCGTTTTTTCCTCCACCATCGCCTAGTGTCATCACACCCCCCCGTCAGCCATCGCCGACTCATACTATCGTGCCCTCACCCCACCGTCAGCCATCGCCGCCGCCTCATATTATCGGGTCCTCACCCCCCCCCCCCCCCCCCCCCGACGGAGAAGCGGGGCTAATAAAGGGTCCGACAACAGTCGCACTTAACTTTCTCGCCCAGAATGATTTTTTTTTGTGGGTTTTTTGAGATTTTTTTGCGGGCGTAATTTTTAAGCAATCGGAAATCGGTTGAAAAGGACCCAAGAGCATCTATCTGAGATCACTCCTACCAAGTTTCATGGCTGTCATTATATTACTGTAGTCCCAAATGCGTTCCGACCATTCAAAAACGTGGTTTCTCATTCTCAACTCATTTTCGACACTTTTTTGACAAAAACGGCCGTAATTTTGAAGATAACAAAATTCTGTTCGACAGATGTTTAAGTTACATGGTTCTACACAAATTTACCAAATTTCATGACAATCGGTCAATAAATGTGAATGGCGCCGAAACGATTGAACTTTGGTCCAGAACGGCCGTAATTTTCAACCAATTCAATTTTAGTTGAAAATGACCTCGAAGCATCTATTTGTCAACACACAAACCAATTTTCAGTGCTATAGATTGAAAAGTGTACCGTCGGCGCTTGTCTAAGTAACCAAAAACACGATTTTTGAATTATTTTGGCGGTTTTTTGACAATAGCGGCCGCAATTTTTGACCAATCAAAAAATCCTTGAAAATGCCCCTCGGCAGTGATTTTAGACAGGTCCATACCAAATTTCATCAAAATCGGATGAACGGTATAGGCGCTAGAGCACTGCACGGACTGACGGACGGACGGACTGACGGACGGACAGACTTTTTCCAGAAACCACTTTTTTGGACTCAGGGGACCCCCAGGATCATGGGAAACCCAAAATCTCAATTTCGAAATTTTGCACGAAAACAATACTTTCTCGCCATATATGGCTAGCGAGAAAGTAAAAAGAAAACCGTAAGGGCCTCCAAAAGCTATTGATTTCTGTCGCTGAGTCGTATGAGTATGCTAACCATCAACAAAATATTGAATATTGGTCCAAAACTGATAAGTTCATTTTGAAAGTCTACTTTTAAGCTGAGCAGCTGTTGACAGCATTTGCCTCCCATACTCCAATGATATCTAAACCCACTGTTTATCTTTCCTAACTATGAATTTGCAACGAAACTGGGAATTTTTTAATTTAAAATATGGTGTGTAATTTTTGCATCTAAAGCTTTTGGTATAATGATTGCACGGTCAATTGGTTCTGTCAGTGTTTTTTTTTTTTTTTTTTTTTTTTTAATAACTTGATTGTACCAACATATTCTGATGTTAAAATTACATACTTATTATATTACAGAGCAAATCAATCTTTGGACCGTTTAAAGCCTTTCTGAAAGTTTCGTTCAATGATTTCCTGAGGAACAACCCCGGAAAACCAATCGGCATTCAGCACATCTCTCAGATCTCAAAGGTTCCTTACCTGCAAGCGTTCACTCCTAGAAACATCACGGCAGGGTTCAAAAAGCCAGGAATCTGGCCAGTCGATTTCTTGGCTTTCACGGAGGAAGACTTTCTGTCGAGCTATGCTACAGACCTGGCACTGCCGACACCCCAGCCTGCCGTGACCTCCGAAGAAACTCCTGAGCAACCTATGCCGTCCACCTCACTTGTGAAGGAACTCCTGCAACTGAACAGCCTATGCCATCCACACTTTGTGCCGGAGGTTCTATGACGTCTTCTGAGCCTGACTTGTCCTTCGCAGGAACTCCTGTGCCATCCTCCTCACGACCCAAATGTACATCTGTGTGTTCGCCTGAAGACTTGTTTCCTCTACCAAAAATAACTGAACGAAAGACCTCCCACCGCCCTAAAGTGAAGTCAACTGTCAACACTAACACACCAGAAAAAGAAAAGTGCAAGATGATGAAAAGAAAGAAAGTTGTCAAGGCATTATTCCCAGTTAAGAAGACTAATGTGGAAGAAGAAGAAACCGAGCCATCATCGAACGACGACATGAGCCTGCGTGATGACGACGACACAGATGACTTTGTTGGTCTCTCAAGTACTGAAGAAGATGGGGCTATGCCACCGGCTTTACTGGACGATGAAAAGCTTGAAGCTGGAAATTTTCTCCTGGTCGAGTACGCCACTGGAGTCCTGACTCGGCGCCACTACATTGGTGAGATCATCGAAGTTAAGTTCCTGAGGCGCCGTGGGAACACCTGTTTATTCTGCTTCCCACCCCAAGAAGACATCGATGTGGTGGAGAGGAAGGCCACCAGTGGGAAAAAGGGCATCATTAAAGCAAAACTGGTGTCAAAAGTCAAAGCTGGGACAGCGCGTACCAGGTCCATTTATGAATTTGATTATAATTTCCAGAATTATAATGTGAACTAACTCCTATTTGTCAATAAAAAATTGTTTTAAACCTTGAATCAGCGCCTTTTTGTGTGTGTTCAATCCAGCACCAGCACCACATTTTTTCACTAAGTGTCTACTCCAACCCACCCATGGGGCTGAAGTGAACACTTTCCCGAGCTGCATTCAAAAGGCGATTTCCATTCTATGCAACGGAACTGAGCAAAAATTAAATTACCATTTTGTGCAGAAAGGTGCACTTCTCAAAAGCACCTGCACAGCTAGGGTTTCACTACCATGAGTTCGCCGGAAAAAATTACTAAAACTTTAGTGTTTACACTAACCCCGCTCTCCCCTATGTCAAACGTCAGGTCGCTCCGGTAAGTGGTTGCGGAGAAAAGTGTAGACATACGCGGACAAACTCTCCGACAAACTTATGTATGATGATTAAAATGCGTGAAAGTCTAATCAGGCGAGTAACTCATCCGACCTATTATCAACACGAAGACACAGCCCTTCCAGTTTTGTTAACTGGACAAGGACACAACCAACATTTCCACAGGTTAAATAAGCAAAACCTTCATGTCTCTGAAAATATTTGGACTCTCGGGTTCGAATACCAGCCGCTGAAAAATTTCCTGGTAATCGGAAGGTAGGAAAACCAGTACCCTGACTTGGTATTGGCATAAATAAACAAAAATACCAGAGAACCACTGTTCGCAGTCAGCTGATTGGTGGTAACAGGTTACCTCTACCTAGGCCCTATTTACCTGGATGGCAGGCCGCGGAGGTGCGAGGCGCAGTCCTTGTTGCCCTGTTGCAAGGGAAGACCGCACTAGTCCGGCTGGAAGGCAGGGTCCAGGTAGTGGTACTGGCCAGGGTCCGGAGCGTAGTCCTTGTCGGCACCCGGTGCCCTGGTCACGGCAGGCCGGTACGCTGCCAGCGCATGATCTAGGGGATGCTGCTGGGGGTGATCGTCCGGTGCGTCCAGCTGAGCAATCAGGCAGACGCTGCACATGTCCACGTCACCGCACTGCAGGCAGTGCCAACGCGTTCCGCGCAGGGGCTCCTCCCTGCACACGTTGCACTAAAAACAAAAACATTTTGTCACAACGTCTTATACTGCCGTATCTACTGAAAGAGACCTATTTTATCCAATTGTTTAGTCATATTCCTGCTACAATCGGATGTGTGTGTTCAGTGTAGGCTGCATGTGGAAACTCTGGAGTTCAGTGACAGAACTAGGTATGTCTCGAATCTTCAAATTGTATTGTATGTATTGTATTGTTGACATGACAAGGCTTGATGACGTCAAAGGATTGGCATATACCATGAAGCCCTGGTGGATGGCGGGTTGGTCCCCATGCCTCGCTAAATCAGCACGAACTCTGCGCAGTAGTACCAACTTGCGGGACTCCGTGCTGCTGCTCGCACCCCTGCTCGCGTCAGACATCTCCCCCTCTTCGGAGTCCAGCGGCTCAATCTGGAAAACAGTAACGGGTAACAGTGAGTAGGAAAGTCACAACATATGAAACTGACGTAACGATACTCGATAGAGCCCGGTAAGCTAAACGTAGTCATTTGTTTCGCGTTCGAATAGCACACTATGTCGAGCTTTTCGTGTCACCGGGAAGTTGTTGCCAAAAAGACCCAAGGGTTTCCTCAGAAACGTTTCATTAAGTCAGAAAACCAGCATTCTACTAGGGGACTTAACAATTACCTTGATTTGGCAGGGATCTATCGACGCAGTGCCAGGCAGGTCGCCATCATCCCGGAGGGCAACGGGCGGGAAAGCCCGAGGGAAAAACGAAGACTGGTGAGCTCCCACGATGGGGCTGTATTTGGACTATAACAAAAACAATGCAGATTCATATCAAACCATCTTTACAGCTCTAGACGAGACAAGCTCTAATAAAACATATCAATGTCAGAGTAAGACAATACCTTTGGATTGCGATAGAGCTCCTTGGAGCGTTGCCTCGGAGGCCTGCCAGGGACCGGGAGCCCTGCTTGGTGAAGCTTCGCAAAGTATTTCTGACAGCGACTGGTAACCTGCTTGAGGGTTCTATTTCCCAATGCTGCCGCAATCTTTTTGAATCTTCGCGCTTCGTTAGCTTCCGGCGGATACTTGATGAGTAGCTCCTCCAAACGAAGTTGCTCTTCCGGTGTCCACAGCTGGTTGAACGTGGACGGTTTATCTTTGTCCATGACGCGGCCCCGCACGACACTACCTGTTACAAAAGGGACTATTTAAGGGCGTCTACGCAGTCGTGTTTTGTTTACCTTTCTTTCAGCACATTTTATGAGAATACTATTGGATATTTCAATGTTCTGAAATTTTTAACGGCTGTGATGTGATTTTACGATTGGTTAATTTCAGACAACCTTTTTGTTGACAATAGTCACTCCATCGTAAAATTAGAACACAGCCAATTACAAGCATTTACTCGTTATAGAGAGGTATTCGCTATAGACAGTCTCAACTTCACTTACCTTTTATCACGTCACATTTATGGTCTTCAACTTCCCGTCCTTTTGGCCGGGTGATAGGCCGAAACGCGTCGTAACACACAGGCATTTTGTACTTCGTCCAGTCTATTTCGGGAATTTCTGGTATATGGAGTCGGTTGGGTAGGCCGATATCTTCGCCTTTCTTCAACTTTCGCACAAACTCTAGTGGATCTGATAAAGCGGCGTCTTGAACTTGAAGAACTTTGTCGATGTCCTAAAAACATACCGTTAACTCAGTTTCAGCAGTAACAATCTCGAGAGCCTTGGTTGGTTGAGATAGATGTTCCTAGGGGCACACTGAGAGCTGGGCATCCACCTAAAGGTGTATAGATTCTTTAGGTTGGGGTCCGGGAAAGGGGACCACAGAATTTTTTGGGTTTGTCGTGAAGGAGTGACATACAAAAAGTCTGCAATCCCCAAATCTTGTCTAATATCTTTTTTCTCACCCTCTTATCTCAGTATGCGTGAGAACTGATGACGGTCCCTTTGAGGATAGAAAAGCTTGCGTTAACAGATCTGGAATATACCTAGGTAGATGAAGGAAACTGCTGACAGACTGACGCGTTTGCCTAATGCCTACTGCGACGTCATTTTAAAAAATACTGGGACTAAATATGCCATGCCAGAGTCCTTACAACCTTATTTCCTGGTAATCCCTCGTACGTCAAAGATAACTTCGTAAAATCTCAAATTTGCACTTAATTTCCAGTTTTCTTACCTTCAAAGCCTGCGTCCTCAAGCCGGTCAGCAGGTTCAAGCACTGAAGCAGCCGCATGTAGTCTTTGTTCCCCTTCAGCGGCAAGGACTCCGTCTCGAACGCGAAAATATCTTCATCTTGATCAGCATTCTTCAAATCTGATGAATAATTGCTTGAATTCTCGTCAATCATCTCAAAATTTAAGAAATTAATAGGGGATAAAGCCGCTCAACCTTGCTGTCATTTTCTATCACAAAATTACAAATGGCCGATGGCCGGCGTTGAAGTCGTGGCAGTAGACAAAAGCGGCGCGAATGGTAAAGTGTTCAGTTTTTTGGCGCTATTTCTTTATTTATAGTTATTCTTCGATTTTATTAGTTTTTAAAAACTTTTAACAAATTTTTTTTTATTCTATGCATTTTTAAATTTAATTTTAAAGGTTTCACAATAATGTTTATTATTATTAATGTCAAACTTTGTTCAAAAAATGTGAAAATAGTTTTGAAAATTATTCAACCAAACAGTATCGCACAGGGTACTGCAAATGATAAATGCATCTTAATCAATGATAAAACATTGTTTTATATAATTATTACATAAAAATAACCTAAGATAAGCGACAAATACGCGGAAAAAATAAAGTCAATATGGCCGATAAAATCATCCCCTATTTAGCGTCTGCTGTAGTTCCTTAGAGGATCCAAAAAGTCAAATATTTTTCATTTTCCTAAAATTTGCAATATATTTAATGCAACGGTTTTTGTGCGACTGTTTAGAGTCATCAAAAAATTCTTTATGAACATGTGCAAACTGCCGAGGTGAGTGTGGGTTACTAATCCTAGCAGTCAACAGTGCTGTGGTCCTGTCGGGCTAAGTAGGTCACCAGGTCACAGGGTTTGGCTTGCATTGTCAATACAGTTTTTTTCGTGTCTGGGACTGATGTCGAATGTATGATATTATTACCCGTTACTTCTTGTCCCTCTGTAAGTTTTTTCTCTTATTTGCTGTAAGTAAAAGAGAGATTCCCCAGGGTCTATAGTGGAGTCCAGGGTCCGACCTTTCGTGATTTCCGCACACTAGGGGTTGATTTATTAAGATCGGGTTGCCATGTCTGGTGATGGTGTTCTTCTGTTTACAGATCGATGTCTCAGGCGCCTGGATGAGTTAAAGCCAGAAGACGAAAACGGTTTCGGATCTAACTTGTGCAGGGCGCCGCTACTGGGGGACCAAGAAGCTCCGGTAGCGAGCATGCCGGGGCCAGGGGCGCAGCTGGGGGGGCTCTACCCCCCCGACACTGCTGGGTAAGTACACAGGTTTGATCCCAGTCCCGTTGAAAGTTTTTTATCCTCGAAAGCTAGACTACTCTGCTGTCGAGGCTGTCAGCTCGCTATAACGCATCGTATGGAACCAGCTTTAAGATCTATTATATGCTTCGCAGGCTGGGAGTGGAGGGAGGCGGTGGGGACGGACGTAACCCGCTAATATGCTGCCTGTGTGAGGACTACTTCACTGACCCGTGCTTGCTGCAATGTTACCATACGTTCTGCGTCAAATGTCTTCGTGGAAGGGAGGTTGAGGGCCGAATATCTTGCCCTCTTTGTGGGTAAGTGGGAAATCTTGAATTTTGGAATCTGGTGGATTTCACCAGCCCCTAATGTGTCCCCTAAATGTTCACTATAGCGTTATCCCCCGAAAAGAAAAGTTTGTGATTTTCACCACCCTTCTGATAGCGCCCTTATCATAACATTAGCTAGTGGGCTTGTAACGGCAAGATCTGCACGGTAAGGCACTGGTGAAAGCCATGCACCCCTCGGTGATATATTTTTGAGAAGATAGACTATAAATAAATAAATAAATAAATAATGTATTAAAGTCACACACACCAACTACAGAGTTAATAATAGTGCTGACTTACTAAAACTACAGACTAAAAACTACCACTAAAGTAAAGTATGTACTCGTATGTCAGAACTAATAAGTATCCCGCGGTTTCTTCTGAAAAGTGTGATTGAAATACCTCAGCAAACAGTATTGTTCTGACAGCCTTGCTGTCTGTTTAGGAATCTGACAGTACTGAAGGAGAACAGTTCTTCCCCTCCCGTGGACTTGCTCATGAAGCAGCTGATAGATCTGGTCAACGCTGAGAATCCTCCCTGTGCCAACTGCGACAAGCGCGACAAGAACTCCATGTACTTCTGTAGCACCTGCGGTAACTATAAGCACGCACATTCACGATCAAAGCAAATACCCCACGATGGTCTAGTGGGAAAACACTAGACTCGCACGACTGAGGCCCTGGGTTCGAATCCCGGCAGCAGCAATTTTCTGTTGGTAGCATGGATGCCACATCAAATATTCATTTGGCTTCGGCCAACAATCAGATGTTTAATAAGCACAGAACAGATCAAATGGATTTTCAAGTTTTTTCATTTTTGTGTTATTATTTTATAAGTTTGCATGATGCATTATTTATTGTTTTCTTTGTTTTTATTTTAGTCCCTTGAAAGGATCCTATCCTGATAACTGGAAGGTGAGTCATTGCGTTTGTCGTTTGTTAAGACGGGATATACATTTGCCATTTTTTTTTACTTTTTCTCCGTACCATGCAACATGCTGTACGGTTCTAAATGATACCGGTACGTCTACGGCCGGCGAGGGCCGCGCGTGGCTGCTCTAAAAGCTAAACATAGTGTGCTATTCGAACGCGAAACAAATGACTGCAAATAGGACACTATGTTTAGCTTTCACTGGAGAACTAATATGTCGAACAAGAGAAATGGTGGTGCAATTACCAGTCTCAATCAAGCATCGATACATTGCTGTGGTGGTGGTTACAGGGCAGGCTCTTTGCACACCATGCCGCGAGAACACACACAGGGCGAAGATGTTCTCCGCACACGAAGTCGTTCACATGTCCAAATGCTCCAGCGAGTCTCTCAAGCGGGTAAGAGGAGATTCCAATTGTTTTCTCCCGCCATTTTGCTTGTTTATGATTTTTCTTAAATTCTGATTCCTCATTTGGAGTACCTATAATTTTTCTATTAGTTTCTAACGTTAAAAATATCCTCAGAAATAAGTTCCTTGTCGTGTAGTTAGTAAGTTTATCTACTTGTTTAAGTAGCAGTAACTTTATCTTGCCGTTAAAATTCCACTAGGTAACGTTATGATAAGGGCGCTATCGGCAGGATGGTGCAAGCCACCAACTTTTGTTTTCGGGAGGATAACGCTATTGTGAACTTTAAGGGGACACTAAAATAGACTTTAGAAAATTGTGAAACGCAAAGTTTTAGAAATGACTAATCTTGAACATTTTATCCTGATATCTTTTCTAGAGAACCGATGGATATTTCTTTTTTTCTGAAATATAATGTACTTGCTAAGTAATGGATAGGTAATGAGTAAACATAACATACCTTACTAAAAAATAACCTTTAATAGATGTTAGTGTATTGATGTAGTTTAAGATATGTTATATTTGAGAACAGAACAATTTCTCACGGTTTTCTCAAAAAGAATAAACCATCCTGCTGCCACGTCTTTTCTATTGTTGCAGTGTCCAGTCCATGGGGAGCAGTACATCATGTTTAACAACGCGCAGAAGAGCATGCTGTGCATGACGTGCTTCCGAGATACTCCTCCAGAGACGCGCATACACTGTGTTGACATGGAGACTGCCTATCTGCAGTGCGGCAAGAAACTAGACCGAGCTATTGTGGTAACTGAAAATGAATAAGTCAAATAAGAGGACGTAAGCATAGCCAGTTAATTCGTTAAAAATACTTATTATATTTCGGAAAGTTTAATATCAAAAGTTCTCTTAAAAAATTACAAGATAGATCATTCTACTGCCACGTGCTTCACGATTGTGTATTCCGTCTTAAGGATGTCAGTAGAATGTATTGTGGCTGTTGGTTGTCTTTTTAGGCGGTGTGCGATGTCCAGAACTCGGTGCGCGAAGGTCTTCTGATGGTGAAGACGCTGCTGGAAGAGCTGCGGAGAAACATGGATTGTGAGAAGCACACCATCAACACCTTCTGCCAGGGCATGCAGGACGCCATCGCCAAAACACACTCCACCATGATCATGGAGGTCCAGAGGTATAAAGAGACTATTGAGAACCGGTTCGATCCCGGTGCTACCTAATTTTTTCTGATCTGATTTGTTCAGCATGTCAAGTGAAATGTATATTGAGACTGTGGTGGTTTGGAACCCACCTAAAAATGTAGGACGTGTATTGGTACGATGACCCCAAGCATCTGCTGGTTTTTACAGCCCATATACCCTTTTAAAGAAACCGATGCCAAATGAATAGTTGGTGCGACCGGGATTCGAACCCGAGACCTCAAACGTGCCTACTGTCTTTCCGCTGAACCACGGAGAGGCCATAGCTATGGTTCTTGTTTTCTAGGCAGTACGAGATGAAAGAACGCGCGTTCCGGAGCCAGTTCATCAGCTTGGGCACTATGCTGCCTGTCATACAACTCCATCTGCTCATGTGTCAGAACTTCACCAGCCTGGCGAATAAATATCAGTTTGTTGATCTGGCTTTCCCGATGATCGAGCGTCTCTCTGCCATCACACAACTCAACCAGCCACAGAGGTACCTAAATAAATAAATAACTCTGAAATATAATTTGTCAATAAAAAAGTCCAAAATTAAAAAATAGCTGTCTGATCTCAAATTGATAATTTCCTTTTGGCAGGCCCGTACAGTCCAGTGTGATTCGAACCAATTACCGCAACGAGTTTGCGCAAGCGCTGGACCCATTCGTGGGGAAGCCAGGCCACGCCCCGCTGCCTAGTGACACGTTTGAGAGTAGCCTGCCTGCCAACCATCCACCGCCCTCTAAACGGCAGCAAAACGCGCTCAGAGTCAAAGCTATGGAGGGCGAGGGCCCGTTCTCCAACCACTGCAGGTATGGATGTGTGTCTAATGACACGTGTGAGGGATGTGGAAAGGTAGTCTAGTGACACTTTTGAGAGAGAGCCATCCACCGCCTTCCACCACGCTCTGAGGAGGGTGATGGCCTGTTCCCGACAGTAGAACCGCAGACGTGGCACCAGCATTTGGATAGTAAGTCATTGAATTGATGGTGAGGCCTGAACCTCCACCTCGCTATATAAGAAAGTACGCTATAACGAGGGTTGTGATTACAGGAGCTTCGATAACCAGGTGAAGGAACTCGGTCAGCAGCTGGCTCTGGTGAAAGATCGACTAGGGGATTTGCATAGAGACGTGGCGCTGCTTCGTCGCGCCCAAACTCCACCTCTTCTTACGCGCTATCAGCACATCACTGGTAAATTTGGATTGAAATCTAGGTACGAAGGTCATATTAATTTGGGACTATAGTGTCCCCTGAAAGTTCACAACAGCGATATCCTCCCGATAAGAAAATTGGGTGCATTTCACCATCCTACCGATAGCGCCGATAGCCAGTTGACTATCGGTGAGATAAATTTTTTGACTACTTTTTCGTGAAGATACATTTAGTTTCAGTAATATCTTTTAGAAAAATAAGCACCAAACAGATTTCCTCTCAATCAGTTCTTTATATGTTCAGGAGACTGCGCCATGCTTGAAGAACAACTCGAACGTCACCAAGTCGAGCTAGAACGCATGAAGAACGTGTTCGATACGCTGTGGGAGGAACAGATGTGCCGGATACACGTCGAACAAGAAATTTTCCACTCGCAGGTAAACAAATAGGTTTATTGTCACTGTAGCGGTCCAGGAAGAGGACCAGGGATCAAGTCCCGACTTCTGAGATTTTTTCCTGGGTGATACTCAACTCTGGTTGGGAGAAAGCTTGACTGTTGTGCGTAATTCTTACCAAATAACCTCCATGTGTACAGATGAACGAAATTCTGAACCTCCGTGGGGAGGTAAAGCAGCTGTCAAGCGTGGCGCAGCAGCTGGAACCGTACATTAAATCTCTATCTGCCAGCCTGCAGCAGATTCCTCAGAAACAAGAGCCACACAAACATGCTGAAAACCAACAGGTAAGGTTTGGGAAACCGCTAAAGCCAGGTTCAAATACGGAAGACTGAAAATTTTTTCTCCTACTTCTGGTATATTTGCCGATACTACTTAAATGAATAGGTACCTGCACCACCATCTTGGCGCAATGATCGATCGATAGTATCGTGGTTTCCATGGCAATCGCTGCGTTTCTCTGTGGTATCGTCGCATATTTATGTGTGTTTATTGAACAAGTGAGTGTTGTATGGGTTGGTTTATAATCATTGCCCAGCACGTGGCTCCACCTTCCACTTCCGACACTTCAAGATGGGCGCTAATGACGGTGTATGTACCTTTGTCATTGAGTCCCCGCAGATATACTTATGTTTTGAATTTTGTGCCACAGGTCCAAGAGCTGAATCTGCACAATCACCAACTTCAGGCGATTTTCGAGCACATCAGTAAACTTCAGATTGAGTCCCAAAAACTTCTCAAAGTCACCTCGCCGACAGATGTTTCAAAAGGTGACACTATCTTATGACTCTGGAATATAAGTATGTTAAAAAAGTCCTTTCGTGGGCCGTATTAACAGTGGCAGGGTCCTGAACTATGAACTAAGATGACTCAGGGTCTAGTCCCGACTTGTCCAGATTTTTTTTGGGGGAAAAACTCGACTGTCGAATTTTTTTCCTTCAGCCGTTCCATTGTTTGCAGATGGTAAGGAGGGACGGTCACGACCGCGCACCCCGTCACAATTGCCGGCCAATATGGCGTCCAACATGGCGTCCAACATGGCGCCCAACATGGCGGCCAAGCTGGCCACAGAAAATCATTTTAAGACATATGAGGAGACCGCGCGCGGCCCGATTTGCAGTGGAGGACGGGGCGTGATATCTCAAATCATGGATAAGGTAATTCGGGGGCTACCAACCTGCCAAAAATCAAATAAAATGTAGCTTTCACCAGAAATTTTTTAAATATGTGTTCGTATATATTTAGCTTATGGTAAGAGGCAAACATCTTGTAACCTTTCTTCTTGGATAGTTTGACACTTGGGGTAAGCTAAACACAAGCGTAGTGGATATATTTTAAGTTTGACTATCCGTTAGAAGCCTGTACTGTAGCCACTTACAGATCTTTTTGCACAGAGGAAATCTTTCGCCACTGAAGAAAACGTGAAAACATTTAGTACCCATGAAGATGTTAGGATTCACTGTTTCAGTACTACCCGTATAAATCGATCAAGTACCGTATTATCACTTCCAGGCTAGTAGTCTTCACCGTGGTCTAGTGGCAAAACACTAGACTCGCACGACTGAGGTCCTGGGTTCGAATCCCGGTACCGGCAATTTTTCTTGTTGGTAGAATGGATGTCCCACCAAATGTTCATTTGGCTTCGGGCGTGGGCCCTTAACGTAATTAGTTCCGTTTTAATTTGCAGGTGCGGACGAAGGAAGAGCGCAAGAAGTCACCAGAGGGGAAGGACAGGGGGGAGAGGGTGGAACGAGGGGTGATCCACCCTCAGGGGGTGGAACGAGGAGTGATCCCCCCTCAGGGCGTGGAACGAGGGGTGATCCACCGTGAAAGAAGCAAATCTGATGGACGTGCGGAGATTATACGTGCCAAGGCAGCGCTTGAGGATCTGAAGGACAAACAACCGCAGAGCGTCAGCGGGAAAGCCAAAGGTAGAGTAAAAGTAGACGAATGAAGGGGGAGAATCTGTATATCTGCCGCGATAAAGGACTTCCAAGGTCTTCTCTCTTCGTAGATATAGCTGCAGCACTATTACGGATCGTGCACTAAAAATCGTGATAACTGCGCTTTCACGCAAAACACGCCATTTAGATACCGCGGGCATCTCAAAACTGCGATTATGGATCTTTTCGTGATAACTAAGACGCCGGCGGTAGCTACCGCCGCGTTTTCCGACAGTCTTTTGTTTGGCTCACTTAAAATCGTCGCAAATCTTCAATAACTCATAATCTTCAGAGTTTTAACTTCAAAAACAGTTTAAAATTTAATATTATTTAATTTATTGAGTACAAAACATTAAAATATCATTTTTTAATTTCATTTTAACCAAAACTGGAAAGTAAACAAAACAAACCAAAGAGCGTGTATTTGAAGTTTTGAAATTGTAAATTCTTTTTTTTAGCATGCAAAATATAAAAATAAAACACACAATAGCATTTTTCACACTCCAAAACCTTGTTACCGCTTCCTACCGCCACCTCTGCTAGGTGGCGGTAGTTTTTCGTGATAAAAGGGCGGTCGCCTTCCGTCAAAAACCGATTCGTAATCGCAAAATCAATTTTTCGTGATATCTGCGTGGAAAAAAGGCGTGTTTCGCGTGATACGAGATCCGTAATAGGCCCGCTGGTTAAAAAAAATATTTCCGGTTTCATAGTTGAGACAGTAGAGTAGCTGTGTCTTTGTCAGACTTAGATATATCCATATCTTTAGTTGATGGTTCCTACCGTTAGCTTATAGTGAGGTGAGGTAGGTAGCAGAAGTAGAAATAGCTTACTTCGCTTTCGGTATTTTCACCTCTTATACCAACCAATAATACGGTCAGTTTAGAGTGTAATAAATTTTTATTTAACTGTCAAATTCTAAAATGCGATACTACAGAAACTAAGTCACTATTCACTTTAGTATCATGCTATTTCTAATGTTATAGTCAAAAAGTCACTCTCATCAACCTTAAAATGTTTAAATTTTCAGGGAAGAAAGATCGCTACGTCGGGCGTGATGGGAAAGTAGCGTCCATTTACCAGTCAATCAGCGGACGCTTGGTGGGGAAATTTGAAGAGGGGGGAGAAGGAGGGAGGTCCCATCAGGGGCGTTTGCCCCCTCCGCCGCCCCCTGCGCGCCGAGCCCCCGTACAGGTAGGACACTATAAGCACTGAGCGAAGAACCAAGAGGATCCGGGATTTAGTCCCGGACTATAGAGAATTTTCATGGTGATGTGTCTCTGACAGGGGGAACACTCGGCTGTTGGGAGTGATTCTTACCAAATACCTTCATCCGAATTTGCAGGAACCTACAACGGACATTCGGGAGCGTCTGGAAGCTCACTTGAAGGAGAAGCTGCACGAGATGATGACGCGAGGCAGCACCGGTAAGCTGTCCAAGCCGAGGCCTGAGAAATCCCTCAGCCTGGATGCCCAGACTATGGAGGAGTACCAGCGGATGTCTGACATAATCAGCGAGGAGAAGGCCAGGCACTCCAGGTGACTGTTTCCGAGATTCTGACCAAATCATCCCCTTGTGTCAAGGGTTCCTCTAAACCCTGGCCATTCTTTTCATAATTCCTCCTCTCATTTTCAGCAGCAAGAGCGGAAGCACAGCGACGTCTCCACGCAGGCGCGAGCACCGTGAGCGATCGCGGGAGCGTAAAGACCGCGAGAGATCTTGGGAGCGGTCGAGTGAGCGGTCCCGTGACCGGCAGAGTGAGCGCTCGCGAGAGCGTCGTGAGTCACGGGACAGCGATCGCTCTCGGGAGCGACGTGAACATCGGGACCGCTCGCGCGAGCACAGAGATCGCAGCCGTGATCACTCCAACGATGGCCGGTGGGTTATCACATGTGTAGTGATAAATCTCTAGCTACCTCTGGCTAAGGCTACTCCTCCTATTAAATTAAAGATTTTGAGGCTTACCCTTGAATAATGAAATGGACGCGTCGTTTCCTCTGGACCCACTTTTATTTAATAATTTACATTTATACCACATTATCGGCATGAACATGATCAAAATAAAAATCAGGATGGAAGTCTCTTCTCACAGGTTTTGCCCCTGTATTTATTTTTTTTTTTTTTTTATAGGGTTAATCGCCAGTCCCTCGAGGGGTTCACGCGAATACTTGTGGGGAAAAAATTAATTTACAGTTGTGGGAGGAGGGCAGTTTGGGAAAGAAAGTTTAAAAGATTTTGAATGGAAGTGACATCATCTGCTAGTACTGTAGGGAGAGATTGGCCTTTGAGGGATTGACGGCTGGGTCCGTAGAGGGGACATTCAAGAAGGATGTGTAACACCGTCAGAGGGGTGTTACATTGAGTGCATTGTGTGGGGTCCTCCCGAGCCATGAGGTACCCGTGGGTAAGCCGGGTATGTCCAATGCGGAGGCGAGCGATCGCCACCTCCTCCCTTCTGTGGGGCAGACATGCTGATGCCCACTCTCCAATTTTCGGTTTAATTGGTTTGAGTTTAACGGTTTGAGTCTCTGGGGTGTCCCAGGAGAGTTGCCACATGTCACGCATGGTCTTTTTGGCAAGCGCCTTAAGATCCTGCGTTGTTGTCACACAAAAGGGAGGGGAGACGAGGGCGGTAGCCTCTTTGGCCGCGGTGTCAGCTGCTTCATTACCAGCAATACCGCTGTGGGATGGAACCCACAGAAATTTAAGGGCGCGTGGGTAAGTAATTTGAGCGAGTTGGGTGCGAATAGCATGTAAAAGAGTGCTGTTGGGGTATGTGCGGCGGAGAGACTGAAGTGAGCTGAGGCTATCTGTAATAATTATGGCTTTCGGAATAGACGTGTGATTGATATACAGGAGACATTGGTAGATTGCAAAGAGTTCGGCGGTGTAGACAGAAGTGGAAGGTAACAGCGGGAATAGGTGCATCTCACCCAGTGTCCAAAAGGCCGCACCCACCCTGTTCCCGACTTTTGAGCCATCGGTGTAAAAGTGGCACCATTCGGGTGCAGCATATGGAGCGAGGATACATGTGAAATGAGTGAGTACAACAAGAGGGGGTGTGGAATGTTTGGGTAGCGTAGTGAGCTGAGTAATAGGTACAGGGGGGGGATGCGTCCACGGGTGTTGCAGACGGGGGAAAGAATGAGAGGGAACTATGGGAAGTTTCATTTCCGCCACTAGGGGCTGCACCCTGTAACCTAGTGGTTTTGATGCGCGTGGGCGTGAGTCATAGCGACGATGCAACAGAGTATCGTTGAGTACCTGGTTTACATGGTGGGAGGGGGTGTCCAGCACGCTTATGTAATATGCAAGCATTAGCTGGTTACGCCTGTACAGTAAGGGAGGTTCGTTGGCCTCGACACAGATGCTAACAACCGGGCTGGAGCGAAACGCTCCGGTGCAGAGGCGGAGGCCAATGTGGTGAACGGTGTCGAGGTTTTTCAAGAGTGAGGGGAGGGCAGAACCATAAACCTGACACCCATAGTCTATTTTGGACCGAACAAGGGCGCGATAGAGCATCAGGAGGGTCTTTCGATCTGCTCCCCAGTTAAGATTACTTACTGCCTTGAGGACATTCATAGCAGTCAGACAGTTAGTTCTAAGCTTCAGTATGTGCTCGGTCCAAGTTAAGCGCTTGTCGAATATTAGGCCTAAAAATCGATGCGATCTTTTAACCTCTAGTTGGCGATCACCCAAATGCAAGATAGGGTCAGTTCTGCATTTCCTTTTTCTGCAAAAGTGGACGACCACTGTTTTTTCCACTGAGAATGAAAAACCTGTAGCTTCGGACCAACGTTGCAAAGCAGTGAGGGCAGTGGTAAGTTTGTGCTCAATCGTCGGGAGATCTCTGTTACGATAAAATATGCCCAAGTCATCGACAAAGAGGCAGGTTAACAGGTCCGGTGGGATGTGTTCGGTGACAGAGTTGATGGCGATATTAAAAAGTGTCCCGCTGAGGGGGGAGCCTTGTTGAAGTGAGTTATCCAGGAGTTTGGGCTGCGAGATTACATCCCCACAGCGAACCGAGATTATACGGGAAGTTAGCAGGTGTTGTATAAAAATTGGTAGGTGGCCCCTAAAGCCCCACTCGTGTAGGGTTTTAATAATTAACGGTCTCCACGTTGCATCGTACGCCTTGGCCACGTCAAACATAACGCCAACAGTGTGCATTTGCCTGAGAAAACCATCTTGGATGTATGAGCTTACTCGGACTAGATGGTCTATAGTGCCATGGCCCTTTCGAGCCCCACACTGGACGTCTGACAGCAATGACCATTGTGTTAAGCACCACGTTAATCGTGCATTCACCATTCTTTCAAATATTTTTTGAAGGCAGTTCGTAAGGGCTATAGGTCGGAATGACTCAGGAGTATCTTTGGGTTTACCCGGTTTGGGGATAGGGACCAGGAGTGAATGACGCCAACTAGTTGGAAAGCAATGTTCTACCCATATATGGTTATAAAGATTAAGCAGGTAAGAGATTAACCCCCCATTGAGGTGTTTGACGAGATCATAGGGGATGGTGTCGGGTCCAGGGGCAGTATTGGTACACTGCTTTAAGCTGTCTTCAAGTTCATAAAAAGAGAAAGCGGAGTTATAGGCCGGCGTCGGTCCACAAATTTCAGTGAAATTGAAACGTTCAGAATCTAAACGCCTTTTATTTAGTCGCCTGTTGAGTGGGATGATATCGTCACTTGAGACTGATGAAAAATGGTCCGCAAAGGCTGAAGCAATATCCTGTGGGGAGGTAATGACCTTGTGTCCCTGTGTGAGAGGCGTGATTCTGACTGTATGGCGACCCCTAATTCGGCGAATGTGTTGCCAAATATCATGAGCGGTAGAGGCACAGGTAAGCGAGCTGACGTAGTCACGCCAGCTAGTCCTCCTTGCTTCTTTTAAGGTTCTTCTCGTCTTTGCTTCCATACATTTAAGCTTAATAATGTTTTCAGTAGTAGGTAACCGTTTGACAACGTGATAAAGTCGTCTACGTTCCCGTACAGCCTTAGCGCACTCTTCATTCCACCACGGAAGTTTCCTATTAAGAGTCGGAACTGTTCGGACAAAGGCAGAGTTGGCAGCATCAACAATATTCTGTGTAAATTGTGCTAAGGCTGTATCCACATCTGTATGAACAGAAGGAGGGGGAGGTTGGAGAAGAGACTGATAAATTGGCCAGCGTTCTTTCTCCATCTTCCAACGAGCAGTGCCCACTGTTGGGGGCATAGGCGGTAGATATGTGATAAATACAGGGTGGTGGTCACTGCCCCGCCTATCTGGGCTGACACTCCATGTCAGATCAGCCGCAAGACGATCCTGACACAGGGTCAGGTCAACAGCCGACACAGTTCCGTGAGTTGAAAAATGGGTTGGGGTGCCATCGTTAAGGAGTTGGCAAGGATGTGTCCGCACAATTTGTTCAATTAATTTACCCCTGTTATCACTAGTGCGCCGCCCAAAATCCCATAAGGGGCTATGGGCATTGAGGTCTCCCCCGACGATATATGGCGGCGGCAACTGCACCAGCAAATTTTCGATCTCACCTGGTAATAGTTGATAGTTCGGAGGGATATAGACCGAGCAAATTGTGATACGCTGGCTTAGGGTGGTTTGGATAGCTACCGCTTGTAAGTGAGTGTTTAAAGGGACTGTTGTCGCCGGGAGATGATCTGCCAGGAAAATTGCCACACCACCGTGGGCTCGCGACTGGGGGGCGTACGGAGCATCCATGCGGAAGACTTGATAACCTTGGAGGCCCATCTTATGTGAAGGGTGGCGATGAGGAATTAAATGGGTTTCTTGCAGTAGAAAACACAGTGGGGATAATTCGGCACATAACATTCGTACTTCTTCCAGTCGCGTAAAATAGCCATTAACATTCCATTGTATTATATTATGTCTGATCGTCATGGTCATCATCATATATATCGAACACATTGTCGTCACTAACAGTAGTTAGGGCGTGAAATTGATTACAAGAAGAGCGAGAGCCATCGATATCCATCTCGTCATTGTTAACGGGTCGTGTATTGTTACGAGCTCTTTGTGGGACTGTTTGCCAGCCAGGTTGATATTGGATGTTAGGGATAGATGAGGTACCTGGGGTTTGAGGTTCCTGTGACAAGGTTTGGATCTGGGCATTTATCGGCTGAGAGGGGGCGGTAGGTGCCGCAATACCTGGTGGGAGTATGCCATGGTTGCTAAGGGTAGTGAGGATCACATTCATCTTTGACATCAGGTGACTCATTTGTGAGGAAAGGTTTTGAAAGGATACCATTAGACTGGAACAGTTTTTGCAATTGTCTTTCGTATTAAGCTCCGGTTGTAACTGCGATGGCGGCTGTCGCACCCGAATGGGGGGTGTGCGCGTCTGTATGACAGGTGTGGCAGAATGATTCTTCTGCTGTAGAGGTGGCTGGCTTATCAAACGTTGATTGTTCTTAGGCATAGTTTTTTCGGCGTACGTTGCTGTTCGGAACGTGTTGACGTGACGTAGGGGTGGCAACGGAGGGAACACTGACCGATTTGGAGATGGTTCTTGCACATTGTTCTCAGTGTTATATGATTTCTTGGTCTGTTCTTGTTCTCTGGCGGCGTCACGGAGAATTGTCCGTTTTTCAAGAAAAACTGGACAGCTTGGGTCCCACGCGGTGTGTTTGCCACTACATGAGGCGCACTTAATTGGTCTTTCACATGGAGTGTCCGCCAAAACTTCGTGGGATGTAGCACAACGTGGGCAAATCCGGGGTTTGTTGCATGGTAGCATGTGTCCATAGGCCAAACACTGGTGGCACTTCAGCGGTTTCTTGTATAGAGGGTACACTTTGTAGCTGACGTATAATACGGTAACGTCAGGGGGGCGTATGTGGGAGGAGAAGGTTAGGATATAGGATGGTGGTCTGGGAGAGTCACCTTCTGTTTTTGATAAACGCTTGACCTCAATTACTCCCTGCGGACCTAGTTCCTCCAAAAACTCTTCCTTAGTGAACCCTTGGAGGGCGCGGCACCTGACTACCCCTCTAGCATTGTTTAGTGTTGGGTGTTCAACGACTTTCACATTTATCCCATTCCCCAGGGACGTCAGAGTTTTCAATGTAGGTACTGTTCTTTTAGGTACCTGGACAAGGACAGTACCCGTGCGCAACATTTTAAGAGAAATAGGGTTCCCTGAGATAATTTTAATGACCGCTTTATTGATGAGAAATGGCGAAGTCCCAGAAAGAGTCTCTGATTCCTTAGCATTTTTAATTAGCATAAATACATTTTGGAGTTCAGTGGAGTTATCTGTTAGATCTGGCTCTTCATTTTGGGGCTCAGGTGAGTTATCTGTTAGATTGGGCTCGTCACTTTCAGACGTGGGAGACAGCGGTTTTTTGCGTTTCGAGGTAGACATCATTAGTGGTATGTAAAGTATCTAAGTAGCCATGCAATTGCAAGGGAAAACCAAGTAAAAAGTAAACAAAATAGTAAATTCACAATGGAATGATAAGGTAATTGAGCTGTAGTGTGATAAGTTAAGTATGGGATAACACAACGTCACACAGAACTGCAGGTTGCGCGAACAAGATCGACTGGCACCGACGGAGTCCGGGCATGCACTGCCCTGTATTTATAACTGACTTCCTAGCTGTTAGTAAATGTTTCTATCCATAAGTTATACACAGGTTCCACCTTTGAGTTTCTTTGTTTCTCAAATTACTTTCTTAATGTTAACTGTTTTTGCCCACTTAAAAGAATGAAATGTGTATGCACCTATAAGTGCAATATGGGTCCTGCGTTATTAATAAATTAGTCTCTGGTGACTTTTAGGTGACCTTTAAATGTGCCCATATATGGAGTGAATGCTGATTTCTTTGTTCTGCGATTCCTAGTATTCTGTCTGCGGGTTCAACTACCGTTAAAGGTCAAATCATAGTGAAAATTATGCGCAAAACTATCGGAACATTCTAGACTAATTTTACTGAACCGAAATGATCTCTGGGCTATGACAGGGTACCTGCTTCCAATTTATCCTAAAAAAATCTGGAAGAAACATCATTCTGGTGCCACGGGTTTCACGAATATTTATTCTGTCTTATCTCATTTTTTCGTTTGTGTTTAGAGAGCGATCCAGAGAGCGCAGGAAAGACAAGTATGGGCGATGCTACCCTGCCAGTGATACAGAGGAGGCCATCTTGTATCGAGGTCAAATGGCGCGCAAACAGAACTCGTGTGACAGTCTCACCGTCAGCACCGTGTCAGTAGATAGCCGCAAATCCTCGGTAAGTTGTTGCCTTAACCATACGTGGCACTAGAATAGTTCAAAGATGTCACCCTGACAGCGATACAGAGGATGAGCTTTTCAATTGCAACAAAGTTCCGACACTTGACGCAGCATGAATTTTTGGGAAGAAAAAACCAATCTGGTGCCTCGTTTTTTTTCGCCGTTAAAACTTAATAGATTTGTTTGTTGTTGGTAGCAAACTGACTTGGGAGACCGCAAGACTCTGGTACTCGTGATTGGTGGAGGCAAAGGCTCGAAGCAGAAGACAGTGCAGAAACAGCGCTCGTGGGAAACTTTCCCGCCAAAAAAGAAGACCAGCTCCAGCTCAGTCATCGATTCCGACCATTATGGTAATTTAGGTAAATACAGAGATGAAGTTCCAGCCTCACCACGGTCTAGTCGGAAAACACAAGACTCACACGTCTGAGGCCCTGAGTTCGAATCCCGTCCCAGCAATTTTCTGTTGGTACCATGGATGTCACACCAAATGTTTATTTGTTTTCGGCCAACCGTTCTAATTAGACCTTACGTTTAGCTTTTACTGTTAGCTTACAGTGAGATAAGTAGCAGAAGATGCGGAGCTTCGCAGAAGTAGCCAAAGCTTACGTCACTTTCGGTATTTTCACCTCCCATACCAACCTAAAATCCGACCGTAATAAATTTTTATTTAGCGGTCAGAATCTAAAATGCGATAATATAGAAACTAAGTCAGCCATCAGGCTACATAATCCAATCACTTCCTGAGGTACAAACTTCCCCCCGTAGTAAAAAATAACCAATTCTGACGCCATTTTTTCAAATATTCAGGTCGAGGCCGTCGGGAGAGTCATCAGGAGGTTAGACCTGCTTCCGTACAGGAAGGCCGCCACGCTCACCACGATCTGCCAGAAGGAACCTTAAGAAAGGCCGACAGCTTCGAAGGGCACGAGGAGGCTGTTAGAACCCTCGTAGCAGCTGTTCATCAGACTCGATCTCAGCTCAGTCGCAAGAAGTCTGGCGGCAATGTCAGCAACTAAACCATCCTCCAGTACCTACTATCTGCAAAATGTTTACATGCAGAAATATTTCATCTGAAGTTAAGGGTACTCGTATATAGAGAAGTGGCAGCAGAATGCCCATTTCCTGAGATATTTATTTTTCTGAAATATAACATGCTTTTTTTACGTCAAAACTTAACTAACTAGTTTATGATGTCAAAGACGTACACCTATTGGATTTCAAAAGAAATAATTATCCAAAAAAAATCTCAGAAAATGAGGCTTGAGTCAGCATTGTATGCTATTTCTTAACGTTCCTGAGGAAACTGTTGGAAATTAAAGCAGTAACTACTTGACAATTGGGTGGACTCTGAACTACCACAGAAATCTATCAGAGGTGAATGCCGATCAGAAAAACTTTTATAGGATTGGGATTTGGGATTAGACCGGCGTGACCCTATACCGATCTAACAGATTCCTCAGAAAGTTACTATTAATACGATACTGGATAGATACGGGTATGTGCACAACCATTAGCGCGGCCATCTTTTGAAGCAACGCAATGTTTATAAACAAACCGGTGCAGCACTCAATTGTCCAGTAAACAAACACCCTTCAAGATGCGACGAGGGTATAGAGTTAACAGTCGATATTATCGATCGATAGTTGCGACAAGATGGTGGTGCAATTACCGGTACCAATCTACATAGTTTCGATAGTTAGTGGCCATCTTTAAGTCGTTCAGTAAACAAACACCCTTTAAGATGAGACGAAGGTATAGAGTTAACAGTCGATACTATCGATCGATAGTTGCGACAAGAATGGTGGTGCAATTACCGGTACCAATCGAGTTTCGATAGTTACTAAGAAACATTGCAGTGCTGCGACGACTCAGTTGTTCTTAAATAAGAGAAAGCTATGTGTGAGTAGGTAATCTGTTCTTGTACATTGTGGGTGCTATGCCGTTGGAATCAATCAGTCACTTATTTCACAGGGTACGCAGTCGAAATGTCCAGGCTCTAGAAGTTTCTAGAACTAGGTGTCTAGAAGCTAGACTGTAGACAACTAGTCAGAATATAGAAACTTTATATAACCGTGACGGTGGCACTCGTAGGGTGTGATATAATATAGACAAGGGCACTATCTGGAGGATAACGCTATAGTGAACTTAAGGGGACGCTATAGTAGACTTAAGCAACGGGATAAATCCACCCATGTTTCTTATTTTGTTTTCAGGTTTCTTTTGTATTTGTTATTCGCAGCCTTTACGTAATTGGACCATAGGCGTAGAAGGGGGGTCTGGGGGGGGGCTTAGATCCCCTCAGAAACCGTTTAGCCACCCCCAGGAATTTTCTGACCTACACATAAAGCCATGCCTACCTCCCTAGGTGAGGAGAATGTCTAGGGGGCTTAGCCCCCCTCAGGTTTTTGGTCCTGCTACGCCCATGAATTGGACAAATTAAAAATTTGAAAACTGGAGTACAGTGCTGTTGCTATTGCTCTAATTTATAAGTTATAAATATAATAGTGGAGTATTGTTACTGTTAATATTTTAGTGGGGACTTATTGTACATAATATTACATAGTTCAGCGGTTCTCAAACTGTTTGGCTCGCGGAATTTTAGATGTAATTTCTCTCTTGTTTATTAAGTAATGTGGTATACATCCAAGTATGTCACTGCGCCTGCGAAACCATGATTATCCAACTTTCAAGTGGGTTTACATGGAGGTAAGGAGCGGTAGCTTAGCCGGCAAGCACCTGACCTGAGGTTCGTAAGTTCGATTCCCACCTCCCATAATTTTTTTCTTGCGGATTTTTCTGAAACAATTTTTTTTTAATTCTTCTTTGTCGTTTTTAGAAGAGTTAGGAATAAATTTCTGCCAGCATCAGTTTGAGAACACCTGATATAGTGGCATATTGTTAACCACAGTAATCAAAATGTTCATGATACCACTAGTTTAATGTTGTAACCTTGTTAAAGTGATCACTGCCGTTTTATTGAAGAGAGAGTACGCTCAATAGTCAAAAACTGTGTTAAACTGTAGATTAGTAACTGTTATAAGACCCTATACTCACCCTAAACGTGTGAAACCAGATGAAACTGTCCGTTTTTTTTTGTTTGTTCTGAAAAATAGTAAATTTTTTAACATCTAGAACGAAGTAGGTTGCTGATTTTTTTTAAATTTATACACATATAGGACGAAGATCCGAGCGCAGAACGCAGTTTTTTTTGTCTCTCAGTGGTTGAGCGGTCAAGGGGTCCGACTTGTGGTTAGAGAGGTCCGGGTTCGAATCCCGAGATAAGGAATATTTTCCCGCTTACGATATGGATGGAAGAAATGGAGAGAATTGTCGCTAATATGATTTTTACTTATTGAGCCCAAGTTATTGTTCTCTGCTCAAGACGATTGTACAGAGTGTTAGTTATTGGTACTGTAGTATTCACAGGCTAAAAAAGGTAGGATTTTTGTTTATTTAAGAGCTTAGCCTAACCTAACCTAATCCAGCCTATCCTTGAGTGAATTATAAAAAAAATTCTGGCTGCTCTGGCTGGGAACAAAATAGGAAGGTTAGTTTCTTTGATGAAATGAGAAAATTCCTTTGTTTTGATTCAGGTTAACATAAATATAAACATCACCTTTCCCATGTCTGCTTAACGTGACGTCACTACTGTTGTTTGTATGAAAACTATTCTACTGTTAAAACTAATCCCATATTGCTCGTAACCTACGAATATACCTACAATATTGGAAGAATGAAATGACGTATTAAAACTTTTTAGCGTTGGTACCTACATCTATCAGTTTGGGACTTAGATATCTTTACGATAAGATAATTTGTATAAATGTTCCAAGCCTATGTTTAGCCTACAAGAAGTCAAAAATTCGAGAATTGTCTAAGTACAGTTTTAAGGCTGAATATACATTCGCCATTTTCGACTACATGTACTTGGTTCGCAATGCTAAGTACTTCAAGCCCTACTCCGAAGTTACAGGGCGAGTGGAAAGTGTTTATAGGGGGATGTAAACCTGAGACTCTTTGTCGTGAGGTAGTGTTGTATTTTTGCATGAAATGGAGTAATAAGCCCACAGGAGCGATTTTAAACAGTCAACTACCAGTCCACATGTTTTTTGACAGATCGCGAAAACACAACACTACCTCACGCGAAATATTTTTTTGTAACGATTCGGACTAAAACAGTATGATTTTATCGTCACATTTAGTAGAAAAGCTTGATAAATGTTTGTACTATTTACCGTAGCCATGTTGCATTTTGGCAATTTTTATTTCACTTACGGAAGTGGGTAATTTCAACAGCATTTCTCTACTTTTCTCCTGTAAAAACTAAACATAGTGTCCTACTTTTACTCGTTCGTTTCGCGTTCAAATAGCACATTATGTTTAGCTTTTAGAGCAGACACAATCAATACGATATTTCAATTACCAGTCTCCGGTTGTACTAAAATGTAAACATTAGTTTTGTCGAATATTTACTTTCGCACAGTGGTTTTGGCGGAGTTCGTCGAGAATGTATGGTGGCCGTTAAGTGGGTTCCGAACCACCACAGCCTCCATATACATTTCACTTGACATGCTGAACATATCAGAGGTGAAGACCAATCAGAAAAACTTTGATAGAGTCGGGATCGTGTCATGGCTGACTTGCAGGTGGGGGGTTATCATTTGTTTACAATCGCCATGACAACGTTGTTGTGAACATGTGGGTATCGGGGTTGGGGAGGTCGATAGGGTGAGGTTGGCAGTATACCCTCGTGCTCCTTCTAGCTTCCCCACGGCTCCACCAACGCTAGGTACGTCTCTTCTCTTAACATAGAAATATAAAGACGGAACATATATTTGGTATTTGATTATGTTTTTTTCTGAAACATAGTATGTATTTTTAACGTCCGAAATTAACTGGCTCACTCGACATATTTCACAACATTTAATTATCGTATACAATATCCTCAAAAAATTGTCGAAAAAAACGTAAACAAACAGTATTGTGGTGACCCTTGAAGGCCCTTTAAGGTAGGTGCCTACTCTTTACCGTCCCAAAACCGAAAACTTTATATTGCTGTTAAAAGCCCACTAGCTAACGTTATGATAAGGGCGCTATCGGCAGGATGGTGAAAGGCACCAACTTTTCTTTTCGGGAGGATAACGCAATAGTGAACTTTAAGGGTCCGCTATACCTGACGGTGCATTTTTTGCCGCCCATAAGATTAACATTGCGAGAGGCGATTCATTTTCAAGGTTTACCCTTGGTTGGAAAGACACAAAATTTTGCCTGTACCTAGCCCTAACAATGTTCTAGGGAGTGTTCGAAGCAGATTTCCCATTTTTTTACTGGTTTTCGAGATACAGCACTTTTCTTGAGGTATGCGATGCTAGCATTTGCAAAACTGTTGCAATAAAAGAAACCAGTGAGAAATTGGGAAATCTGCTTCGAACACTCCCTAGAACATTGTTAGGGCTAGGTACAGGCAAAATTGTGTGTCTTTCCAACCAAGGGTAAACCTTGAAAATGAATCACCGCTCGCAATGTTAATCTTATGGGCGGCAAATAATGCATCGTCAGGTATAGCGTTCTCTTAAGGTACCTACTCTTTACCGTCCCAAAACCGAAAACTTAATATTGCCGTTAAAAGCCCAATAGCTAACGTTATGATAAGGGCGCTATCGGCAGGATGGTGAAAGGCACCAACTTTTCTTTTCGGGAGGATAACGCTATAGTGAACTTTAAGGGGACGCTATAGTAGACTTTAAGCAACTGGTGAAATCACTCTAAATATTGTAGGGCGTGCAAACCGATTCTCTATATTCTCTGTTTTCTGCCAATATTTACGTAATAACTTATAGGTACTAAATTTACTTCTCAGTGCACAAGGGGATGATTCGGTGAGAATCACGCCTGACTGTCAAGTCCCCCAAGGAAAAATCTCAGTAAAGCGAGGCTTGAACTTGGGTGTTCTCGCTTCATAGCCCAGTGCCACGCCACCATGCTAATCCACACGAAAAGGGCAACTAAGGTTCATAAAGAACAAGTGAAGGATGAGATGAGAAAGGTTCGTGCTGGCTGTGGGCAGGGAGCTCATCATGGATGTTCTTTTTCAGTTTGTTCATAAAATGCAGCCAACTTTTCACTTTCTTTTGTCTTTTTGTTCCCGCCTTCTCCCTCAGTCAGCACAAACCATTGTCTGCTGTTACTTTGACTCCTTCATTTGTTTGTGTCGTCACCCATAAAGTTTACAAAGATAGAAGAACCGGGTCACACAGGTTCGATCCCGATCCTATTAAAGTTTTTCTGTGGTGGTTCCAACCTATCCATCTTGACCAGCCATTCTCAAACTATGTGCACAGGGGTGCACATGTGCACCGCGCATACATGAGACAAAAAATACCTAGGTATATATTTTTTTGTATGTAAAAAATAGTAGGAAATATGGATATTTTATGGAGATAATTAAGATTTTCGCCTCGCTCGCTTCGCTCGCTCGAATACTGATTTATTTCTACCTTTTACTGCTCCGCTAGGATTTCAAATAAACCTTCCCCCCTCTCAAATAAGGATAAAGAGTTTCACAGCATCTCAAATTTTCTTCGCTCGCTCGACCACTACGTTCTTCTTTATTCATATTTCTAAGACTAGTTTTCCCCAGAGAAGCACTTTCCGTTAGGCAAGCTGTTATGGCCAGCCACCCCCCACCCCTAACCATAGAGGAACAGAAATATAGGTAACCTAACCTAACCCCTGCTTTTATTTACCTACATTGTAAAAGCATAAATACAGAGAACTTAGTAAAAGCTAGATTCGGCGCTATAATGGGTGGACCGTGACATTTTTTCTGAAAATTTGGTGCACCGATCGTGAAAAAGTTTGAAGACCCCTGATCTAGACAACCGTTTTTGGACTCACGAAAAATCAAATTACCTTCTGCTTATCCAGGAATCTCTCCATGAATTTGAAGAGAAGTCAATGAAAAGTTATACGTCAGATCATAGAATGGGCTTAAAAGTTAGATTGACTCAAGTAAACCTTTTAGAAATCGTTTAACTTTAGCTATAGGTATATTTGGAACACACTTTGCGTACACGAACACAATCCAAACTTTGAGCTAATTCATAGGAAGCACATAAAACTTCGAACTATCCTGAAAAGTAGCTACGTTTGGCGCGCAAACGTCGTGGCAGAAGAACTGCGGCACGCATTTTGGCGGGAACTTTACACTACCTATTTTAGTTAAAGTATAGTATGGGAAAAGGGATAGGGATGTAAAGGTAAACTAGGTGGAACTAGTTCTTCGAAATAACTGAGCTAACCCTGCCGTCATGACGGGGACCTACAGTTTTAGGTGGGTTACAAAGCAAAGACAACCCATCAATAAACTATAGTAAGTGAAAATGGATCCAACAAGGAGCAACAAAAAGTCCAAAGATCCATATTATGGAACGAGAGTTGAAACGGATATACGAATCCTGCGGGTGAATAAACCATAATAAGTGTAATTTTAAGGCTCCACGTGGATTTAATGAACGTATATTAACTCTCAGCTCGGAAAAGTTTCAAACTCGACCCAAGAATGGGGAAAATGAGAATTCGAAGGGCATAAAGACATTCACATTATACTCACCTACAGTTGTCAGTCTCTCTATAACGACATTCTCTGTAACGGCATCCTCTCTATAACGAGGGAAGCTATGGTCCCTCTCTTTAGAAGCAAACACTCTTTCTGCAGCGGCCGTTATAAAGAGAGCTAGACTACTGTACATGTTTTTCTCAAAACAACTGTCGAACATTAATTATCGCAATGATAGGTGTACGTACAAATTGTACAATAATTTAAGGAGCGCAAATCATAGGTACCATACGATATACGATGGGGACCTACAGTTTTGGTCAAGTACTCACAGAATCAGTTTACAATTAACATGGATATAACAGCAAAGGGTCTAATGACTTTCGATTCGTTAAAAACCAAAACCAAAAACTTTTTTCCAAGCTTCGGTTCGTGCCTTTTCGTCTGACCATGAGACTTCTAAGGGCAAGCGGAAGTGGTTGAGCTCAATATCGGTGATTGACTCGAATGTAATTAAGGCTGTAAAGTTTTAAGAGGGGGGGTTAAGAGGGGTGAGAATTAAGAGCTCCACGCGATGTTTCCCCTGTTCACTATACCTACCCGTCTATAGACCCTAAACTTTCCCCCCACTAGGTACTTAGTGGAGGGGGGGGGGACAAGCCCAGCAACCATTTCTAGAATTATCCATCAGCTAGCGATGGGGACCTACAGTTTTAGGTGTGTCCCAAACCACCCCAGCCTCGATATACTTAACATGCTAAACATATCAGAGGTGAAAGCCGATCAAAAAAAATTTTGATAGGATCGGGATCGAACCGGCGCGGCGTTCCTCTAAAGGCAACCATGTAGACCTCTCGGCTATCGAGGCTGGTAGGGGTAGGTAATACAAAAGGGTTTGAGGGTTCGTTCTTCACCACTTATCAAAATGTGACAAGTTCCATTGAAAATTTCCAAACAATGGAAATCTATTAGTTTGCAGGCCAAGGTCAGAACTACCCCCACCACTTAAAAGAAGCGGAAACCCCACAATAGGTTTCTCATGAACGGGGTTAAGGGTGAATACTTACGCAGAATATTTATTTTATCTGAAATATAGTAGACCTTTTCAACGTTTTCGACAAATTTTGTACATATAGACAAAAATCACTCGATCGTTAAAAAGCCATTATATTTCAGAACAGTTGAATATCCTATTGCGTCTACAGTTTCTACCTACTCTTATATAACGAACGAGCCATGCACGAGTCACTTACAAAGCCTGACTCACTTTTTAAACCCTTCCTCTTTGTAGCGAGCAAATTTTCATTAGGTCCGTTATAGAGACCAACCGTATAGTAGAAAACTGAATTTTTCCGTCATTTTTTCCGTTATTGATGTTTATAGCGTGTTTAGAAATAGAGGATAAATTAATATGACCCAAAAAATGAGTTTCCTGTGAAATGTGTTCCACTTCCGGTCCGGCTCTGCCTTGAGCAAAGGATGCCGCAGTTCACCTTCTGACCTACTTAATATCCGGGTTACCTATATCCGGGTTAACTCCTTATATCCTATTTTTCAGCGACTTCCCCTCCATTCTACTGCTGTGAAGTTATTGATGAAATGTATCAAAAACTATGTCAGATATCAGCAACAGTGTCTGCACGATCTGAGAAGTTGCCACTGAGCTCTAAAGTACAAGGACTATCCTCTTTATTTTCCCAGTGAATCTTGTCCTGATGGGGTCTGACCATCACCGGCTGGGGGACAACTCGACTGTCGGGCGTGATAGTGATGGACTCACCCCCTTGTGTTCCACTCCTGTCTCCCAAAACAGGCCTTGTTCTTGTTTTGTCTATAGTATGGCATACCTACTGAATTTAGTATCCAGTGAAAGCTAAACATTGTGTCCTATTCGCACTCATTTGTTCCTCGCTCGAATAGCACACTATGTTGAGCTTATAGAGCAGACACGGCCACTGGTGGTTGTACAATTACCAGTGTTATCCAGTTCCGTGGTCAATAGGATGCCCTCACCGCTGACGGCCTCAGGAGCGAAGCGACGCGGACTGATGGTCCGACAGCTGAGTCTGCAGGGCACAACCCCTCCGCTGGCCGGGGGAGGCGCTCGCCCCGGACTCCGCAGACAACTTTCCGACGATGTCAGCCATAAGCCGGACGTGGCTCTGCATATCGGCCCTGGGAACTCAGCGAAAGGCCCAGATAAAGGGCCTTCGGTGAGGCCTGCCGCTAGGCCGAAACCTGTCAGACTCGCATGGGCCGATCGCCGACATGATAGTGCTGAATCTATTCCAGGTAGGGATGAATTTTTTCAATTTTTCCGTTCTCTCTTTATAGAGAGGTTCTCGTTATAGAGAGTGACAACTATATTCCATTAAGGCATTAAGGAGTTGTTCAAATTTCATTTTGTAGACAACGACAACGAAAACCTCTCTGTAATGAATACGTACAGTACCCTGACAAACCCTGACTCATTTTGAAAGACACTTTATAGCGAGTTCTCTATATAGCGACCCTAACGTCGTGTCAGAGTTATTTCGGAGGTATCTACCCATTAGCTACAAATTAACAGATCTTATTTCATATAAGGAATCGCGAACCATTGACCCCAAAACCGAAAAGCTTTAGGCATATCGTGCGTGATAGTAAACATGTTGTAAGAGACATCGCATCCGTTGGAACCATGACCTTGTTCCTGCTCTATACAACAATCAAGATGACTCTGGGGCTGTGCCAGGCGATCCGCTACCACCATTATTATTGCTGAGCAATCCAACAGGTTACCAACCCCCGAAAATGCCGTGACTCTTTTCATATTTCGATTTACACGGAGCCGATAAATTGAGTTCACTTGGATCCGTATACGAGTCACATCCAAACGTGACTCATTTCGTTTGGTGCTTCCAAATATCAGCAATCAGCTGGTGGAAATAACTACCGGCACGGGCAGGTACCGAAATAGGGATTTCATTAATTACTGTCTCGCTACGTTTTCTTTTTTTTTTTTGTGTTTTTTCACTAATCCTAAATACCACTGCTTCATCATTACTCATGGTTCCTTTAAGGGTCCGCTATACCTGACGGTGCATTTTTTGCCGCCCATAAGATTAACATTGCGAGCGGCGATTCATTTTCAAGGTTTACCCTTGGTTGGAAAGACACAAAATTTTGCCTATACCTAGCCCTAACAATGTTCTAGGGAGTGTTCGAAGCAGATTTCCCATTTTTTTTTACTGGTTTTCGAGATACAGCACTTTTCTTGAGGTATGCGATGCTAGTATTTGCAAAACAGTTGCAATAAAAGAAACCAGTGAGAAATTGGGAAATCTGCTTCGAACACTCCCTAGAACATTGTTAGGGCTAGGTACAGGCAAAATTTTGTGTCTTTCCAACCAAGAGTAAACCTTGAAAATGAATCGCCGCTCGCAATGTTAATCTTATGGGCGGCAAAAAATGCATCGTCAGGTATAGCGTCCTCTTAAGGTAGGTACAACTATTTGCTGAGGATTTACAGGATTCGGGAACATGCGTCACTAGCAGGTACACGGAGAGAAAAATTTACCTATTCACTTTTGAATGTCGAAGGTAGTCCTAATCGAGTTCAAGATACAGTCACGGAAAG